>CM060904.1:176555548-177805548 GCA_030737815.1 Allium fistulosum
ACCTAACCGTGACTGCGGTGCCCCGGACCCCCGCCGGGACTGCGGTGCCCCGGACCCCCGCCGGCGCTGTGCCCGGACCCGCTACTCGGCTCGCCTTCGGCTCGGCACTCGGCTCGTCATATATTTATCAGTGTCGGTGTCTGTATAAATTGAAACTGCATATGTAATGAGTGAACTGAGTGATGTAGTGAGGAATATCTGTATATGTGAATATCAGTGTTATATATCATTGAATTGTAAAATAGTGGATTCACGAATTTGTACTATTTCAAATGTTGAAATAAAATATTTATTTAAATAAATTACTGTTTAAATATCAAATTCTGTGCGATAGCATTTTATTAAATAAATATTTATTTTTATTAAAAAATCAAATATGCTCTACATTGTGGGCCCCACAAATTCAGAAAGTTAATATCTATAGCAACATTTTGGAATGTTGCTACAGATACCTATGGGTGTTGCCATAGACCCAAATAGGGTTCTATTGCAACAATATTACTTATGTTGCCTTAGATAGTCAAAATGTTGCCTTTGAGGTCTAAGGCAACGGTAAAAATTACATCACCCTAAAAGTGTTGCCATAGACCTATGGCAACATTTTTCGGGCCTGAGCCAACATTTTTTTTGTGTTGCAGAAGGTCATCTATGGCGTAGTGAAAAGACCAGCTGATCGCATGGACTTGCCTATCGATCCCTCTCGCGGCCCTTCGACTATTCCAATGCCTCCACAGCCTTTGGTTCCATCTCATTCTCAATGGCTGAGCAAACGTCACTACTATGGAGAATATACTGCTACTCACAGGCCCGACGAAGAAGGCACCGAAGTCGAAGTCGGTACTGAAGATTATACGATCGATCTAACTATTAGCATGGCACAGCTTCATGAAGAATTTCCGAATTTATGCTTTGAAGGGTTTTATTTTACCCCTAACTTGAAGAGGGTTCCGGATCATGTTCAGAAGAGGACCATTAATTGCGTCATTGACATCCACATGCAGTATTGGGAATGGATGAGGGCAGCAGAAAAGATGTCAACAGTTTCCTTCGAGCGCACGGCGGAGATTGAAAAACTAATATGCCAAGAAGCTCAAGATAAAAGAATCATTAACACTTTGATAAATGAGCTAGAAGCCTCTAGAACCTCCTAGCAGAAGCCGAAGGAAAAGCTAACGCTGCTATGAAATCCATGGAAGAGATGAAATCCAGCCATCTCAATATGATTCTAGTTTTGCGTCATCGGAATCAGGAGATAGCGCTTGAGCGGGATGCGGCTCGGAATAATGAATCGACAGCCTTGAAGGAAATAGCTGACCTCAAGGCCAAACTTGAATACGCAAATAAAGAAAAAGACGATGCTTAGCAGATTGCTCAAGATGGCTGCAATGAGCTGGTAAACGTCAGACTCGAGAGAGACACGGCTATTGAGAGAGCCAAAAATGTTGATGCGCTCATTCAACGTGAAACGGAAGCTACCAAGGACAAATTCAGGGAAGAGAAAATTAATGAGCTTGACCCGCTTCTCATTCTTTATAATCCTAATGTTCTCAAGCATAGGAATTTGACGTGGCTCGGTGAAGACTATCCCTACCAGCTCTATCGTGCTTGGGAATTTCTCATTGTGGAAGAGAGAAAATTTATTAACTCAGAGGATACTGATCCATCTAAACTTGAAAACGAGATACTCTTGGGGGACGAACCCAAAACATTGCACGATATCCAGCTCTTGCTCCAGAAAGAGTCTGTTGTTGTTTCTTCCCATGAAGTGGGTGAAGGATCCAGTTCGACGCAACCCGATACTAAAGCTGAATTGCCCTTGGTTCCCCAGGTCATCTCTAGCTCCGTAGCAAGCTCTTTGACTATACCCGGGTATGATCCAGACAAGCCACAACTTTCCTCAATTCCCAAGCATAGTTCTGAGGATGCTTCGGCCCAACCTGGAACTCAAACCGAGGAAGGTATTCCATCGACTTTTCCCTTCCTTCGCAAAGTTGGGGTGTTATCAGTTGATATTTCTAATCTTTTCGGCTATTTATTCTCAACTTTGAACCTATCAGGTGTTGCTCCTCTTCCTTCCCAAGAGCCTCAGTCGGAGTCACAAGTGGTCGCTACAGAATCTGTTAAAGTCGCAACTTCAGCCGCTACTCAAGATGATCAGGAAGAAGCCTTCGTCATTGATGATCTATTCATGGAGGCATTATTCAAGGAAGGAAGCGACCCACACCATGAAATTACTTTTAATGAAGATGTCATGATCACAAGTTCTTCCGACCCCACTGGGGAGCTTAGCATGAAAGAGCGTATTGAAAAAGAAGAACTGTTGAAAAGGAAGGTGAAAATTGAGCCTGCTGATTCGGGTTCCGATGAACCGTTTCTCGTCCCGCTACAGATGATCCCTCCTGGCGGGATAATTCCTCAGGATGACATTCCCCTCGCTTCCAATGCTGAGAGTGCCTCCATCCCTCCTACTTCCAAAGATGATACCACCTTGATTCACACAACCGAGGATACTTCTTTAAAGAAAAGCCGAGGCGGCAAAGAGTCAAAGAGAGGGTCAAGCGGTAGTTCGGAAGGAGCCACTTCAATGAAGCAAAGGAAAGATAAAAAAATCCAAGAAATTATCTTCGGATTGGGACAACATGTAAATAGATTAGATGATCACTTCTCTTTTTCATTGGTTGTACTTGGTTGGGCATCGCCTTCCACTTTTGTCTTGCATTTTAGATAGACTTGTATGATGTACAACCAGTTTAGTGTAAATAAGAATTCTTTTATTCTTGTGTATGATTCTTGTATTTACTTATTCAAATGTCTAAACTACCACATTTTTCATTCTATGCACTTATGGTTTGTTGCTTGTTGCATCGAACGTCGATATAATTCATCCATCCTGAGGCCTCCCTGAGGTCGTGGCCTCGAGTCGTATCAAACACTAAGCTCTAGCCTTAGTATTACGCCATCGAATTTCAGTGGTTTTTCGAGTAACTATACTTTTTCCCCTGGCTTTGGTTTAGCGGGGTCGGGTGTAGGACGATCGATCTCCATCCTTAGCAAGTTTATACTCCTCCTGTTGGTTTCGGGTCGGAGTTTATTGAATAGTGAACGGTCTAACTCCACTCAACTATTCATTTATGTTCGTATCCACTCTCTGGGGATATGATTTAGTTAATGGGTGGTCGGATCACACCCAATCTAAGTTTATACTCTAGTCCACATTCTGAGGACTTTGTGTTATTTTGCGGGCGATCGATCTCCACCAAATTTATGTTTATACTCCAGTCCACACTCTGAGGACTTAGAGTTGTTTCGCGGGCGGTGGGTCTCTACCCGATTTATGTTTATACTCCAGTCCGCACTCTAGGGACTCAGTGTTGTTTCGCGAGCGGTCGGCCTCCACTCGATTTATGTTTATACTCCAGTCTGCACTTTGGGGACTTAGAGTTGTGTCGCGAGTGGTCAGTCTCCACCCGATTTATGTTTATACTCCAATCCGCACTCTAGGGACTTAGAGTTGTGTCGCAGGCAGTCGGTCTCCACCCGATTTATGTTTATACTCTAGTCCTCACTCTGGGGACTTAGAGTTGTGTCGGAGAACAGTCAGATCAGACTCCCCTTAGTTGGTTGATTTTCCCTTCAGGGTCTGGGGTTTGGTTCAGTGAGTGATTGGTCGTATCACGATCGTCCTGATTTTATCTCGGTTCCATAATTGGGCAGGAGTTATTCGATCATCATATTGTTAGCCACATTTGTTCCTTATTGTGTATCACGTCCTTTGGATTGTGAATGAGAGTTGTTAAATGAATAAGTAGAATGATCTCATCTTGTTTAATCTTATTGGGAGTTAACATGATTGATTAATTTCAAACTCCGGGAGCATGTTCATACATATCGACTTCAATTAGTTTCGCTATGTAATTAGCATATAATGCAATAACAAACACATATATTAAGGAAGCCTGAAACTTTATTCATTTAATGGAAAGTAATAACATAAACTATCTTATTTCACATCTAGAAAATCGAATGCTAAAGAAAATTCTAAAAATAAATGCAACTGAATGTAAAGGAAATAAATCAAGTGAAATAGCGTCGAAGATGTTCGCTATTCCACACCCTCGAAAGTGTAATACCATCGACAGTCACTAGCTTGAAAGTACCTTCTCCAAGCCTATGTTCAACGACACACGGTCCTTCCCAAATTGGATTCATGTACGATGGGGTAGGAAAAACCTGTTTTAGGATGAGATCGCCAATTTTGAATGTTTTGGGTCAAACTTTAGCGTTGTAATACCGGGCAACTCGATGTCGATGTGCAGCTGCCCTCAAATCGACTTCTTCGTGCTTCTCCTCTATAAAGTCAAGATATTCCAAGAGGAGATCTTTATTAGTTTTAGGATCGTAGTAAGTCACTCGATGTGAAGGGACCTCGAGTTTAATAGGAATAACGGCTTCGAAACCTTAGGCAATGGTGAATGGAGTATGGCCAGTGGCGGACTTGTGGGTGGTCCTGTAAGCCCATAACGCTATAGGGAGTTCATCCACCCACCTGCCTCTAGCCTTCTCCAAACGCTTCTTCAGAATAGATTTTATGATTTTATTTACAGCTTCAACCTATCCATTTTCCTGATGGTAAGCAACCATCGCATATCACTTTTCAATATAATACCTTTGACAAAAGTCTTTGAATTCAATACTGTCAAATTGAGTCCTATTATCTATCACAATAGTCCATGAGAGACCAAAGCGGCATATGATGTTTCAGACAATAAAGTTGATTACTTTCTTTGTTGTGATTGTGGCTAAAGGTTCCTCTTCGGCCCATTTGGTGAAGTAATCAACTGCAACGATAGCGTACTTCACGCCACCTTTAGAGATCGATAAAGAACCGATAATGTCTATACCCCACATAGTGAACGACCATAGGCTGACCATTTGTGCGATTTCTGTTGATGGAGCTCTTGGGACTTTTGCATACATCCGGCATTTATTACATCGCCTTACATAATCAGCGACGTCCTGATTCACGGTTGGCCAATAATACCTGTCACGAAGTGTTTTCTTTACCAGAGTTTTCCCCCTAGTGTGATCGCCGCATTCTCCATCATGAACTTCTTTTAGAACACGCTTTATTTCATCATGAGCGATACACCAGAGTGGAGGGACTAAGAAACCTTTCCTGTACATAATTCCTTCTTGCATAATATATCGTGAAGCTTTGCGAAGGACTTTTCACTTTTCATTTCTTTTTCCGGGTAATGCTTTACGTAGTAAATAGTCTTTGATTGGAATCATCCACGATTCCCTTTCAAATTCCACTTCCAGCGTTTGATCGATTTCCATCATGTTTATACTTGGGGTGTTTAATATTTCGACCGAAACCAAGCCCATCTGCTGTGCATCGTCGGTACTAGCAAACTTTGCCAATGAATCAGCCTCTCTATTTTAGTCGTGTGGAATATGTGAGATGTCATAGTATTCAAATTCTATCAACAACTCTTAAACTTGGGTAAGGTGTGGGGCAATTCGTTGTCCCTTAGCCTGATAGTCTCCCCTAACTTGATACACCACCAACTGCGAATCGCAAAAGATTTCAAGAGATTTAACTCCAAGTTCTCTAGCGAGTTTAAGTCCAGCAATCAAAGCTTCATACTCAGTTTCGTTGTTTGTTGCTGGGAAATCAAGCTTCAAAGTATAACAAATTGACCAGTTTTCAGGGGTTACAAGTACAATCCCAGCTCCAGAACAATGATCATTGGATGCTCCACCGGTATACAATTTCCATCATACAGTAGGGATTTTGCTACCTTTTGGAAAATCACCTTGCATAATAAACTCTGCTATAAAATATACCAATGCTTGACCCTGGATAGCCCTTCGAGGGAGATAAGTAATATCGAATTGGCTAAGCTCAATATTCCGCTTGAGTAACCTCCCAAACGTCTCAGGTCGCTATAGGACCTATCGTAACGGCTGGTCGATGTAAACATTGATCGAATGTGCCTGGAAGTACGGACAAAGATTTTGTGATGCAATTAGTAAACAGTACGCCAATTTTTCTATTTTTGGATAGTTTCTTTCTGCTCCCGTTAATCATTTACTGACTTAATACACTGGTCTTTGGATCCAATTCTCCTCACAAATCAAGGTGGCACTAATAGTGTGTGCTGATACAGCCAAATAAATGTACCATTCCTCATGATCCACCGGCTTTGACAAGACGGGAGGTCTCTCCAAATGATTCACCAAAGCTTGAAACGCATCTGTACAACCTTGCGTCCATTCAAAGTTTCCATTTCCTTTCCTAATCAAATCGAATAAAGGAATGCACTTATCGGTAGCTCGAGGGATAAATCGACTTAATGCAGCAACCTTCCTATTCAGGCTCTACACTTGTTTAATGGTTCTCAGTGCTTGGATATCAGGATACCCCGAATCTTCTTAGGATTAGCTTCTATTCCACGTGCATTGACGATAATGCCCAAAAATTATCCTGATGCAACACCAAAAGAACATTTCAAAGGATTGATCTTCATCATATAATATCAGAGGATGTCAAACATTTCTGCCAAGTCTCTAATGTGGTCACTTGATCGTCGTGACTTCACGAGCATATCATCTACATACACTTCCATTGTTTTTCCAATCTGGTCTTTAAACATCATGTTAACTAAGCGTTGATAGGTTGTTCCAGCATTCTTCAATCCAAATGGCATTACCACGTAACAGTACAATCCAACATCGATAATGAAACTAGTGTGCTCCTGATCAAGGATATGCATTGAGATTTGGTTATATCCTGAGTATGCATCCATGAAAGATAATAGTTCGTGTCATGTTGTTGAATCCACCAGCTGGTCAATCCTTGGAAGAGGAAAACTGTCATTAGGACACGTCTTGTTCAAATCTGAATAGTCAATGCACGTTCTCCATTTCCCATTCACCTTCTTCACAAGCACAAGATTTGATACCCATTCAGGGTAGAGGGCGTCGCGGATAAACCCGTTGACTTTTAGTTTGTCCACTTCCTCTTTGAGAGCAACAGATCTCTTCGGATCCATACCGCGTCTTTTTTGCTTCACCAGAACATACTTTGGGTCGATATTCAATGCATGGCTCGCAATGACAGGCAAGATTCTACACATTTCAGAATGAGTCCAAGTGAATACATCTAGATTTGCTTGGAGAATACCAGCAAGTTCCTTCATCATCAAAGGGCTAAGCTGTGACCCAATCTTTAGAACTCGTGATGGGTCATCATGGCTGGCCATAATATCAATCGTCGACTCATTCGGTGCAACCTTGGTCTCTTTGGGCTCCTCTTCATCATCCATCAGATCTATATCTTTATAGAACCAACTGTGGTGCCCGAGCCAAGGCTCAGGCGCCAATTGTCAATCGTCGACAGCATGAATGCGGACAACTTTGTCCACACCCTTACCCTTTTCCTTGCGCTGAGCTTCCCTCAACTCAGCCATATAACAGGCATGTCCAATCGCCTGATCACCATAAACAACTCCTATACCATTATCCGTCAGAAATTTTAAAGTCAAACACCATGGGGCAAGAGCTGCCTGGAATTCTACCAGGGACGGTCGGCCTAGAAAAACATTGTATGAAGAGTCAACATCCAAAACAATAAATGAAAAGATTCACACTCTCCTTCGCTTACCTTCTCCCAACTCAACAAGATATTCCACGTAACAAACAGCTTCGGTTGCAACGCCATTAAAACCATGCATACAAGCTTTAGACGGTTTTAAATCTTTGGCATCCATTCTCACCTGATCATATACCTTTTTGAAAATTATATTCACCGAACTTCCACAGTCAATCAAAATCCTTCTCACCAATGCAGGACCAATCATAGCTGAAATGACCATCGGGTCGATTGTTGGAGCTTCTACTTTGTCCGCATCCTTATTCCTAAATATAATATCATCTGCCATTGTACATTGCTGTTTTGTCGGAGTCCCATCTTCCATATTCGAACAACATTCAAAATCTACATGCCTAATCATGCTAGCATAGCACTCCATTTCTTGCCAACTCCTATCCGCTGGGTGCGGTCCTCCGACTATCGTATTTATATCATCGGTCTTCCACCGGTCCATGCAGGCTCCTTAGCCCTACGTGGAGCTTGTCCTCGATTGGGGTGAGAAGTTCCCGGCCCACTATCCTACGGGGCTTTCACAAACTGTTGTAACTTCTTTTCCCGAATCAATTTTTCTATAACATCCTGGAGCTGCCTGCATTCATTTGTATTGTGCCCATAACACTCGTGAAACTGACAATATTTCCCGGTCTGCTTCTGTCTCTCTGACGACTCTTTTAGAGGCGGCTTCCTGTATTGCATGATATTGCAAGTAGACTGATAGATATTTTTCAGGGATGTGTTCAACGGTGTGTAATTATTATACATTGGAATCCTATGCTTCAACCTTCCAGAATCCCTTTTTCGCTCTCGAACCCTATATCCGCCTCTCTTTTGTTGATTTGGCTTATTCTGAACGTTCACTTGGACTTTCAGAACTGTCATCAGACTGGTTTATTGCAATGTTACTCTATACTGATTCTCCACTCGGTCTTGCGACATTATTTTTCTAAAGGACACGGCTTCCTCCTTTCTTAGAAATTGAGCTACCTTCGAATAAAAGCACTCCAACATGGCAGGCGGTTTATCAGCCAGCCAGTCACCAAACTCTGACTCCGGATCAATTCCTTTTGTCACAGCCATGAGTATTACATGATCATTCGGATTAATGAACTCTATGGTAGCTATATGAAATCTCTCCAAATAATCTTTCAACGACTCCCCTGGAGCCTGGATCACATTGGAAAGGGACATCACGTCTTTGGGACGAGTCGCGTGCATCTGGAATTGCTCTATAAACTTGGTTGTCAACTCATCGAATCTGGAAATTGATCATGGGGGTAGTCTCTTGAACCCCATTATCGCTATTTCGGAAAAGATTATAGGAAAGCATCTGCACTTGGTCGCATCATTGGCTCACACAGAATCCATCAGCCATTCGTATCTCATAATATGCTGCCTGTGGTCGATTTTTCCCTCGTAGGTAAGCATTGACAGCATGTTGAATCTCCTCAGGTATTCTATGTGTAGAACATTATCCATGAAAGAGGTATGGCTTCTTGAGATTCCCCAGTCATCATTAGTCAAACCTTGGTTCTCTCTCATAAACTGTCTTACCATTATGGATAAGTCCGACGTTTGGATGGGTGGCGCCAAGCGGTGGTCGTGTTCCACTTCACGTGTATGGTCCGGTCGATGTCCGCGGGCCGTTTCACGCCTTCTCGAAACACTATCTTTGCAACATGCATCTTGTACGTTGATTTCACAATCATCCTGGGGAAGAACCCGATTAGCATTAATTCGGACTCCATCATCCAAATTAACTGTAGCAGCTTCAGTTTGAATCCCAGCATGCACAGGTAAATTTCCTTCTCTAGTGGAGGGACCAGCACTAATCATACCTGGCAAACCGCGATGGTCTACCTATTGATGTCCTAAAGTTTCTATGTGGTATCCATCAGTTCTAGGATGCCTATGTCTATGGTATCCATCCGATGAGCTAGAGCTTTCCGACGTCGAGTAAGGAGTGGGATCCCTCCTAGCTTTTCCTTGTTGCTTCTGATTGATTTCGTTCATCCAGTCGATGTTGGTCTGAATCTTCTGATTTAGTTGCCGACGGCTCTCCATCAGCTCTCTCATTCAATTATGAAATTCAGCTCTGGTAATATAATCGGTGGGATTTTGAATTTCAACCGAATCAGCATTCACATTTGCTGGTTGATTGCTTGGGCCTCCTTGTTGAATGCTAACAGTCTCATTTCCATCCGCTTTTGAGTAGTAGATCTGGTATGTCTCACCATCATCAATCTCCTTATTTAGATTTCAGCAAATCTGAGTAGTATAAGCAACTTTATGAAGATAACAATGGATCTCCTCGGGGGATTTATCCAATCCAGTAACAACAAAGGGGATCCTTGCAGGCTGAGAATCAGGGTTCTCGGTGAAAGCATCAAAATGTTTGCAACCAAATTGGTCACAAACACCCAAGAATAGATTTGTGTAGAGAAGTAAATAAAGAAAGTAAAATTGAAATTGAGGAGTAGAATTAACTAACAGATTAATAGAAGCAATAATCAAGAACATAGAAATTTATAGTGGTTCGACGTTGTATGCCTACGTCCACTTTGAAGATTATCTTTATTGATCCACTAATAATCTGATTACAGCAGCAAGAAATAGGAAAAACTTGATTACAATAAAGACTAAAGTAATCAGCATCGTAAAAGTCCCCAAAAGTGAACCATGGGGCATGTATTTATAGGGAGAGATGATGAGATATTTCGCTAAGATTTCGGCAAAAGGCTTTCTAGGTCCATAGGGGCCCACCATAACGATCGGCATATCTAACTCGACCATTAGGAATGATCGACCTAAGTTTAGTCGATCCTTTTTGTTGTCTCCAATTTTGGTGCGATCGTTTTAGGGGAGTCCCACATGTCTCTTGATGTTTCTTTTGAAGTATGGAATCATTCTGACTTGTTACTTAGGAGATATAGATCGATCTTGGTCGAAACTGAATTACGCATTGGAACATACCGATCGTTTTTAGGACTTGGCCAGAAAGATCGACCAATAATGATTGGCCAAATGCTAAATGCAACTTTATGACTTGCGATCGTTTTTGTAAGCCTCAATCTTCATTTTGTTGATGTCTTGGAAGTTTCAAATGGATTGGCTTTGTGGATCTTGAGATATTGAGCGTTCTTCGATGACTTGATCTATCTTATGGATCGTTCTTAATCGATCCATGCAAATCCTTGCTTTGTCTGTAACTCAAGCATATGAACTCTGATCGACTCTAAATTTGAAATATAACTTCAAGGGGCCATGCCAGTTACTCCATGCTGACTGCACCTTGATTGGGTTCCGGTCCAAATCTTCCCGACCATCGTCTATACTACTGTACATAATCGATTCCTAAGGCTGTTGACCATTCGTTCCCAGCCAAATCGATGATATCAAGGCCTTGCCAAAAGGCGGGATAACAATTTCCAATGTTGGAAGCTTGAAATCTGGAGGATTTAAACGGATTCTAGTTCACGTCTTCCAGACCTTGATCTGAGGGTCCTCCTCTAATGAAACCTTCATATCAATTCAGCAATTTGGTTCTCACCGTCCAATGAAGGTCTCCATCCTAAAGCAATGCTTTTCCTCTGTTCCAATGGGGGTACTTGGGATGTACTCTTCCGGCTGCATGCCTGTGTTCTAATTCATAACTCTAGCTTCATTCAAACCTGCGTTCCGTCGAGGAAGTTCTAGTACATATTCTTTTGTCGGTTGCAACATAGTATTTGGATTAGCACTTGTACCACCAGTTCCTAGTGTTTCAACAGTCATTCGACATTGGGATTGATTCCAACTTTGCTCCCAAGTATTAGTTGCTCTGGGCATGGGGGCAAGACTCCATCTTATTCCAATCCAACTCCTGCAGCTCATGCGTTGTTCCCTGGAGTTTGATTCCTATTCCCTGCAGATCTAGAAATCCCTTGCTGCTCCATCTTCTGGAAGAAGTCGTCTATCATCTCCTATTATCTAGCTAAGGTTCCATCCTGCATCTCTTTCATCATCCTTCCCATCTCCTCTTTAATCACATTGTTGGGTTGATGAGAATTGGTGGACACATCCTGGTTGCCCCCAGGCTCTGGTTGATTTGATCCAGCTCTAGATCTGGTATTAGGCCTGTTTCCTGGGGATTTGACCAGGCCACTAGTACTCGGCAATCGGTGCTCGGCATCAAAGAGTGTCCGGCATCAAAGAGTGTTCGGCGAGGCACTTGGCATCCAGGAGTGTTCGGCGAAGCACCCAACATCCAACAGGTACTCGGCGTACAAGAGTGACCGGCCTCAAGGAGTGTTCGGCGAGGCACTTGACATCCAGGAGTGTTCGACGAAGCACCCAACATCCAACAGGTACTCGGCGTACAAGAACGTTCGGCATTCAAGACTGCTCGGCATACCAGAGTACTCGGCATCAAGGCTGCTCGGCATCAAGACTGCTCGGCATACAAGGTCGCTCGGCATCAAGGCTGCTCGGCATACAAGAGTACTCGGCATCAAGGCTGCTCGGCATAAAGAGCACTCGACATCGTGACTACTCGGCAACAGGAGTACTTGGCATCCCATGATGTTCGGCGTAATATTCGACGTCCGAAAGACATTCAGCACGACACCAACATACCGTTCGGCATAGAAGGGATGGTTCGACGCAGAGCGTTCGGCGAACCTTGCTCGGCATACGGCGACCACTGTACTCGGGCTGGAGCGTTCGGCAATCAGCCCACTTAGGAAGTCCAGCCCATCTTTGCCTATAAATAGAGGGGCAGGGTCACAGTGAAATGGATCCTTTTTTGGAGAGAAAACACCGGGGAGACTCTGCCATTTTCAAGACTCATCTTCTCTACTTAACAACTTCATTCGAGCATTTGATTCACGAATTGTATTTGTAATCAACTATAAAGAAGATCAATAAAGTTTAACTTCAAAGTGGACGTAGGCAATTACGCTGAACCACTATAAATTTGGTGTTCTTACTTTCTGTATTTAGATAAGTACTGTCTTCCCTGTTTAATTTGATTTCATCACTTATATCTCTTCACAATCTTCTTCTACGAGGTTAGTGACCAATTTTGGTGCTAACACTTTGGTGCTTTCACTGAGAATCGAATTCTCAGGCCTCAAGGATCTGCTTTGAAGCTACTGGATTGAACAAATCCCCCAAAGAAGATCCGACTTACTGATAGGACATCCGTTGATTCTACTCAGAGTGCATACCAATAACTCTACAATGGCAAGACCACGTACCAGGTCAGCTTCTCTTAATGCGGATGCCCGAGAGACTGCTAGCGTGCAACAAGCAGGACCTAGCAATCAACCAGCGATCCCGAGTGCAGGGATTGCCGCTCAAGAACAGACTCCAGTTGTCACCAGAGTGGAGTTCAATGACTTGATGAGAGAACTTAGGGAAAGCAGGAGACAACTGGGAGAAAAGATGCAAGCTAATGCCAACCTGATGGCACAACTCACTCAACAGCAGCAACAGAATGCTGGGGGCAATCCAGCTGCTTATTCCTCTTCTGACAGCTCTACTTCCTCTTATGAACCACCGAGGCGTAGACGCCGTAAGACTGAAGCTGCAAGGGCGGATGCTGCTGTTCGAACAGCTGGAGGCCGCGACCAAGCCAGAACTGGAAGCTTCCGAACCGGAGTACAGATGGAGGATGGAGCTCCAGATCATCAAAATGCTAACAATGTTGAACCTCACGACGCACGATTGGCAGATCGCCAGGAAAGGAGGCATCAGCATGGACAGGCGCGTAGAACTGACTCCAACCTCCCAGCTTCCATACAGACACCCGATCTGACAGCCATGATCAGGCAACTGATGAAAGAAAATCAGGGCTTATCAAATGACGACTGGGGAGTGTCAAGAAGTCATACTCCATTCACGGATGTTGTGTTGCAAGCGACGTACCCCAAGAAGTTTAGCATGCCAACCATTCCTGCATACGAAGGAAAGACTGACCCCAGACAACATGTAATGAGGTATGAATGGATGATGGATTCAGCCAGAGCAAATGATGCCACCAAGTGTAGGTGCTTTCCGATTACTCTATCTGGGATCGCTACTATGTGGTTCACCCGACTTCCTCCGCGATCCGTATCAAGCTTCGAGGATTTGGCAAAGAAGTTTATTGAGCAGTTCAGGATACACACTACACGCCCGAAGGACGTGATGTCTCTGTCAAGTGTAATCCAAAATCCCGGAGAGTCGCTGAAGGAGTACTTACAAAGATTCCACGTTGCGGCAACTGAAGTCAGTAATCCCAATGACCATGCAATTCTAATGGCTGTAATGAGAGGTGTAGATCCGGATTCTGAGTTTGGAGACTGGCTGGCAGGAAAACCTCCGACTACGCTAGAGCGTTTCTACTCCAAGGCACACCAGTTCATAAGAAGAGAGGAAGCTAGGTGGGTACGACGAGATAAGGCACCGGGACCTGCCCAAGAGTCAATCAAGAGCAACATTGTTGTGAAGCAATCTGGAGACAATTCGAGAAAGGTCCAAGTCAATGTCCAGAGTAAGCCTGTGCAGCCCAAAAAGTCCGGAGGAAGAAGTCAAGGAAAGAGGAAAGAAGCGGGAAAGTGGAAGTCGAGAATTCCAAGCTACAGCGAGTACACTCCGCTAAACGCCCCACTTGAGAACATTTACCTATCCACATGCAATACTTTTCAGTACAGAAAACCACGTCCAAAAGAATCAACTGAAGAACAGAAACGGACTGGGAAATATTGCCGCTTCCATGAAACTTATGGACACAACACGGAAGAATGCAGACACCTGCATGACGCTATCGAGAAATTGATCAGACAAAAGAAGTTGCAAGAATTTGTAAAGGATCCACAGGAAGGAGGACAGGGAACGTCCAACCCAGGTCGTGCACCAGCTCCACGTCATCCTGAGGAGCCTGCCCGGACTGTTGGAAGACTGGTCATAAATACAATTATCGGCGGACCTCATCCCGCAGATAAGAACTGGCAAGAGATGGAACGATATGCAAGCTCCTTGAAGCATGCAGATTTTGAGTGCTGTTCGAACGTAGAGGACGGGGCCCCTGCTAAGCAGCAGCGCGTGATGACAGACAATATTGTGTTCAGGAACAGAGACGCTGATCAGGTAGAGGCTCCGACCATCGATCCCATGGTCATATCTGCAACGATCGGACCAGCATATGTAAAAAGAATTTTGATTGATTGTGGAAGTTTAGTCAACATCATCTTCAAGAAGGCCTACGATCAGATGAAGCTAGAGACAAAAGACTTGAAACCATCCAAAGCTCGTATCCACGGCTTTAATGGCGCTGCGACTGATGCAGTAGGATATGTCGAGTTACCAGTTGAACTGGGACAAGGCGAGCATCGGAGGGTACGAATTCTACCCTTTGTAGTTTTGGATGTGGACTCTCCGTATAATGTTTTCTTGGGTCGGCCGGCCCTGGCTGAATTTAGGGCGGCATTAGCCCCGTAGTGCTTAACTTTGAAGTTTCCGACTGACAAAGGAGTAGGCATTGTTCACGGTGACCAAGCAGCTGGTCGTTCCTGTTATGTGGCCGAGCTCCGAGAGGCCCACCGGAGGGAGAAGGGAAAGGTTGCGGACAACCCCGTCCGCATCCTCAATGCGGATAATTGACAAGTAGCGCCCGAGCCCTGGCTCGGGCATAGTTCTCGGATCTACGGAGATATAGATCCGAGAGACGACGATGAGAAACCCAGGGAAGAGAAGGCGGCACCGGCTGAATTAACAATTGACATTTCAGTTAGCCGTGACGACCCCTCGCGAATACTGAAGATCGGATCACAGCTTGGCCCCGCAATGACTGAAGACCTTAGCGACTTCCTACGGGCGAATCTTGATGTTTTCGCCTGGACGCATTTTGATATGTGTGGGATTTCTCCCGCCATCACGAGTCATATGTTGAACATAGACCCGAAATACGTCCCAGTCAAGCAAAAAAGGAGAGGAATGGATCCGGAGAGATCCGCCGCTCTTGGAAAGGAGGTGGACAAACTCAAGGCGAATGGGTTCGTCCGCGACGCCCTCTACCCTGAATGGGTATCCAACCCCGTGCTAGTAAAGAAGGCGAATGGCAAATGGAGGACTTGCGTAGATTATTCCGACTTGAACAAAGCATGCCCAAAGGACAGTTTCCCGTTGCCTAGGATCGATCAGTTGGTCGACTCCACCGCAGGACACGAACTGTTGTCATTCATGGACGCATACTCAGGATACAACCAAATCCCAATGCATATTCTGGATCAAGAACACCAGCTTCGTTACAAATGTCGGACTATATTGCTATATAGTGATGCCCTTCGGATTGAAGAATGCTGGAGCGACTTATCAGCGTTTGGTGAATCGAATGTTCAAGGACCAGCTGGGCAAAACCATGGAAGTCTATGTGGATGACATGCTCGTGAAGTCATGACGGTCAAACGACCACATTCAAGACTTGGCTGAAATGTTCGACATACTCAGGTTTTACGGCATGAAGATCAACCCGTTAAAGTGTTCTTTCGGCGTTGCATCAGGGAAGTTTTTGGGATTCATCGTCAACGCTAGGGGAATCGAAGCCAACCCAGAAAAGGTCCAAGCTATTCGAGACGTACAAGCGCCCCGGACTATAAAGCAGGTACAGAGCTTGAACGGAAAAGTAGCTGCGCTGAGTCGATTTATATCCAAGGCAACTGACAAGTGCATCCCGTTCTTTGACATAATAAAGAAAGGAAAGAGAAATTTTGAATGGACATCTAACTGCGAGGAAGCATTCTGAAATCTGGTAAGGCATCTGGAGAGCCCACCGATGCTATCTAAACCAGTTGACCATGAGATGCTATACGTTTACTTGGCTATATCCCTTCATGCGATAAGCGCAGCTTTGGTTCGTGAGGAGGATCGAGTCCAGAAGCCGGTATATTATGTTAGCAAGCGTTTGACGGGGGCAGAGAAGAATTACCCTAAAATCGAGAAATTGGCTTATTGCTTGGTGATTGCATCACGCAAGCTGCGTCCATACTTTCAAGCGCATTCAATCGGTGTTTATACCGATCAACCCCTGAGGCAAGTACTTCAACGACCGGAAACTTCTGGAAGATT
The DNA here is from genome assembly GCA_030737815.1 of Allium fistulosum. Taxonomy (NCBI): domain Eukaryota; kingdom Viridiplantae; phylum Streptophyta; class Magnoliopsida; order Asparagales; family Amaryllidaceae; genus Allium; species Allium fistulosum. The sequence continues at coordinate 176,572,290 of CM060904.1, forward strand.
GCTAAAATGGAACATCGAGTTGAGCCAATTCGATATCGCGTACTTACCACGGAGAGCCATCCGAGGGCAAGCGTTAGCAGACTTCATCGCTGAATTTACCATACCCATCAAACCGGACGATCACGACATCATTCCCCCCATTCGATGGAAATTATACACTGACGGTGCATCAAACGACCGTTGCTCCGGCGCGGGCGTAGTTCTTATAACTCCGGAAAACCGATCAATCTGTTATGCCCTGAAGCTCGATTTCCCGGCTACGAACAACGAAGCTGAATATGAAGCACTGATCGCTGGCTTGAAGCTCATCAAAGAACTCGGGATCGAATCAGTCGAAATCTTTTGTGACTCGCAGTTAGTGGTTTACCAAGTACGAGGAGACTACCAAGCAAAAGGACGAAAGCTTGCTCCGTACCTCGTTCAGGTCCAAGAACTACTATCAAATCTTGAGCGTTATGACATTTCACATATCCCGCGAGAACAGAACAAAGAAGCCGACTTATTGGCTAAGTTCGCAAGTACCGACGATGCTCAACAAATGGGATTGTATCCCGTTGAAGTCTTGCATGCCTCGAGCGTAGACGAGATGAAAACCGATCGCGTGTTGGAAACAGAGATCGAGAAGGACTCGTGGATAACCCCATTCAAACTGTACCTGACAACCGGGGCTTTACCAGAAAAAAGAAGCGAAAGACGACAGGTCCTTCGAAAGGCTGCGCGGTACGTAATGCAGGGTGGATCCATGTACCGAAAAGGATTCTCGGTCCCATTATTACGGTGCATCGCTCATGATGAAACAAAGCGAGTCTTGAGGGAAGTTCATGAAGGGGAATGTGGCGACCATACTGGGGGGCAAACGCTAGCAAAGAAGATCCTCCGCTATGGATATTACTGGCCCACCGTAAACCGGGATGCCGCGGACTACGCAAGAAAATGCGACAAGTGTCAAAGATATGCAAAAATCCCGAGGGCTCCATCAACGGAACTCACACAAATGATCAGTCCTTGGCCATTTGCGATCTGGGGAATCGACATAATCGGCTCTTTGCCTCTATCCAAAGGTGGTGCGAAATACGCAATAGTTGCAGTCGACTATTTCATGAAATGGGCTGAGGCAGAACCTTTGGCCACTATCACCTCTAAGAAGGTCATTAACTTCGTTGTACGAAACATTATATGCCGCTTTGGCCTTCCACGCACCATCATTACAGACAACGGAACGCAATTCGAAAGTAGAGAGTTCAAAGAGTTCTGTTTAAAGTACGGCATCGAGAAAAGTTCGCTGCCGTTGCACACCCAAAAGCTAACGGACAAGTCGAGGCCGTTAACAAAATAATCAAGTCCATACTAAAGAAGCGTCTGGAGAAGGTTGGAGGCAAGTGGGTAGATGAACTCCCGACAGCATTATGAGCGTATAGAACTACCCACAAGTCCGCGACCGGCCACACTCCGTTCGCCTTGGCATACGGCTCTGAAGCCATTATACCCGTGGAACTTGAAGTTCCATCGCACCGAGTGACATACTATGACCCCAAGACGAACCAAAACCTCTTGCTGGAATCACTGGACTGCATCGACGAAAAGCGTGAAGAAGCTGAGTTAAGGGCGGCAGCGCACAGACATCGAGTCAAGCGTTACTACGACAGCAGAGTCCGCCCAAGAATCTTTGATGTGGGTGATCTCATTCTGAAACGAGTCTTCCCAGTACCATCATGCATGAATCCCAGCTGGGAAGGTCCATACGCCATTGAACGGAAGCTTGGAGAAGGAACATTCAAGCTAGCGACCATTGATGGCGTGACACTCACCCGAGCATGGAACAGTGAACATCTGCGGCACTATTACATTTAGCATGTTTTCCTTTTTTGTTGTAGGCACTGTCATTTCCTGCATGTTTCCATTCAATAATGACTTAGTTTCCTTTTGAAAGTTGTAATCAAGCAATTTAGTTGATCTTCGTTAATAAAGGCTTGAAGCCATATTTTATATGAAGTTTCTATATCTCTTAATTGGATGATAAATTACATTATCCTGCGCGACATACAGACTCGTACGAACGATTCCAAATCTCTGAATCCCCAGAGTGCGGAGCGGAGTATTCTAAGTCCCCAGAGCGCGGACCAGCGTACGAACGATTTCCAATCTCCGAATCCCCAGAGTGCGGAGCGGAGTACTCTAAGTCCCCAGAGCGCGGACTAGAGTATAAACGATTTCCCAATCTCCGAATCCCCAGAGTGCGGAGCGGAGTACTCTAAGTCCCCAGAGCGCGGACCAGCGTACGAACGATTTCGAATCTCCGAATCCCCAGAGTGCGGAGCGGAGTACTCTAAGTCCCCAGAGCGCGGACTAGAGTATAAACGATTTCCAATCTCCGAATCCCCAGAGTGTGGAGCGGAGTATTCTAAGTCCCCAGAGCGCGGACCAGCGTACGAACGATTTCCAATCTCCGAATCCCCAGAGTGCGGAGCGGAGTACTCTAAGTCTCCAGAGCGCGGACTAGAGTATAAACGATTTCCCAATCTCCGAATCCCCAGAGTGCGGAGCGGAGTACTCTAAGTCCCCAGAGCGCGGACCAGCGTACGAACGATTTCGAATCTCCGAATCCCCAGAGTGCGGAGCGGAGTACTCTAAGTCCCCAGAGCGCGGACTAAAGTATAAACGATATCCAATCTCCGAATCCCCAGAGTGCGGAGCGGAGTACTCTAAGTCCCCAGAGCGCGGACCAGCGTACGAACGATTTCCAATCTCCGGATCCCCAGAGTGCGGAGCGGAGTACTCTAAGTCCCCAGAGCGCGGACTAGAGTATAAACGATTTCCAATCTCCGAATCCCCAGAGTGCGGAGCGGAGTACTCTAAGTCCCCAGAGCGCGGACTAGAGTATAAACGATTTCCAATCTCCGGATCCCTAGAATGCGGAACAGAGAACTCTAAGTCCCCAGAGCGCGGACTAGAGTGTGAACAGTCTCAAGTCTCCAAGTCCTCGGAGTGCAGTGTCGGCAAACCAAATAAAGACAAGAGAATCATTCAAACAAAAAGAAACTAAAACTTTATTCAATAAGTCCAAAATGGGGCTACATGATCACTCCTACAAAATTCAGACCTCTCTATACAAACTACAAATCATGGGAGATAAAAACAATTACAAAACTTAATCAGGAAACTTGTTGAACAAGTGCGTCGATTATTTCTTCGACTTCTTCTTCTTGTCTGCCTTTGGTGTTTCCGATGACTCCTCTCCCTCACGCTTTTTCTTAGACTTTTTGCTTGCTAGAGAGACGGAGTCAGGAGTAGGAGACGGAACATCCAGTGGTTTGGACTTGCCCGGGAGAATGATTTTCAAAGGTCTGTTCCGCGGGTCAGTGAGTTCCAGTACTTCAGATTCAACTTTGACTTTGACCTTTCTCTTCTCCTCATCGGCGAGACGGTCCTTCATGCTCATCTCTGAAGTATGTTCAGAGGCGCCAGTAATTTTAACTTCGTCGCTTCCTTCGGCAGGAGACGAAGTATCAAGTTTGTCATCATCAAGCACCCCGATCACTTGAGCGTCTGGACCGGGAGTTACCCCTGCATGAGCAACGTCGCTTGTTTTCCCTGCTTCCTCCTTGGCGTCATCGCTCCTCGGAGTTAACTCGGCGTCAGAACAACCTGCACGAAAATATAAGAAGTGGGCATTAGAACGAATAACCATTGCTGAAAAATGACGGGATCTCTTCGACTTCTAGAGAAAGAAGAATTTCCTACCAGGATCCGGTTGGCTATCGGTGGCGCGCGGGGTTTCACCCTCCAGGATAGGTGACAGCACATGAACGCCGAGCCCGGGATCTTCGGGATCATAACTGGCATGCTGCTCGAATGGATCAAGCGTCGACCGGCCGGCCGATTGAGCAGCATAAGGAGCGGCGATGTGAGGAGTAGTAGCGTCAGCCTCTGACGGGCCAGCCTCGTCGTTCTTCTCTTTCGAAGGGGAAGAGCCTTTGCCATAAAGAGCCAATGCTGCGGATAAATCCGATGGCTCATTCCCCCTCAGGAACTCCTTCACCAATGCATCCTCATCGATCTCTTCGGAGCCTGACTCGACTTTCTTGATCTTTATCAGAGTTTCCCATGCCTCAGCCAGGGATTCGTGGTAGCCGTCGCCCAAGAATGTTAAGTCGCGGTGCATAAGGACGCGAGCTCCGTACTCGGCGATCAGCGGGTCAAACATACTCTTGACCTCTTCCCTACCGGCCTCTGCGGCCGCCTCAAAGCGAGAATCAAGCTCCTCCACAGCCATTCTTTTGCCCTCCTCACGGGCCTCATCCTTCATTTTCTCGACCCCGGCAAGTTCGTTGTCGAGCTTTGTCTTCAGGAGTCGGGTAGCAACAATCTCATCACAATATCGCTGTGATTCTTCCTGAGCAGCTATTTTGTCTTCTTTCTCCTTGGAGAGTTGTTCTTTCAGCCTTTGACTTGAGTAGCGAGCGCGTCCCTTTCCTTTTGGACAGAGTCTTTTTCTAGGGCGAGGGCGCCGCTGCGCTGAACTGCTTCGTCAAGCTCCTTTTTGTGAGCCACCTCTAAGCGAGCAACTGCCTCAGCAGTATCTTTCGCACCTTGTTCAGCGGCTTCTAGCTTTGACTTATACGAAGCGAGCTCTTCGTCTTGGAGTTTGATAATTTTCTTATCGCTGTCAGCCTCCAGATTCAGACGGTCAATCTCGTGTTGACGCTCGACAGATACTTCCGAGATCTTCTCCACCAAGTGCACGAATGCGTCATGTTGAACATAGACGTCATTGTTGCAGGCAATGGCACTTTGCTTCACGTGCCCAGGAATGTGATGGATGGCTGGGAGGAATTTCAAGCCGTCAAAACAGATTTTCGGAAACTTGGCCTTAAGGTCGACCATCTTTTCCGCAACAGTTGGGTCCACGGCAGGAGTAGGAGGAGGAGGCTTAGAGAATTCCGTTTTTTACGCTGCTCTTGAACTTGCCTCGTACTCGATGAACTGGAATGTTGTTCTCGAGCAGCATCAGACTGATAACCCTTCTGCAAAGACTTCTCTTTATCCGGCTCAGTTGGAGGAGGAAGATCGCGGGACTGGGAAGATTGAGAGTGTGCTTTCTTGCGGTGAGACGACTAGCGAGGACGATTGTCCCTATCTTCATAATCACCTCGGTCCCTGCGTCTGCTGAACCGGAATCCCGTCCGGAGTGATGGAATATCGAAGACCCCTGAAGGCGATCAAATCCGTGTGAGCGGCCCATATCACCTACAAAGAATGGAGATAACAACGAGTTAAGGAGAATTCACGAATTAAAAAGACTTGAAGTATATTATGGAATGCGCATGTGCGTGTGTGTCCTAGTGTTCCCCCCGACGGACCCGTTCGTTTATCTTTGCTAATCGGAGTATTGTCTCCTTGAGCCGGGAGTTGAACTCCTACATTGCCTCTAGCGGGCGAAGAGAATTTGAGAGCTTCAGGATCATCGAACCCGTAATTAAGTATGTCTTCGGGAATAGAAAGGTTCGATAGACCCCTCAGAGAACTTTCCAGATGCTGCGAAGAAGCCTCTTTCTCAGGAGGGATAGGTGTAGATTTTGAGGTGCCACCAACTTTCTCCTTTTGAACCGTATATTTCAGCTTCTTCCTTCCCTTCGAAGGGGAGGATGATGTCTCAATATCCTGAACTTCGATTGCCGGATTCCAAGCGGGACCCACGTTCTCGCCCTGAGTTTCAGGGGCATCATCCTCTTTGCGCACGCCTTCTTCGTGCGTGTCGGGAGCGCGACGCGACGACGGTCCGGCAAGTTTTTTCCCTTTACCAGATTTAGGCTTGGGAATTGTAACACCTTCTGGAAGGCTAATCCGACGACCAGGGGCTAGCAAGCCGAACCCCGACAGCGATTCATTTGAAATGATAGTCCGGATGTCTCGATCCTCAGCAGGAAGAGCTCTAATGGCTTCAACAGCCTCAGAATATCCTCGGCCTTCCGGACTCGGGTTGATACCTGAAAAGATGAAATGAAGAGTTAGGAAAAGCATGACTCCAATTAAATATGAATAACGATTCAACAGAGAGACTTACTGCCTTCAACCCATCTCCTAGCGAAACCAGAAGGGCAGCGCACATAGAACCATTCCTGTTTGTACAGGGCGAATTTGCTACAGGCCCCTGTCAAGATCTGGCACTTGTGGTATGGCTCGAGGAACATAAAGGAAGGGCTATCTTTCCGTCTCTTGAACATATAAATATATCGGATATCACCGGGAGTTGGAGGTCTGGAGAAGACGGCCATGAAGAGTAAGTAAGTCCCATATAGAAACGCATGACCGTTCGGGTGCAGTTGCGATGGAGCCATGTCTATGTACTGCAGAACGTCCCGGAGAAATAAGTTGAAGGGAGGCACGCTGCCCATCCAACACATGAACTTGTTGCAGGTAGTGTACCCGACTGGGGGCAGATGAGGGCGATCGTGTCTCGAAGGGACTAACACGTCGGCAAAAGGAATCCCATGAATAGAGCATATCCGCCTCAGAGCAGCTTCGTTGATCTTCGAAGCTTGAGAATCGATCGGATTGTCTAGTAAGATGGTTGCCTCCAGAGCGTCAGGCGCCAAGTTATGAGCGGGAGAAATTGACGGGTTAGAAGAATCAGCGGCTCCTTGCCTTGCTGATGGCCCAGGTCTGTCAGATATGGTTGCAGAACTAGATTTTCTCGACATCCCGAATAAATAATGAACCTGGCTAAATGCTTGAGAAAGCTATACTTGAAAAACGTTGAACGTTAGAATTAGCAACATGAGTTTTCCCCCCCACGTGGTGTGTGAACTAGTGCAAGCAATTGTGTACAGACAATAAGAATGTTTTAAAAGATATAATAATTAGCTTCGAATCATCACCTTCGAAGACCGTCATCGCTGACCGTCTCAAAAAGCCCGCCTTGAGGTGATTACAGTTCCAGATTCAAAAGACATATGATTTCTAAAGTAACCGGCTTAAGTGTAGTTAGACACTTATACTGTTCGGCATTTTTAATGTTGTTCGGCATTTGTATTGTCCGGCTAAAGACATTATCCGGTCCAAGAATTGTCCGGCAATTGCTTTGTTTAACTAAGGTAATGGTTCGACCTAAGGGTTGTTCGGCTAAAGTCATCGTTCGACATGTCAGTTATACTGTTTGGCTAAAGTCAATGTTCGGCGTGTCAATTGTATTGTTCGGCTAAAGTCAGTGTTCGGCATATCAATTGTATTGATCGGCTAAAGTCATCGTTCGGCATGTCAGTTGTACTGTTCGGCTAAAGTCAGTGTTCGGCATGTCAATCGTGTTGTTCGGCTAAAGTCAATGTTCGGCGTGTCAATTGTATTGTTCGGCTAAGGTCATCGTTCAGCATGTCAGTTGTGTTGTTCGGCTAAAGTCAATGTTCGGCGTATCAATTGTATTGATCGGCTAAAGTCATCGTTCGGCTAAGTTATTTCTCTACATTTTATTCAACTCCACCCTACACCTTCTCCATCCACGCCGAACGACAGAGACGGATCGCCCGGCAAAGACTATGTCGTCCAACACCCCATCTACCTTTCTATCATTCGGCACGGAGGAGCTAGCCCCAACTAGACAACTCAAAACGAGCGAACCACTCCCACTAGCCACGCGTTTACAACTAAAGGAAATACTCTGTTTCCATAAGATGAACCTAAAATGGAAGTAGTGCAATTGTTAGAGGAAGGATACCTAATTCGACGATCGAAGTTGAGAATGGATTATATAGGCTTTATATCTGATAGGATTGCAAATCTCTAAGAGTGATAATAAAGAAGACGTAAAAGAAAATGGTGGAAGGGCGCCTGGTTATATAGAGGGAGGTAGAAGACGAAGAGGCTATACCCGGTAGAACCGGTCAACACCAGAGCGTTCGGCACACGAGGTACGCTCGACTTCGAACGTATCGTTCGGTATCCCAACCTTGTTCGTCTCGCACCCCCTTTGCTAACATTCTTGAAGAGGTACCTCCGAGGTAGATTGTACCGGATTCAAAGCGCATCACGTTTGGCCACGAGATACACTTTGGGGGGCAAGTGTTTCCTGGGGATTTGACCAGGCCACTAGTGCTCGGCATCAAAGAGTGTCCGGCATCAAAGAGTGTTCGGCGAGGCACTTGGCATCCAGGAGTGTTCGGCGAAGCACCCAACATCCAACAGGTACTCGGCGTACAAGAGTGACCGGCCTCAAGGAGTGTTCGGCGAGGCACTTGACATCCAGGAGTGTTCGGCGAAGCACCCAACATCCAACAGGTACTCGGCGTACAAGAACGTTCGGCATTCAAGACTGCTCGGCATACCAGAGTACTCGGCATCAAGGCTGCTCGGCATCAAGACTGCTCGGCATACAAGGTCGCTCGGCATCAAGGCTGCTCGGCATACAAGAGTACTCGGCATCAAGGCTGCTCGGCATAAAGAGCACTCGACATCGTGACTACTCGGCAACAGGAGTACTTGGCATCCCATGATGTTCGGCGTAATACTCGACGTCCGAAAGACATTCAGCACGACACCAACATACCGTTTGGCATAGAAGGGATGGTTCGGCGCAGAGCGTTCGGCGAACCTTGCTCGGCATACGACGACCACTGTACTCGGGCTGGAGCGTTCGGCAATCAGCCCACTTAGGAAGTCCAGCCCATCTTTGCCTATAAATAGAGGGGCAGGGTCACAGTGAAATGGATCCTTTTTTGGAGAGAAAACACTGGGGAGACTCTGCTATTTTCAAGACTCATCTTCTCTACTTAACAACTTCATTCGAGCATTTGATTCACGAATTGTATTTGTAATCAACTATAAAGAAGATCAATAAAGTTTAACTTCAAAGTGGACGTAGGCAATTACGCTGAACCACTATAAATTTGGTGTTCTTACTTTCTGTATTTAGATAAGTACTGTCTTCCCTGTTTAATTTGATTTCATCACTTATATCTCTTCACAATCTTCTTCTACGAGGTTAGTGACCAATTTTGGTGCTAACAAGGCCTACTCATCTTCTCCAAGTCTTAGATTTAAAGTTCAAGCCTTCAGATCTAGCCCTGAGTTTAGTTCTCTTAGTGAAAGCACCAAAATGTTAACCCAAAAAACGGATCAACACCCTGGGTTGAATGTAAAAGCAACAGCCTTGTTCTTACAGAGCAATAATATAGAAAATAAATGTAAAAAGAGTAAAAATAGTAAAGAGACAAGAAGATTTTAATAGTGGTTCAGCTGTTAGTGAAGCTACATCCATTTTATAAGTTTTATTATCGACCGACTTCAATTACAAGTTGAATTCGGTTACAAGTTAATGAGATTAGAATAAGTCACAAGTGCAAGAGTTCATTGGAGAATCACAGTGAACTCCTAGATGACTGTTAAGTGGGAGAAGAAGAGTAAAGAATAATCTCTACAGAGTTCCAGTAGCCAGTCCAGAAGATCTTCTTTGTGTTGCAGGTAGGATTGTATTTATAGGGGTAGAAGAGCAGTTGGGCCAAGGCTGACTTGTCAGAAGCCTCTACTCGATGCGAGAAAGAAGTCCAGAAAAATCAAGGCGGCCCAAGCTAACATGATGGATCACTAGTGATCCATGGGTAATGGAACGTTAACGATCCATGCCCTTAAACTATTTTTGAGTCTGCCTTTTTGGTTGCCTTCCTTTCATCTATTTGAATGACTTGTCCAAATATCAAGTTGTTTGGTGTTTGGTTGATCATCCGTCTTCATGGGTTGTGTGGTCCAGAAGAATCATCAATAACTCGCTCAAAACTTAACAAAATCAGACGAAACTTTGCAGGTACAGCCTAGAGGATGTCTGGGACCAACCTAAAAAATTTCAGATGGTAAGGCCCAACCTACATGGATCCTTAGCGATCCATCTAGTTAGGTCGCTAACGATCCACCTAGCCTTATCCAATCAAGCTTATTTTTGGCGAGTGCCACTTTTATGTCTTCTAAGTGCTCTCCCCAAATTTCAAGTTAATCTGACTCCGTATGAGTTCTCTAGGTCTGTTTTAAGTTAGTATCTTTAGTCAAAAAGCGGGTAAATAGGAAGTATATGTGGACGATATGCTGGTAAAGTCACAGCGATCGTGCTCGGAAGATATGGGATGAAACACAACCCGTCAAAATGCTCATTTGATTCGCGTCAAGAAAATTATTGGGTTTCATAATAAAGTTAAGCGGTATAGCGGCCAATTAGGAAATGATTGAGGCCTTGAGGAATGTTGAAGCCTCGAAGATGATAAAAGAGGTGTAAAGCTTGAACGGGAAGGTTGCTGCATTGAGTTGGTTTATTTTGAAAGCTACAAACACGTGCATACCATTCTTCAATGTCCTCGAGAAAGGGAAGATAAATTTTGCTCGATCGCAAGAGTGTAAGGACACTTTTCAAGTCCTAATCGATGATCTGAAAAGACCACATGTCTTAACAAACCCTTTAGAATGGGAAGATTTATTTGTTTGTTTGGCAGTATTTGTTCACGCTTTGAGTGCTACCCTAGTACGCGAAGAGTCTAAAGTTCAAAGGCCAATATACTATATCAGCAAGTGATTAACAAGAGCAAAAAGAAACTATCAAAAGTTGGAAAAGCTAGCCCATTACTTGTTAATTGCATCAAGGAAACTCCATCTATACTTCCAATCTCATCCAATTAAGGTGATGACTGACCAACCTTTAAGGCAAGTTCTACAATGGCCCGAAATTTTAGGAAGGTTGTTGAAATGAAACATTAAATTAAGTTGGTATGATATGTCGTATCATCCTAGAAAAGCAATTCAAGGATAAGCATTGGTTGATTTCATTTTTGAGTTCACCGCTTGGGATGATGATAAAGAGGAAGCTACGGAGTGGAGTGCTCAATGGAAGCTATACATGGATGAGGCATCCAATAAACATTGCTCGATGGCAGGAGTGGTTTAGGTAACCCAAAGAGTGATCAATTTTCTATGCCCTAATACTTGAGTTTCTGGCAACAAACAATGAAGCCGAATATGAAGCATTAATCATGAGGCTCAATAATGTGAAGGAATTGGGAGTCAAAAGTTTATATATACATAGTGAATCTCAATTGGAGGTCTGCCATATGAGGAAAGAGTTCAAGCTAAAAAAGCAAGTCTAGCCCCTTATTTAGAGAAAGTTCTAGAACTACTCAATAATATTGAGTATTATACGATAACACATATGCCCAGGGAGAAGAACATAAAGGCTAATTCGCTAACCAAGCTGGCTAGCTCCAGGGATGCACAACTCACGGGTTTAGTTTCGGTGGAGGTCTTGTTTGCTCTAAGCATCGACCAAATGGACGTTTGTTGGATCTTGAGGGCTAAAGTTGAAAAGGAATCATTGATGACTCCGATCAAGGAGTACTTGCTGAAAAGAACCCCTCCGGATGTAAGAAATGAATGGTGAAAACTCCTCCATAGAGCTTCATGATTTATTATCTAGGAGAGGGTATTGTACATATAAGGGTTCTCGGCTCTCCTGTTATGATGTTTCATTAATGAAGAAGCTAAAAGGATCCTTGCAGACGTACATGATGGAGCCTGTGGCGATCACACTTGGGGGAATACATTGGCAAGAAAGATACTTCGCTTTGGATAGTTTTGGCCAACCATTAACCAGGATGCGGTTGATTACACCAGAAGATGTGATAAATGCCAAATATTTGTGATGGTTACTAGAGCCCCACTGATAGAAATTACATAGATGGTCGGTCCTTGGCCATTTGCGGTATGGGGGATTGATATTATCGATATGCTACCGATGTCAAAAGGCAGGGCAAAATACGATATTGTTGTAGTTGACTATTTTATGAAATGGGCTGAAGCAAAACCGCTAGCTACGATCACCACGAAGAGAGTGATTAATTTCATAGTTAAAAACATTATCTTTCAATTTGGAATTCCATATACAATCATCTTTGATAATGGAACCCATTTCGGTAGCGTTAAATTCAAAAATTTCTACATAAAGTATCGAATAGATAAAAGATTTACAGCGGTAGCACACCTACAAGCGAATGGATAGGTGGAAGCAGCGAATAATAATAAAATCCATCCTAAAGAAAAGATTGACAAAGGCTAAGGGCAAGTGGGTCGATGAATTACAGTCTTACTAAACGACCCATAAGTCAGCGACTAGTCATACTCCATTCACATTGGCCTATGGATCAGAGGTCATGATTCCGATCGAGTGTGAAGTGCCTTCTCATGAAAAGATTCATTGCGATCCCAAAACCAACGAGGAGCTCCTACTATAGTCCCTTGATATGGTCAATGAGAAATGAGACAAAGATGATTTAAGGGCCGCTACTCACTAGATTCGAGTAGCTCGACAGTATAATAAGAAGGTCAAGAATTGGACCTTTGAGATCGGCGATCTTATTCCCAAATGAATCTTCCTTGGTCCAGTGAATATGGGCCCAAGCTGGGAAGGTTCATGTGCTATTAAACAAAAGCATAGAGATTGAACAATCAAGCTAGTGACTGTTGACGAATCTCACTTCTAAGGGCATGGAATAGCGAACATCTACGACGTTATTTCTCTTAGATGAATCTTTGTAAATATTTAACTAGGCTTTGATGTAACAAGATATAGTCTGCCATTCTTGTGAATATAAAATGTAGTGGCTTTGGGAATTGATGATTTTTTGTTCTTATTAACATAACCATGCACTGTGAATGACAACATAATTGAATATCCTACGTTTGTAAAGTTCAGGTATACAGGTGCCTAAAAGCAGGTACCGCTTGAATTTTGCAATCCAGGGTTGGACTTAAAGAATGTGATCATTCCAGGTATCTAGAGATAGATACCAACCAATCCCTTTGAATCATGATTCCAGTGCGGAGTAAGAACACATAAGGATCGGACGAGATAGTACGCCCCAAGACCTTTGTCCGAAGATAGGCAAGGTATCAAACCATTGCCCAGAGACCGATAAGGTTAATGTGCGATACCCAAAGATAGGTGTCTTGCTTGTTAAGCCCTAGAGATAGGGCTTATATGATACATGCCTAGAGTTAGACGAAATCATATATAAACATCCAGAGATAGATGTTCAAACCACCGTGGATAACCACGGTCAATGCCCAAGAGATGGGTAGAACCGAACATGGATGTCTAGAGATAGATATCTAAAATATCACTTCTTGTAGTGATATGGAAATCCTGCCTTATCACTAGTCAAATGGCACCTAATAGGCGGCAAATTAAGAAAACTGTTCACATACGATTATGAGGATGGTTGATGTGTTATGATTTAAGTGCATTGGTAGTTAACATAAAAGGCTGAATAAACGAAGTACATAGGCAAATGAAACAAAAATATTTTATTCATTATTAACAAGCTTTATAGACAGAAGCGGGGGCTGTACCCGCACAAATCCAGCATATGCACACAAATTCAAAACTAAGCATATAGCAATAGAAAAGTGAAAGAAAAACTGTAGTTATACATTCTTCCTCCTCCTCTTCTCCTTCTTCCCTTCTCTAGAAGAGTGCATACCATATTTGCTTGGTTTCCTTCTATTTGATCCCTTGCTTTTCCCTTCCTTTGGAAAGTAACCTTTTGGGTTAGTTTCCCAGTCATAGTCGCTCCCATAAGATTCAGGAGCCTTACTTTGAATATCGTTAGAGATGGAGGTAGTGGTGGGAATGATGATCGGTATCGTAGGCAATGAAAAGGATAGAGGAGGAGAAATATCATCAGACTATCCTTTTTTATGTCCATGACCAACATGGCTTGCGATCACTAGATCTCCAGCACCAATTGTCTTGATTAATGTTCGGTGACTCAGTAATAACAATGTCTTTATCTCCCTAAATCCCATGAAGATCGCCCATGGCCTTTTCATCCAAAGCGTGAACCATCTCAATGTTATGACATTGGAACCTGGAGTGGTGCCCGCTAGAGAAGTGGGGGTTTGAACAGGGACAAACACAATAATTGATTCAGTCTATGTGACTTGTGTGCCCAAAGATAAGCCTCCTTTGGGCAAAGGAACAAAAGCAGGTTGACCTAAAACTTGAAAAACGAAAATGTTGAGATTAGTCAACTGGTGTCATATGATCTATCTCAAATACAGGTAAGGTTAATGATATATTTCTTGGAGATGCGGACGTCGTATGAGCTAGGGTGCCAGTCGTACCTCCCTCTAGAATAGGAGATAAGATGGGCAGCTTTGGAAATGATTCAATACCAGCGAAGCCTGGCTTGTCGCAGTTATAATGTACATTCGACAAGGATGCCTGAGCAGTTGAAGTACAAGAAGCTATCTCGGTAGCAGAAATAACAGTAAAGCTAGGAAGAGAAGTAACGGTTTCAATAACTGGCAGCCTTGATGTGAAAGGAGTAGTAATGTCTACTGTGGGTCCTTGGGGGACAAAACCAGAACTCTCACCCAAATCCCATAAACCAAGCTCGGATTAGGTCTCGACAGATACTTCAGGATGTAGGAGGAGCTTGCTAATCTTAAGAGCTTTTATGTCTTCTTCCTCTTAAAGGTCGAGCTTTATCTCCTCCTCATCAATCCTAACTCCATCAAAGTGCTCTCGCTCTTGTTTCAATATTTCCTCCCAAGCTATGGCTAAAGCCTGGGGATGCCCTTCCTCCAACCACCACAAGTTACCTAATTTAATGACATTTGCATAGAATTGCACCGGCATAGGTTCAATTTCAGACTTAACTTGATCCTCCGTAGCCTTAACCCACTCATCAGCTGTCTTTGTTCGGGTCTCAGCATCATCTCTCATCTAACAAGCATCCAATAACTTTGCAGTAATCACGAGCCTAAGTAAGTGCATCATCTTTCACTTTTTTTTCCACCTCTAGAAAATCCTTCAATCTTTTTATTTTTGAGGTATGCTCCTTGATGGTCTTCTAGAGCTTTTCATTTTCTAAAGAAAGAGTATGAATCATATGCCTTGCCTCTACTAGCTTTGATGATCTTCTTCAAAAGACTTAGTTTGTTCCTCCATTTTTTTCTCAACATCGACCTGCAAAGCCTTAAGCCCTTTAACCTCTTTATCAAGAGTTTTGATGATACCTATATCCTATTGACCAAGGACCTTCATCCCTTCAATTTCTACCTTCCTCTTATGAGATACTTTTGACATAGCTTCAACTATTTTTTTCCACCTATGATATTGGTCATATATGTCGCCCACACAATCCATGACATCCGAATCAACCTTCTAGGGAATGTACTTTAAGTAAGGAATTAATACGACATCATCGAAGTAGATCTTCAGAAAATCACTCTTCATGGCAGCTATATGAGGGCTTGAAACCATTTTGATTTCTACAGTGGTAATTTGGGCATGAAGCTGCCTTTTCCTAAGCCTTTGTTGGGGATTGTCAGAAGACAGTAACCCATATGACTGCCCAAGTCATCGTGGCACATGGGAAGATGTTATTAGTTGTGTCATGTATAGAACTAAACTAGAGAAATTGGCATCTCGATAGAAAGAATAGGGTCTTTTTTTGTTGAAAGCCTATCCATACTATGTGACATAGGTGAACGAGATCTACGTCAAGGAGATGGAATTCTCTTAGAATCCCCATGACACTCATTAGGACTATAGTCTTTGCCTCATCTCCTATAATCTTGCCTTTGGCGTCTACCCAAATCTGACTCATGGGATGAGTCATGAGGACGATCAGACGGTCCAAGCTTCTTGTACCTACTTACTTGAATCTTGAGAGTGTCATACAAATGCTTGTGTTTTATGGAGTCTGAAAGTAAAACACAGATGAGTTAGTGCTAGCAAGAAGAAAAATACTACATACAATATAAAAGTGTGGTGTCATGTAAGTGTTAGTGTGTCCTAGCGACCTCCACGGACGGTGGACTTGGAATTTGCTCACAGGGGTTATTTCCCCTACTCCAGTTGCGGGCACATCAGCTGGAAAACGAATAGAAGAATCAAATGTCACCAATACTAATGTTGCCGAGGCCAAAAGAATCGAATTCATCTAGTATACTTCCATAAATGTCTCTAGATGGAGGGATGGGAGTTTCTTCGACTGTAGAATCTGGTGGAGACTGTGTAGATGTTTGAGATAAAATGAACTTTATTTAGGCTATCAGGAGATAAGAGGCATGTGAGCGTCATCACTCTCATTACTAGAGGACTTGCGGTCAAAATCAACATCTTCGTCGCCTCCTCCATCACTCTCTTTTTCTTCAGTATGCTTTTTTTTCTCTGCCACTATCTCCAGCCCCTTATTTTGTATCAGGACTGATAACATGATCTTGTACATAGGGCACTTCCTAACCCTCATCGACATTAATTCAACTTTGGGTTCCCTACATTATGAACATCCTCTTAAACCTCAAGCACGCCGCTTACACTACGGTTTCCTCCAAAAAATTATAAGCATGCAAGTTCTCACCAGTAAAGAGAAATCTCATATTCCTTTCTTCCAATGGAACCTCTTAAAGAGAGGTAACAGTTCTTGCTAAGGCTGCGCTGCTGGGCCTTCTCGAATTATCTATAAATATAATAAGTAGTAAAATAAACAATCAGTACTATGACATCTGCATTAGTAAAAAGAAATTAGTATAAGACTCATGTTTGGATAACTATTTTGTGCAAATCCAGGTGGACAATGCACAAAGAAAAATTCATCCTTAAAATAGCTCAATTTATTCCAAAGTCCTACCACTATCCGGAAGCCTTGGAAAGTTCCAGGAAGGTGAGTGAAGGGGTCCCCTTTCGGTGCTTGAACCCTTATAGCTAACATATCTTTCGGCCTATTCAAATGTCGAACAAATATCATGTCCATACAGTTTAGAGAAGCATAGCTATTCGAATGTAATTGGGCTAGGGCAAGCTTCAAAAATTGGAGAACTGTATGAATAAAGTGACTGAAAGCGAAACACATCAGCCATATGCATATGTTGATTGTAAGTTATATACCTCTTTGGTAGAAGGTGTGCTAGTTGATAGTTTGCGGGAACCAACAAATCGTCAAAAGGAATTCCATGTCTCTCACATATCCTTTTAAGAGACGCTTCATACACTTTCAAAGCCAGAAAATCTTAGGGATCTGCCAAAATAATGGCATTGAACAACTCCTATAGGCTGATCTGTTCGACGACTAGTTGGTTGAGACTGAGAAGGTATAGAAGTGGATTTTGTCATAGGCACCGTCGTCGAACTAGATTCAGTATTAGACTCGATGTATTTTGATGTCAATGGACCTGCTGGCATTGTAGAAAGATGCGAGGAACGTCTACGATCCATAATTATTAAAACACTCATATACAAGTTACGTAAGGCAAGATAAAGATGTTAATCTTCATGCAGGAAAGAGCACCCTGTTTGGCTGACGAATAAGATCCAACAAATGTCAGTATGTGTTGACCAATCAGATCTCATACATCGGCGGGGGCAATAATATATAATTTAAACCATGTAGTGTGTGTGTTTGATGTCTAAGGCACTATAAACACAAAAATTCTGCATAGAAAACTTTTTTATGCTGGCAAAAGAATATCGTAGCACAAAAAAACAGTATGTCAGACCTTGCCTGTTATCATTTAATTTACAATAGCAAAACCATTATCCAGAGCTAGGCAAGATCTCCTTTTGTAGAAACACCAGAGTGAGGTATTTGATTTAAAATTACACAGGATTAGCAAATAGTCCGCTTGAATACCGGAGTGTGTTCAACGTCGCCACCATTCGACCAAAATTGCCTTGAAACTCCATTTCACCTTCCCTTTGACTTATAAATTTTTTTTGTTTGAAAATATTTTAAAAACTCATATTTAAATTAAAAGCTTGAGCCAAGCTCGAGTTCGGCTCGAAGCTGACCTAGGAAACTTGTGCAAAACAATACTCGAGTTAAAACCTGGGTCTTTTTCTTTGAAAATTGTTGAGCATGCATCGAGCTCTCTTTAAGCTTACTAAGCATACGATGTTTTTTTTTTTAAAAATCAGAAAAATTTCTAAGTCCTGGAACATCACCGATCCAAAGAAGGGGGAAATGAAGTTCCAAGCCATAACCAAAGGTGATTGATGGTTGATCGTCGGCAATTCAAGCGAAGCCACGCCATCACTTACTTGTATCGATTCAAAAAGGACCGAGTTTGAGATTTTTTTAGTTCCAAATTTCAAGTCAACTGTGCATTTCGGTGTTTATGGTTGGGATCCAAAGGCGGTGGATTGGTGATGTTGATGAAAGATATAATTGGCGATGATGATGCAAGGCGGTGGTTTGAAGTCGAAGGTTGAGTCTTTGGCAATTTCAGCAATGGCGAATTAAAGCTCAGAGGTCCCCAAAAAAGAAGAAAGAAGTAGGTGAGAAAAGTGAGAAGTGTTGATTTTCATGTATAGGAACCAAACTAAGAAAATAGTCAAAATGCTCGCCTAAGTACCCAGTATCTATCCATGGCACTCAGGTTGGTACCCAACCATGGCATATTAAAAAAACAGAAAAAGAAAAATATTTATATCATGAATGTGTGAATAACAATGGTGATGAGGAGCGTGGTACAATATCAAGTAAAGTTATGGACAATAAAATCCTACCTAAACAACTTGAAGGAAAGGTTGTCGAAGAACTTTCGGAACTACAATGATGAACTGGAACAACATGCTTCAGCTATTATATTACCCTAGAGTTGCAAGTCCATAACTACTCAAAGTAATATGATGATCGATAAAAGGTACAATGCTTCACGAAAATGGTTCACATAATTGAAAGTACCTACTCTGAATATTATTTTAAACCGATGGCTTGAAATCAATAGTTTGTATTGATCCAAAGCATATCTTGTTACATAAGATATACATTTAAGGGAAAATGTTATCCAGCTTTATGACCAAGCCATATTTGGATGAGTCGGACTGATCAAGTAGTAAGATAGCAGAACAAAAATTCAAAATGACAACTTCACAATTCAAATTCCAGTTGAAGTCCAAAGATTTAACCATGGATCTACCTATTACCTTTGAAAATACCCTAAATGTCAAGGTACCTCAAAGGCCAAAGCAAAAAGCCAACACCCAAGATAAAGTCTTGGATCGGTATCGATCAAAAGCCCTTGGTTTTGCACCGGTACATGGAAGTTCCTCAAAATTGCTACTTAGCTCATGTTGTATGGAGCAAAGACTAATGTTAATCAATGCATGCAATATAGTGTGGTTTACCAATGATCTATGAATCAGATCTCAATGTAAAAAGTCCAAATATCATAACAACATAATTCAGTGCTCTTGACTCATCATGGAACTAAGGATCCCACTCGAAATCAAGCCCATTCCAAGATATCTATAATGCACAAAGGCAAATATGGACCATCAAGTAACCTCAAAGAGTCAAATAAAGCATAATAAACCATCACTATGGTTTGCCACCAATCCAAGGAGCTAAGGTTAGTATAGATCCATGAAACTTGCTAATTTGGCCACGATCTCTTCAGGCAACTTAATTCAGGACATGTGGAATGTGGGAGAATATGGTAGAGATAAATATGTTGATCATTGTCCATAAATAGAGGGTGATAAGCACTATTTCAAAATCCATTTTTCTACGTTCTAAATTTCTATACTATTGTTGTAATTTTTTGGATCATCGTCGATCCATAAACTACCGATCCATAAGATCATGTTTGTAAAAACATTGTAGAATCATTAACAAAGCTCAAGCGGACATAGGCCAGTGGTTAGCCAAACCACTATATATTTGTGTGTTGCTCTTTCCCAATTTAATTTAGTTTCTTCATTTTATTCTCTTCTACAAATCTTTACGGTGTTTGTACTAACTTTTGGCATCAACATTAAAATTTAATCGATGACATTCTAAAGAATTTCCTTCATTAAATTATCCACATTTGGAACATACAATCGTCCCTTCTTCCTCAACCATCCTCTTTGATTAAGTGAAAAATCTTTCAAACCAACAATATCACTTCCCACTTCTAATCTCTTAACTTCTTCAGCTAGTAATGCATCGTTCTTTTACTTTGCAGCAATTATTTCGATTAATATCATTCAAACTTCTAATCAAGAGATCACTACGGTACTCTGACTAGAACTGGCTATTGACCTACTTCTAACTCCACATAAAGCCAATGCCTCTAAATCGTTCCATGTAGATAACATTGTTAATACCACGTTCTGATAACTTCTACTAAGTGCATCGACAACTTTCTTTCCTTTTCTAAACATATACTCAGTCTTAAAGTCATACGCTATTAAAAACTTCATCTATCTTTGTTATCTCTTGTTCAAATTCTTCTAAGAGAATAAATACTTCAAGGATTTATTATCCGTAAACAAGTGAAATCATTCTCCTAAAAGGTAGTGTGTCCACACCTTTAATGTAAAGATTACTGCCACCAACTCCTCATAAGTGTGATATAGAACTTCATGTGGTCAAAGCTATCGAGAAGCAAAGGCAAAGACTCTACCTCTCTGCATCAACACATCTCCTAACATGGTTCTACATGCATCGATATGCACCATTAATTATTGGTTCCTATTTGGAACAACTACGTGTTGGTCAATAAATGCTATAACATTTGAAATGCTTCCTTACATTTATCGGTCCAAAACTTTAGGCCCCGTTTGGTTTGTCGTTTTGTGTTTTGTGTTTTCGTCTATACAAAAGCACGTCCGTTGTATGTATTGTTGAAAAACAAACAATTTTGAAAAATGAAATTAACATGTAAATTAGAAAATAAGTTTATTTTGTTTTTCGTGTTTCGAGAGATGACAAAAGCACGGAGAACAATCCAACTCATCTGTTGTCTGTTGGTCGTCGCAATGGCTAAGAATTATAAATCTTCCTCTTATTTCTTGTTATTTCTTAGTGCAAGTTGAAAACACAAAACTCAAAATACAAAATGAAACCAAACGGGCCCTTACTTTCTTCCTTGTTAACTTAGTCATCAGTGCTGCTATATAAGAGAAATATTAATAAATCTCCGGTAATAGCCAGCCGACCCCAAGAAACTTTTAATCTCAGCCACGGTCTTGGGATCTTTTCGAACTATTAATAGTTTCGATCTTCGATGGATCCATTGACAGTCCATTCTTCGAAACTACGTGTCCAAGAAACTTCACTTCTTATTCCCAGAAATGACATTTTGAAAACTTAGCATTTAGCTGATGATGCCTCGACATATCTAACACCATTCTAAGATGAACTTCATGATCCCATTCATTTGTAATATATACCGAAAAGTCATTTAAATACCAACAAGAATTTGTCCAAATTCTCTCGGAAGATTCGGTTCATTAAGTCTACAAAGAAAGTAGGTGCATTGGTCAATCCGAAGGGCACGAGTAACCATTCATATGAACCATATCTTGTTTGAAATGCCGTCAATGGTATACTTTCCTTTGCCACTCTCAATTGATGGAAACCCGTTGTTAAGTCTAATTATGAAAACACTTCACTCCACTCGATTGATTGAACAAATCATCTATTCTAGGCAAAGGGTGTAAATTCTTTATCGTCTTCTTGAACACTGCGATAGCTCCCCAAGGAGAACTGCTTGGTCAAAAGAAAAACTTCTCTTCTAAATCCACTAGTTGCACCTTTAACTCCCTCATCTCGGTAAGTGTCATTCTGCTAGGTGATCTATTAACGGGTTAAGCATTAGGTACAAGATCGATTCAAAACTCTATTGTACATTTCAGTGTTAATTCTGTAACATGCTCAAAAATACTTATGTATTCTCTGATTGTAAATTTTTTTTATTTATTTCATTCTTTATGCCTTCAGCATCCAACATTACACATACATCAAAACTCGGTTCTTCTATCGAGTTTATAATCCGATCATGACAATCAGGGTATCTTAAGGATACTCTATCTCGATTAAATATCCTAGCATCATATTGGCTTAAACAATCCATACCCAAAGTTATCCCAAAACCCACCAAATCAAACACATGAAAATTGCAATCAAACATGTGACCTACAAATCAAACTATACATGGTCACATCTCATTCCAAGAGTTGCATAACCACCTATCTAATGTGCAATCCTTAGAGAAGTAATATGGTACGTTGGTTCTAGATCTAACTTATCTACCAAATATTTAAAGACAAAAGAATGTGATGCACCAGTATCAAGTGGTAATTTAATAGGTATGTCATATATCAAAAGCGTAGCTCTCACTACATTCTTTCCTTTCTCTTTAGGAGTGGTCCAAAAGCTATTGGTACCAAAGCAAAAACTTTCCTCTTTTAGCTTTGACCAATTTAGTACTTTTGAAATGCTCTATCTTGTTGCAATTAAAGCGTTTTACTCCCTTTTTATCAGCGGCTTTCTTGCTATCTCCAGAGCAAAACTAATTTACAAAGTGCCATTTATTATAACACTTATAGAAAACTACTTCAAACTTTCCATTTTAGAAGCTTTACCCTTCTAAGGTCCCTTCTTGCCAAAGGACTTCGTCTTCTTGCTTGAAAACTCTTAGCCTCTGCAAGCTAATTCCTCCCAAAAAAATTAAATAAAATCCTCATTCCTCAAGGCCCTGTCCACCACGATATTAAATAGATCTCTAAGATATGGCATAGCCTCCCTTGCAATCTCTGCTACAGTCTATGGATAAACTTCTCATTTTTTTCAAGCTGGGTGTTAATGATGGCCTGCCAATGCCTTGATTGCTCATCACACTTCATAGGATACTCCAGAATAATAATTTCACCTTGCTTTAACTCCAAACACTTTCTAAACAAAGTTGATTTAGCCGCTTTAGATAGAAACTTCTCATCGAGCCTTTCTTTAAAGTCAGCCCAAGTAAGTTCCTCTTTCGGTACTCCCATAGTGACACTGTTCCACCAATAAAAAGCAGCTCCTTGCAACTACCTTAATGCCAACATCCTTTTTTGATCATCATTTAGTGCCAGATCAGTAATAATCATCTCCTACCACAGAAGCCAATCTTCTACTTCGATTGAATTCTTCATCCCTAAGAATGGCTTTCCTCTCATGCTAACATAATACTGACTTAATGCGACATAGTTATTATAGGCAGCCATTTCTAGTGCAGCAACTCCGGAATTACCAACATCACCTTCTGTCAGTCCAGTTGTTGCTCCGGCTTGCATCATATTAATAAATAACCGGTACAAAGTCCCTATATACACTGGTGCGGCTCCAACACCCACATTAGTATTAGCGTTGGTAGTTAGATTACCATTCCTAGCATTTGCCCAAACATTCCCATTTGTTGTGGTGCTCTTGCATTCCAAGTTTAGTCTTCCACTTCTGATATCAATTTCTCATAATCTGCATACGAGTTTTCATGAAATACAAAAGAATGGTCTAATACAGAGGAGTGAGTGTAAATAGATATCAGTATTCACACACACACACGCATATATATATATATAACATAATAAGTACATTAACATAACACTATCCCATTCCCTAATTTATTCTTTATATTTTTTTAAGTTATGTACTTTCTGTTAGTACCTTAGGTTTTAGTTTCGATGATAACAACTATAGGACTTTATATAAAATATAGATGCTAATGTTTTATCAAGATATATATAGTATATAGCACAGGATATTAGACAGGTGTTGATTAAGAAGACTGTACGGTATCAAGAGTAGATTCAACATAGTGATAATTGAAGACTCATGAGTATTGAAGAGTTCAAGAATTCAAGATATTCCAAATAAGTTATAGAGTAATAGAATTTATGTTAAAATCTTGATAGCACTTTCCCGATCTCTCTCGTGTTCTCTAATTTTGTTTTAAATTGTTTTTCAAATATCCTGGTTTTAAAATAATATTTTCAAAATATTTTCCAAAATGATTTTCAATCTCTTATACTTATAAAGATATTACTTGAATGTTTTCAAGTTTATATATATACTAAATTTTTGTTTATACTTTAAGAAGTTATAATTATATTGATTTTTATATATATTATGGAATACTCTTATTAAATCTTTCAAAATTATTTTATAAAGTTTTATTAAGTTATATTTTGATTAAAATGTGTATAAACTATATTTAAATGATTATACAAAGTATCAAATTATTTTACAAAGCAACGGATTTTCAAAATAACATTTTTAAAGTGTTTTTCAATTTTGTGAAGACTACGTCGACATACTCTATAGGCATATGTCGACATAGTGGCCTTAATTTTTAAAATTCAAATTTGAATGAAAGTGTCTTTTCATCGTATCTCTTCTTTAAAGGACATGAACGTTGTTTCTCTATATATACAAGACTTCCAAATGAATTTTTAACATATACTTTCTTGTTCTTCTCTCCTCTTTCCACACTCTCATTTTCTAAATTAAAATATATCCAAACTCTACCAAAATTTAACCAGATTACTAGTTTGATTCTCCTTCATCTACCCTCTGATTTCTCTCATTACTCTCACTCAAGCCAAGATCAACATGCTATTCAAGAGTTATAGGATCAATTGTAAAAAAGATCGAAGATCTGAGTTTGTAAACTATACTTGTGGGTGCGATTGTAGCCTGTAAAATCAGTTGAATGTGAGTGTAGCCCGTAAAATCAATTGAGTGTGCTTAGTAGCATGTAAATCTTGTGAGTGCGCTTGTAGCCTGAAAATCAGGTGACTCTACCCAGAGGTTGAGATTCTGGAGTGTGCATCTCGTAGCCTTGAAATTGAGATTGTATTTACTAGTTGAAAAGAAATCCATACAAGGAATTGTGCGGGACTGGATGTAGGGTAACTCTGAACCGGTATAAAATCCTGATGTGTTCTATCCTTTTTACTTTTACTGCATTTACTTTTATCTGCCCTTTGATTATGTGATTGTTTCTTTGATTATTAATTACATCATTCCAAGTAGAAACTTAAAGAATTTCAAAAATATTCATATAATCAATTAAACACTATTCACCTCCCTTTGGTGTTAATTTAGCCTTAAGATCCCTATTCTGCTGACTCATATTTGGTATCTAAGCATTGGTTTTCAAAGTATTCATCATTTGATTTTTGAAAAGGTTTAAATGGCTACCAACACTGGTAGTAGTACTGTTAGTAACACTGTTAATACACTTGTTAAAAACCTGTTTGTTGAAGGACAATCTACTGTTAGACCTCCACTTTATAATGGCTGTAATTACATATATTGGTCATGTAAAATGAAAATTTATTTATAGTCAATTGGTTTAGACACTTGGAATATCACACAAATTGAGTACACTGAATCGGAGACTAATTTTGCATAGTGGACTACTAACCAAAAAACAGTTGCATAAAGTAACTCTAAGGCAATGAATATATTATTTTGTTCACTAGATAGAAATGAATTTAATAAAGTATCTACATGTAAGTCTGGATTTAACATTTGGATAACTTTGCAAGTTACACATGAAGGCACAAGTAAAGTTAAATAAACCAAAATTTCCATGTTAACAAACCAGTTTCTGTTATCCCACCTTTTGGTCAAAGTTGGAATATCAAAAAATTGGCAAGGAACAATGGATGTCAGGATTGGAGATCGATTGGAAACGAGGATGCAATCAATGTCGTCAAAATTTGGCTGAGCTCCGATCAGGACGGGATCGATTGGGAATAATGATCAAGGCTAGGAGAAACTATGTTTCAATTTTCAGACCAATCGGAGTTCATATGCTCGAGATATGGATGGATTGAAGTGCGCAGGGCATGGTTCGTATCGATGCATTTCGCATCGATCATCATATGGAAGTTCGAATCGATACATTTCGTATCAATCAAGAAGTAAGGACTTCGAACCGATACCGTTCGTATCGATCGACACAGGTTCGGCTCAATGACTTCGTATCGATTGGGTAGGAAGGCAAGCTGGATGACTCAGTGACAATGGATTTAGGTTGGGTGGAAGGATGTTTGATGGTTTGTTCGACTCGATCAATTCGTATCGATCAAGAGGAAATGTAGGAATTTGCTTCGAATCGGTGCGCTTTGCATCGTTGTAGAATGATGGAATGGATGCGCAGAAGTTCTTCGTATCGATCAGCGTTGGATCGATACAAAAAGGAAGTAGCAGTTTTGGGATTCTGGATTCGTACCGATCGATACGAAGAGGGCGTTCGAGAAGGATATGCGGGGAGTCGACTTCATGGATTCGAAGGATTCAGGGACAATGTTCGTATCGATCGTATTCGAACCAATCGATACGAAGGAAATGGTCAGAGCGATACGAACAGAAGGATACGAACTGATATTATGTGCGAATCAGGGGAAGGAAAAATCAACGAGACGAAATCTTCGGAATGACTCGTTCAACACGGCGACAGAGGTGGATCGACCCTGAGAATTCACAACACGTCTTCACACAGGCATGCGCTTTGATCGATTCGAACAAATCGATTCGAATCAATCGATTCGAACCTGCGTGCATGCCGAAATACTACAACTTGTATCAATCATATCTTGGGATCTACAAGTCCAAATGATATGAAATTTTTACAGGAGCTTACATGCATGTTGAAGAATGTCCACACCAAATTTCAGCTCGATTGGACAATTTCTTGATCGATTCGAATGGACTTCGAATCGATCCCAAAGTGGGCCCGGATTTCCTAAAAGCGGGCGTATGGGCCTCCTCACGTGCTAGAACTGGTCTCCCTTCAATCTAGGCGAAATATCAGCCTCCTACACCTATAAATAGAGCCCCTGATCATTCAGAAGGGAGGTCGGACAATTTTGAGAGCTAAAGAGCGCCCAGACTCTGCCAGATTTACTCCAGATCACCATTGCTGCCTTAGATTCAGATCATAATAATAATATCTGTTGTACTACGCGATAAGAAATTGTAATCTTCAAGCATCGAGCAATAAAATCATAAAAAAACCTTTAAGTGGACGTAGGCCGGAGATAGCCGAACCACTATAAATTGTGTGTCACTGTTCATTATTTCTGGATTGCTGTTTGTTGCTAGCTTAGATCTGAGATTTGTGTTTGAATATTGCTGACCTGTATTCATACACTGGTGCTTTCACAATACTTGGGGTTTGTGACCATTTTTGGCACAAACACTTTGGTGCTTTCACTGAGAAGAACTAGCACTCGCTACACCAGATTCAAAGTTTAGATTTGAAAGTTTGAAGGATTCAGATTGACTCGACAATGACTCGACAAACAAGACAAAGAGCTGAGAGAAGTCAACAAGGAGGAAGCCAAGAGGCATCCTCCGGAGCTGGAGAAGGACAAGCTTCGATTTACATTACCAGAGACGAAATGGAAGCTATGGCAAATTCATTACATGAGAGGTTGCTGAAGAGTCAACAGGATATGATGTAGACTTTCTTCGAGCAGATGAGAGCTGCAGGAACACAGAACCTTGGACCAACTATAGCGACTGCAAATGTGCAAGGAACTAGGGTTGCGGAACCCAATGGAGGACAGAATACAGAACCGGAAGGCAATCAACAAGGGCTTGGGGGCAGGCCCGCAGGATCCAACACAGAAGGACCTTTGGAAGGAGTTCAGCAGGCTAGAGCCAACGTTGCGGCTAATGAGCCACATGAAGAATATGTGCCGGAGTTCCCTCGGGAGCATGGAGGGCAACCCCTAACAGGCAACGCTGGATTAGTGGAAATCATTAGGAAGACTATGCGTGGAGGTTTGACCAATAGAGATTTGGAAGGAGTGAACAGGAGTCCGTTCGCTCGGGAAATCAGGGTAGCTCAGAATCCACCTAAGTTCAAGTTACCTAGTGTGGAAGCATATAATGGCAAAGCTGACCCAACTGATCACTTGATAAGATACACTAGGCACATGGAAGTGCTGGGGGCATCGGAGGAAGTGATGGCCAGATGTTTCCCTTTATACTTGACAAATCTAGCGGCAATGTGGTTTAGGCAGCTGGAAGAAGGATCTACCAGGACTTGGAGGGAATTGGTGGATAGGTTTTTGGGACAGTTTCGGGTTCATATCAAAAGACCTAAGAACGTGATGACGTTAACATCGGTAAAGCAAAGAACGGATGAATCGCTTAGAGCATTTTTAACTCGATTTAATGCGGCGGTTGCTTCGGTGGATCGACCGGATCCATCGATGGTTTTGATGGCGGCAGTGTCGAGAGTCAGAGAGGATTCAGATTTTAAGGTATCTTTAGTACGAGACCCGCCACTGGATCTCAGGGAATTCTTCCATGAAGCTGAAAGGTTCCTTCGGCAAGAAGACGCATGTACTGATTTAAAGTTAAAGGAGGTGAATGCGACTGAGGGTGGAGGACCATCAAACGGAAACCCGAATAAAGACAAAGGAAAAAGGAAGCTGGACGACGATTCAGGAAAAGCCAGGAAGCGATGGAAGGATCCAAAGTTTTCCACATACACAGGATTAAACGAGACGCTGGAGCGGATATACATGGAAACCCGGAATCGCCTTCCTTATCGAAGGCCAGCTAGGAGAGAACCTTCTGAATGAGAAAGGGCATCAGGAAAGCATTGTCTTTTCCACGATTTGGACGGGCATGATACCAACAGCTGCAGGCACCTAAAGGACATAATTGAGGAGCATGTGAGGAATGGACAATTGAGGCAGTATGTTGGGGCTCGGAATGCAGCGGTGGAGCAGGAGCAACCACCGCCCACCTCAAGCCATGATGGCATGAGGCCCAGGAATGATGGTCGATTGGTTATCCATTGACCAGGATAATATGAAATAACTAACAAACCATTGGCGAGCAACCAAGTCATTCACACATGTATGGGGATGGAGATAGCCCCTAGGCATGCTCTGAATGATGATAAACCGCAAAGCCATGGTTTGCGAAATCTGTCTTTTGTTTTTGGATTGGACACTTGGTTTTCTGGTTTGGTTTTGGAGTTTGGTTTGAACTCCTGGTTTTGTTTACTTTCTGGTTTGGATTTTCATTTGGATGGTTTTCTGTTTTGGATGTTGGTTTGGATTTCTGATTTTCGGATTTTATTTGGATTTTGGATTGGATTTTGATTGGATTCTTTTTGGTTTTTGATAAACGGTCGTCGGGTATGGATTATGCCTGGAAAGGGGTGAGTCTTTTTGTCCAAACATGGTAAACTGACTCATTCAGGCCGTCGAGTATGGACTATGCTCGGCAAGGGTCCGGAGTGACCAGAATTCGGCCTAGGACTTAGGCCCCATATATTATCGGTTATTATTTCAGGTCGTTGAGTATGGACTATGCTCAATAAGGGTCCGAAGCGACCAGGATTCGGCTTAGGACTTGAGCCACGGCATTACTTATGTCCAGGGACACTGGACCACGGTCGTCGAGTATGGATTGCGCTTGGCAAGAACCCAGAGAGGTTAGCTCAACGTCCAGGGACACTAGACCACGGTCGTCAGGTATGGATTGCGCTTGGCAAGAGCCCAGAGAGGTTATGGAGGTTATCGGCCCGGAGAGGTCCTGGATTCGGTTATTGACTATTGATGAGGATGGATTAGGAGTCGGTTATCGAGTTTGAATGGATATGGAATTGGCTAAGGCTTTGTTTATTGGATTTGGAATTGGGCATCGACTCCAAGCAGTCAAGGATGATGTGCTCTGATGATATGGCTATGAACTTCGGATATTGGATTCAGAACTGTTCAAAACACGCCTTATTATCACAAGGCATGTTTTGGGGGGCAAATGTTATCCCACCTTTTGGTCAAAGTTGGAATATCAAAAAATCGGCAAGGAACAATGAATATCAGGATTGGAGATCGATTGGAAACGAGGATGCAATCAATGTCGTCAAAATTTGGCCGAGCTCCGATAAGGACGGGATCGATTGGGAATAATGATCAAGGCTAGGAGAAACTATGTTTCAATTTTCGGACCAATCGGAGTTCGTATGCTCGAGATATGGATGGATTGAAGTGCGCAGGGCACGGTTCGTATCGATGCATTTTGCATCGATCATCATATGGAGGTTTGAATCGATACATTTCGTATCGATCAAGAAGTAAGGACTTCGAATCGATACCGTTCGTATCGATCGACACAGGTTCGGCTCAATGACTTCGTATCGATTGGGTAGGAAGGCAAGCTGGATGACTCAGTGACAATGGATTTAGGTTGGGTGGAAGGATGTTTGATGGTTTGTTCGACTTGATCAATTCGTATCGATCAAGAGGAAATGTAGGAATTTGCTTCGAATCGGTGCGCTTTGCATCATTGTAGAATGATGGAATGGATGCGCAGAAGTTCTTCGTATCGATCAGCGTTGGATCGATACAAAAAGGAAGTAGCGGTTTTGGGATTCTGGATTCGTACCGATCGATACGAAGAGGGCGTTCGAGAAGGATATGCGGGGAGTCGACTTCATGGATTCGAAGGATTCAGGGACAATGTTCGTATCGATCGTATTCGAACCAATCGATACGAAGGAAATGGTCAGAGCGATACGAATAGAAGGATACGAACTGATATTATGTTCGAATCAGGGGAAGGAAAAATCAACGAGACGAAATCTTCGGAATGACTCGTTCAACATGGCGATAGAGGTGGATCGACCCTGAGAATTCACAACACGTCATCACACAGGCATGCGCTTTGATCGATTCGAACAAATCGATTCGAATCAATCGATTTGAACCTGCGTGCCTGCCGAAATACTACAACTTGTATCGATCATATCTTGGGATCTACAAGTCCAAATGGTATGAAATTTTTACAGGAGCTTACATGCATGTTGAAGAATGTCCGCACCAAATTTCAGCTCGATTGGGCAATTTCTTGATCGATTCGAATGGACTTCGAATCGATCCCAAAGTGGGCCCGGATTTCCTGAAAGCGGGCGTATGGGCCTCCTCACGTGCCAGAACTGGTCTCCCTTCAATCTAGGCGAAATATCAGCCTCCTACACCTATAAATAGAGCCCCTGATCATTCAAAAGGGAGGTCGGACAATTTTAAAAGCTAAAGAGCGCCCAGACTCTGCCAGATTTACTCCAGATCATCATTGCTGCCTTAGATTCATATCATAATCATAAAATCTGTTGTACTACGCAATAAGAAATTGTAATCTTCAAGCATCGAGCAATAAAATCATAAAAAACCTTTAAGTGGACGTAGGCCGGAGATAGCCGAACCACTATAAATTGTGTGTCACTGTTCATTATTTTTGGATTGTTGTTTGTTGCTAGCTTAGATCTGAGATTTGTGTTTGAATATTGCTGACCTGTATTCATACACTAGTGCTTTCACAATACTTTGGGTTTGTGACCATTTTTGGCACAAACAGTTTCAATTATTTAAAATGAGTCCAAATGAGTCCATATCTAATATGTATATTATATTCAAAGATATAGTACGCTCATTTATTACATTGGGTGAAATTTTTTCTGAGGAGGATCAAGTTAAAAACCCCTCAATTCACTTACTCCTGAGTGGGATCAAAAGACTCTTGCAATCGAAGAGGCTAATGACATTAGCACTCTAAAAGTTGAAGAGTTATCTTTTGAAGCACAAATGTAGGGCAAGAGAGAAAGCAAAGCAATGGAGAAGATATCTATAGCTTTTAATGCAATGATGGATAATCTAGATTCAAATAGCGACGACGATGAAGAAATTGCTTTCTTGACAAGGAATTTTAGAAAACTTCTAAAATATAGGAAGATGAACAATTTCAAAAGCAATGGAAATAAAAATCCAGGAAGGGGAAGTGGAAATGGAAATGGAATTAGATGTTATAACTGCGACGACCCTGGCTATTTAAAACAAGACTGTCCACATCCTGATAAAATGAAAACTACACCAAACACTGATTCATCCAGGAAACAGAGAAGAGCCTATACTGCAACATTAGACAATTCAGACACATCCTCAAGTGATAATGGATCAGACATAGAAATTGCTAACATGTGCTTCATGGCAATACATAATTCAGAACAAAATGGTGAAATGGATCATAAAAGGTATGTTATCAATACATCAAAAGTTTTAATTTCTTGAATAAATTCTTTTTTCGTTGCTTTATCAATTGTTAGGAATATCCTATAGATCAATAATAATATTGGTTGAATATTGTATGATTATATTTTAAATTTAAATATTTTATATATTTTAATAATATAATAATATAAAATATACTTAAAATTATTTTAAAAATTATTTTCTGAAAATAGAATAACTATAAATATATATATATAATAAAATAGGATAAAGTTAAACAAAAATCATTTTTGAAAATTTCAACCTATATGTCGACATACCCCACATGCATATGTCGACATATGCAGACAGATTTTGAATTTCAAATTCAAACTTTGAATTTCCCTCCATCTTTTCACCAACTCCTATGTTCTGAAAAGTTGTCTCTTGATCAGAGAACATGTCCTTTGATTCCTTATTTACTTACTCTATCTACGTCCATTCATTTTTCACTTTCATTTTCAAATTCAAAAATCATAAACTCTCTTACCTCTTCAAACTACTCTTTAATGACATCCTCAAGCAATACGAAAGCAACCATAAGGCTTTCTAAGAAAATAAAAGAATATCTTTTTAATGATCAAGAAGCCACGCAAGCCTATATTGAGTATTTATCTTTCGGAAAAGTCTTTCTCGGAAGATTTGCTATTTTTGAAGATTTTCCTACTTATGATCATTTTAATCTTTGTTTGCAAAATGAAATTTTTGGTTTAATCGATGCTTCTCAAAATGATTATGTTTGTTATCCAAAATTGGTGAAGATGTTTTATGCAAATTTGAAAGGAAGGTTTTATGATCGAAGAAAAGGAGAAGTTTAGAGTAGTGTTAAGGGGACACAAATTGTTTTAAATTGTGAACTTTTGCGTCATGTTCTTGGATGCAAATCTAGTGAAATGGACCTTTCAACTTTTCAAATTGATTTTCAAAATCATGAAGTAATCCATGACATTTTCAAAAGTGATAATGATTTTGAATTTTAAAAAAACTTGCATCCAAAAGCAAGAATTTTAAGCCTTCTTTTGCAACAAAGTATCACTTCTAGAACGAGTAATTATAATAACCCGACACAAAAAGTTTTCAAAGATCTTTTTTCCATTTATGATCAATATGACACAAATTGGTCTCAAGTCATTTTGGATGAACTTTTTCTTAAAAATCTTCCTAAACATGAAAACACACTATTACATGGTGTGTATCTTACTCATGTTTTCAATTATTTTAGTGTTTACCTTAAAGGAGAGGAAACAATTCTTGGAAAAATATTTTCTAAGGCTAACATTTCACTTATGCATATTTCATCATTTTTCAAGCCATATGAAACGCTTGTGAAAAAGGAACAAAGGTTGGCTTGGGAAGAGGAGTAAGAAATAAGAGAAGAGGAGGAAGAGGAAGAGGAAGGGTAGGAAATGGAAGTCGAGGAGGAAGAACAAGAAGAGGAGGAGGATACTTCTTTGGAAAGTATCAATATGCCATCTAATCCATCCAACAAAGATCTTCTCAAAAATCAAGAGAAGATCATTCACAACCAAAGGAAACTTAAGGAATCATTTTCAAAGAGATTTACCTCAATTTCCAACAAAATGGATAAATTCTTTGGAAAGATCATTCGCAAGCTTAGTGCTTCTTCTTCATCTTCATCCACATCTTTCTAGTTGTTTGTTTAAACTATCTTTGTATTTGAATTTTCTAGTTTTAGTTTATGTTGAATCTTATGTATCTTTCTTTTATTTCTTGTACTCATCCTTATTATCAATGAAAATTGTATTTCTTGTTATTATACAATGTTTATCATCTCTAGAAAACATACAAGTATAAACGTATAAGCTAAATACATTAGAATATCAAAAAAAAATTTGAAAATATCTTTATATATGTCGACATACCTTGGTTATGTATGTCGACATACAATGGTAATTTTTCAAATTTTAATTTGGAAAATTAAATCGACAAAAAGTGTCTATTCATTTCCAATGAATTTTCACCCATTTAAATACATATTAAGACCAGAGAATCATTTGTTTCAAGTCTCTTCCTTCTTCCTTTACATTTCTAAACTTTAATAAAAACCTATGGCTTCTTATATCCACAAACTAACCGAAAACCTCAAACAAACTCTTGAATCATTCAAGAACATTCTTTCTTTCATTCGAAGAAACCAAAGACACTTAGAATTGAGTCAAATACAGATGATCGAGGAGCAAGAAAGGCATTTCGACGCAATTCGGTGGATGATTTCTGCCTTGAACAAAGAAAAACCAACCACCAAGCCAGAGTGTACCATCAAAAAAATGATGAAGATTGGGATGCTATTAAAGCGGATCCAATCTTTAACGCTGATGGATGGGTTGAAGTTCCTTGAAATGTATAGTTTAAATAGGTTTGATGGTATATAAATAATAATACTTGATTTGGTTTGGATTTGATTGGTTTAATTTGTGTGGATTTGTTTGAATGGTGTCTAACGTTAACTTTGTTAGGATTGGATGAATATTTGGATTGATTATGATTATTTTATGATTATCTAATTTTACATATCACTTATTGTTTTTTATACAATCTTTCTCATCATCGTTATATATAATTCTTATATATATTGATTAGTATTTATTTGGGGGAGCTAGAGTTAGAATTAGAGCAACAGTTAGTGTTAAAGTTATAGTTTTAGTTGTTTAGTCTTTTTGATGACAAAGGGGGAGAAATATATAAAATCTAGGCATAGATTAAGGGGGATTTGTGTAACCCAAGGGGAGTTATATTATATTTTATATACAGAGTTGTCATCATCAAAAAGGGGGAGATTGTTAATACCTTAGGTTTTGGTTTTGATGATAACAATTATAGGACATTATATAAAATATAGATACTAACGTTTTGCCATGATATATACAGTATATAGTGCAGGATATTAGACAGGTGTTGAATAAGAAGATTGTACAGTTTCAAGAGTAGATTCAAGATGATGATAACTTAAGAGTCATGAGTACTGAAGAGTTCAAGATTTCAAGATATTCCAGATAAGTTATAGAGTCATAGAATTTATGTTAAAACCTTGATAGCACTTTCTTGATCTCTCTAGTCTTCTCTAATTTTGTTTTAAATTGTTTTTCAAATATCCTGGTTTTAAATAATCTTTTCAAAATATTTCCCAAAATGATTTTCAATCTCTTACACTTATAAAGGTATTATTCTAGTGTTTTTAAGTTTATATATATTGAATTTTTGTTTATACTTTAAGAAGTTACAATTATATTTATTTTTATATATATTATTTAATACTCTTATTAAATCTTTCAAAATTATTTCATAAAGTTTTATTAAGTTATATTTTGATTAAAATGCATATAAACTATATTTAAATGATTATACAAAGTACCAAATTATTTTATAGAATAATGGATTTTCAAAATAATATTTTTAAAGTGTTTTTCAATTTTATGAAGAGTATGTCGACATACTCTATAGGCATATGTTGACATAGTGGCCGTGATTTTCAAAATTCAAATTTGAATGGAAGTAACTTTTCGTTGTATCTCTTCGCGAATGGACATGACTGTTGTTTCCCTATATATACCAGACTTCCAAACAAATTTTTAACAAACTACATTCTTATTCTTCTCTTCCCTTTCCACTCTCTCATTTTCTAAATCAAAATATATCCAAACTATGCCGAAATTCAGTCAAAATCAAATTCAATCATTACTAATTTGATTCTCCTTCATCTACTCTCTAATTTCTCTCATTTCTCTCACTCAAACCAAGATCAACATGTTATTCATGAGTTATAGGATCAATTGTAATCAAGATCGAAGATCTATGTCTGTAAAACTCTATCAAATCATATTGCTACACTTATGGGTGTGATTGTAGCCTGTAAAATCAATTGGGTGTGATTGTAGCCCATAATATCAATTGGGTGTGATTGTAGCCCGTAAGATCGAATGGGTGTGGTTAGTAGCCCGTAAATCTAGTGGGTGTGCTTGTAGCCCGGAATCAAGTAACTCTACCCAGAGGTCGGGATTCTGGAGGGTGTCTCATAGCCTTGAAATCGAGAATGTATTTGCATCTACTAGTTGAAAAGAAATCCATACAGGGAATTGTGCAGAACAGGATGTAGGGTAACTCCGAACCAGTATAAAATCCAGATGTGTTCTTTCCGTTTTACTTTTACTGCATTTACTTTTATCTGCACTTTGATTCTGTGATTGTTTATGTGATTATTAATTACATCATTCCAAGTAGAAACTTAAAGAATTTCACAAATATTCATATAATCAATTAAACACTATCCCCCTTCTCGGTGCTAATTTAGCCTTAAGATCCCTATTCTGCTAACTCACACTTTCAAAAATCTTATTAAGTTTTATGTAAACCTATGCAATAATACCAAGTTGTAACATCCCTCATTTTGAGACTTGAAATAGATATTATTGATGTTGCAATCATCCTTAGCATTATTTTCCGGTGACAAAATGAGATCGGTTATTGTATCATTAACATCAAGAGCACAAGAATTTACAAATTTTAAACAAAAGTTTTTCATTCATTCATTTATGAATTCATACATTCCAAGTACATTTTCATTACATAACCCGACGATCCCATCGTTCTGATAAAATATGATAAATACAAATATATTTCCAAGAGCAACATATGAAGATGCTCTCTTGGATGATCAAAGTCTTAACTACTAAGATTACAGTACCTGTCATTACATACATTCAATAAATAATACAAAAAGAAGCTAACACTACACAGTAAAAATAACCCTCCTAAGAAGTAGCTTGCATCCTGCATATCTCCAAAAGCTCATTCATCTAACCTTAAAACCTTACTTTCAGCCTATCCAATTTCAATTGAGTACTCAACAATTTAGGGAAAATAAAAATTTTAGATCGAACAAAAAGTTTGATGTGAATAATATTAGTCCATCTCAAATCAAAATAAATACTTACTGAGACCTCACTGGTGAGAGGAACATGATTCCCTCCACTAATATCTTATTAACCAATCTGTCAACCATAACATATCCTGCAACCAAAATGATCAGAACATAGTCGTAACATCAACATCAGTATCATGCATAAATGGATTATAATAAATAGTCCATCATTCACTTGGTTAAGGGGTCGCACATTCTCGAGATTGCACATTTCCATAAAATGGTCCATTCAACGATATAGTTTTTCCAGGGTCACTACAAACCTATATTAGTTTTTTAGGCCAACTGAAACCTATTGGGCCAACTCAAGCCAAAAATATAACCGAAAAACCCAATATCTCTTATCAAACAAGATTAAATAACCTCATCTTCTGTCCAATAGAAGAAAATCAAAGGTGGGCATCTCTACTACGAGTTCATTTTTGTGCGTAACTCTAAAAAATTTGGCCTCAATTTTGTCAAAAACCCTCCGCATTGGAATCGATGACCTAACCAACCAAGGCTTAAAGGTTGGAGGATAGGCCATGACCTTACTTTATTCTCCACCCAAATATGGTTTTAAAATATCTATGAGTCATATCTTTTGATGAGTTCAGGACGCAATATGATTTTCCCGATTTCCTGAATGTAATTCTACTCATTTAGGAGTTTAATTATGACTATAACCACTATTGGAACAACCTAAATCGGTCATCAATTCCCAAATCTCTAAGGTCATAAATATTGGGTGATAACATATAGGTAAGCATGTCAACAATTTAGCATATGCAATAATAATCGATAAAGATATAAATTGAATGTGTTACACATCATCGTAAATTTTTGTTTATATGATAGTCATCTTATTCATAAAATTATATATAAAAAATAGTACTTTCCTTCACAAAAACTCTTTGAAATAGGCTAAAACACCTTTCTTTTCTTTGAAAACTTTTCAAAATACTTAACAAAAATCGCATATTTTATTTGAGGAAAACATAGCCCAAACTAGAGTAAAAACTATCAAGTGTCATAAAATAAGCTATCTTTCTCTTCAAAAAATTATGCCATCGCACAAAGAAAATCTTAAGTCATTACTACATGCAACTATTGCATATTGATAAATATAACCATCGCATATCAACCGTAGTAAAGCTATCACAAGTTGATAAAAAGAACTATTGTAGGTTGTCAAAAAGAGCCATCCATGTTGATAAAAAGCATAGCTACCGCAAGTTGGTAAAATGATAGCCACTGCAAGTTGATAAAATTATAATCATTACAAACTGAAAATCACTCATTATTGCACGTTGACAAAAACTAATAGTTATTGCAAGTCGATAAATACATGCTATTGCATGTTGACAAATACATGTTATCACATTTTCATAAATATAGTTATCACTAGTTAATAAATACATTCTATTGCATGTTGATAAATACATGCTATCGCATATTCATAAAAATAGCTATCGCAAGTTGATAAATACATGTTATCGCATGTTGATAAAAACATGTTATTGCATATTGACAAATACATGCTATCAGATGTTGATAAAAATAGCTATCGCAAGTTGATAAATACATGTTATCGCATGTTGAAAAATATATGCTATAGCATATTGATAAAAACAGCTATCGCAAATTGATAAAAACATGTTATCGCATGTTGACAAATACATGCTATTGCATGTTGATAATGATATTACTGTAAATATCTGCAAAACTGATTCATTTTCTTTAAAAGTAAGGACTTTTCGCCAAACTAATTTCTTTGTCAAATTTTCATTGGTTAATCAAAATCCTTTTAGGAAATTTGCAGCAAAAAAAGCAAAAAATTGCGCTTCTCTCCCAAAATATTAATTTTATAATAATTATGCCATTAATTACTTTTTTTGCAAATAAAACCCTCTTCATAAACAATTTAAATCAAAGTGTACTTACTTGGGAAAAATTCCCAAAAATCAGAATTTGCCTCTTTTACATTGTGAAAAAAATTTGGAGTAAAATATTTATTTTTAATATTTTAATAATTAAACCCAAAATTATCTGTTTTCTCAACTTAGACAATTTATATTAAATTCATAATAATTCCAAAAGTTATGTAATTACAAACACATCTCCAAAATATTATTTCAAACTTCATATCAAAAATCCAAAGCATTCGGAAATCAAACACATAGTTCTTACACCAAAATCCTATAGGGAAGTTACACAAAAATATCCAACGATAACCATAATGGATCCAAAGGATTATCTAAGCCATATAAGTGATAAACAACAACACATATGTTATCCTGCCTTTTGATCAGGTAGTATACGGACGAGCTTGACAAGTTAAACTTCAAATTTGTCAAGGTAAGAAGCCTGGAGAGATGATTGCAAAGCCCAAAATTCAAGTGCAGTCGAGATCGCAAAGCAAATACAAGTTCACTCCAATAATTGACGAACCCGATTCCAACAAAGTATTGGATCGATACCGAGCCACAAATCTTGGCCAAATCGTTCCCCCGCTCTTACTACGTGCCAATGATAATGTTATAAGCCCATTTCAAGTATTATTTCGTTGTTTCCATGCAATTATATGTCGACCTCCACGAGATCTTGAAATCAACAACTTCATTCATCCATAGATCCATCATTTGGACTCAAAAACAAGCAAATATTGATGTAAACAAGCATGGAATCACGTAGCTAACCACAAGACGATCCAACATAAAGAGCTCAAGACAGCCAATATGGCTATCTTGTGGATCGGTACCGATCCAAGCCTATAGATAGTACCAATCAAGATAATTGCTGATGTGGCAACCTACTTTTGTGGAGAAATAGTTTATGGTATGGAAAATGATGTGGAGATCTTCTGGACAAGATTTCAGGCTCCTTACCGCTATAAATAGGAGGGTAGGGCTCATTTCTAAGGATCTTTTTCAACTCTTGTTCTCTTACTCTGATTTCTGGTAATCCCTCATGAACTTATACCAATCCGAAATGGATTTATACCGATCCATAAGAACTGTACTTGAAAAACATGGTATAATAAAAGGAAACTTAAAGCTGACATAGGTCAAAGTACACCGAACCACTATAAATCTTGTGTGTTCTATTTCTTACTCATTTTTCATTTACTTTCTTCACTTCTTCTTCCTTACTTAATCTATTGAGTGTTTGTGCCATTTTTGGTTCATACATTTTGGTACTTTCACTAAGAAGGCCACTTGAATTCATCGATTTGAAACTTAAAAAGATTTAAAATGACAAGACAATCAACTAAGAAGGCCGTTACTGGAGGAAATCAATAAGGAGGTAGCCAAGAGGCATACTTGGAAGCTAACCCCCTATCCATCTACATAACCTAGAATGAGATTGAGACTATGGCGAACGGATTACAAGAAAGAATGATGGCTTGCCAAGAAGAAATGATGGAGAATTTCTTCAAGAGAATGGGACAAACAAGAATAGCTGGAGTCGCTGCAAATCAGAACCAAAGATCGGAAGTACAAGAAAACATGCCTAGAAGTGAATAAGAATACACCGGAGCAAACCTCGATCCAATTATATGGATTGATACCAATCCACAAGCATGGATTGATTCTGCTCCATAATGACTCAGAGGAATGAGTCGTGCTGGCCTAGAAAGAGATGACGTGCATCCTAGAAATGGTGCAGAGCGTTTGAATGTGAATCGGAATGCAAAAGCACGACCAGAGGAGTACATGCAAGAATTCCCTCATAGAGTTGGGGGGGCAGGCTGAGAATGCAAACTTGGAAGTTCATTTGGATGATAATGACAGACTTGTTGAGATGGTGAGATGAGCTATGAGGGGTGGACTACCTAACCGAAGCTTGGAAGATGGGAATAGGAGTCCATTCACTCCGAACATTTGGTGCGCTAGGAATCCACCTGATTTCAAGTTACCTACATTGGAAACGTACGATGAGAAGACGGATCTAACGGCTCATTTGATGAGGTTTATTCGGCACATGGAGGTATTGGGTGCGTCTGAAGAGGTTATTAGATGGTGTTTCCCTTTATACCTAACGGATTTTGAAGCATTATGGTTTAGACAGCTGGAACGGTTCCATTAACACATGGGCCAAGTTAGTAAACAAATTCATGAAATAGTTTAGGGTCCATATCTCATGACCCAAGAATGTAATGACACTAGTGAGTATGAAATAGAGGGTCGAAGAGGACCTCAGGAGTTTTCTTAAAAGGTCCAATGCGGCAGCTGCTGCGGTCGATAAGCCAGATCTTTCAATGGTTTTAATGGCAGCAGTTTTAAGGATAACCGCTAAGATAGATTTATAGGTTGCTTTGGAACGGGATCCTCCAATGGATCTCGTAGAATTTTATGATGAGGCCGAAAGATACCTATGTTGGGAGGAAGCTGAGGCTGATCAGGAAGAGATTAATGCTATTGATGTT
The DNA here is from genome assembly GCA_030737815.1 of Allium fistulosum. Classification (NCBI taxonomy): domain Eukaryota; kingdom Viridiplantae; phylum Streptophyta; class Magnoliopsida; order Asparagales; family Amaryllidaceae; genus Allium; species Allium fistulosum. The sequence continues at coordinate 176,613,495 of CM060904.1, forward strand.
GGAGGACCATTCGGAGAACGATCTAGCAAAGAAAAAGGAAAGCGAAAGACGGATGGTGGCTTTGAAGGATCAAAGCAACAAAGGAGGGAACCGAAATTATCTTCTTACATAGATTTGAATGAAACTCCAAAGCGGATTTATCTAAATACCAGGGGACAGATCCCCTATCGGAAACTAGCAAGGAGAGAGCCCATGGATCGTGAGAAGATTTCCGAAAAATATTGTCTATACCATGAGCTAGATGGGCATAACACTAATGACTGTAGACATTTGCACGATCTGATCAAGAAAAAGATCGAAAACAACCAATTACAATAATATATGAGAATTCGAACTGCAGTGGTGGAACAAGAGCAGCCATTAACCGCACCGGATGGATATGGCCTTGGATCAAGGTCATGGATATTCATCTCTTGATCGAGATGGCAGGGAATCAAGTTTGTTTCTCGCACTCTATTTCCCCTTTTCAATAAACAATGCAATAATAAAATCTAGCCACTTACTCATGTATGGGATCTCGATTGGTCCCTAGGTACGTCCTGAGCTGGATGCTAGACTGTAATGCATGATGAAGCAGTTATCTTGATGTTAGACTTTATGCTATTCTTAATGTTTGTGTTCGATTATTAAAATCCACATTGAATGTGGTGATTGATATTGATCGCTTTAAGTCCCAGTCAAAAAAGTGGGACCGGAGTGCAAGAAGTAAGTTCCCTTACCGGAGAGTAAGTGGATGGACTTGCTTACTGTCGAGTTCCCTTGCTAGAGAGTGAGTAGATTGGGCTCGGTAAGGGTCTAAAGAGACCGTGGTTTTGATTATCGGCCTCAAATGACCATGGATTTGATTAGTGGTCCAAAGAGACCATGTATTTGATTATTGGCCTCGAACGGCCATGGATTTGATTAACGGTCTGAAGAGACCATGGATTTGATTATCGACCCCAAACAGCCATTGATTTGGTTAGCGGTCCGGAGAGACCATGGATTTGATTACCGGCCTCGAATGGCCATGGTTCGATTAATGGTCTAGAGTGACCCTAGCTTCACTTAACTATTGTCCCTGAACAGCCACAAATTCAATTAACGATCTGAAGAGATCGTGAATTTAACTATCGGCCCTGAATGGCCATGGATTTGATTAACAATTCAAAGAGATCGTCCCTTTGACTGAAACATTAAATGGTCCGGAGAGATTGCGCATTAAACTAAATACAAACCGATCCAGAGAGATCGTGCATTAAACAAATATAAAACAATCGAGAGATCGAACCTCGAAATAGGTACAGATTTAATAAAAGGATTTTAATGCCTTATATCAGAGTAGAACTAACAAATCCCAAATGAACACAAGACGATTTTGATATGTGATGTAATAACTCCGAATGAAATTGGAATGACGATAATGATGTATAGACTACACTTAGGCAGATTCTAGAGTCTTAGGCTGTAGCAGGTTTAGAAAGACCCGTGATTGACAAGAGAATCCAAAGGAGTAGGATGATTCATAACAGCTTGATCGGCTGATAACCATAAGATTCAATAACTAAAATTCTATCAAGTTCAACCTTTGTTCTTGAGCAAAGCACACCTTCCATTCGCAAGGCATGCTTTGGGGGGGGGTAAGTATTATCCCGCCTTTTGACCAGGCAGTATATAGATGAGCTTGACAAGTTAAATTTCAAAGTTATCAAGGCAAGAAGCCCAAAGTGATAATTGTGAAGCCCAAAATTCAAGTGCAACCAAAATCACAAAGCAAATACAAGTTCACTCCAAGAATCGACGAACCCGATTCCAAAAAAGTGTTGGATCGGTACCTATCCACAACCATGGATCAGTACCGATCCACAAATCTTCGCCAAATCATGCCCTTACTCCTACTACATGTCAATGATAATGTTATAAGCTCATTTCAAGTATTGTTTTGCTGTTTCCATGCAATTCTATGTCGATCTCCACGAGCTCTTGAAATTAGCAACTTCATTCATCTATAGATCCATCATTTGGATACAGAATCATGCAAATATTGGTGCAAACAAGCATGGAATCATGAAGCTAACCATAAGACAATCCAACATAAAGAGCTCAAGATAGCCAATTTGGCTATCTTATGGATCGATACTGATCCAAGCCTATGGATCAATACCGATAGAAGATAATTGCTGATGTGGCGCCCTACTTTTGTGGAGAAATAGTCTATAGTGTGGAAAACAATGTGGATATCTTCTAGGCGAGATTTTAGGCTCCTTGCCTCTATAAATAGGAGGGTAAGGCTTATTTCTAAGGATCTTTTTCAGCTCTTGTTCTCTGACTCTAGTTTTTGGTAATCACTCATGGATTTATACCGATCCGAAATGGATTATTACTGTAACGACCCTGAATTTTTGACATTTGAAATATGAATATTTAATTGAGTTTAAATATTCGAATGATAATTTTAATTTGAAATTCAAATATCAGAGTGAATTTAGCAATTAAATTATTGAATTTAATTATCGAAACTGGGTAAAAATTTTGAATCTTCAGTTTTAAGCTGATTAAAAATAATATGAAGTCTTTGAAAATTCATATTGATAATATTGAAGATAATAAAAGCGTCGGAATTGAATTTGAAACTGTTTTGTTCAGTTTTGAAATTTTATCGTTTAATCGATGTTTGAAAATAGCGTTCCGGGGTACAGTCTCGGAATTTGACGAAACCAGTTCCATTGGATCCGTAATATTGTATTGTTATCGGATTTCAATTTTCGTAACGTTTGGAGTGATCGTTTGGCCGTACGATAAGCAAACGCGCTAAAATTAAATCGAAAATTTAGTTTAATAACTGATCCAAAAAGCTATCTTCTCCATACGAGCGAATTTGGACTCGGAACCTTTTCCATCGCATTCGGAATAGGCGTATAACATTACGAACGCCTGGCGGCACGTCTCGATAGGATATCGAGTTTTGAGTTGCAAATTCGGGACGATTCGAATTTGAATTAAAATTGAATAATTTATCCGAGTTGACTTTAGTTGAAATACCCTCACATCAAAACTTTTCTCTGCACCTCTGAAGCACGGCAGTCTTTCTCTACGCGTTAATGTCGTATCTTGTCTCCTTCCATTCTTTTAAAGAAAAGGAAATCTCGTTTAAACGAATGATTTCGTTCGAACAAAATTATGGCTACTATCTTCAGCTCGACAAAAGCCAGAGAAAATCATTTCGTTCAAAACCGGTTCTTCCTCCCTCCTTCAAAATCTCATCTTTTCGAGAAAACAAAATAAAAAAATGGTGGACGAGCTCTTCCATTTTTAGTTCGATGCCCAAAGGAATACTCGCAATTCCTACTACCGTGCAAATCGCGACGAATCTCGCAACTGAATCAATTCGTGAGCGCCGCGGAGCGAGTCGAGGTGGAGACGTGGGAGTTGGGGCGAAGTCGTGACGTCTAGTCGAGGGTTTCGATGGGATCGCGATTGGGAGGTTCAAGATGATTGGGTTCGAGTTCAGGCGCATAGGCGCGTTTGTCTGGGTGTTCGTCGAAGGCGTGTGGGCGATTTGGGCAGCGGCGATCGATGGATTCGAATCCAAATCGAAAAGTTCGATTCGAACTGTGGCGAGCGGGACAATCTGGAAGGTGAGGATTGGGGAGGTGATGCGTGCGACTGTTTGACGCGATTCGCGATGGTCGAACCTCGGTGGTCGAGCGATGATGAGGTATTTTCGATTTTTGTTTTAGTTAAACTTAGTTTATAAATAGATATGTATATAAACTGGATGAAGAAAAGAGCTTTACAGTAAGAATAAAATATAGCAGTTTTGATTTGGAAAGGATGAAATCTATACAAATATTTGTGCTTACTGTTTGGCTTTCAAATATGAACAGTGTTGATAATGCCCCGTTATGAAAAGATTTGGTCAGAAGAAATTATATATATATATCAAAGATCTGGGAAAATGGAAATTTTAAATGATAATAAGTGATTATTCAATTAGTTCAAATATGGTATTAAAAGAAATTGGTTTAAAATAAAATCATTGGATAATTGAAATTACCAAATGAAATTTATTATTCGATCTGTTCGAATATTAATAAATTGTGTAAATATTTATACAAGGTATAAATCGAGAAGTCAAGCCGAGAATGAAAATGGGATGGAAAATTAAAAGCTAAGGTGAGATCTTCTCACTCAAAATTGAAAAGTGGAATTTTCAGTTATTGATTGATTTGATTGCTGTTTGGATTGTGATATTAGATATAGTAGGATATCTATATATATAGCAATATATACATATTGGCATATGTATATATTGGATTGATTGATTTCCCGCCTCGTATAGCGGATGAGACCCTATTGCGTCGTTAGTAAGCGGATGATATTTTATAAAACCCATATACCGCGATATTCCACCTCGAAGTGGAATTGGTATTGTGCTAACATCTGTGGATGTAGGGAAACAGGTTGGAGGGATCCAACAGGATTCCTCAAAACATTTGAATTGATTTCATATGTTGTTTAATTGATTATTTATAATCTGTGTATGATTATATCTGTGATTGAATGTATTGAGAGCTATAATTTAGCCGAATGTGTTTTTGGTATCGTTGGATACCAGAAATAAATGAAATTGGATTTCTGAAATTAAAATTGAATTTTAGATGGTTTGGGAAAATAAAAGAATTTGTTTTAAAGGAGATAAATTTATTTGAAATCAAAGTGATAATTGATTGGGTATTTAAATAAATATTTGAGGAATCGATATGAAAACTTATTTAATGCTGAATGAAAAAAATTGATTTTTGTGTTGAAAATAAATTTGGGAATCAATTTGTAAAATGATTTGGTATTTGGGATTAAAAGTTAGAATCAATTTGAAATGTGATTCGGTGTTGAAGTAAATTCAGAAATCAATTTGAAATTCGATTTGGGATTTGAAATAAAATGGAGAAATCAATTTTTAAGGTTGATTCGGGGTTGAAAATGAATATTTGGAAAATGATTTGAAAATCGTGTAAAAGTGGATTTTTGGGAATGTAAATTCCGAATAGAATCGGTAAAGGAAAGGGAAATTTGTTTTAAAAATAAACATTGATTTATTTTTGAAGTGTGGAAAATATGATTTGAAATCGGATTTTCAAAGTGATGAAGTGTGGAAATAAATTTACAAATTTGAAATGTAAATTTGAAATAAATCGATAAGGATTTATCTAATTGATTTAAATGGACCATAATATGATTTGAAATTGATTTTCAAACGTGAAGTATGAAATGTGATTTGAAATTAATTTTCAAACGTGAAGTATGAAATGTGATTTGAAATTAATTTTCAAACGTGAAGTATGAAATGTGATCTGAAATTGAATTTTCAAATGTGAAGTGCGAAATACGATTTGAAATTGATTTTCAAATGTGAAGTGTGGAAGAATATATATCTTGTGAAAAGATTTGAAATTTAATAAATAATTTGGGAAAAATTATTTAAATTGGATGCTTGTTGTGAATGTTATTGATAGTTAAATAACCGACTATCAATATTTGTCTTTGAAATGACACTTGATTTGTTTTTAAAAACAAACGCTCATTATTCGGTTAAGCCGGGAGAGGACCTTTGTGTCATATAACCCATTCCGAATAGTGATACGTCGCGAATGGATAGCATTTGAAGACCGGTGTGAAGATCGGATATTTGTGAAAATGAAAGGACAACCTGTCGAATGTCTCTGCACCGAGTTGCTCCGGTATAGAGATTTATATCACTCTTTTTGTGATGGGAAGTCCGGACGTGATTAGTGAATATCCGGATTGCGAGGGCTTCTTTGGAAGTGCCTTCGGTTCCGTTCGATCCCGGAACGGACTTGTATGGATGTGTGTCTGACGTTACACTTTGAGATGTAAAGCTGGTTTCTATCAAATACATTTCTGTTGGTGGCGGAGAATTTATTCTCTTAGCTTAACACCCTTCTCTGAGACGTACGAGCTCAGAGGTTATGTAGTTGATGATTACTAGTGATACATTCCCAATTTGGTAATGTGGCACACGAAGTGCTGCTGATCAATTGTGGATCAAAGCGTTGCTTTGTGAAGAAGCGTGGCTTTGTGAAAAAGCGTGGCTTTGTGAAAAAGCGTAGCTTTGTGGACGAGACTTCGTCGAGCCTCACAACCCGGTAATGGTCGAAACAGGAATGTGCGGCAAAGGTTTGTAGGGGTAGCGCCCCTAGGGTATGCCATTTCCTTCTGGATAAAAGGTGATATCATGGTATGGAGCCCAGATATTTTACCTATGTGGATTATATTTTGCGGCTGTTGCTTTTCGATTGAGGATCCTCGGATAAAGGTCGGTAACGACCGAGGGATGGCATAGCTCGTGTGTTAGTTACCTAGTTACAGCTCGGTTAGAGCGTGAGGTAGCGTCGGCCTTTTGTTTGCGGAGATCCGGTTAGGATCCGGGGCGTCTTTCCAGAGGCGTTTCTATTTCGGTGTAAGGAAGTTCCTTAGCCTGATCATTTGTTGGAAATCCAAAGAAACAATACGAACCCCGTACGATTTTTAATTGTATTACCTGCTATGGAATGTGGCGGTAACCTGCTATTGAACGTAGTAGCTATAGTAGGCATACAACAATTGTTGTATGTTGGCTAAGACTGATATTATACTTTCGAAATGTTTTCCACACTAGACATTAATAATAATATCAATTGATTTTGCGTAGTAAGCATTTTTTACTATCATAAGGAGAAATCTCCTCCAATTCTGCGTTTGCATTGTGTGTGTGGTGGGAGGCCTTATGGTAGTTTCATTTTCCAAAAGCATTGCGAAGTTGTTTTATTTTCTTTGCGAAAATAACTGTTTTACGATCTCACACCAGTCACCATGACTGACCTGGAGTTTATTGTTCCCTTTCTAAACTCTGGGTGCCCATAATTTTCCACACGGGCAGCCTAGAGTTATTTTATCAGGATTCTGGATATTCTGGAGCTTTGGAGATGAGTTGGATGGCGAAGCGTACTATCGTACTTGTTATTTATTCCACTGTGTATTCTGTATGAGGACAAGTTTATATAACTGTCCATTGTTGTAAACTCTGATGATTGATGTATGTATAAACTGATATAGTCTTTTGTTTTAAAGATTATTGATTTATCTATTGTATATTATTCCGCTGCGAAATGTGAGATTCTGATAATTGTTTCTGATTCTGTTTCTGTTCTTTCTTTTTCTTCTATCTTTTCTTCTACCTCTTCTTTTAACCCTAAAGTTTCGCGTTTCCGCCATTCGATTTTTCGACTTTTGGTACAGTGGACGTATCGGTGTCGAGTTTTCGGAAGACGGATTTGCGGGTCTTTACAAGTGGTATCAGAGCATCCGGTTAAGCGACAACCCTGCTCTGTTGGGTGTTACTCATTAGAGATAGAGTCAGTAGTACTCTAGAATGAGTGTGAGTGTAATAATAGATATGAGTGCGTATTTGTTAGTGAATACAAAATTTATTTTGTATTGTGTTGACTTATCGGTTGATTGTTTATAGATTCTGGTCGGTGCAGGGTGGCCAACTGTCATCGATAGGGATTTCTAAACTCTTAAACAAGATAAACCGACACAGTATTGTTTTAAAATAGGGTAAATGAAATAATTTTACCCAAAACTATTTTGGTATAGAAAAAAAAAATGATTTTCTATGAATTATTATTGTATATGGATGCTTGGTTGTTAGAAAAAGATAATATTGAAGTATTATCATTGATATATGGAATTGAATAAGAAATTCAAATAATAACCAAAGATTTGGAGATAAACTCATTTAACAAATGAAATTTATAAATATGAATTGAAAGATAAGGAAATAAATCCATATACAAATGAGATTTGGGAATGTGAATTGTAAATATAACTTACAAATTGAAATAAAATTCCAGAAAGAATATTTGAAATAAATTCATTAATGGAATGTAAATAAGTTTGATAACTTATAAAATATTTGAAATCTAATTGGAATGAGATTCAAATTGAAAATGAATAAATTTGTGAATGAATAAATAAATTTGTAACTGCAAGTGCAAGAAAATGAAATTGAGTGTTAAAATTCATTTTGAATTTGTAAGTAAATAGAACTGGAATTGAATTTGATTTGTGGAAAACGAAGTGATGTATTAAACTAAAATTAGTAAGTGAAGCTAATTGAAGATTGACCAAATGAATAAGGTTTGAAACGAATTGAATTCAATAATTATAAATGAAATATTGATTGGATTTATATGGAATTGGTAATCCAGTTTAAATATAAGTGGTAATTGAAAATTAATATCAAAAGTATGGAAAATACTTGTATTGAACTTAAGAAATAAGTGTGAAATTCTTAAGTAAATTTGATATTGAAAATATCCTAAGTTGGTGAATGTGAATATGAAATGCCAATTAAAATTGAATGGAATCAATTGGAAATGAAGTATTATACATATATGACATATGTTTTCCAAACTAAGGATATGAAAAAGTACCTTCCATTGAAATTTTTTGAAGGTCTTGGAACTTAGTATGAGTATCCATTTGATCGGGATGTGACCATATTGATTGATCACGATGTATGCTAGCGTAATTCGAGGGGTGTGATACCCACAGTTACAAGCGATTCCACTGAGATAGTGGCGCAACCGCCGTGTGAACTACGATCTATGGCAACAACCATGGCGAAATTTAAGAGATGAGAAATCTACAGATTACGAGCGATTCTACTGGGATAGTAGCGAAACCGCCGAGTAACTGTGATCCATGGGGGAACGTGCTTTCCATATCCATTTTTAAAAGGACTTTTAAGTGATTTCAAATGGGAATTGAGATAAAAGTAAATAAAACTCAATATTCGAAATTAGAAGATGAATCGAATTCAAGTAAAATTCAAAATGAAAATCTAGATGAAAATTGGAAGATAAAATGAATTCAAATAGAATTGAAATTGTCAAATTGAATTCAAATGAAATTGGAAATGCAAAATTGAATGAAAATAGATATGTAACTTCAATAGTGAAGTAAAAATGTATAAGAAGCATACATAAAAAATTGTGTAGTGGAATTTGCAAAATGATTTGAATATTGTAACTAGATATTATGGCTAGTAGGATATATACAGGTGTATACAGGAATTGGAATTTTGATTTCAAAAATAAACTTGAATTGCTCGACAAAAAGGTACGTATTTGAATTTCAGTATGAAATTTGATGAGTTTCTGATTTTGCCACTTGGCATTTTGTTTTCTTTTGAGATCTGAGAGTCCGTAGGGACGTTTTGTAGCCGTACCGTATTAGCCGCGCAAAGGAGACGCTGGCGAAATTTTTCGAAAATTTCGAGTGTTAGAAAATTTTGAGAAAATTTTGAAAGTTGAAATTTGAATTTAGATTTAAATTTGAATTGAGAAGTTAAACAAGGTTGTTTGAAACTTATAATTGAAGTTGGAAGTTAGTTGAATTAATAACGAATCTTTAGTAGAAAGATTTGTTTGGATAAATTGATAAAACTATTTAGATTATGGAAAATAGTAGACGAGTTAAGGATCATTTTTCCTAACTTGTAATTTCGGGACGAAATTCTTTTAAGGGGGGAAGATTGTAACGACCCTGAATTTTTGACATTTGAAATATGAATATTTAATTGAGTTTAAATATTCGAATGATAATTTTAATTTGAAATTCAAATATCAGAGTGAATTTAGCAATTAAATTATTGAATTTAATTATCGAAACTGGGTAAAAATTTTGAATCTTCAGTTTTAAGCTGATTAAAAATAATATGAAGTCTTTGAAAATTCATATTGATAATATTGAAGATAATAAAAGCGTCGGAATTGAATTTGAAACTGTTTTGTTCAGTTTTGAAATTTTATCGTTTAATCGATGTTTGAAAATAGCGTTCCGGGGTACAGTCTCGGAATTTGACGAAACCAGTTCCATTGGATCCGTAATATTGTATTGTTATCGGATTTCAATTTTCGTAACGTTTGGAGTGATCGTTTGGCCGTACGATAAGCAAACGTGCTAAAATTAAATCGAAAATTTAATTTAATAACTGATCCAAAAAGCTATCTTCTCCATACGAGTGAATTTGGACTCGGAACCTTTTCCATCGCATTCGGAATAGGCGTATAACATTACGAACGCCTGGCGGCATGTCTCGATAGGATATCGAGATTTTGAGTTGCAAATTCGGGACGATTCGAATTTGAATTAAAATTGAATAATTTATCCGAGTTGACTTTAGTTGAAATACCCTCACATCAAAACTTTTCTCTGCACCTCTGAAGCACGGCAGTCTTTCTCTACGCGTTAATGTCGTATCTTGTCTCCTTCCATTCTTTTAAAGAAAAGGAAATCTCGTTTAAACGAATGATTTCGTTCGAACAAAATTATGGCTACTATCTTCAGCTCGACAAAAGCCAGAGAAAATCATTTCGTTCAAAACCGGTTCTTCCTCCCTCCTTCAAAATCTCATCTTTTCGAGAAAACAAAATAAAAAAATGGTGGACGAGCTCTTCCATTTTTAGTTCGATGCCCAAAGGAATACTCGCAATTCCTACTACCGTGCAAATCACGACGAATCTCGCAACTGAATCAATTCGTGAGCGCCGCGGAGCGAGTCGAGGTGGAGACGTGGGAGTTGGGGCGAAGTCGTGACGTCTAGTCGAGGGTTTCGATGGGATCGCGATTGGGAGGTTCAAGATGATTGGGTTCAAGTTCAGGCGCATAGGCGCGTTTGTCTGGGTGTTCGTCGAAGGCGTGTGGGCGATTTGGGCAGCGGCGATCGATGGATTCGAATCCAAATCGAAAAGTTCGATTCGAACTGTGGCGAGCGGGACAATCTGGAAGGTGAGGATTGGGGAGGTGATGCATGCGACTGTTTGACGCGATTCGCGATGGTCGAACCTCGGTGGTCGAGCGATGATGAGGTATTTTCGATTTTTGTTTTAGTTAAACTTAGTTTATAAATAGATATGTATATAAACTGGATGAAGAAAAGAGCTTTACAGTAAGAATAAAATATAGCAGTTTTGATTTGGAAAGGATGAAATCTATACAAATATTTGTGCTTACTGTTTGGCTTTCAAATATGAACAGTGTTGATAATGCCCCGTTATGAAATTAAAGATTTGGTCAGAAGAAATTATATATATATATATCAAAGATTTGGGAAAATGGAAATTTTAAATGATAATAAGTGATTATTCAATTAGTTCAAATATGGTATTAAAAGAAATTGGTTTAAAATAAAATCATTGGATAATTGAAATTACCAAATGAAATTTATTATTCGATCTGTTCGAATATTAATAAATTGTGTAAATATTTATACAAGGTATAAATCGAGAAGTCAAGCCGAGAATGAAAATGGGATGGCAAATTAAAAGCTAAGGTGAGATCTTCTCACTCAAAATTGAAAAGTGGAATTTTCAGTTATTGATTGATTTGATTGCTGTTTGGATTGTGATATTAGATATAGTAGGATATCTATATATATATAGCAATATATACATATTGGCATATGTATATGTTGGATTGATTGATTTCCCGCCTCGTAGAGCGGATGAGACCCTATTGCGCCGTTAGTAAGCGGATGATATTTTATAAAACCCATATACCGCGATATTCCACCTCGAAGTGGAATTGGTATTGTGCTAACATCTGTGGATGCAGGGAAACAGGTTGGAGGGATCCAACAGGATTCCTCAAAACATTTGAATTGATTTCATATGTTGTTTAATTGATTATTTATAATCTGTGTATGATTATATCTGTGATTGAATGTATTGAGAGCTATAATTTAGCCGAATGTGTTTTTGGTATCGTTGGATACCAGAAATAAATGAAATTGGATTTCTGAAATTAAAATTGAATTTTAGATGGTTTGGGAAAATAAAAGAATTTGTTTTAAAGGAGATAAATTTATTTGAAATCAAAGTGATAATTGATTGGGTATTTAAATAAATCTTTGAGGAATCGATATGAAAACTTATTTAATGCTGAATGAAAAAAATTGATTTTTGTGTTGAAAATAAATTTGGGAATCAATTTGTAAAATGATTTGGTATTTGGGATTAAAAGTTAGAATCAATTTGAAATGTGATTCGGTGTTGAAGTAAATTCAAAAATCAATTTGAAATTCGATTTGGGATTTGAAATAAAATGGAGAAATCAATTTTTAAGGTTGATTCGGGGTTGAAAATGAATATTTGGAAAATGATTTGAAAATCATGTAAAAGTGGATTTTTGGGAATGTAAATTCCGAATAGAATCGGTAAAGGAAAGGGAAATTTGTTTTAAAAATAAACATTGATTTATTTTTGAAGTGTGGAAAATATGATTTGAAATCGGATTTTCAAAGTGATGAAGTGTGGAAATAAATTTACAAATTTGAAATGTAAATTTGAAATAAATCGATAAGGATTTATCTAATTGATTTAAATGGACCATAATATGATTTGAAATTGATTTTCAAACGTGAAGTATGAAATGTGATTTGAAATTAATTTTCAAACGTGAAGTATGAAATGTGATTTGAAATTAATTTTCAAACGTGAAGTATGAAATGTGATTTGAAATTGAATTTTCAAATGTGAAGTGCGAAATACGATTTGAAATTGATTTTCAAATGTGAAGTGTGGAAGAATATATATCTTGTGAAAAGATTTGAAATTTAATAAATAATTTGGGAAAAATTATTTAAATTGGATGCTTGTTGTGAATGTTATTGATAGTTAAATAACCGACTATCAATATTTGTCTTTGAAATGACACTTGATTTGTTTTTAAAAACAAACGCTCATTATTCGGTTAAGCCGGGAGAGGACCTTTGTGTCATATAACCCATTCCGAATAGTGATACGTCGCGAATGGATAGCATTTGAAGACCGGTGTGAAGATCGGATATTTGTGAAAATGAAAGGACAACCTGTCGAATGTCTCTGCACCGAGTTGCTCCGGTATAGAGATTTATATCACTCTTTTTGTGATGGGAAGTCCGGACGTGATTAGTGAATATCCGGATTGCGAAGGCTTCTTTGGAAGTGCCTTCGGTTCCGTTCGATCCCGGAACGGACTTGTATGGATGTGTGTCTGACGTTACACTTTGAGATGTAAAGCTGGTTTCTATCAAATACATTTCTGTTGGTGGCGGAGAATTTATTCTCTTAGCTTAACACCCTTCTCTGAGACGTACGAGCTCAGAGGTTATGTAGTTGATGATTACTAGTGATACATTCCCAATTTGGTAATGTGGCACACGAAGTGCTGCTGATCAATTGTGGATCAAAGCGTTGCTTTGTGAAGAAGCGTGGCTTTGTGAAAAAGCGTGGCTTTGTGAAAAAGCGTAGCTTTGTGGACGAGACTTCGTCGAGCCTCACAACCCGGTAATGGTCGAAACAGGAATGTGCGGCAAAGGTTTGTAGGGGTAGCGCCCCTAGGGTATGCCATTTCCTTCTGGATAAAAGGTGATATCATGGTATGGAGCCCAGATATTTTACCTATGTGGATTATATTTTGCGGCTGTTGCTTTTCGATTGAGGATCCTCGGATAAAGGTCGGTAACGACCGGGGGATGGCATAGCTCGTGTGTTAGTTACCTAGTTACAGCTCGGTTAGAGCGTGAGGTAGCGTCGGCCTTTTGTTTGCGGAGATCCGGTTAGGATCCGGGGCGTCTTTCCAGAGGCGTTTCTATTTCGGTGTAAGGAAGTTCCTTAGCCTGATCATTTGTTGGAAATCCAAAGAAACAATACGAACCCCGTACGATTTTTAATTGTATTACCTGCTATGGAATGTGGCGGTAACCTGCTATTGAACGTAGTAGCTATAGTAGGCATACAACAATTGTTGTATGTTGGCTAAGACTGATATTATACTTTCGAAATGTTTTCCACACTAGACATTAATAATAATATCAATTGATTTTGCGTAGTAAGCATTTTTTACTATCATAAGGAGAAATCTCCTCCAATTCTGCGTTTGCATTGTGTGTGTGGTGGGAGGCCTTATGGTAGTTTCATTTTCCAAAAGCATTGCGAAGTTGTTTTATTTTCTTTGCGAAAATAACTGTTTTACGATCTCACACCAGTCACCATGACTGACCTGGAGTTTATTGTTCCCTTTCTAAACTCTGGGTGCCCATAATTTTCCACACGGGCAGCCTAGAGTTATTTTATCAGGATTCTGGATATTCTGGAGCTTTGGAGATGAGTTGGATGGCGAAGCGTACTATCGTACTTGTTATTTATTCCGCTGTGTATTCTGTATGAGGACAAGTTTATATAACTGTCCATTGTTGTAAACTCTGATGATTGATGTATGTATAAACTGATATAGTCTTTTGTTTTAAAGATTATTGATTTATCTATTGTATATTATTCCGCTGCGAAATGTGAGATTCTGATAATTGTTTCTGATTCTGTTTCTGTTCTTTCTTTTTCTTCTATCTTTTCTTCTACCTCTTCTTTTAACCCTAAAGTTTCGCGTTTCCGCCATTCGATTTTTCGACTTTTGGTACAGTGGACGTATCGGTGTCGAGTTTTCGGAAGACGGATTTGCGGGTCTTTACAATTACCGATCCGTAAGAACTATACTTGAAAATTATAGTATAATAAAAGGAAACTTGAAGTGGACGTAGGCCAGAGTATGCCAAACCACTATAAATATTGTGTGTCCTATTTCTTACTCATTTCTTATTTACTTTCTTCACTTTTTATTCTTTACTCAATTTATTGGCTGTTTTTGCCATTTTTTTCAAACAACATCAATTCAGGTTTCATCACCAATTCGAATTTAAAACATTGTACAATAGAGACGGAGATATATTATTCACCTTAGAATTAGACATAGGTGGAGAAGATTGCCTTAGTCCCTTTCCTTAGCTTTTTCTTCCTCTTCTTCTTCTTTGTTAAATAAATTTTTAGTGGAGTTTCGCTAGTCTTTGTATTTTTGTTTTCCTTTTCATTGTTTATGAAGACTAATATGAAGGGGGAAGTGGGTGTTAGGGGAAGTAAATTATATGTGTTAACTTTATTTTCTTAATTATTTCACTCCTATGTAATTAAAGCTTTTAATTCTTTTCCTCCTAAACCATTTCTCCATTTAAAGTTTGAAAATTAGATTATATTTATCGAGAAATTATCCACACACCATATATATATTCTCCTACATTATTCATTTAATTGTCTCATAATTAAATATCTGGAATAATGTGCAGCAAAAATTAGGGTGTAACAATATATGAGTACAAATTAAATAAACAAGTTTAATCAATTAAGTGAGCTAAGATTTGGGTCATACCGTGAATGGTGGATCTAGATTGGATACTTAACACAACCCAATAAAATTAACAAAAATATACTTAGCTGTCTTCACTCTTTGTATATAAAAATTCATTATTTCTCCATGAAAATAAATATATCTTAATGGTGGACTTTGTAATTTCACCAATGAGTTAATGGTAAGATCTCTCAAAGGCAAAGCTAACAGTTCAAGGTGCATTCAACGACGAGATTATCAAGGACACGTTTCAAATTATTTTCAATAAAAATCAAATTTTAAATTGTTTTAAAATCAATTTGTTAAAAACAATTTTCTCCTTTTCAATTAACTATTTATGCATTACCGTGCATATAAGTGTACAGCCGTTGTGATAACCTATTACTTTTAACATCTAAATTAGATTATAAACCAGGTCAAAATATGTTTACAACTAAATGTAGACATTAAAGATAGTGGATCGCAGGTATAAAGATTTAAAAAGAAAATTCTAAAAAATTGACATAAGGGAAACCTCATAGTAGAATCAAACATTGATATAAATAATATTAACTCTATAATACAATAATTGTACACTATTATCACATCAATTTACATTTCAATATAGCAATTATAGTATAATTCATAAATGATATAACCATGGTATAAAAGGATATACCAAATCAGCTATCCGCGATATAGTCTTCATCTACATTTCCATTCCCTATTTTACTTCTACCTAAAACTTCAAAACTATATATATATATATATATATATATATATGTGTGTGTGTGTATATAATAAAAAGGAAAAGGGTTTCAACTATGTTTGAACTGTGCCTAATGTTATACACTACGGCCATAGGATCGATAGCTATTGTATAGGAAAAATTGCATATGTACCCCTTTTGGAAGATCAAGCCTTCGTATTTCTATTTCCTGCCCTTCTCCTGCATCCAAATACTTACTAGTATATTGCAACTATAGCATGCATGCAACCATTGCAACCATCACAAATAATGTAATCTATGCAACCATTGCAACCATGCAATCAATGCAACCAATGCAAACAGTAAAAGCAGAAAATAGTATTCTTACTTATCAATGTTAACAAATCATCATATGAAGCAACCACAACAATAATAGTACACAGCCATCAAACATAAACAATATTCAATGACCATCCCAATCCATCAATAGTTAACAGCCATAATTAACTACCCATCAACTAGTAGCAATAATGGTAAAATATCACACACTCATCAAAATGCGATACCATCATCAAACATCAAATATATGTGATAATTATAATCAACAATTAATCACACATCCAATAATCATCAAAATATATCTGCATCTATTATTCTCTTAAATATAAAATTGTCTTTTTATCGTTAAGTATAAAATCACCTATATTTATTTATCCCATAAACATAATAATAATTTCTTAATAACGGTATTATACTCCTTAAATTCCTTATTGTACTTCAATTCCTTTAAATATCCCAAAGCATCGTATTTTAAATCAAAATAATAATCTTTATTAAATCGATTTTTAAAATGATATTATTATTATTTTGCATCAAAATAATAATATACATTAAAACCCCTTTAATAGCTTCCAAAACTAGTTGTTACTATTTATTTTAAAAATACGACATTTTATTTTTAAATCATTGAAACTCCTTTTTATTTATATTCATCTCAAAATAGTAATTTTCCAAAATACCATATTTAAAGTCTCTTTTTATTTTATAAATAATATACTCTCCAAATATTAAATATAATTTGGGTTATTATTTATGAATTTCCCTAGAAATTCATAAATAATAACCTTATTTAATCTCATACTTTAGTTTTAGTAAAATTTGTTAAATCATCGTTATTTACGTAAACCAAATAAAATCTATAAATAAAATTATTTACCATTTATTTATTTAATTTTCTCATTATTATTCATTTCATTTCAACTATTTACTTTTCAATTCAAACCAACAATTGATTATAATTAAATGCCTAAAAATACCACAATCAATAGTGGAATGTCCAATCAAGGCACAACACATCCAGATTACCACAACAATCAAAAAGTCATCCATAGAATATAACATATAAATCAATAGTTTTGATTTTTCATCAATAGATATCCATTTTATAATTTAAAATTCAGTTCTTTTTTGAGCAAATCATAGTGCAATGTGGAGTTGGACTGCCAAAATACTAAACTTAATAAAGGTTTCGATCAACAAGCCTGATCGGTGGCAACCAAGTAGGTAGCTAAGAGTTTCAATTCATACAAACATAAGCCAAATAATATACATCCCTATCCATATATAAACAGCATTATCAAGCACTACTACCTTATACAGCAGCTGATAACAAAACCAAAACAGCAGGCATAACTTCCAAGGAACATAGCATCGAGAACAAATCTGATCACCATAATAATAGCACCAAAGAACAACACTAATCTCCGCGAGCACCATCATCAATATCAATATCGACAGCCTGAGTTGCTTCATAACTATCGACCGACTTAGATAATCTTGCCCATCGGTGACCATTAGGGTAAAGCATGGAAATCTAAACCTATCTATGAGTAAAATGATATAAGATTTAAAAATGATATTATTTGTTTGGGATTTGTATACTTGTTATCAAAGCATCCGATGTTCCTCTCAGTCCAGATAACCCAGTAAAAAGCAAGTAAAAACGTGCCCATGTAATCATTGGTGTGAGAATCGCATTGCTAGTAATCATGGTGTGATGTATTATGGGGGATGTCTCCAAATAGATGAACGGAGAAGGTATTCCAAACATAGAAAGCCGGATCATTGTCGAAGAAAAGATGGCTGATATTCTCAGGGATTTGTGGCGCATACAAGTAGGGTCGATGTTCATACCCAAATGGATCAGCAAATCTTTGGTATTAATCTTCCGATGGACAAGAAGCCACATGAGTAGGCTAACATGAGGAGTGAATTTATTTTTTCCAAAGCCTGAGGAAGGAGAAGTGACGGTCCAAGGTTGTTTATGTCATTGTAAAGAGATTTGATTGAGTATAGACCATTGCTCGTAAAGCTCAAGCGAAATTTATTTAGGGTCTGGGTAAGGCTATGGGTGTAGAGCAATGAGAGTAGCTGATATACTTAGGTAAGACCAGGATCGGTTATAGCATATCTGAATTGGAAGCAGCTCACCCCACGATTGAACCCTTTAGCAACAGATATGGAACGGTTGTTGGCTAGGATGTAGAGGTCTGGAAGGAGAATTTTGAGAGGGATGTCATGAAGCAGCAAAGCATCATTCCATAAGTTACATTATTCTCCATTACTGCAACAACTCACATTTTTAATGAACATATATTTAAATAATTAATTTATTGAACCGTTAATGAATTGAAGGTCCAAAATTTAATTTTTTGCATATGATCAAATTAGAATTTGAAATTACATTTATTGAGTCCGGATCGACATTGCGAATCGAAATGAGTACAAATATCATTATATTTGGAGTCATGGTATTTTAATGATTTAAATGTTATTATACATATTTTACAAAAATACATGCGTAGTCGGGTGTAGTGGGATCTCTACTAACGGATTGTGTTTCTAGGATAAGGACTTTATTATAAGACGTAAGGTTGAATAAATTTTGAAATCGGATAATCCAATGGACTAAATGACCACAAAATACATGAAACTATCATCATAGAGCCTGTCTCGGATAACAATGAAATATATACCATGGGGACCTGAAAAATGAGCTGATGTGCGTGGACAAGTTTTGTGATGATTCGATGTACCATGTTGTCGTACGAGCTTAATCCATGAATGTAATTGATTGCGTTAATGAAAATAAAAAGATATTATTTAGATAATATCCTCCCCTCCACTTACCCATCTTCTCTTTCACTCATTATAACACCAGGCCCTCTTCATAAAGAAAATCCACTGAAAGAATTTGACAAAAAAAGGGGGAATGACGATCTTGGTCCTTGGCCTCAATTCCATGTTGTCAAGTTTTAGAACAATAGGTGACGTTGGAGTGCTGGCATGTAGGAGTTCATGGCAAGGGGAGGTCAGATCAGGTTTATAAATTCCAAATTAAGTTTTCAAAATCGCCACATTTTGGCAGTTTGAAAAATATTGGTTTCAACACTTTGAAAATGGATATTTTTAATCTTTAAAAATATAAAATAAATCCATAAATATGTTAAAATGTTTTAAAAGGGATTGGAGTTATAGAAATGGACATAAATATATAATGAAATAAGTGTTTTTATCTACAAAGGTGTAAAATCACTATTCACCAACAATTTCATAGCTAATTTGGCAATTTTTGAATAAATGATTTAAACTTGGATTTCTCTTCCCGAATCTTTTGGAAATGATTTTCAAATAACCATACAAGTATTTTGAAGGTTTATAGTCGATCAAATAACTTGACGGCCTTATGGGTAACAGAGAGGTAGTCTCTAGGTTGGAGTTTGAAAAACTAGTTGCCTGCTCCCCTTAACAATCTGAACTGGCCTAACGGAGGAGGTAGTTAATTTGATTTACTCGGATCGTATTTTCTTAAGATAAAGGAAAAGAGATTTGGAATTTTTTCACAAAGTTAAACAAGATTTCAAATGAGATTTTGGTGGTAAATAGAATATTCTAGTAAAATCCTATATTAAATTCCAAGGAGGGAACTTGTACTATCCATGTGAATTTAAAAGGTGATTTCATCGGTATTCGATGAATAATACAGGTTGAATACAAAAATTAGTATTGGGTAAAATAAATCTAAAATCTATGAATCCTTTTCATCTAATACTAACTGGTTTGGGTTTACAAAGACATTTTTTTTAACCTATTAAAGATATGTTTTGAAAAATATGAAATCTCCATAGAAAAAATGGAAATATTTTTCCTAAGCAATTTAGATGAAATGGTTTGGTATTTCCAAAGTTAAAAAAAGAGGTTTAACAAATCTGTATATACCAAGAAGAAATGGTTCAAAATATATCTCTAAAGATATTTTATTAGATATAAAGATATTAATTAATTGAATGATGGTCACCAACATACTTAACATCTTTCATATCGATAATTGGTCTAGAGAGACCGAGATCGGATTTGGGTGATTCCTATCCAAAAACCACTTTAAACCAATATACGCGTTTGAAAATAAAGACATGTTGAAGACAATGATTTTGAAGATGAAGATCTTTATAATGTAGGGCTGCTTGCCATGATTCCCATATTATATACATATGGTGGCAGTAGTACCTGCATTTTGAAATTTTCAATGCAAGGAATGCTCGCTACTAATCCTAAGGGTGATTCCCAAACAGGATGTAGTAGGAGTACCTTCAGTTTGTTCGGTTCTTGGACAACTTGTATGGACGAATGTCTAACATTGAATTTCTAAGACCACGACATTGGTTTTTACAAACGTACATCTGTTTGGTGGTCTAGGAGGTAACCCCTCTTATACTTAACACCCTTCCTTGAGGCATACAAAATTGGAGGTTGTACTTTTGTTGAAACCAATTAGTGTGTCGTCGGAAATGGTAATGTGGCGTTCAAAGTGGGATTTGCTGTTTTAAGAAAGGTAAAACGTTACCTCAAGCCTCACACATTGGTAATGGAAAAAACTGGGTAGATGCGGCAAGGCAATGTGGGTCGCATCCATTAGGAGATGATCATGACCTTTCTAGATTTTCCTCTATATATCGAGTTTGTTGTGTATGTTGTGGCCACGGATAGGTCGAGAATGACCGGGGTGATGACATATTCGGTACTATCTATGGAAGAGGTAGGCCGGTTCTATGTTGGTAGATGGCAGTGAGGCTGTGCCTCGGTACATTCCTCTTGAGATATACTATACGAAAGGTAGTCCCTTACCTTGTCATTGTTGGAATCCATTCTCCAATATGTGCCTTTAAAGAACTTTATTGTATACCTAAATATGTCGTTGAATTTAACAAATGTAACAGTTTCGGCTATTTTAATATGTTATTTGAAAGGATTTTCAAAGCAATGTCATTAGAAATAATATCAAATGATTTGATAAAAATGTTTTAGTAATCATAAGGTAAAAACACGTCTGTGTTTATATGCGGCGTGGTCTTATGAGATACTCTTCTTTCCAAAGGTTTTGTTTGACATCAAAGTTGATCTATGACACTGTTATATATATTTATAATTCGTGTCTCATGCTGGTTTGCCAAGTCTGATTCGGGTATTTTTAATAGTCGGGTCAGATCCGAGTTGTCTTAGGATTAGCTGAAGACGCTTGGAGTTTCCAAAGGAGAGCTAGAGATCTTCATCAACGTATGGACGTAGTTTACTTTTCCACCGTGGTTGTTGTTTTTCAGCATTTGTAAGGATAGGTATCTATAATTGTCCAGGATGAGCTTAGAATGGACTCTGATATATGTATTCAAAAGTTTTTCTGCTGTAAATATTATTGAAATAATATATGTTATTCCATTAGTGTAAGATTCAGTGTTGTCTTCCTTTTCTTTTTACCCTTAACCATCCGCCTTTCCGTTCAATTTGGGTTGGACATGTGTGGTTTATTATCAACCTATGGATTTTATAACTGTCCATGCTGAGCTTAGATTGGACTCTCATATACAAATTTCGTCGCATTTCGGTGGATCGACGTCGTATTTTTAAAAATGGATTTTAATATTATTCAAAATGGTTTTATAACTTAAATAATCTTGTTTTAATTATTTAAAGATGATAAGAAATTTATTTTCAAGTTTTGTTTACTTAAATAAATAGTTTGATTAAAAACTGAAAATATGACCGAATTTCGGATTATCAATGATTTAACAAATAAAAGTTGTGATTGAACGTTGTAACGTTGTTAGTTGAAACATGACATAAATACATACATGTACATGCATACACATTTACACATACAAATATACATTTATGTTTAGCATATAAAAAAAATGGTTTACTTTTGAAAAAGCAAACTTACACATCGCCTTACAAGGCACATAGATAGCACATAGAGGGGGAGTGGGCTAAGCAAATGATTGTGTAAGAGATATTTGTGCAAATTTTCCTATAAAAATTGCCAAGCACCCCTTTCATAATTTACACACACTTCTTCTTCTCTTCCCTTCTTTTAATGGACTTAGGCCATGAGTTTTGGAGAGTGAGTGGGGCTTAGGCCGTGGGTTTTTAGAGGAAGGAGGATGGGTAGGCGCAAGCTATGGTGATGGTGGAGGAGGGAGGCTGTGAGCTTAAGGGGGGAGGTGATCAAAGCCGTGTGGTTTAGAAGAGATAATGGATTGTTTAGGCGATGTTTAGATGAATTAGAGGATGTTAGAGAAGTGTTGTTATAATTGAATGTTGGTAGAACGAGATTTGGTTTGAAAATTTTGAGTTAATCTCACTTTGAATCACTTGATAATCACTTGTTTATATTACTTATTAATCACTTAATATTGCTTGCTATTAGTGATAATAATAGACATTAACTACTTAAAGTTATACCCTTGATCATATGCTAAAATGATTGCTTATATGGTTGTTTAATATGTTTGGATGATGATTGGTTAATTATACAAAAGTTTGGTTGTGATAGATATGATTACTATGATTTATAAGTTGAAAATTATATATGATGAGAAATGATAGCTATGTGAATTAACAATACATATCTTATGAAAAATTATTCATATTATATTCAAAAATAATATGTATACAACTTATGTGAGGCCTCTTTGTTTTTAAAACCAAAAGAAATATAATTTTATATTATTAGAATTTACTTTGGAAAAGTAAAGAAATGAGAAAGTGGAGTTTTAAAATAGATTTGGAATTTGTTTTAAAAAGAAAGAAATTAGAAAAGTGGAATTTTGAAATTATTTGAAAAATAAAATCTATGGTTTCATTTATGAAAGAAAAAAATAGTTTTAAAAGGTGGAAAATGATATACAAATATCATATGGTTTAAAATGAAGGATTTTGAATTAAAAAGGTTGGAAAAATGAATATTAGAATAGGTGAAAAGAAGTAAAATAGATTTTTAATAAGTAAAATGGTAAAATATTATTTTAAATTGATTAATAATAGTTTTTTTTTAAAACGATTTAAAAGCGTTTCGGACAAGTATTATAAAATTTGACTAAAAGGCGGAAAATAAGCCGTCGCGTTTCGGCAGTTCGCGATTTCGCGGCTTGAAAAGTTAAACGGATGTATATGATAAAATATAAGTCAGAATTCTCTGAAATAAGAATTTCCCGGTGTAATGACCCGCTATTTCGAACCATTCGCATCCACACATGTTGAACTTCAATTGCTCAAAATATCATTGTTAATTTATATTTGGCAAAACTTAGTATACAATAAATAAATAAATCACAGAATCACAGACACAGAGTAATATAACAATAAACAGCGGAATAGATAAATAGTAGTTCATGAAGCTACTATAAAACATCAGATTCTAAAACAAATACAACAAAATATCTCAAATACAATATAATCTCGAATACAAACATATGACAAGTTTGAACAAACAACTGGATAGTTGAAAGCCGAATAGATATAGATCTTCAAATAAAGCTCCAATCTCCAAAGGTGAGTCTCAAATGCTATGACACTCAGTCTGACCCGAGCATAAAGCAAAACACAAAACACTCGAGTCAGGATTAACATTCTTATATCCGTAAATTCAACTTAAGTGAAATATCAACTAAAATACAAGTAACTTAAAGGATAGTTGGGATTTCCATCCTCTAAGAATCCATGGAACTATCTACTATGTAGTAATATATGCTATTATACCATGTCTATAGTAAAGTAAACTATTAAAATAGCGTTAAGGCGTTACCCATATCCCCCTTAACACATTTTATATATTCCCATAGTCTATACAGTACCGTAAATCCTCCCGTAAACTGGAGGGCTATCAGAGGGCACTCCATAGGTATGGTACAAACCAAACTCGTAGAAGGCGCGATAAGGCATGCGACAAGGCACTCGAGGCAATGCCAGGGTAGATATACCATTTGCACTCCCGGACTGGTGGTAATGCATAGCAGCTACTACCGCCCACCTCGTGACACACTCCCAAAATCAAAGGGTGCACCCAATCAAATCACAAAAGCAATAGGATGGTATCGAAGAAATATGCCCGATCGGGGGAATGACCCCACTTGGCCCGGTATAGCACCTATTTTAGCCACATCAAGCTGACTCACAAGAGTCAGGGTCACGTAAATACCTCATACATAATCGTTACCAAACCATCCTACTTCGTTCTGGAATCTCCACCACGTACACAGTTGTTAAAGTGGTTTTCAGTATTGGCAGAGAGTATGACAATATCTGATCCCGGTCACTTTAACAACCAAACGCTTATTTCACACCGTGGTCATTTCATTTCAAATAGTCCAAAATATCTTATTCTTTTCAAAACCATATCAATTTCGATATCATTATTCACTTTAAATAATATTCATTTCCAAAATCGTAAAACTTTTGAAATCATAACACTTTCGAAATCATAACACATTTGAAATCATAACACTTTTGAAATCGTAGCACTTTTGAAATCGTAGCACTTTGAAAACATAGCACTTTTGAAATCATAATAGTCCCAACTTAAACAGTTTAGATATTGAAAATAGTATATATATTAAAATAGTTATAAATTAAAATAGTTTATATATTAAAAAAATTTATATATTAAAATAGTTTATATACATTAAAATACATTATATAATAAAAATAGTTTCCTCCAATTTTACAAATCGATTTAAATCAGTTTAAGTTCAAAATTTCAAATTTAAATCAATTCCAGTTCAACCATTTCAATTTAAAGGTCAAAGATTCAATTCAAATTCTAAATAAACCGATTTCAAATCCAGGTTTGAACTATCACTTAAATTCCAATAAGATTCAAGTTTAAATATTCAAACATTTACAATATAAATTTCATTTATATTTCATCATTTAACTTTAATTTTCATTCAAATTGGAAAATATTCACTTAACCATTTTAATAACAATTTATTTAAATCCCAATTTATATATTTAGATCAATATTAAATATTCAATCTCAATTTTATTTAAAATTGAGAATATTCATTAAATCACTTTTTTCTGTCGAATCAAGTTATAAACCATAATTTTCAAAATCTCAAAATCAATAAGTTCAAATAAATTCTAATTTAAATTCAATTACTAACCAATTTAAATTCCAAGTCAACATTAATTTATCTTCCCAACCTTTATTATTCAAGTTATAAAAATCTATTTTTAAAATATTAATATAAATTTAAGTAAATACTTAAACATAATATATACTAATTAAATTAAATTTTTATTAAATTAAATCTTATTATTAAATGTATTTTGTATTATATCTTATTTTATATATTTTAAAATAATAAAATTATAAGAAAAATCTAAAAATTTATATTTTCAAAACTAACTTATAAATTTAAAATTTTCAAAACATATAATTTTCGAAATCTAAAATTTAGACATATATAAAGCAACATTTATATATATTATATTTTCAAAATCAATATTTATTAAAACCCATATATTTGTTGATTCATGAGTTTTGATTCATGACACAAGCTTCAGAGATCATACGACGAATTACAAAGAGAATACTATACGAAAGCGACAAAAAGAGAATAAACATATATTGTGCATTACAAAGGAGACAAAACTACAATCCAGAGATTAGTATGAATATTTTAGTGTATTGAGTCTTAGAATATTGTTAAAATCATTCCTCAAGTAGTCACACACACACACAAATTGATTTATATTGAATAATACATAAATAAGTGTGCACTGTGCAAATGACAACAGGTCGGCTGACCGACCAGGATCCTCGGTCGACCGACTCTTTGTCAAGTGCACAGATATGCACTGTTTTATACACGTCTGTAAACTCAGCTGACCGACCAGTTTTCTTGGTCAACCGACCTGAACATAACGGCTAGTTTTCTGAAGAGATGCGATCGTTCATGAAGAGGAATGTCCTTCAATCCAAGAGATACGGACACAACTTTTGTTTGAAACTCTTCATGAAATATTATAACTATTCTACAACTATATAAACATGTTCATTTCACTTCTACAATCACCGATTTCTTGTTTATAATTCTGAAATCTATTATCTATTTATTTCTGCAAATAAAAGCATTCATTCTTATTCAATACACTAGAATCCTTAAATAAATTCATATACTTCGATTCTATGTGATTATCTTCCTTCTAAATCTTCACACACACACATACTCTTGAGGATTTGATTATAGGAAAGCTGTACTATCAAAAGACAATCAGTGTTATTCAGAACACATTCGTCAACAAATTATTTGTATTAAGTTGAAGTCCTCTTCTGCTGTTGAGGCGGAAAAATTCCTGTTCGGCTGCTCAGGTGTCGTATACCTATTCCTCCTGGTTAAGTGAGGGGTTTAGTTTAAATCCAGAGGGTATTCTGGGACTGGACGTAGAACGGGAAGTTCAAACCAGTATAAAAATTCCTGGTGTGCTTACTTTAATTTTTATTTTACTGCTATTATCAGTTTCCGCATTTATATACCATATCACACGATCCTTAGTACTGCACGTACACTTTCATTTGGTATCAGAGCAAGGAAATCCTATAACCGTCACAAAGTTATTTGATATTTATTTCTAGTAATATGGCAACAACACATACTAACGATTTTGACACTAACACTAATACTAGTTTCACAGAGGGTCAATCAACTTCACGACCTCCACTTTTTAATGGTATAAATTATAATTATTGGTCAACAAGAATGAGAATCTATATGCAATCTAGTGGATTCGATATCTGGAATGTTATACAAAGTGAGTACACAACTCCTACTGGAGAATACTCAACTTGGAGTAAAACACAAAAACTAGATGCTACATCAAATGCAAAGGCTATGAATATTTTATTTTGTGCATTAGATAGAAATGAATTCAATAGAGTTAGCATGTGCACTTCTGGTTATGAAATTTGGAGAACACTTAAGATAACACATGAAGGAACGAACAAAGTTAAATTAAGCAAAATCTCTATGTTGAAAAATCAATTTGAAAATTTCAAAATGAGGCCAAATGAATCTATAAATGACATGTACTCTAGATTCCAGTATATTTATCATGCTTTACTGTCACTAGAACAAAAATTTACTGATTTTGATGTTGTTGCAAAAATCTTAAATTCTTTAACGGACGAATGGGAAAGAAAAGTCCTAGCCATTGAAGAAGCAAATGATTTGTCAACATTAAAACCAGAAGAATTGATAGGTAATTTAATGTCCTACGAAGTAAATTTGCAGGCAAAAAGAAATGGAGCACAAGAAAAGAAAAATGTGGCATTCCAAGCAGAAAAAGATGATTCCGACTCAGATAATGAAGATATGGCAATGATCGCTAAAAATTTCAAAAAGTTTTTGAAATTCAACAGAAACAAATTCAAGGGAAACAAAAATAATTTCAACAACAATTCCAATAGCAGCAAACCATCATCTTCAGCAATGGAATGTTATGAATGTCATAAGAAAGGACACATGAAGAAGGATTGTCCAGAGCGTAAAAAGAATAATTTCAAGAAGGACAAAACCAAACGAAAAGCTTTTTCAGTCACTTGGGACGACACTGACTCATCATCCTCATCAGAGAGTGAAAGTGATAATGAACAAGCAAATGTGTGCTTCATGGCTTCGTCAGACGATGTAAGTGATTTTACTTTTGAAGATTTAATTGAAATTAATTCTGAATTAGTAGATTTAACAAAGCAACTTAAAAAGAAAAATAAGGAGTTGCAAAGAAAGTTAGATAGGACAGTCTTAGAAGTAGATATGTTGAAAGATGAGAAGAAAATATTAGAAGAAGAACTTGAAATTTCTCAACAATCAAATTCTAACTTATCTTCTCAAATTTCGTCAATATCTGAAGAACTAGAAATTCAGAAAAATAAAAATGATGTTTTACTTTTCGAATATAATAGTTTAAACTCTAAGATTAAGGATTTAGAGTTAGAAAAATCTAGTCTTAAAATAAAATTTGTTGATATTTCTAAAAATGTATCTAATTTCAATAAAGGAAGTGAGAATCTTTCTAGAATACTTGAAAATTCTCAATCCTCTAACAATAAATCTGGACTAGGATTTAAGAAACAAAATAATTTTGCTAAAAGTAGGACTAATAATAATATTAAGAAGGATATTAAGAAAACAGTTTACCCAGACACGAAAACCATCAAGATATGGATTCCAAAAACAAATAATATTTTGATAAGGAATAAACATATCAAAATGTTTATGGAAACTGTTCATAATAACAAAAAATTATGTTTATAAAGGGAATTCTGAACCCGTATGGGTTTGGCTTCCTAAGATCTAACTCTTAGGACCCTAAAAAGATTGGGTACCAACTTTTTATAAACTTTTTGCAGGTACCACATAAGAAGAGAGGAAAATGGATTTTAGATAGCGGTTGCTCAAAACACATGACTGGAAACAAAGAAATGTTGTCAAACATTATATACTCAAATGGAGGAGCAGTTACCGTTGGAGATAACTCAAAAGGATATATCATCGGCAAAGGCGATGTCAGTAGCAACGGTACATCTAATTTACCTCTCATTACTGATGTTTTATTAGTTAAAAAATTAAAACACAATTTATTAAGTATTAGTTAGCTATGCGATAAAGTTTTTAATATAACTTTTTCAGAAAATAAGTGTAATATTTTTGATAAAAATCATAACACTATTTTCGAAGGAAAAAGAGATAAAAACATTTATATTTTAAATATGAATGTTAATAATGATTCAAATTTATGTTTAGTAGCTAAAGAAAACGATTCTTGTCTTTGGCACAAAAGATTTTGTCACATCAATTTTAATACTATCAAAAAACTAGCTAAAAACAAATTAGTTAAAGGATTACCCAATATAAAATTCAAAACTAATATATTTTGTGATGCATGTAAATTAGGAAAATTAACAAAATCTTCTTTTAAATCAAAAAAAGTAATATCTACAGAACAACCACTTGAACTTTTACACATGGATCTTTTTGGTCCAACTCAAGTGCAATCTATTAATCATAATAGATATGTATTTGTTATTGTAGATGATTTTTCTAGATACACTTGGATTTTCTTTTTGAAAAATAAAAGTGATACTTTTGATAATTTTAAAGTTTTTGTTAAAAGAATCCAAAATATTAAAAGTTTGAAAATTAGAAATATAAGAAGTGATCATGGAGGAGAATTTGAAAATGAAGCTTTCGAACAATTTTGTAACAAGAAAGGTATCAACCATAATTTTTCGTTTCCTAGAACACCACAACAAAATGGAGTTGTAGAAGGGAAAAATAGAACGTTACAAGAATGTGCAAGAACTTTATTAAATGGAACCACTTTATCAAAACATTTTTGGGCAGAAGCTATAGCTACTGCTTGTTATGTATTGAATCGTGTTTCTATTCGACCGTTAACTAAGAATACTCCATATGAACTTCTAAATGGAAGAAAACCCAAATATTTCATATCTTCAAGTTTTTGGCTCTAAATGTTTTATTTTAAATACTAAAGATCAACTAGGCAAATTCGATCCAAAATCCGATGAAGGAATATTCGTTGGATATTCGAAACGAAGCAAAGCTTATCGAATCTATAATAAAAGAACTCAAATTATTGAAGAAAGTTTACATGTTTCATTTGACAAAAATTTTAAAAATATAAATCCAAATATTACTATCGATTCTGATGATGAAACTACTCAAAATGAAAATAATAATACAAATGAAAATTTTGATATTCATGAAATTAATGAAAATACAAACATTACTCCTAATATAATAAAATCTCCACCTAGAATTTTACGGGATCATCCTGTACAAAACATAATTGGAGAAGTAAATACGAACGTTAAAACCAGACATCAATTAAATCAAGTTGGTCATGTAGCTTTTCTCTCTAACATAGAACCTAAGAATATAAAAGAAGCCTCGACTGATGACTACTGGATTCTTTCCATGCAAGAAGAACTAAATCAATTTGAACGAAATGAAGTTTGGGAACTCGTTCCTAGACCTAGTGATTAATCAGTCATCGGTACTAAATGGGTTTTCAAAAATAAAGCAGATGAACTAGGAAATATAACCAGGAATAAAGCTAGATTAGTTGCACAAGGATATAATCAAGAAGAGGGAATAGACTACGAAGAAACGTTTGCTCCAGTCGCCCGACTTGAAGCAATACGAATCTTATTAGCTTTCGCATGTTTTCATAACTTTAAACTTTATCAAATGGATGTTAAAATTGCATTTTTAAATGGATACATAAAAGAAAATGTTTTTGTTGAACAACCACCTCTTTTTAATCATGAAAAATTTCCAGATCATGTTTATAAATGTCACGACCCGAACTCGATGTCCAATAAACAACATCAAATTCGTATCGCGGGAGATTGCAACAACATTAAATGATAAACAACACAGTAGAAATAAGAGATGATATCATTGATACAACATGAATACAATATCCAATACATCAATCTGGTACAATGATACCCAACAAAATCAGATAATATACATATACCAGATACAGCGGAATATGACACAATATAAGATGAGTTTTCATAGAATCCAATACTGCAACTCTGATCCAAAGCTCCAAAGACAAAGCTCCAAAACTCCTAGCTCGATCCACCATCATCGTTGCACCCAGATAAACAAGTGCGATCCATATCCAAAGACTGAACTACCTCCAGATAATCTACTAAATCTGAATATCTGAAAAACCCAACTCTAGACAGCTCGTGTCGAAAAAAAATTAAGCACCCAGAGTTTAGGAAAGAAACAATAAACTCCAGGTCAGTCATGGGACTGGTGTGAGCAAACAAAACAGTTTATCTTTAAAAACAAACAACAAGAGGATTTTAAAGTCAATTCGAAATGCTTTTAGAAAATGAAACTACCATAAGGCCTCCCGCACGCACACGCACAATGCAAACGCAGAATCGGAGGAGATTTCTCCTTATGATAGTCAAAGATGCTTACTATGCAAAACAAATCATTGGATATTATTACTAGTGCATAGTGCAGAAAACATTTCGAAAGTATAATATCAATCTTAGCCAGCATAGGCATTTCACGTTATGCCTACTATAGCTACTATGTTCAATAGCAGGTTACCGCCACATTCCATAGCAGGTTATACAACTAAAACCGTACAGGGCTCGTATTGTTTCATTGGATTTTTCCAACAAATGGTCAGGCTAAGGAACTTCCTATTGCCACATGGGAACGCCTCTGGCGGGACGCCCCGGGAGTCAACTACTCTCTGCCAACAAGGCCGGCTACCCCCCTTCCCGGGGAATATACAAAACCTCAGATATGCCACCCCCGGTCCTTTGGGACCTTTAAACGAGAGCTCTCTAACCAACATCACACAGTAAATAATATAGTGTGTCCACATGAGTAAGTATCTGGGCTCCATACCATGATACTACCCTTTTCCAGAAGGAATGGTCATACCCTAGGGAAGCTACCCCTGAAACCTTGCCGCACAATTCCTGTTTCGACCATTACCGGTTTGTGAGGTCTGACGAAGTCTCGTCCACAAAGCTACGCTTTTTCACAAAGCCACGCTTCGATCACAAATGATCAATAAATGATCATCACACAGCAACACTCAGCATGCCACATTACCAAATTGGGAGTATATCGTTGATAAATTTCAACTACATAACCTCTGAGCTCGTACGTCTCAGAGAAGGGTGTTAAGCTAAGAGAATGAATTCTCCACCACCAACAGATATGTATTTGAAAGAAATCTGCTTTATATCTCAAAATGTAATGTCAGACATACAATCCATACAAGGCTGTTATGGATTCGAACAGAACCGAAGGCACTTCAAAAGAAGTCCTTGCAATCCGGGTATTCACAATCCCGATCGGACTTCCCAACACTTGGGGAATCTCTATACGGGAGCAACTCAGTGCAGAAACAATCGATAGGTCATCTTATCATTTTCGCAAATACCCGGTCTTCACCACCGGTCTTCAAATGCTATCCATAACGTCGAATCACATATTCGGAATGGGTTATACGACCCAAAAGTCCTTTACCGGCTAACCCTAATAGTGAGCGCAATATTTAAAACATATGGATCTGGGGTTTCAATTAAGTCACAACTTAATAATTCAACTTCCTTTTAAATGGTTTCAGTTGATTACCATTTCAAATCTTTTAACCAAAAAGATTTACTTCACAAAGTTCACTCAGTTTTACAAAGATCCATTTACGGATTTTCAAAAACAATTTCAATTGGATTAATTCATTTAAATCTTTAAATCAAGATTTTGCTTACAGCTTTCAAAACTGTTTCCACAGATTCATCCATAACTTGGAAAATTATTTCAATTCAAACTTGGAATTCCTTTTAATACAAATTGGAAATTCATTTCTTATACGAAAACTTTTATTTGAAAATAACTGTTTTCATTTTGGAAAATCCGATTTCATTTATACAGGTTAAAATCTTTGGGTTAATTCAAATTCCCAAAACAACACTTTATAAATAGTTTAAAACCCATATAAGCTTGTATATCGTTTTAAAATCATAATTGCTAAATATAGAATTCAATTTCAAATATTGAATTCCAATTGAAATCAAATTATTCAAATTTTAACTAAGTGATGGAGAATACTTTTATTTTTGGAATCCCTTTTTAAAAGCTTTTTATATTTAATTCAATTTCATTTCCAAAGCTGTTTGAATTTAAAATTCAACTTTTAAAACTATTTTGAATTAAATTCAAATATCTGTGACTTAACCGTTTTCCACGTGCAACCCATATTTGTGTGTGTATAAGTGTGGTCCAGGGGTTTTACACAATAGTGCACAGCATTAATCAACACAGATATATCAATATCGATAAGCGGTATAACTCATAAGGCTTATCTTCATTCAAAGATTCACAGATAAAATAAATTTATCAATCACGAAGATTCATCATTACAATTCGATGTGAGTTTCGGATAACCAACTTGAATCCGACTCCCTGTCGCATCGAAATTCAAATGCCGTTTTACGGGTCAAGGGGTTTGCATGTTTATACAACAATATATTTATCATAGATATAACAGCTTAGCACAAAGCATTGCATAGCATCACATCACATATCAAATATATCAATCCATCACATAGCATTCAATAGAAATCAAACATCTTCAACTAAGATGAATAAATTGGGTGGTTTTTAAATTTATCAACCACCTAATTACTTTCATTAGAAATCTTCAACCAATGATTAATTATCATTAACTACAATTGATTAAGTCTTAATTAACTTCATTGATTAATCATTTCTTTAATTAATTATCTTAATTAATTATCCCTTAGTTGTAATTAATTAAATCTTAATAAATTATTCCTTAATTAATAATCATTTTAAGTTAATTAACCTTAAATTAATTATTCTTAATTTAATTACCTTAATTAATTAACCATATTAATTAATTATTCTCTAAAGTAATTAACTCTTAATGTTTGATTTATCAATCTTTAATCTTTAATTATCTACTCCTAATTACTTTCACTAAGTAACTATTATTTTTATTTAACCATTCATTTATTACTTGATTAATTAGCTTGAATTATTAATTAATTACTTTAATTAAAATTCTTCTTAAATCCTTTATTTATACAAATTTTAAACCAAAACAATTGTTTAAAATATAAGTGTTAACATGTTTTGAAATGGGTTTCAAAGTTTAAAACTGTTCCCTTTATATGCCTACCTGAGACCTGCTTCCAGCGTCACCCGAGAAAGCAGGAGGTCTTGCGATCACCCCCTACAACTGCTCCACCATCCCACTCGTCTTTCCTCGAAGTCCGGTCCACTCCAGTACCTCATTTGCATCACTCGAGTTCGAAAAGCAACTTCAACTTACCCCAGTCCTTAAACCCTAGTATGACAAATTCTGATCATCACAGACAAAAGAAAAATCCAACAGTATTTTTCCATCACTCTACCTTACCCCAGCCTTCTTCGTGCCAAAACTCGAAGCTTCAATCGACGCCGTTCAACGGCAACACCCCAAAAACCCAAAACAATTCATCCTTGATTTCCTCAGAATTTGCTTCACTAAAAATCACCAACTTTGTTTTAAAAATCCTATTTTTAGCTGTTTATCCAAGTTACATAATCAAATTCGTAATTTAAACTACTTGAATAAATCATATGATTTTGTTTTTTTTTACTGTAAAATGATTTCACAGGGTCCAGATCTTTCATTTTCAAGCTAAGAAGATTTTCTGGACATGGTTTAAGTTTAAACAAACTTGTTTTGTATAAAATCCTAAATTAAAGATGTTTGTATAAAGATTAATAAAAAATTTCTTGTTTATGTTTATTCTGTAACCAAAAAAAAAGATCAGCACCATCACAGTACACAGAGGAACACATATGTATACGTTCAAAACAAGTTACTTCATTTATTCATTTCATTCATCATCACTGAACAAATCAAAATAGAAGATTATAGAAAGTTTGCTCACATTGAAAGGGAAGAACAGAGAACTGCCTTGTTGTTGAAACTGCAGATTGAATCTTCTTGAATCTGCTTTGTTGTTGAATGTTGTTTTGAGTTTTATAGATGATGATGTTTACTTTATTTTCCTCTGGTTTTGCTTTAATTTCTTTACTGAACGAATTAGGATAGAATGCCTTGCATATATATATAAACAATGTTTGTATAAGGAAAGTAGGTGTTTACAGGGAAGGCTATTTTGTTGTCAGATTTTTTTCTTGCTTTATTTGTTTTACTGATATAATATTATCCTATTTCGGCTGAGATGATTCTTGTACATGCTGAGAAGATGGCATTACATGC
This sequence comes from Allium fistulosum, assembly GCA_030737815.1. Classification (NCBI taxonomy): domain Eukaryota; kingdom Viridiplantae; phylum Streptophyta; class Magnoliopsida; order Asparagales; family Amaryllidaceae; genus Allium; species Allium fistulosum. Next base: position 176,648,647 of record CM060904.1, read on the forward strand.
TTATGTCCTTCATGTATCATACTTGTCCCCTTGCTCTCCATACTTACCTTATTCTATTCTTTTATTCATATGTGTATATATGTCTACTTTTATTTTTTTTACTTTGTCTCATTGCTTTATCATATGAATACATTTTCTATTTTTTTAATATGTTGTTAGATTTTAGTTGATGTATTTACTTATATTTTTAATTTACCTTATTTTTTTACTTACTATTTTGTAATTTATCTTATAATCATATTTATAACTTAAGTATTAAATTTATTGTTTGTTTCTATTCAAGTTTAACAAGCCAAACATTTAATTTATAACATATATTTTATTTTTATATTTTACACTTATATTTAATATTGATAGGATAAATTTTTATTTTATTTTAAACTTTTTATAACCTTTTAAAGAAAATTCATTTTGAATATATTTTAATTTTCCAAATCAAAATTTTATTTCTAATCCAGTTCAATTGAAAATATTCATTTTGAGTTTCAAATCAAATTCAAAAACAAATAAGTATACATCTCTTATAAAATTTGAAAATTTAAAACAAATCCATAATTTAATCCAAAAATTCAATTAAATTATAAATTTAAATTCGACATTAAACTGGGATCGTTAAAGATTCCCCTCCTTAAGAAATTTCGTCCTCAAAATTTGCCAAGGAGATAACAAAGATAGATGAAAGATGGAGAAATATCTTTCCAGATCAAACTGGATATCAATTCTGCATTTGACTTACCAAATCAGAATATCAACAATATATATGAGAACAACTTAATCAACTACGAAACAATTGGGTTACCTGATCTACGAAGTATACAGGGTATTGGTTAGTTCGAAGGGATAACCAATTATTCTTAGAATATATCGAAACCCAATGAAATAGACAGAAATAGATTCGATTACGATCTCAGATTCAAGATTTAACTCATTTACGATTTGCTGAGAATAAAACTAAGGGTAGTTCTCATGTCGAACAAAATCGAACAATTTAATCATAAACGAGATAGGTTACCTTATAAAATTTCTTTTCCTTAATTAACTTTTAAGGTTGAAGAATTGTCCTTGATTGCATACACTTTCTTTTCTAAAGTTGCTTCTTTGCTGGACAGTTGTTGATCCTATGTCCCGGCTTGCGGCAGTAATAGCATCCCATAGATTCTTGATCTGGTCTCATAAATGGTTCTCTCATTCCTGGCTTCCAAGGATTCTTGCATTTATCTGAGTAGTGGCCTTTCTCCAAGCAATTGAGACAAGTAACTCCTTTCACCTTTCTCTTCTGTATATTCCTCTTTCTTTTATCTTTCCTCGGTTTCTTTCCACCAAACTTCCTTTTTCTCCAATTCAAATTACTTGTTTCTCCATTCTCCTCCGGATCTTTTTGCTTTTCCAGAGTATCGTATCGATAGCCCATATCAATTAATTCAGAAAAAGATTCCTTAACGTGAGTAGTCATCCATTCCTGAAACTCCTTGTTCATCCCTCGAATAAACTTTTCATTCTTCTTTAACGGTGTATTCACCAATTCTGGTCCAAACCGAGATAATTCAATAAATCTATTTAAGTATTCCTCAAATGATAAACTCCCTTGCTTCAAATCCATAAACTCCTGGTACATTCTAGAGATACCAGCAGACGACATATATCTCTGCTCGAATACTTCTTTGAAATGACTCCAAGTAAATTCATCGGTCGATTCATCCAATATAACTGTTTCCCACCAAACTAAAGCCTCTTCCTGGAGTTGCCAAGAAGCTATCAATCGCATCTGATCATCCTCTAATTTTAGTCCTTTGAAAATCCTTTCGCATGATCGAATCCAGGCTTATGCTTCGATAACAGTTTCTTTGCCAGTGAATGGCTTTCCACCAAGTCTAGAAAAACTTCGATATAAATCAGCCAAATTTGATTTAGATTGAATAGGAATATCTATCGTTGTAGGGTTTTGACCAGTTGAAGTGGTACTTTCCTGTCTCCTATTTCGTCCTCTTCTTCCACTCATTCTTACTATCTGTAAATAGTAAGAAATCCGATTTAGGCATTTGGACGAAATATCTTAGAGAATAACAACATAAAAAGAATAGATTAAGAAATTTGGGTTTTGGTTCCACTGGTTATACTCATTCTAGGGTATACTTCACCCTATCTCTAATGAGCCATCTAATATGTTACACTTTGTAGCTAAAGTTCTTACTCAACCTTCAGCTCTGATAACAATTTGTCACGACCTGAACTCGATGTCCAATAAACAACATCAAATTCGTATCGCGGGAGCTTGCAACAACATTAAATGATAAACAACACAACAGAAATAAGATATGATATCATTGATACAACATGAATACAATATCCAATACATCAATCTGATACAATGATACCCAACAAAATCAGAGAATATACATATACAAGATACAGTGGAATATGACACAATATAAGATGAGTTTTCACAGAATCCAATACTGCAACTCTGATCCAAAGCTCCAAAGACAAAGCTCCAAAACTCCTAGCTCGATCCACCATCATCGTTGCACCCAGATAAACAAGTGCGATCCATATCCAAAGACTGAACTACCTCCAGATAATCTACTAAATCTGAATATCTAAAAAACCCAACTCTAGACTGCTCGTGTCGAAAAAATTTTGAGCACCCAGAGTTTAGAAAAGAAACAATAAACTCCAGGTCAGTCATGGGACTGGTGTGAGCAAAAAAAACAGTTTATCTTTAAAAACAAACAACAAGAGGATTTTAAAGTCCATTCGAAATGCTTTTAGAAAATGAAACTACCATAAGGCCTCCCACACACACACACACAATGCAAACGCAGAATCGGACGAGATTTCTCCTTATGATAGTCAAAGATGCTTACTACGCAAAACAAATCATTGGATATTATTACTAGTGCATAGTGCAGAAAACATTTCGAAAGTATAATATCAATCTTAGCCAGCATAGGCATTTTACGTTATGCCTACTATAGCTACTATGTTCAATAGCAGGTTACCGCCACATTCCATAGCAGGTTATACAACTAAAACCGTACAGGGCTCGTATTGTTTCTTTGGATTTTTCCAACAAATGGTCAAGCTAAGGAACTTCCTATTGCCACATGGGAACGCCTCTGGCGGGACGCCCTGAGAGTCAACTACTCTCTGCCAACAAGGTCGGCTACCCCCTTCCCGGGGAATATAATAAACCTCAGATATGCCACCCCCGGTTATTTGGGACCTTTAAACGAGAGCTCTCTAACCAACATCACACAGTAAATAATATAGTGTGTCCACATGAGTAAGTATCTGGGCTCCATATCATGATACTACCCTTTTCCAGAAGGAATGGTCATACCCTAGGGAAGCTACCCCTGAAACCTTGCCGCACAATTCCTGTTTCGACCATTACCGGTTTGTGAGGTCTGTCGAAGTCTCGTCCACAAAGCAACGCTTTTTCACAAAGCCACGCTTCGATCACAAATGATCAATAAATGATCATCACACAGCAACACTCAGCATGCCACGTTACCAAATTGGGAGTATATCATTGATAAATTTCAACTACATAACCTCTGAGCTCGTACGTCTCAGAGAAGGGTGTTAAGCTAAGAGAATGAATTCTCCGCCACCAACAGATATGTATTTGAAAGAAATCTGCTTTATATCTCAAAATATAATGTCAGACATACAATCCATACAAGTCTGTTCTGGATTCGAACAGAACCGAAGGCACTTCAAAAGAAGTCCTTGTAATTCGGGTATTCACAATCCCGATCGGACTTCCCAACACTTAAGGAATCTCTATACCGGAGCAACTCAGTGCAGAGACAATCGATAGGTCATCCTATCGTTTTCGCAAATACCCGGTTTTCACCACCGGTCTTCAAATGCTATCCATAACGTCGAATCACATATTCGGAATGGGTTATATGACCCAAAAGTCCTTTCCCGGCTAACCCGAATAGTGAGCGCAATATTTAAAACATATGGATCTGGGGTTTCAATTAAGTCACAACTTAATAATTCAACTTCCTTTTAAATGGTTTCAATCGATTACCATTTCAAATCTTTTAACCAAAAAGATTTACTTCACAAAGTTCACTCAGTTTTACAAAGATCCATTTACGGATTTTCAAAAACAATTTCAATTGGATTAGTTCATTTAAATCTTTAAATCAAGATTTTGCTTATAGCTTTCAAAACTGTTTCCACAGATTCATCCATAACTTGGAAAATTATTTCAATTCAAACTTGGAATTCCTTTTAATACAAATTGGAAATTCGTTTCTTATACGAAAACTTTTATTTGAAAACAACTGTTTTCATTTTGGAAAATCCGATTTCATTTATATAGGTTAAAATCTTTGGGTTAATTCAAATTCCCAAAACAACACTTTATAAATAGTTTAAAACCCATATAAGCTTGTATATCGTATTAAAATCATAATTGCTAAATATAGAATTCAATTTCAAATATTGAATTCCAATTGAAATCAAATTATTCAAATTTTAACTAAGTGATGGAGAATACTTTTATTTTTGGAATCCCTTTTTAAAAGCTTTTTATATTTAATTCAATTTCATTTCCAAAGCTGTTTGAATTTAAAATTCAACTTTTAAAACTATTTTGAATTAAATTCAAATATCTGTGACTTAACCGTTTTCCACGTGCAACCCATATTTGTGTGTGTATAAGTGTGGTCCAGGGGTTTTACACAATAGTGCACAGCATTAATCAACACAGATATATCAATATCGATAAGCGGTATAACTCATAAGGCTTATCTTCATTCGCAGATTCATAGATAAAATAAATTTATCAATCACGAAGATTCATCATTACAATTCGATGTGGGTTTCGGATAACCAACTTGAATCCGACTCCCTGTCGCATCGAAATTCAAATGTCGTTTTACGGGTCAAGGGGTTTGCATGTTTATACAACAATATATTTATCACAGATATAACAGCTTAGCACAAAGCATTGCATAGCATCACATCACATATCAAATATATCAATCCATCACATAGCATTCAATAGAAATCAAACATCTTCAACTAAGATGAATAAATTGGGTGGTTTTTAAATTTATCAACCACCTAATTACTTTCATTAGAAATCTTCAACCAATGATTAATTATCATTAACTACAATTGATTAAGTCTTAATTAACTTCATTGATTAATCATTTCTTTAATTAATTATCTTAATTAATTATCCCTTAGTTGTAATTAATTAAATCTTAATAAATTATTCCTTAATTAATAATGATTTCTTAATCATTTTAAGTTAATTAACCTTAAATTAATTATTCTTAATTTAATTACCTTAATTAATTAACCATATTAATTAATTATTCTCTAAAGTAATTAACTCTTAATGTTTGATTTATCAATCTTTAATCTTTAATTATCTACTCCTAATTACTTTCACTAAGTAACTATTATTTTTATTTAACCATTCATTTATTACTTGATTAATTAGCTTGAATTATTAATTAATTACTTTAATTAAAATTCTTCTTAAATCCTTTATTTATACAAATTTTAAACCAAAACAATTGTTTAAAATATAAGTATTAACATGTTTTGAAATGGGTTTCAAAGTTTAAAACTGTTCCCTTTATATGCCTACCTGAGACCTGCTTCCAGCGTCACCCGAGAAAGCAGGAGGTCTTTGCGATCACCCCCTACAGCTGCTCCACCATCCCACTCGTCTTTCCTCGAAGATCGGTGCACTCCGGTACCTCATTTGCATCACTTGAGTTCGAAAAGCAACTTCAACTTACCCCAGTCATTAAACCCTAGTATGACAAATTCTGATCATCACAGACAAAAGAAAAATCCAACAGTATTTTTCCATCACTCTACCTTACCCCAGCCTTCTTCGTGCCAAAACTCGAAGCTTCAATCGACGCCGTTCAACGGCAACACCCCAAAAACCCAAAACAATTCATCCTTGATTTCCTCAGAATTTGCTTCACTAAAAATCACCAACTTTGTTTTAAATATCCTATTTTTAGCTGTTTATCCAAGTTACATAATCAAATTCGTAATTTAAACTACTTGAATAAATCATATGATTTTGTTTTTTTTTACTGTAAAATGATTTCACAGGGTCCAGATCTTTCATTTTCAATCTAAGAAGATTTTCTGGACATGGTTTAAGTTTAAACAAACTTGTTTTGTATAAAATCCTAAATTAAAGATGTTTGTATAAAGATTTATAAAAAATTTCTTGTTTATGTTTATTCTGTAACCAAAAAAAAAAGATCAGCACCATCACAGTACACAGAGGAACACATATGTATACGTTCAAAACAAGTTACTTCATTTATTCATTTCATTCATCATCACTGAACAAATCAAAATAGAAGATTATAGAAAGTTTGCTCACATTGAAAGGGAAGAACAGAGAACTGCCTTGTTGTTGAAACTGCAGATTGAATCTTCTTGAATCTGCTTTGTTGTTGAATGTTGTTTTGAGTTTTATAGATGATGATGTTTACTTTTTTTTTCCTCTGGTTTTGCTTTAATTTCTTTACTGCACGAATTAGGATAGGATGCCTTGCATATATATATATAGACAATGTTTGTATAAGGAAAGTAGGTGTTTACAGGGAAGGCTATTTTGTTGTCAGATTTTTTTCTTGCTTTATTTGTTTTACTGATATAATATTATCCTATTTCGACTGAGATGATTCTTGTACATGCTGAGAAGATGGCATTACATGCTTATGTCCTTCATGTATCATACTTGTCCCCTTGCTCTCCATACTTACCTTATTCTATTCTTTTATTCATAGGTGTATATATGTCTACTTTTATTTTTTTTACTTTGTCTCATTGCTTTGTCATATGAATACATTTTCTATTTTTTTAATATGTTGTTAGATTTTAGTTGATGTATTTACTTATATTTTTAATTTACCTTATTTTTTTACTTACTATTTTGTAATTTATCTTATAATCATATTTATAACTTAAGTATTAAATTTATTGTTTGTTTCTATTCAAGTTTAACAAGCCAAACATTTAATTTATAACATATATTTTATTTTTATATTTTACACTTATATTTAATATTGATAGGATAAATTTTTATTTTATTTTAAACTTTTTATCACCTTTTAAAGAAAATTCATTTTGAATATATTTTAATTTTCCAAATCAAAATTTTATTTCTAATCCAGTTCAATTGAAAATATTCATTTTGATTTTCAAATCAAATTCAAAAACAAATAAGTATACATCTCTTATAAAATTTGAAAATTTCAAACAAATCCATAATTTAATCCAAAAATTCAATTAAATTATAAATTTAAATTCGTCATTAAACTGGGATCGTTACAATAAACTCAAAAAGGCGTTATACGGTTTAAAACAAGCACCACATGCTTGGTATGATCGTCTTAAAAGTTATTTATTAGAATCTGGTTTTGTAATTGGTAAAGTAGATCAAACGCTTTTTATTAAGAAAACCAAGAAAGATATTTTAATAATTCAAATATATGTTGATGATATTATTTTTGGCTCAGCAAATGAAAAACTATGTCAAGAATTTTCGACTATAATGACAAATGAATTTGAAATGTCTCATATGGGAGAATTGTTATATTTTCTTGGACTATAAATTAAACAAATTGAAAATGGAATTTTTATTAATCAAGAAAAATATTGTTATAATTTAATTAAACGATTCGGTTTGGAAAACACTGCTGCCAAACCAACTCCTATGAGCACAACGATTCATCTCGATAGAGATGAGGATGGAAAAAGTGTTGATCAAAAACTATATCGTAGTATGATTGGATCTTTACTATATTTAACAGCGAGTCGACCCGATATACTGATAAGTGTTTGTTTATGTGCTCGATTTCAAGCAAATCCCAAAGAATCACATATGCGAGCAGTTAAACGTATTATTTGTTATCTAACTAAAACCAAAGATTTCGGGCTATTTTATCCGAAAGAATGTCCTTTCGAATTAGTCTCCTATAGCGATGCTGATTTTGGAGGAAGTCGGACGGATCGAAAAAGTACGAGCGGAACGTGTCATTTCATTGGACGTTCCTTAGTCTCTTGGTTTAGTAAGAAACAAAATTGTGTTTCTTTATCGACGTGTGAAGCAGAATATATATCTGCTGCTTTGGCATGTGCACAAGTCGTATACATGCAACAAACACTACAGGATTTTAATTGTCATCTTGAAAAATCTATAATTTATTGTGATAATACTAGTGCAATAAATCTTTCTAAAAATCCGATCAATCACTCACGAACAAAACACATCGATATTCGTCATCACTTTCTTCGTGATTGTTTGGAAAAAGGATTAATAAATTTAGAATTTATTAATACTGAAAATCAAATTGCTGGCATTTTTACTAAACCGCTAAATGAAAATATTTTTATAAAACTTAGACGTGACTTAGGAATAATGTCTTTAAAAGACTTATAAATAAAAATATGCAAAAATATTGAAAAACAAAAATTGTTTTATTTCTGACCAAAGAGGAACTCGAACTCATGACCTCTGACTTGATTGTTAGATGTTGTGTTATAGCTACTTGAGCTATGGGTGTTTCTTGTCTCAATTCTCTTTAAAGTTTGTGTTATTTATTTTGGTTTCAGAAAAACTATTTTTAGTTCTAAAACTTATAAATCATACATTTACGAACAGCTTTATTGTTAAAATTCTATGATTATAGTTAAAACTAGTTCCCATCCACAAATTTTTCAGCAAACAAATACTTATATATACTATGCTTATTTTTCAAAACATATACTAAGAAAGTTTTAAAATCAAAACTTGAAATATGTCTTCAAACAATGACTACTATAATTTCGAAAACTCCCATCTATCATACACATCTCCGGACGATGATGGTTCCGACCGCATTCCTGAAAACGGTCCCTATCCTACCTTCCCCATGCCTAAACGTATCCTTGACTTCTCTTCTCCGGATAAAGACCCCTGACATGGATGGAAACCATGGAAAGACTCCCATACAGGCTATACACCGGAAAAAAAAAGGGAAGAATGCAATGGTAATATCTCCATCAACTAAACAAAAAATTGATGAAATACATCACTACCAACAACAACAAATGGATATGCAGCGGGAACTCTACTATGAACAAAAAGTCACGGCAAGACGTTTAAGTTTTCTAGAAAAGATTGCCATGAAAGTTTGTTCATCAAAGAAGGATGATGTTGCTGAACCTACTTATAGACCTTCATCCTCTTCAAACCTTGTTCAAACTCCAATAGCTCCAAGATGGTCACCTATAGAAGATGTTCCATCTCCAAACTCATGGGAACGTAGATTTTAACGAACGGTGGCTAAACATTTATATATATATATATATATATATATCTATATATATATATATGTTGTTGCTTTTAATAAGATGTATAAATATAGTGTAATGATAATAAAATTTATATTTCTATAATTTAAAAAAAACAGCAAAAATGTGCATTTCTAATAGGGTCGGTCGACCGAAAACCCTGAGTCGGTCAGCCGAACCAATCTCGAAAGTTTCAACTGCACATTCCTAACAAGGTCGGTCGACCGAAGACCCTGAGTCGGTCAGCCGAACCCATCCCGAAAGTTTCAGCTAGTCTTAGATAACCCATTCGGTCAGCCGACCTAGATTTTCGGTCGACCGAATGTGTATTCTGCTGTTTTTACTTCAGATTTATAACCCATCCATTCACCTTTTCAACCTACCTCTTCACTTTTACTTTCCCAATTTCAGTTTTTACCCTAGCCCCCATTAAAATTTTCCCAAATTTTTATCTTTTCTTCAAAAACAATGGCTCCCAAGAAGAAAACAAAGACTACCAATGCTTCATCTTCATCTACTCCAGTAGATACTCAAATCGCCTCATGGCTTGTCGATGATGTAGCACTTCAAAGATGGATACAACTTCAAGACGCCAAAATCTTTGAAGAATCATTTGTAAGTTATCCTGATTTCGCTCCCTACGGTATTGAAAATGCCGCTATTGAGAGTGGACTTGATACATTCCTTGACCATAGGAAAAATAACTTGAAAATCAATCATATTATGGTCAAGTTATTTCTAGCAAACCTTAACCTTGTCAATCCGCCAAGAAACACTGACAATTGTGTTTGGACATCGGTTTGTGGCACTTCAATTTTTCTTTCCATTGATAGAATTAACCACATTTTACATGCTCGACCGGGTGGAATTTCGTTACACGATGTAGATTGTAATATATCAACTCGTGACCGGATAAGCCATCTATTTTTTGAAGATGACGCTACTGATTTAAGACAAACTTCATCCCTTCGACCTAAAGCCCGACTCTTTCATCGATTCATGATGAAATCTATAGTTCCTAGAGGCGGTTCATATCACTTAGTATATCCTGAAAACTTCAAAGCACTATATGCTATTTGTGGGAATGTACGAGTAAATTGGGCACAACTTCTTATGGATGAATTTCTCTCTTTCAACCAAGGAAAGATGCTCCATATTTATTATGGAGAATACATAATGAGGTTGATCAATAGCTTCGTCACCCATGCTCTGGAGTCCGAAACATCCAAAGTTCGTTCTTTTGATTCAAGGACCATAAAACTAATGAAGTTGCCTGATGCACCTCCTAGATTTATAACATTTAACCAATGGCGTACTACTCCTCGCGAACAACTACGCCGTAGCTTCTCCCCACCGCAACCATCAACTCATGCTACGGAACGTCTCACTCGCCAACATTCAATTCAAAGACCAACTCCCGGAATTAGTACGGAGGCGGCCATTGATATTTTGGCTCAAAATCAACTAGCCCTGGATGCCCGGCTCCGCAAAATTGATGGTCGTTTCAAGAAAATCAAGTGCTTCTTCGTAAATTTAAGGGATGCCTTATCATGTTCTTCCGAAGCCGGTGCCTCTTATGTTGCTCCCGGAAAAAGACCAGCGCCAAACTTCTCTTGGTCTACTTCAGATAACACAAGTTCCGGTACATCGGCAACTCACATTTCTCACACTCAAAGACGTGGTAAGCAACCGGTTGCTCCGGAAGAAAATATTCGTCCAGAATTTTGGGATTCCGATGATGATGAGGAGTGATCATATTGTTTTATTTTAATTTCAAGTATTTCTTTATGAACAATATGTCTATTGTTAGATGTTGTGTAGTAAGTAAACATCATTAATATTCCTATTTGGTTTGAGTATGTAATATTTAAAACTCGATGTTTTCTTACTTGTGTTACATGTTTCATATTTCTTTTACATATTACATCTAGTAAGTATTCCTTTTTGTCGATGACAAAGGGGGAGAAATATATGAAAGATAACAAATTTTTTGCAGAAAAGTTGCCATATATTCAGGGGGAGAATTTTAATATATATATATATATATATACTATTTCGTCACATAAGTATTGTCATCGATCAAAAAGGGGGAGAATGTTGATTCATGAGTTTTGATTCATGACACAAGCTTCAGAGATCATACGACGAATTACAAAGAGAATACTATATGAAAGCGATAAAGAGAATAAACGTATATTGTGCACTACAAAGGAGACAAGACTACAATCCAGAGATTAGTATGAATATTTTAGTGTATTGAGTCTTAGAATATTGTAAAAATCATTCCTCAAGTAGTCACACACACACAAATTGATTTATATTGAATAATACATAAATAAGTGTGCACTGTGCAAATGACAACAGGTCGGCTGACCGACCAGGATCCTCGGTCGACCGACTCTGTGTCAAGTGCACAGATATGCATTGTTTTATACACGTCTGTAAACTCAGCTGACCGGCCAGTTTTCTCGGTCAACCGACCTGAACATAACGGCTAGTTTTCTGAAGAGATGCGATCGTTCATGAAGAGGAATGTCCTTCAATCCAAGAGATACAGACACAACTTTTGTTTGAAACTCTTCATGAAAGATTGTAACTATTCTACAACTATATAAACATGTTCATTTCACTTCTACAATCACTGATTTCTTGTTTATAATTCTGAAAGCTATTCTCTATTTATTTCTGCAAATAAAAGCATTCATTCTTATTTAATATCACTAGAATCCTTGAATAAATTCATATACTTCAATTCTACGTGATTATCTTCCTTCTAAATCTTCACACACACACACATACTCTTGAGGATTTGATTATAGGAAAGCTGTACTATCAAAAGACAATCAGTGTTATTCAGAACACATTCGTCAACAAATTATTTATATTAAGTTGAAGTCCTCTTCTGCTGTTGAGGTGGAAAAATTCATGTTCGGCTGCTCAGGTGTCGTATACCTATTCCTCCGGGTTAAGTGAGGGGTTTAGTTTAAATCCAGAGGGTATTCTGGGACTGGACGTAGAACGGGAAGTTCGAACCAGTATAAAAATTCCTGGTGTGCTTACTTTAATTTTTATTTTACTGCTATTATCAGTTTCCGCATTTATATACCATATTACATGATCCTTAGTACTGCACGTACACTTTCAATATTTCCTTTTAAAACTTTGGAAATCATTTTTCAAAATATAGACCAACGGTGTCCGTATATAATTCTCTATCCTATGGTCAAGTGATAGGATATTTATCATTTCAATCCGCAATTTAAATATCTACGGGTATATATCATTTCAACCCGCAATCCCAAAATTTAAAATCAATGAAAATCGCTTGGGTTTATCATTTCAACCCATAACGATTTTCCCCTATTCTACAAAATCGTTCGGGTATGTATCATTTCAACCCATAGGGAATTCTAAATTAACAGGGAACTTGCAGATTGAGAACAAATATGATAATAATATAACATATCAACAACAGGCATATATCATCAGTAACAAATTAAATTAAATATATACAACAGGATATGGTGTCATATATGATAGGTGAACAATTGCAGAAAATGGCATATCATATTTAATAATTAAATAACTAACAATTCAAATTTAACAGCATATTTCAATTATCGTTTCAAGTGAAATCAAATCTACTAACTATAAGAATGTTAATCGTGAGTGATTGCTCACCTTTCGAGGCTAGAGAGAGAACCGGACAAGCACATAGAATAAACCATGAATTCAAAAATCGACAAATCCAAACAATAAATGTCAAAATGAAGTAGCTGAACACGGATTAGGCGGACAAGGCTGATAACAAGGAATTGATGAAATAAATCGGAATAGCTAGATATATACAAATGGAGACAATATATATATATATGTATGTATGTATGTATGTATGTATGTATGTATGTATGTATGTATGTATGTATGTATGTCCTACTTAAAACCAATATCCAAAATAAAGCACATGTTTAAGATAAAAATTTCCATATTATGTTTTAAAAATAAATATTTATTAACCATATTTTCAAAATTCAACAACATATTTATTTAAACATACTATTTATAAATGTTATTTCAAAAAATCTATTTTAAGATACTAATATAAGTCAAACATACATAAAGTCTTGCTTTGATATCATATAGTGAGCAAGTACCACTATGCTAATCCACCATATATATAAACTTGTACTCTATATTTGAACTTACTTTCATAAAAAATGGAAGATGAACCATATCAAATACTTATTATACTATACATATGTTTTAAGGGTCACTACAAAAACCACTTCAAAATCATAAATTTAAAATAGGTAAACCTATCATATGCAGGCATGCTTTTCAGTAATTTAACATGAATATAAAACATAAACATGTATTCTATATATATACAAACTAATGTATTACATAAGCTTTATATATATATATAAACTAGCACATATATAACTTGCATAAATATATATATATATATATATATATATATTAGTTGTTACAAAAGAAATATTAACGTAAGTTTTTGTATATAGCCCATAATGTATTATGTAACCTGAAACATGTATTCTCTAATACAAGCTTTAAACACGTATCTTTTTTCTCAAAATATATCTATATTATATATAAACTGTAAAGTATAAAACAAAAGAAAACAAAGTAGCTTTTATATATATAGACTATTATCAACTTATATATTAAACCCAACAGATTTTATATAAACTAATATATTTTTTTAAATCAATATTATTATAACATATATATAACTTACAATAATATTGTATACAAACAGGAAACAGCAACATAGTTTGGAAGAAATATATATACACAACTTACCTTAATATTATATTATATATCTTTGCTTGTTTTTTTTCAATGGGAGAAGGCAGATGCGGTGATGGTTTGTTCGGCCCAGGCGGTGAAGGGCTGGTGGTGGCCAAGGGAAGTGGAGCTGGGGCTTGTAGTTCGGCCAGGCAAGGCTGTGGTTGGTGGAGGAGGTCCAGTGATGTGGTGTCGCGGCTATAGGCTGAGGGAAGGGGAAAGAAGGTCGCGTGGGGAGGTGAATTGCTCGGGCTGCTCGGTTCTGGGTGCGGCAGGGGTTGGCAGGGTAGAGCAAAGGTGGATCGGTTTTGGAAATGAGGAGTGGTGGGTGGCCAGAGGGTGTTCGAGCGCGGAGGGCTGGTGAGTCGGAGGGTGGCTCGTGGCAGTGGGGTGGAAGGCAGAGCAGTGGCCAGAATTGGGTGTGAAGGGAGGAGCGATGTGAACAGGCGGGTCTGGGTCGAGTTCAAAATGAAGGGGAGGTGGCACGGTAGAGGGAGCATGGTAGATTTGGGTTGCTAGGGTGGTGGAGGGGCAATGGGATGAGAGCGGAGAGGGGAAAGAAGTTAGGTGCCGTACGAGCGTAGTGGGGAGGCAGCTACGTGATCGGTCGAGCAAAAGTGGAGATGGAGGAGGTTTCAAGGGGAAGAATACAGGAAGCAAGCAATATATACAAGTTTTGTAGTTTTTTTTTCTCTATGCAAATGAACAGAGGAGAAAACGAATATAAAACCAACAAATATAAGTTATACGATGAGAATGATAAAGGTCAGGCACAAGAATTCAGGGAATATTAATAGCAATGGACCATTTATTTCCAACGGCTGTACAGTTGAAAGGACAAAGAACACAAAAAGACACGAAATGGATACCGATACGGTTACCGTTTTTCGCAGATTCAGCCACGTACCGGACTCCAAAACACACAAATGAATATACTACGGAGATTAGCACGACGAGACGAACAAAATGATACACAGATGTTAGCAATATGACCATCCTATCAAAAGTCGGTATTTCGCTGCTAAACCGCTGCAAATTCATTGAAATAAGATGAACGGGGCTAGAGAAGTCCAAATTTGACGAAACGGATTATGACGTCTCACTCAGAAGATGATAAACAAATTTATTGTATAAAAATATTCAGGTTTCGAAAACATTTTATTTTCATCTAATTAACTAATTTTAAATTAAAATTGAAAATTACAGAATAGAATTAACTTTCATATTTTCCAATAAAAATTTACCAGCTGCTATGTTTAAATAGACGCATTTCAAATATCAATTTTTTTTCCAAATTCAACTATTTAAATTTTCACAAAATTTCAGTTAATTGCGTTATTTAAATCGTTAAAATTTTCGGTTCGTTACACCCGGATCCTTGTGGGTACGGTTTTCAAATGAAAAAGAAAAATCAAGATTTCTTTTAGTAAAGTTTGATGTATGTCCAAATCAAGTTTTCAAAATCTTCGCATTTTAGCAGTTCGTAAAATATGGTTTTTTTAAAGGTAAACGGGTTTTTATACTGGGCCCTACCAGATCTTGATTGAAAAAAAGGAAAGTATATACATACAACAAGTAAGAAAATAACAATAGACCGATTTAATTAAATAAGGATTGAGGCCCAAAAGAGCCCAAATACCGATTTAATTAAAAACGCCAATCATAGTCCAACCCAGTAGATTGCAAGAATCTCATTCTCCTATTAACAGCACCTCTAACTTCTGCAATTAACTCACGCTTGTTTCTACTTTTGTTCTCGAAATACGTAGATTTCTCTCCCGCCAGACAACGGCAAGGAAGCATTTCAAAATGATAAGCATTTGATTACCCCGCTCAGTTCTCTATCTTAATCTCTTGAAGATTTCAAACCATTGTTGGCTGCGGTTAACATTGCTATAGTATATACCAGCCTGCATAATTATAGATTTCAAGAGTTGATAAATCATCGTACATTTGAAGAGCAAGTGGTCTCTACTTACAGGTTGCTCATTACAAAAAGTACATATGTTATATATGATGAATCCTCTTGCCATCAACTTGTCACGAGTGAGTAAGGAGTTATTAATTGCTTTCCAAAGAAGAAAGTTATCTTTATCAGATCCCATGCAGTTCCATATTCGCCGATACCATGGCGAGTTAGGTCTAACATTGTCAGGAAGAAGGTCTTTATATATATTTGAAATGGAATGTGCACAATGCTTATTAGTCCATTGGATCTTGTATGTAGTTTTAATGTGTCTTTCTTTCATGATCATATCCCAAACCTTTCTAACCACCACAGAGCTTGCAGTAGGCGTAATGACCTTATCTTGGAATATGAAATGCCGAATAATAGCATTGTCTGGGATGCCAGTGGAGGTCTTCTGCATGTTGTCCAGTATGTCGTTCAAAATAACACCAGTGGAGGACCATGGGGAGTGCCAAAAGGATATCTGGATGTCAAAGAAAATATTGTATTTAACAGCTGGTAGTATAATATGTCTCATGTTAAGCAAACTTTTCTAGAACCAGCTAGTAGTGGAGGAAGCAGACATTGACCAAAAAAAATTCTCGAATAAGTAATTCTTAGTAATCCATTTAACCCACAAATTTGGTTTGTTACTCAGAATATCATTGATATGTTTCGTAGCAGCCGCCTGGTTCCAGTAGTGTAAGTTAATAATGCCTAATCCTCCCTTTCTCCTAGGTCTGCATATCTTATTGAATGCAATAGGGATGGGTTTGCGTGAATGGTAGTCACCATGCCATAAGAAATGATTCATAGCAGCATTGATCATAGTTATTAATTTCTTAGGTAAAATGTATAGACGAGACCAGTAAGAAGTCATACCGAAAGTGATAGATTTCATAGCTGTAATTCTCCCTGCCTGTGATAGGAGATGGGTAGGCCAATTCCTAAGCTTAGATAAGATTTTTTCATACATAGGCAAGCATTGTGTCAAGGAAATTCTTGAAGTGGTAATAGGGATACCCAGGTAAATAGAGTTCTCTGGCATAGCATGAAGACCAAAGAGATAGGTAATGTTGTCCCTTGCATCGGTATGAAGTCCAGCAATGATAATGTGAGATTTGTTTTTATTGATATGTAGGCTAGTAATGTCATGGAATTGTATGCGTGCTGCATTGATAGTGGCTATGGTACTATTATCAGGTTTTGCGAATATAACAATATCATCGGCAAACATAAGTAATGTGATAAGGGGTTGTTTGCACTTAGGACGAGTTTTCAATCTGTTTGCACATGCATGGGTATTAAGAATCGAGTTAAACAGCTCCATGACCATATTGAAAAGATAAGATGATATTGGATCACCTTTCCTGATTCCCCTAGATGATCTGAAGTATCCAGCACCATGTCCATTGAGTTTAATAGTATATGTAACAGTGGAAATGCACTTGTGTATCCATGCCATGTATGTCTCCGGAAAACCCATCTTTGTCATGATGACAATAATAGATATCCACTCTATAGAATCAAATGCCTTTTGTATATCTAATTTCATCATACATCTAGGTGATACTTTTTTTTGGTTGTAGCCTCTAAGTAATTCATGCGTCAGAAGGATATTGTCTATAATATTTCTATTCTTAAGAAAGGCAGTTTGGTTGGGGGAGATGATATTGCTAAGGATGGGTTTGATCCTCTTAGCTAGAATTTTTGTGATGCATCTGTATATGACATTGTAACATGAAATGGGGCGGTAGTGTGTAATAGAAGTTAGTGAATCAATCTTCGGTATTAATGCAATGTTAGTAGCATTTATACCACTGAGGAGAGTATTAGCTTTGAAGAAGTATTGAATAGCCCTAACAAATACGATGTCAATGATAGGCCAGGTAGATTTAAAGAAATGGGTATTGAATCCATCAGGACCACCAACACTGTTAGGATTAAGATCAAATAGAGCCTCCTTTATCTCATTATATGTGATTATATTGATAAGGTTCATGGCATCTGTATCTGTGATTTTTTGTAATTCGATAATGGAGATGTCAGTGAGGTTAGGTCCAGTGAGTGATGTAGAAAAACATGAATTAAAGTAATCTTTAAATGCCATGTCAATATGTTGCTCCTCAATCTGTAGTGATTCTTCCTGGTCTTCAATAGCTAGAATCATTCCTCTGGCTCTCTTGATAGTTAAGGCATTGTGAAAGAAGGATGTGTTTCTGTCACCATGGAAGAAAAAATCTTTCCCAAGCTTTTCTTTGGTCATATCAATTTCAAGTTGCAGTGTATCAATGAGTTGTTGGTTTAAAATATGTTCTAACTCAGATAATTTTGCATTCTATGGATCCGCAAGCATATCAGTTTGAATTTTTCCGAGTTCATCACGAAGATATTTAGATTTGGTTGCACCAGTCCAAAAGTGGATTTATCCCATAGTTTTAAACATTGTTTGACATTCTTAAGTTTCTTCTGCAATATGTACATAGGATTCCCGAAAGTCTCAATGTTCCATCCCTGCATGAAAATGTTATGAAATTGTGTATGGTTAGTCCAAAAATTAAAAAAATTAAAGAGGCATGGTACTTAATAGGTTTCATACTCCAAGAGAGGATAAGTGGGTTATGGTCAGATAAGCCAGGTTGTAGGATGGTGGATGTAAGGTTCGGCCAAGATGCAAGGGCTAGAAGGTTGAAAAGAGAGTGGTCTAAAATACAGAAAGTACGTCTGCCATGTCTACGGTTATTCCATGTATATAGTGGACCAATCGATGGGATCTTATGTAATGCAACAATATGTATAGATTGGGACAGTGGATTAATGTCATGGTATGTAAGTGGATTGCCTCCAACTTTTTGAGAAGAGCCATACATGCAGTTGAAGTCATAATAAGTATCCAAGGAAGGGATACATTATTATTAGATTGTATATATGAGCGCAGCCTGTTTCTGGTGTCTCTATTACATGATGCATAAATAAAACTTATGTTGAATTGAGTGGAGGATGTTAAGTGAGTAATGAGAAGATGGATATATTGGTTACAAGATGTGACAGTGATGGCATTGAATATGAGAGGATTCCATAATACAACAATTCTACCATATGGAGCATGTATCAGATTATGAGCATATTGCCATAGAGGATTGATAACAGTGCACATGTTGATGGTAAGGCTTTCATTTAGTTTTGTCTCTAAAATACCAAGCATTTGTAATTTGTTTTGAAAAATCAGATTTTTGACCTCCTGAAATTTTAAGGGGAGGTGGGCACCCCTTATGTTCCATGCTCCAATGTTGTCAAGCATTTGAACAAATTTGTTTTTTCTTTCTACCCGATTTTCTTTTCCTAATGTTACTTCCTTGCTGAGTAATTTCTTCATCATTCGAGTTGTGTAGTTGTATTTCTGTTATTTGGTATTCATGGCCATTGTCATAGTCCTCATATTCCTTGCCTTTTCTATATTTGTTCTTCTTTTTCTTATTCTGTTGTTTTGGCGGAGATAGACAATCTTGGGGAGTTTGGGATGTAGATGGATGGTTGATATTATGGTCTGGTGTAGAATGTGCAGGTGAAACTTGTTGAAAAAGTAGTTGTAAACATGTGTTTTGATCATCGAATGAATCATTGTGGATGATATTATGTCCAATGAGTTGTTCAGTGATGGCATGGGGAAGGTGGATATATTTGTATGGTGGAGTGTTCGAAGGAATAATAGGAATATCTGGATTGAGTTCTTGAGTAGGAGTAATGTTAGTCAAATCAGGCAGGACATTATTGGTAGTGGCCGTAGGTATAGTGGTAGATAAGGAAAGTCCAGAATTATTTGGTATATTAGTCAGTGTAGTGGAACATGGATTGGTGGTTTGATCCGTGAGAATGTCAAAACTATTAGATAAAAGGATGGTGGATTCGGGTGGGAGATGATCAATGGAAGTGTTATGGTTATGAGTGTTGGTAAGGTCAGTGGCAAAATTAATAGAAAGTGGAGGTGAATGAGTAGAAGTGGATGTAGTGATATGAGTAGCATCATATTTATCATGCACGTATTCATGTGCATGTATATGAACAGGGGCTTTCATTGTATTTGCATTTGACAGTTTTTTTTGTGGCCTTCCTTTTCATTAGTTTTCCTCTTAATCCAATGTTTTTGTGGTTGAGTCTTCCATATTCCAGCTTCATGTTTTTTTGGTGCCGCCTTATAATTTTTTTCCTTTTCAGTTTCCACCATATTTTGATTCATCTGTTGAGGCAGTTTGCCAACCACTACCTGTTCTATACACATAGTATCATTGTGCATGTATTGTTGCTTATCAATGCAATTCAAAATATCATGGCCAAAGCATTTACAATGCACATAAATTTTTGGTCTCCAATCATAATATACCTCAACATAAACAACATCATCACCTTCTCCACATTTTATAACATCCGGTAGCTCTTTTTTTGGTGTAATTTCGATCGTACATTTGCATATTCAAACTGTTGCATTTTTTCAGTTGCTTAATTGTAACAAACTAACGAACCCAAATGACATGCAAGCTAGTTGATACCCAGTAAAGTCCATGCCGAGATCAGTATTTTGTGAAAGTGTACCCATATAGGCACCGATTTTATTTGAGACTGAGCACTTTTGAATGTGGGTTTCCATGACGTGATTATAAACATCTTGCCTCTAATGAAAATAAAATCACTTTCAAGGATCTTTTGTCTGTCGTCTGCATCAGAGAATTCAAAATAAAAGTTTGAGTTGTCAGATTTCACCTTATACGTTCCTTTAAGCTGCCAAATCTTCTGTAAATGGTAAATAACAGCATTGTATGGCAGCTTATCGTCTAGGAAAAATCCTACCAAATGTTGGTTCCAAAAATTAAAACCCTCTTGCTGGACTTTAGATGGCATCAGTAATGGAGACCCCTCATACGATAACTCGAAAGCACGCGGTGTGTATCTGCCAGCATTACGCGGCTTTGACTTGAACAAGGAAGTCCATAGCAAGGAAGAAGCTGATGCCAAAGAGGTGGTGCGTATCTGTTGGTCGGTGGATGGTTGGTTAACTGCAGTAGGAGGTGGAGGAGCATGGTTGGTAGAAGATGGAATGGTAATGATGTCCGACGGTTTTGGATCAGGTGGTGTTGGCGCTAGAGGTAGAGTTGTAGGGACGGTAAGGCCATTGGTATGATCAGTTGGTCGAGGAGCGGTACCGGAGTTGTCAGTAATAGGATGTGGCTGGTAAGTAGAAGGTACAGTATAGGTAGAGTGGTCAACAGGTGGTACAGAGGATTGGGTATGGTGTAGTTAAGGCCTGTCAACGGATACTTTTGGATGCGGATAGTGTCATATCCGCATCCGCATTCGAAATGATTTTCGGATATCGGATATCCGCATCCGCGGATACGGACGGATATCGGATAATTATCCTATCCGCTAACGACCAATAAATCAAGAAATATAAATATAAATTTTAAGTTTAACATACATTTTCTTCAATCCAATTGATTATAAAAGTGTTAAATATAAACAAATATGGTGATAATAAATAGTTTTGAGCAGTTAATAAGCATTAAGTGCATATAATATAAACTACTAACTTAATAAAACAATAAATAAATATCTTTCATTATACTAAAATACACATAATTTATACTATAATCTTGACAAAGACCGGACGGATAATTTTCGGATGCGGATGTCTTCGTATCCGCATCCGCATCCGTTTTTTCGGATATTGAATATTATCCGCTTTTCGGATACGGATGCGGACGGATTTCGGATTTTTCGAGTATTCATTGACAGCCCTAGTGTAGTTGGTATGGTGAAGTGATGGGTGAGGGAAAAGGGATGGGTGGAGTAGAAACCATTTAAAATCTTTTGAAATGAAAATATAGTTTTCAATGTTTTAAAATTGGATATTTTTAATTATTAAAAATATGGAGTATATTCCATAAATATGTTAAAATGTTTTAAACGGGATTTGAGTAATAAAAATGGACATATATATAATGGAATAAGTGTTTTGATCTACAAAGCTTTAAAACCACTATCCACGAAAAAATTAACAACTAAATTGGGCAATTTTTGAATAGATGATTTAAACTTGGATTTCTCTTTCCGAATGTTTTGGAAATGTTTTCCAAATAATTATACAAGTATTTTAAAGGTTTAGAGTCAACCAAATAAATTGACCATCTTATGGGTGACAGAGAGGTGGTCTCTAAGCTGGAGTTTGGGAAACCAGTTGTCTGCTCCCCCTAGCTATCTGGACTGGCCCGACGAAGAGAATAGTAAATTTGATTTACTCAAACAACATTTTCCAAAGATAAAAGTAAAGATTTATAAAATCGTATTTTCTAAATAGCGTGATAGATTTATAAACGATGTTTTATAAATAAATGGCATTTTTATAAATAAAGTAATAAGTGTTATAAAAGAGGTTTAATAAAAGAATATATTTTTTGAGTGAAATTTCATTGATGGAAATATTTTCTGAAGTAAGATAAATGGAAAGAGATTTATAATTTTCCAAAATGTAAACAAGATTTTTAAATAGAATTTTGGTGGTATAGAGAACATTCTAGTTAAACTCTGTATTAAATTCCGAGGATGGAACCTATACTATCTATATGAATTTAAAAGGTGATTTCACTATTATTTGATAAATAGTACAGGCTGAATATGGAAATTAGTATTTAGTATAATTAGTCTAATCTTTATGGATCCCTTTTACTCAATACTAGGTGGTTTGGGTCTACGGTAAATGATGTCTTAAATAAAATTGTTTTTAACCCATTAAAGATATGTTTTGGAAATATGAAATCTCTATTAAGATTGGAATTATATTAGTAATAGAATATAGAAATATCTTCCTAAGTAATTTAAAGAAAAATGATTTGAAGATTTCTAAATTTTAAAAGTGGTTTTAATTAACCAAAAGTATTTAACATAAGAGGCTTAACATTTTTGTATACAGATATACACATCTTTTTATCGATAATTCGTTCAGAGAGACCAGGATCGGATTTGGGTGATTCCTATCTGAAAACCACATCGAACCAATATACGCATTCGAAAATGAAGACATGTTGAAGAAATGATTTTGAAGACTGGAGATCTTCATAATGTAAGGCTGCTTGCCACTAACCTTTGGGATGATTCCTATATTATATATATGGTGGCAGTAGTACCTTCATTCTAAAATCTTCGATGCAAGGATTGCTCGCTACTAATCCGAGGAGTGATTCCCAAATAGGATGTAGTAGGAGTACCTTCGTTTTGTCCTGTTCCTAAACAACTTGTATGGATGAGTGTCTAACATTTCATTTCAAAGACCACGTACATTGATATTTACAAACATACATCTGTTTGATGGAGTGATAGAAAATGTAAGTACCCACTACAAACCCTCATCAATGTTCGTCGTCAAAATCGAGTGATAAATCCTTATTTGGACTAGTGTAAACACGTCAAAGTTCCGTACTTGAATCTTAGATCAGAATTGTGCAACAAATTGATCTACATACCATATACGTATTTATTGACTTTCCCAAAAAAAAAACATTTTATATAACTTTTATGTTTTATTCAAACATTTTTATAAAGATGTTTCTTTATATATATAATAATCACCTTAAAATATTTATTCACCCAAAAATCTTTATCTTCTTTCGAAAGAAACCATTTCAATTTAAAAGATAAATTATCTTTTATTTCTAAATTATAATAAACTCTTTATATTATAATATGCTTTCTTTAACCGATATTAAATGCAAAACACCTTGATAAAAATTAACAATCACTAATTAATCTATCAATTAATGATTCACATTATCTTTTTAACTTTAGAAAATCATATAAATCGAGTAACTCAAAAATGATACCAAGGAACTGGGTGCTACCAATAGTATCTCATATTCCCTTAATAAGAAGGGGAATACTTAAGAGAAGTGTTTACCATCCGAGCACAACTCATGCCCGTTTTTAGTTACTTTTAAGCTACTCGAACTAGTTAATCATAAGATTTTTTCAAAAAATACCGAGATTCAAATTCTCAAAAATTGCTATATAAAACAAGTTTTATAAATCCAATTTATAAAAGCACTTATAAAACGCATTCATAAAATTTATTTATCTTAAATAAGTTCCTTTAATCTTAAACCAACATTATTACTTATCAAACACCACATAGTCAAAAAAAATTTAGATCAAACAACCAATCAATAAATGATTGGTTCTGAATATTATCATTTCCTTAACACCAAACACTACACAAATAACTATATTATTTGAAAGATATTACTTTATATTCAAAATATAATCCTAGGTAAAATTATTTCATTTACCAATTTTCTAAAACAAAAATCATTTTTATATAGCATTAACAAATACGCGCTCATATATAATACTCTCAACTCATTCTAGGGTGTTACTTATCCTATCTATAATGAGTTACTCATCCTAAGGTATTACTAACCTTATCTCTGATGAGATTTTACCCCTACCAGGATCAGGTGTTCGCTCAACCTAAACTTTGATATCAACTGTAATGACCTGCTTTTCCGTGCATTTTAAGTTGACAATAATACACACATGTTCAACTCAAATTGAACAAAAAGGTGGACTGTCAAGGGTAAAAAGAAAATAAAGACATAGAATAGAATCTTACACGAATGGAATAACATATATTCTTTCAATAATCTTTACAGCGAAATTTTTGAAATACATACATCAGAGCCTATTCAGCTTGGAGAGTTATAAACCTCTATCCTTAAGAATGTTGAATAAAAAATAGTAAACAAATGCAGCGGGAATATAATCTACGATCATAGGTTGGTGAAGATCTCCGGCTCTCCTCTGAAAACTCCAAGCGTCTTAAGATAAACCTAAAACTTACTCGGATCTGACCCAAGTATTAAAAATACACAAGTCAGACTAGCAAACCTACGTGAGAAATGCAAATCATAAATATATATGACAGTGTCATAGATCGAATTTGATGCCAAACAAAACCTTTGAAATGAAGAGTATCTCATAAGACCACGCCGCACATAAACACGGATGGGTTTTTATCTTATGATAACTATAACATTTTTATCAAATCATTTGATATTTGAATGACATTGCTTTGAAAATCCTTTCAAATAACATATTAAAATAGTCGGAATTGTTACATTTTTTAAATTCGACATCATATTTAGGTATACAACAAGTCCGTTAAAGGCATGTATTGGAGATTGGATTCCAACAATCACAAGGTAAAGAATTACTTTTCATATAGTACATCTTTAGAGGAATATACTGAGGCACAGCCCCGTCGCCCTCTACCAACATAAGGCCAGCCTACCTCTGCCATAGATAGTACCGAATATGACATCACCTCGGTCGTTCCCGACCTATCCGAGACATCTCATAGCATACACAACAAACCCAATATATAGAGGGTAATCTAGAAAGGTGATGACCATATCCTAATGGGTGCGACCCACATATCCCTGTAGCATCTACCCTGTTTTTGCCATTACCAATGTGTGAGGCTTGAGGTAACGTTTACCTTCCTTAAAACAACAAATCCCAATTCGAATGCCACATCGCCATTTCTAACAACACACTAATTGATTTCCACAAAAGTACAACCCCCAAGTCCATATGCCTCAGGGAAGGGCGTTAAGTATAAGAGGGGTTATCTCCTGCACCACCAAATAGATGTACGTTTGTAAAAACCAATGTACGTGGTCTTAGAAATGCAATATCAGACAGTCGTCCATACAAGTTGTCCGGGAACAGGACAAACCGAAGGGACTCCTACTACATCCTACTTGGGAATCACCCTTCGGATTAGCAGTGAGTAGTCCTTGCATCGAAGATTTTAGAATGAAGGTACTACTACCACCATATATAAAATATGGGAATCACCCTAGAGGTTAGTGGCAAGCAACCCTACATTATGAAGATCTCTTGTCTTTAAAATCATTTCTTCAATATGTCTTCACTTTCGAACACGGATATTGGTTCTAAGTGCTTTTCGGATAGGAATCGCCCAAATCCGATCTCGGCCTCTCCAAACCAATTATCGATAAAAAAGATGTGTATATGTGTGTACAGAAATGTTAAGCGTCTTTTGCTAAATCCTTTTGGTTAATTAAAACCTCCTTTAACTTTTAGAGATCTTCAAATCACTTTTCTTTAAATTACTTAGGAAAATATTTTCATATTCTGTTATTAGTATAATTCCAATCTTAATGGAGATTTCATATTTCTAAAACATATCTTTAATGGGTTAGAAACAATGTTATTACTTTATTTATAAAAATTTCATTTATAAATGTGTCCCTTTATTTATAAAACATCGTTTATAGATCTATCACTTTATTTAGAAAATATGGTTTTATAAATCTTTACTTTTATTTAAGGAAAATATGGTCCGAGTAAATCAAATTTACCTCCCCTCCATCGAGCCAGTCTGGATAGCTAGGGGGAGCAGGCAACTGGTTTCCCAAACTCCAGCCTAGAGACTATCTCTCTATCACCCATAAGACCGTCAAGTTATTTGATCGACTCTAAACCTTTAAAATACTTGTATCATTATTTGGAAAACATTTCCAAAAGACTTGGGAAGAGAAATCCAAGTTTAAATCATTTATTCAAAAATGGCCAAATTCAGTTGTTAATTTGCTGGTGAATAGTGATTTTATAGCTTTCTAGATCAAAACACTTATTCCATTATATATATGTCCATTTTTATAACTCAAATCACTTTTAAAATATTTTAACATATTTATGGAATTTATTTCATACTTTTAATGATTAAAAATATCCATTTTCAAAGTGTTGAAACTATATTATGACTTGCCAAAACATGATGATTTTGAAAACTTGATTTGGACATATCTCAAACTTTACTAAACGAAATCTTGATTTTTCTTTTACATTTGAAAACCATACCCACAAGGGTTCGGAAAATTCTTATTTCAAAGAATTCCGAATTATATTTTATCCTACACATTTGTTTATCTTTCAGGTCGTGAAATCGCGAACGGTCTAAACGCGATGACTTATTTTCTACCTTTTAGTTAAATTATATAAAACTTGTCCGAAATATTTTTTAATCATTTTAATTATGTAATAAACTATTACTAATCAATTTAAATAATATTTACCGTTTTACTTATTACAATCTATTTTATTTCTTTTCACTTATTATAATATTATATTATTATAATATTCATTTTTCCAACATTTTTAATTCAAAATCCTTCATTTTAAACCATATGATATTTCCATATCATTTTCCACCTTTTAAAACAATTTTTTTCTTTCATAAATGAAACCATAGATTTTATTTTTCAAATAATTTCAAAACTCCACTTTTCCAATTTCTTTCTTTTTAAAACAAATTCCAAACCTATTTCAAAACTCCACTTTCTCATTTCTTTACTTTTCCGAAGTAAATTCCAATATATAAAATGACATTTCTTTTAGTTTTAAAAACAAAAAGGCCTAACATATGTTGTAGACATATTATTTTTGGATATAATGTGAATAATTTTTCACAAGATATGTATTGTTAATTCACATAGCTATCATTTCTCATCACATATGATTTTCAGCTTATAAATCATAATAATCGTATCTATCACAACCAAACTTTTCTATAATCAACCAGTCATCATCCAAACATACTAAACAACCATATAATCAATCATTTTAACATATGATCAAGGGTATGACTTTAAGTAGTTAATGTATTTTATTATCACTAATAGCAAGCAATATTAAGTGATTGATAAGTAATATAAACAAGTGATTATCAAGTGAATCAAAGTGAGATTAACTCACAATTTTCAAATCAAATCACTTTCTACCAACATTCAATTATAACAACACTTCTCTAACATCCTCTACTTCATCTAAACATAACCTAAACAATCCATTATCTCTTTTAAACCACATGGCCATGATCGCATCCCCTCCTTAAGCTCATGACCTCCCACCTCCACCATCACCATAGCTTGTGCCCACCTCTCCTCCTTCCTCTAAAACCCACAGCCTAAGGCCACTAAAAGAAGATAAGAGAAAAGGTGAAGAAGAGAAGAAGAAGTGTGTAAATTATGAAAGGGGTGTTTGGCAATTTATAGAAAATTTGCACAAATATCTTTTACACTACCCCTCCATGTGCCATCCATGTGCCTTGTAAGGTGATGTGTAAGTTTGATTTTTCAAAAGTAAACCATATTTGTTTTATATGATAAATGTAAATGTATATTTATATGTGTAGATGTCTATGCATATACATGTATGTATTTATGTCATATTTCAGCTAACAACATTACAACGTTCAATCACTACTTATTAAAAACCAATTATTTATTATTTAAAACCAATTATTTAAACATTAAAATAAATTAAATATTACAATTCAAAGTGATAAAATTACTGGTCGTTACAGGAGGGGTGTTGTTGGAAGAGGAATGAACCCCACAGTCGTATGCAACTCGGCCTGAGGAAAAGCTCGCAGGTGGCGTCGATGGCCATTGATTGCAATGGCGTTGGAGATGCATCGTCAAACTTTGGTTAAGGGTTTGAGTGGATGTGTCGCTATTTGCTAGAAGCAATCGGACTTGGCGACTTTGGGTGCGATGGACTTGCGGCAAGAGGAGCATGAAGGTGGTGGTCGACGATACTATGGTGGAGTAGGGTGGCTGCGGTGGTGCTTTAAAGTGCAAAAATGGTAACAGGTTGGAGTGGGAATTTAAATTTTAGGGAGGAAGGATTATTAAGGTGATTAAGTTAATTAATTAATTAAGTTAATTAATCAATATTTATAATTCGTATTGTTATGAAATTTGTATCTCTTGCATACGAGGTCCAATTGAGATGCGGCCATCGCCATTGCACTTGTAGTGAGATTATCTACGACATAGTATAGGCTTAGACTAGATTTGTACACTTAAGAATTTATTGCTTAGATGAGCATAATTATAATTTTGAATTTATATTGTAGTATAAATCCTCGTAATTATAAACATTGAAAATAATACGCAGAAGAGGTAGAATAATATGTATATGAGTAATAATTTCCCCATTTGATTGGATTTGGTTTGAGTAGATATTCAGGATAATTGATTAAGATCTCGTGTCTGTGTGTATACATATACATATACATATATATAGTTCTATTCATATTGAATAGAGATGGATAGAGATGATATTAATTTATAACACGGTTATAAATTAATTAAACTCTAATTTGTAGATATATTAGTGATAGAAATATTATTATAAATTTTATTACTAATCGAAAATTAGAAGTATGACCTTTAAAATAAGCTGTAAGGCTAAAATAATGATTTAGGTAGGTTAAACTTATATTAAAATGGTTTTGAAGTTTATTTGGCCTTGACATTGGTTTACTATGGTGTAATTCAATAATTAACTAACTAGTGAATTTTTATAAAGGTGATTTGAAAAGTTAGAAATTACAAAAGAAGTATTGTATTATTTAATAGGGATTGATTAAGGTTATAAAATCTCGAATATT
This sequence comes from Allium fistulosum, assembly GCA_030737815.1. NCBI lineage: Eukaryota > Viridiplantae > Streptophyta > Magnoliopsida > Asparagales > Amaryllidaceae > Allium > Allium fistulosum. The sequence goes on from CM060904.1 coordinate 176,678,271, forward strand.
GTCATAATATGATTTATTAACTTTAGACCCTAAGAAATGGTTTGAGATAGATGCATATACATAAATAAATAAATATATATACATAGAAATTATGTACATGAGTTATATAATATTTTGAGGCCTTATTGATAGCTAAACTTAATTTAAATAGAAGAATTAAGTGAAAATAAGCTATAGTATGATTGAGAGGCAAATGCATTATTTTATAAAATAAATGTGAGACTTTTATAAAGTAATACAAAGAATATATAATTGGGATTGGTAACTTAAGTAAGATGCATTTTTGTTGAATTGTTTATATGATTGTATGATGTATTGTTATTGATATTAAGATGATAGATTTGTTACTTTGGTTATGTATTGCCTTCGTGTATGTAAATGTGGACAGTATGTGTTTATTATTTCCATATAGTTGGACTAGTTTTATACACACAGGGAGAGACATGCATATGGTTTATGTGATTTATATATGTTTATACGTATAAATATAGCTTTGATATGTCCAACTTTGGACTACCGATTGGTATAAGGAATCCAATTGTACCATTGAGGTGCATGGCTTGCATATTTGAAGCTGGAGCAAAGGCGGATAGAGATTGGGTTGCCAATCTAGAGTAGGTCATATACTGTTGCGTTCTACGGACGGGTGTTACGACAGGAGCTACAGGACAACATATTTTAAGGTATTGGTTTTCATGGGAGTCCACAACATAGTCGTGACTTCTATAGTCTCTTTGGTAGAAAATGGCAATTCGATGTGATATGTCGAAACACAATTTAAGTGTACATATAGTTCGATATGCCCGACTTGGGGTTACCAAATAGTGGACGTAATATATTATACATATATATTAATATGCAGTTCAACCGATATATATATATAACTAAAAATGTACGATTTAGGTGATTTATATATATTGGTTTGGTATGCCTAACTTTGGGCAACCGGGTAGTGTGAGGCACTTCAAGAATGAAGCACGATCCATACGGACACAATAATACTTCGGTGTTTTGTATGCATAGGGGAAGGGTGCACGTGGGTAGCTTGAATCCAGATTGTCTATACATAGATAATCAGATGATATCGATTTTGTAAAAGGAATCCATTATACCATTGAGGCGCACGACCAACAGACGTGGTCCTAGAGCAGGGGCGGAAAGAGATTGGGACGCCAATATAGAGTAGGACATATTCTATCGCATTGTATGGACGGATGCTGCAACAAGACCTGCATGCCAACTTTTTTTGAGGTGTTGGTTTTTAAGGGAGTCCACAATATAGTTGTGGCTCTCGATAGGTCTCTTTGGTAGCTAATGGCAATTCAGAATGGGTATCAATTATAGATATCTGTATTTCCATTTTGGGTATGGATATGTTATGTTAGAAGCATTGTTATATCATTATATTTATTTTGCATTTTAGATGCTTCGATGGGGATCATTTAATTGATTGGTATTCGTAGCGGACTTTACCCATCAGTAATGGTAGGTATTAATTTATTCACCATTTGTATTATCCTGATATCTATATTACCCTTGCATTAGTATATTGGGTTACCTTTATCATGGTGTATTATTACGTATCAGTCACACTATATTAGTTATACTGACTTATTGATGATAGGAGAAGAGCGGGTTATGGTATAATTCCTTACCTTTGAGCAGCTTTACTTTATTTGTTAATAGGTGTGAGAAATGCGGATTATGGATCTTAAGGCTAGTATAAACACTAGAGGAGGGTGAATAGTGTTTTAAGGAATTACTAATTCTTTTTGAGTTTATATTAATTTGAACACAAATGTATGCAACATTCAGACACAGATATGATCATAGATTCAATCACAGATGCAAATATAAAGTAAAAGCAGTAAAGGAAAGAACACACCGGATTTTATACTGGTTCGGAGTTACCCTACATCCAGTCCCGCACACGAGTACAGATTTCCTTTCAAAATCAATTTTTACAATTACAACGCTCGATTTCAAGGCCACGAGGTACACCACTCCAGATTCACAATCCTTTGGGTAGAGATACTTGATTTCCCGGGCAACAAGTTCACCCAATTGATTTCCTAGGCCACAATCACACATTTTCTCACTTGATTGATTTCCAAGGCTACAATCACACCTTTTCTCGCTCGATTGATTACAAAGAAGCCTATAACTCTGAATAGCACTGAGGTCTTGTTGAGATAGTGATAGAGAATCAAACCAGAAATGATCTAGTTAAATTCAATGGTGATTTCGACAGAGTAATGGTAAGTATATATATAAAGAAATGTGGAAGAAGAAGAGGAGTGAAAACCAGAAAAATATTCTTTTAAAATTCGTTGAAAACATCCCCTATTTATAGAAGAACAACAGCCATGTCCATTCGTGAAAGGTTATGGCGAATAGACACTTCTTTTGAAATTCAAATTTTTGAAACCAACTGCCACTATGTCGACATGGGTATCTTGAGTATGTTGACATCCCAAAGGAAATTTTGGTGGTTTTTTTTTCTTTGAAAATTACTTCTATCTTATATTAAAACTATTTTAAACTTTATAAATATACTTAACTATAGTTAAAATACATAAGTAAATATAGAGAATAATATATATAAAATTTTACTATAATTTTATATTTAAATCTAAGTATAAATATTAAATTTATTATTAAAGATAGTTTAAAAATAAGGATAATTTGATTTTGAAAATAAAGATTATTTTAAGGCTAAAAGTATTTAAAATCAGGATAGATGTTTTTGATTCTTTTTAAAAGGAAGGTTTTGAAATCATTTTGAAAACAAGATAATTTTGTAAAATCATTTGAATAAAAGTTAGGGATACAAAACAATGTTCCACTAGATTTTTCGGAGGTTCCATCCTACTTAGGGTTCCATCCCTTTAACGGGCTCGAAGTGGATTCCATTCCACGACTAAATTGGATTTTAAGATGCCAGTGCTTTTCTAGGAGTTTTAACAAAATTTCTAATTAAATTACTTATTCTTGAAATCTTGAACTCTTGATAATCTTGATATTCTTGATACTCATGAGTCTTCAATCTTGATATCTTGAATCTCTATACTGTACAGTCTTCATTCTTGATACCTGCATGGTAAAATCCTGCATATACATATATGTCTAAACTATAATGTTAGTATTTATATTTTATAATCTTATTCTAAGGTTGTTGTCATCAAAACATCATCTTAAGGACTAACAATCTCCCCCTTTTTGATGATGACAACCTTTGTTTATAAAATATTACTTCTATCCTATTGACTCCCCCTAAAACTAATAACTCCCCCTTAATCTATGCCTAACTATCCTATACTATCCTATATTTTATACTTCTCTTCTTTTGTCATCAACAAAAACTAACTCCAAACTATATAACTCCCCCTTAGTCTAATACTATGTGATTATAATGATAGTGTTATCATAAATAATCAACACTTAATTATAAAACTAAATCTTTAGTCCTAAATTACAAACTCTCCTAACTAAGAATCTATATATGATAATACTTGTAATATAAGAACACAAATCATTTATATTGTTATATTTACATGAGCGTAGAGAATGTAAGTAAAAACATACAACAATAGGAAAGAGGAAAGAGAAATTAATGCGTGTCCTTAAAGATGGGAGATCTATGAACCGAACAATTTGGATAGTGGAAATAGAAATTTCCACGTTGTTCGACAAGATTTCCATCTTTGTCAAAGCACACTTCTCCAACGCAAACGACTTTGTCGTTATCTTCAGTGTGCTCTTCTTCTATGGGGGCTTCTTCTTCTTCTTCCTCGCTATCCTCTTGCACTTGATCTCCTGAAGACTCTTCATCAATCAAGATCGGATTAGCATGATTGTCCATTAGAAATTTTTGCAAATTTCTAAGGATTTTGCCTTACCGTTCTTGTTCTTTGGCCATTCTAAGTTGCATCACTTGAACTTCAGTCACTATTTGCAGTGCATCCTTCAAAGAATCCTCCATTTTCGTCACTTGTGCAAGCGTAATTCGTTGAAACGGTCCAGAAGTAGGAGAAGGGAACGAAAAGATTGAATTTTTGTTTGATTTGGAAGAGGAGGCCATTGTTTAAATGTTTTCAGAAGATAGAACAGAGAAAGAACATAAAGAATGATCCAATTTTCGAAATAAGAAGAATATATAACCACTTATTTGAATTTTGATGGGAAAAATTCAAAAAATAAAAAAAATCGTTATATGTCGACATGGTTAGGAGGGGATGTCGACATGGTGCTTGATATTTTTACTATTTGATTTATTTTTAATTTATTTTTAATTATACTTTTTCATTTATATTTTATATTTTAGTTATTGAACAAATACCTAATTCTCTTCTTAATTTAGTAAATATAGATTCATTTAAGGGTTTTGTTAGTATATTAGCAATTTGATTCTAAGAATTGATATAATCGAGAGTAATTACTTCCTTACTTATATTATCTTTGAGAAAATGATGTCTGATATCAATATGTTTAGTTCGAGCATGATGAGTAGTATTTTTAGATAAATTTATTGCACTAGTATTATCACAATAAATTGGTGATTTTGAGATATTTAAATCAAAATCTTTTAAAGTGTGTTGCATATATATTACTTGAGAACAAGCTAAGCAGCAGAAATATACTCTGCTTCAGTTGTTGGTAGAGAAACTGTGTTTTACTTTTTACTAAGCCAGGAAATCAGAGAATGCCCCAAAAAGTGACAAATTCCACTTGTACTTTTTTGGTCTAACTTACAACCAGCATAATCAGCATCATAGTAAGATATTAATTCAAAAGAATCATTTTTAGGATAAAATAAGCCATAGTCAATGGTGTGTTTAATATATCTTATGATACGTTTTACATCTTTTAAGTGGGTCTCTTTAGGTTGGGATTGATATCTTGCACAGAGGCAAACGCTATGCATGATATCAGGTCTACTAGTAGTGATATAGAGTAGTGATCCAATCATTCCTCTATATAATTTTTGATCTACATCTTTCGAGAGATCTTCTTTACTTAGGTACTCATTGGTTGCCATGGGAGTGGGTTTTCCACTTGCAGTAGTCAAACCAAATTTACTAACTAGGTCTTTAGCATATTTTTCTTGACTAATAAAGATACAATTATCTAATTGTTTTATTTGTAATCTTAGAAAGAAGTTTAATTCACCCATATGACTCATCTCAAACTCTTTTGTCATTATTTCAGAAAATTCTTTATTCATTTCAAAATTAGTTGATCCAAAAATGATATCATCTACGTAAACTTGTACTAGTTGAATATCATTTTTATTTCTTTTAATAAAAAGAGTATTATCTACTTTACCAATTTCAAAGTTTGATTGTAATAAGTAAGATCTTAGTCTATCATACCAGGCTCTAGGAGCTTGTTTTAGACCATATAGAGCTTTCTTAATTTTGTAAACATGATTTGGAAAATTTTCATTTTCAAAAAGTGGTGGTTGTTCAACGTATACTTCTTCTTTTACAAATCCATTTAAAAAGGCACTTTTAACATCCATTTGAAATAATTTGAAATTATTATGATTTGCGAAAGCAAGTAGAATCCTAATGGCTTCTAATCTTGCTACGGGAGCAAAGGTTTCATCAAAATCTATTCCTTCTTCTTGACAATAACCTTGAGCGACTAACCGGGCTTTATTTCTAACGACCTCACCTTGTTCATTCATTTTATTTTTATAAACCCATTTTGTTCCAATTATAGTTTTATTTTCAAGTCTAGGAACAAGTTCCCAAACATCATTTCTAGTGAATTGATTTAATTCTTCTTGGATAGCCAAAATCCATGAATCATCAGTTGATGCTTCTTTAGGATTTTTGGTTTCAATAGTTGATATAAAAGCTACATTGCTCATTTTACTTAGTTAATTTCTAGTTGTAACAACAGATTGCATATCTACTAGAATATTTTCTATGGGATGATCTTTTAAAAGTTTAATTCTTTTATTAGGATGATTAAATTCATTATTAGTTTCAGTTGACTCTTGATTTTGAGTAATTAAATCCTCTTCATCGTTTGTCTCTACAAATTTTTGAGATTTTCATCGAGTGAAACATGCATTGTTTCTTCAATGGTGTTAGTTCTTAAATTAAACACTCTGTATGCTTTGCTTTTATTAGAATACCCGATAAAGATACCTTTGTTGGATTTAGGATCAAATTTATCTAAGTCATCTTTTGCATTTAAAATAAAACATTTACTTCCAAATATTCTAAAATAAGATACCTTAGGTTTCTTTCCGTGAAGAAGTTTATAAGATGTCTTATTAGTTAAAGGTCTTATTAAGATTCTATTTAAAATATAACAGGCGGTAGCAACTGCTTCTGCCCAAAAATGTTTTGGTAAATTACTATCTGAAAGCATAGTTCTCGCACACTCTTGAATCATCCTATTTTTACGTTCTACTACTCTGTTTTGTTGTGGAGTTCTTGAAAATGAAAAATTGTGAGTTATTCCCTTTTTATTGCAGAATTCCTCAAACTTTTTATTTTCAAATTCACCACCGTGATCACTACGGATGGTTATAATTTTTACAGAAAGTTGATGTTGAATCCTTTTTGTAAAGTTCTTAAAACATTCAAAAGTATCACTTTTATGTTTCAAAAATATTGTCCATGTAAATCTAGAATAATCATCTACAATTACAAAAACATATTTACTGTGATTTATTGACTGAATTTGAGATGGACCAAATAAATCAAGATGAAGTAATTCAAGAGGTTTTGAAGTTGAAATCATATCTTTTAATTTAAAGGAACTTTTTCTAAGTTTTCCTAATTGACATGCATCACATAAACTATCTACTTTAAAATTCATTTTAGGGAGACCTCTTACTAGATCATGTTTTGACAGTCTAGATAAGAGTTTGAAATTCAAATGCCCAAATCTCTTATGCCAAATCCAAGGGTCACTTATATTTTCCAAAAGACACAAGTTATCATTTGAAACATTCATACTAAGAATATAAATATTCTTTTTCCTAATTCCCTCAAATATTATGGTTGAATTATTATCTTCAATGTGACACGTATCTTTTTCAAATTTAATTTTATATCCTTTATCGCAAAGTTGACTAATACTTAGAAAATTATGTTCCAGATTCTTAACTAGCAAAACATTAGTAATAATAAGAGTTTTAGAGTTACCGACATTGCCGATGCCAATCACATATCCTTTTGAGTTGTCTCCAAAGTTAACCAATCCTCCGTCTTTGTATATTATATCATTCAGCATATCCGGATTACCAGTCATGTGTCTAGAACATCCACTATCGAGTATCCATTTATTCTTTTTGATCTGCACAATTTGTCAATGTGGATTGTTTCCTCAACACCCATAAGACATGTTTCCTGCACATCATAAAAACCTTGTGAACAATTTGACTTTGAATATAGATTATATGCAGACTTATGATACAATGATGATTTGAATATTTTTAAACAAGTATTAACAAAATTTTCTAATATAGCCACTAAATTTTTTTCAAAATTCAGATTATGAAACTTTGAAAACCTTACTCTAATACAAAATGTGAAAAATGCGGATTATGGATCTTAAGGCTAGTATAAACACTAGAGGGGTGCATAGTGTTTTAAGGAATTACTAATTCTTTTTGAGTTTATATTAATTTGAACACAAATGTATGCAATATTCAGACACAGATATGATCACAGATTCAAACACAGATGCAAATATAAAGTAAAAGCAGTAAAGGAAAGAACACACCGGATTTTATACTGGTTCGGAGTTACCCTACATCCAGTCCCGCACACGAGTACGGATTTCCTTTCAAAATCAATTTTTACAATTACAACCCTCGATTTCAAGGCCACGAGGTACACCACTCCAGATTCACAATCCTCTGGGTAGAGATACTTGATTTCCTGGGCAACAAGTTCACCCAATTGATTTCATAGGCTACAATCACACATTTTCTCACTTGATTGATTTCCAAGGCTACAATCACACCTTTTCTCGCTCGATTGATTACAAAGAAGCCTATAACTCTGAATAGCACTGAGGTCTTGTTGAGATAGTGATAGAGAATCAAACCAGAAATGTTCTAGTTAAATTCAATGGTGATTTCGGTAGAGTAATGGTAAGTATATATATAAAGAAATGTGGAAGAAGAAGAGGAGTGAAAACCAGAAAAATATTCTTTTAAAATTCGTTGAAAACATCCCCTATTTATAGAAGAACAACAGCCATGTCCATTCGTGAAAGGTTATGGCGAATAGACACTTCTTTTGAAATTCAAATTTTTGAAACCAACTACCACTATGTCGACATGGGTATCTTGGGTATGTCGACATCCCAAAGGAAATTTTGGTGATTTATTTTCTTTGAAAATTACTTCTATCTTATATTAAAACTATTTTAAACTTCATAAATATACTTAACTATAGTTAAAATACATAAGTAAATATAGAGAATAATATATATATAATTTTACTATAATTTTATATTTAAATCTAAGTATAAATATTAAATTTATTATTAAAGATAGTTTAAAAATAAGGATAATTTGATTTTGAAAATAAAGATTATTTTAAGGCTAAAAGTATTTAAAATCAGGATAGATGTTTTTTATTCTTTTTAAAAGGAAGGTTTTGAAATCATTTTGAAAACAATATAATTTTGTAAAATCATTTGAATAAAAGTTAGCGGATACAAAACAATGTTCCACTAGATTTTTCGGAGGTTCCATCCTACTTAGGGTTCCATCCCTTTAACGGGCTCGAAGTGGATTCCATTCCATGACTAAATTGGATTTTAAGATGCCAGTGCTTTTCTAGGAGTTTTAACAAAATTCCTAATTAAATTACTTATTCTTGAAATCTTGAACTCTTGATAATCTTGATATTCTTGATACTCATGAGTCTTCAATCTTGATATCTTGAATCTCTATACTGTACAGTCTTTATTCTTGATACCTGCATGGTTAAATCCTGCATATACATATATATCTAAACTATAATGTTAGTATTTATATTTTATAATCTTATTCTAAGGTTGTTGTCATCAAAACCATCATCTCAAGGACTAACAATGGGTAGTGCGGATTATCCTTGAGCCATATTTGTGGATAAGATTGGTTGTACTTCAATAGTTTCTTATTTATTTGTATATGGTTTTTCTATATGGTATTTTAAGATAGTTCCCCTCACACCAGACTTTATGTCTAACACACGTTTTGTCTTTATATGTTTGTGTCATGACAACTCTTAGGTACTTAATTGAGTAGTCTAGGAGCTGGTGCTTTTGGGGATATGCTTCCAGGACAGACATGGCATTATGGAGTCGAAGTTGATACTTTGGATATATACTTGATATTATGGTAGTATAAGATAGATATGTTATTTATATATGAGACTTGTTGTATCAGATATTGTATTCTGACTTTTTGTATTGATATTTATTTATTAGTTACTTCAAACAGCACAGTCACTTATATATCGTTTATTTTGTATGTTCATGTATATTCAATATATTATAAATTATCATTCCGCTGTGAGATTCTATCAATGTGCATTGATTTGGTGTTTTTTTATTTTACCTCAACAAGATGTCTTTTGTGGTATTTAGAAGTCAAACTTTGTCATTTGACATTGATCCAGGGTATTACAAAGGGTCGGTCGTCACAGTTGGTATTAGAGCTTAGGCTCAATACTCAGGACCAAGTAAACCTGTTTGAGTTAAGCAACCTAGTAGATGGAGATATGTTGAGAGAGTGTACTTGTATTTTTCTACTATATAATACCGCAACATCACTTGTCTCCTTAACTTTGATTTATTCAGTCGCTATTTGCTAAGATGTCTTTGTTAAGGCTATCTGTATGAGCAGATGGGGTGCGCGAGCGATTACGGATGGGCAATCCGAGAAGCCTGATTGTTTCAAAGAATATTTGGATACCGCATGGGATGTTTTACCGCCTATGAACATTCTGGTAGCTGTGGTAGGTAATGAAGGTGGTGCAGCCCTTGAGGCATAGTATTATAGGAGGTTGATGAGCAGGCCATGACTTGGATTGATTCTATACATTGCTTTGAATCTCGGTTTATTTTTGAGATCGAAAGGGACATGCAGCTCGAGCGTTTCATCCATTTACAGTAGGGTAGCTTGTCAGTGAAGGGGAATGTTAGCCAATTTAACCTTGTAGCTACATGCAGAGTGGAGATGGTTATTACTCCTATGAAGTAAGCAAGGAAGCTTGCCTAGGATATTTATGCATGGACTTGGGACTTATTGCTCAGTCATATCGCATTCTTGACCCCTCGTATTGTAGGTAAATTCTTTTATATGGATTAATCTTCTATGGGGAACCTTGGCCATTAAGCTAAGGAACAATGACCGAGAGTACTGCCATTTAAACTTGATGTATGAGCCTTCAAGTAGAGTGGAGTTGTTCGGTGAAGTGTGACTTGGATTTTGTATCCAAGTAGGATTCAATGGTTCCCTAGAAATGAGAAAGGATCAAGCGGATGACTTGTACGTTTTGTATTGAGTCATGTGTTAGAAGTGTTAACCTTGCGTTAGCACACCTTAAGTGATGGGATTAATCGCACGAACTGCATTGGTGTTTTTTGGGGTCAGTCCATTCATGTACCAGTACTTAGTCCCAAGTTTGAGTGTGGGGTTTCTAGGTGATTTTCACCAGTTGGGCAAGGGTTTTTCATTTGATTCTTAAAGGCAAGCACGCGAGTAGGATTCTTGTGGTGACTAGGAGATTCGAAAATGTGACTGTAGTCATGCGAGGAAATTTCAGTAGACAGACCAAGGAATCAGATTGGGGTTTGCATGAGAGAAGTCAAGTGGTCGGCCCTAGTTTAACAAGGAAATTAGACGAGCGAACAAAAGATTGGATCGGGCACCGTATATTATTTTGGATGATCTTTATTGTTCTAAAATTTTATATAGTTTAGTTAAGATAGCTTGTGATAGTTTGGGGAAGGACTTCTCGACTAGTTTTGTGATGATTTGGATAATCTTTTAGGTGACGATGATACTCACCTGGGTGAGCGTCGCAGTACACTTAGTATACTATCCTTGTTATCATTGGGCGGTTGAGGTGGGTTTGGACCTGAGCGAACCCTGACATTAGTTGATCATCATTTAGTGATGATTCAACATGTAAAGTTTTCTCATTGGGAGAATGAGTTCTGTTTGGAAGGAAATGAAAAGTTGAGATTTAGATTGCTAGAATTACTCGAGAGTTTTGAAGATCGAGGATTCAACATATTGTGTAAGTTTTCCTTTTAAGAGTGGGCGTAATAGTCTTTCATGTATTGTATTCGTGAAAGGAGTAGCACCACTTAGGTATTTGGTTCACCTTGAATGCGAACGGACTCATGTGAGTTTATAGCTTTATGCATTTATGACTATTATGGGTTACCGTGCATGTTGTTATAGACTCCTTTTAAATGATTGAAAGTTAGTATGGTAAACATTGTTGATTACTTGTTGTTGCTTGATTTTGATTGATTGTTTATTTTTATTGACTGATTTTTGTTGCTTATTGATTGCTTGTTTTTGCTTGATTTTTGATTGATTGTTTATTTTTGTTGATTGATTGGTTATTTTTATTGGTTGATTGTTGATTGATTTTTATTGCTTGTTAGTTGCTCGTCGTTGGTTGTTATTGCTTATTGTTGCTTGTTGATTGTTCATTGTTGGTTGTTATGGCCAGCATATTGTGTGAATTATATTTGTATAAGTGTGTAATTCTAGTGACGATGTCATGATGAGTCGACTAAAGAAAGTGGAAGTGAACCGGATGTTGCTTTAGACCTCGAGGGCCTATTTATTTTTGAGAATAGGGCTATATGGCTTGAGATCGGTAGGGGTTAAGCTTGTACATGTTCAATGGAGTTTTGTATTGGTATGCCTCCAATTACCGAAGGAAATTTTTGTTTTCTAAAAATGTGAAAAAGCATAGCGTAGAGCTTGCTTTGTTATTGCCTGTATTTTACAAGTGTGTTTATTATTTTCGATTGCAACATGTTTGTCAGAGATTCCTGTTACATTACTGCTTGTTGCATTAAGGATATTGTTGCACAGTTTGTTATAGCATGTTTATTTAAGGTGTCTGTTGCATAGGAGATGCTTGTTGCATTGGAGATGCTTGTTGCTTGGAGATGCTTGTTGCACAGTTAGTTGTAACATATTTATTTGAGATGCTTGTTGCATGGTTTGAAATAGCATATTTATTTGAGATGGTGTCTATATATGATTTAGCATGCTTACATCCATGGTTTAATGTTGAAATTGTGTTTAATCCTCTTTGTTGAGTATATGATTAGGTACATGTATGCAGTTATGCGCCATTGGGATGCTTATTAACTCGAATTCGCATCTAAATGGTATGCTTTTGCTGTGAAAGAGGTACATAAGATTTGTAGTGTAGATGGTATGGATATATTTATATGCTTGTTTGTAACAACCTGCATTTTTAACAACTAGATATTTTAATAATTAATTTAAATATTGAACCGTTAATGAATTGAAGATCCAAAATTTGATTTTTCACATACGGTTGAATTAGAATTCAATACTACTTCTATTGAGTCCGGATTGACGTTTCGAATCAAAATGAGTGTGAATATCGCTATATTTGGAGTCACGATATATTTACGATTTACGTGTTATTATACATATGTTATAAAAATATGTGTGTAGTCGGGTCCAGTGGGTTCTCGACCGATGGCTTGTGTTTCTAGGATGAGGACTTCATTATAAGACGTGCAGTTTAAGAAATTTTGGAATCGAGCGATTCGATGGCCAAAACGACGTCGAATTGCATGAAATTATCATCCTAGAGCACTGTCTCGGATAACAATGAAATTTATACCATAAGGATCAGAAAAATGAGGTGATGTGCACCGACGAGTTTCGTGGCGATACGATGTATCATGTGGTCATACGAGCTCAATACATGAATGTAATTGATTGCATTTATAAAAACAATATAGATATTATTTATATAATGTCTTTCCCTCCACTCACCCACCTTCTCCTCCACTCACTATAACACCAAGCCCTCTTCATAAAAACGCCATGGAAAGTATTCGAGAAAAAAAAGGAATGACGATCTTAGTTCTTAGCCTCAATCCTATGTTGCCGACTTTTAGAGTAACAGGTGAAGTTGGGGTGCTGGCATGGAGGAGTCCACGGCAAGGCGAGATCGGGTCAATAGGGGTGGCATCGAAAGAGGAATGAACCCCATGGTCATGTGCAGCTCAGCCTGAGAAGAAGCTCGCCGGTGGTGGCGATAGCCATCGATGGCCATGGTGTTGGGGAGGCATGGTCAAATTTTGGTCAAGGGTTTGGGTGTCTGTGTCACGATTTGCTAGAAGTGACCGAACGCGACAACTTTGGGTGCAATGGACTCCTGGCGATTATAGGAGCATGAAGGTGGTGGTCGATGATGCTTCGGTGGAGTAGGGTGGCCGCGGCGGTACTTTGAAGTGCGGCAATGGTAGCAGGCTGGTGCGGGAATTTAAATTTATTAAGATAATAAATTAATTAGTTAAGTTAATTAATCAATATTTATAAATGAAATTCATATCTCTTGAATATGAGGTCTAATTATGATGCGGTCATCATCGTTGCACTCGTTGTGAGATTATCTATGACATGGTATGGGCTTGGACTGGACTCGAACACTCGAGAATTCATGACTTAGGTGAGTTAAATTATAACTTTGAATTCATATTGCAGTATGAATCTTTGTAATTATATATATTGAAAATATTACCTAGAAGAGGTAGAATAATATGATAGAGTTAGGAGTATGTCCTAGGAACAGTTATGTAATTTGTTACATAAAGCTAACTCAACAACCAATCTTGTTCAAAATAAAAGGTTTCTATTATATATTTGATATATTTTGTTATATTAATTAATTTAACTAAAAGTATATTTAATAGAAAATCCATAAATGGTATATTTTATGATAGTAATTACAAAGTGTTGTAACCGTGAGTAATTTATCACAATAAAATGAAACATATTGTTTCAAATATTCCTAAACAAGATATATCGAGATTGGATATTGGTGCATCGGTTGAGACTAAAGTACGTGGCGCTCTCTAAATGTTGGGCAGTGTATTATTCATGACTATTGGAGGAACCAAGGGTTTACGTACTGATTATTGGATAACGAAGGAATGATTCACTCGATTGTTTTCTATCGGTTAATATAACTAAGTTTAAATAGAAAATATCGATGTGACATACAGTTCTCTTGACTTGAGAATACTGTTGATCTTTAATGTGGAATCCCCACTTTGATTATAGTTAATCATGGTATAGTATCCATCGAATAACTATAGTTGGGTCGAGTGAAAGCATTGGAAGCGAAACACTATTCAAGAGAGGGTTCGTCTCCTTAGTAATATGAGGTTAGTATCATGGTCAACTTAAGTCAACTCAAAGTCAAAGTCTCTAGCTAGAGCATTTCGGTTGATAATAATTGTTATTTTTAAACCAAGGACTTTGTGTTTGGACTATAGAGTTAAATATGGATGATATAGGAATTTTGACCATTATCAAATTCCATAAGTCTAAAGTGATATATTTTTTTTGAAGAAAAGTAGTTACATAATAAACACAATCAGGTAACGCTTGATAAAGTAAAATTTGATTTTACTGAAACTAAGTAAGCAATAAATTTGACCAAAATGTCGCACCACCTGCTAAGTGACATGTGAACGTTAATATTCAAATAGTTTGATAATAATCGCTGACCAAATTTACACCTAAAGAATCACACAACTGAAACGTCAAATACTCCTTTGACTAAATGATTTAATTAATTTGTAATTACTATAAATTAACTAATATTTATGAAATATTAATTATAAAAAATTTATTTTTATTTGATGAACAATATTAATAAATATATTTATAATGGTTATGAATATATAAATTATATACGATATCGATATGCATTTAGATTGGATTTAAATGAAATATAATTTGTTCAGGCAAGGGCTTGTGTATTTCGGCCATGAATAGACCAGGTAAAGGTAGCCATATGATGGCAAGAGGAGCTAGGGTTTTGATTTGATTAGAGGAAAGAATGGGTAAGAGAGAAATGTGGATCTTGATCCTAACTTATCTCTCTCATATCTCCTTTATACAAGCATCTCAACTCACACTCATTTACTACTTTTTGGAGCCTCTGTCTACCTTATTGTTGGCCAAAAAAATCCACATCCCTCCTCCATTTCCAAGCATAAATCAAATAAAAACAATCGTTATTTGATAGTTGGTAGTCATCAGTTCTGGAGCTAGCATCTTGCTGAATTGGAATCTTGTTCAAGGAGTTAGTCCTTTCATTTCAATATGAACTAATAGGCTCTGGAGATAGGGTAATTTTTTAATCTACAAATATATATTTATTTTTAGACAATTTTATATCATATATTGTTTTGTTAGTTAGGTGATGATTCTAGTATACCGACATATCGTCACATTCAAAATGGTTATTTGGTCATATGCTTATATAATTCAAAAAAAATTAAAATATATATGCCTTAATACTCATGGCTAAAGATTATAAAAAATTGATTTTTTTTAATTTAATATACATTATTTATATAACCTAAAATTTATAATTTGAATATAAAACATTATATAATATAAAATATGTTTTATAAATTACATATAAATAGTTTTATACCTAAAATATTTTTAGTATAAAATATATATATATAACATATATATTAATATTATTCAAATATTCTTTATCAAATCACTTAAATAAATCTATAAAATAAATAAATATATCAAAAAATATAATATAAATTTTATAAAATAATTTTCACACCTGATAAACTTTTAGTGACAACTTTTTTAATATATATATATATATTAATTAATTAAATAGTAATATAAATGCCAAAATTAAATTTAAAATTTAAAATTATTTTAAATTACAAAATATATATTGAAATATTCAAATGCTAAAATATCATTAAGATTTTTTTATAAAATATTAAACACAAAATTGTAATTTCAAAAAAATATTATATATATATTATTATTATTATTTATTTTCGATTGGAAATTTAAATTAAATAAATTTAAAAAATAATTAATTTTTCCTTGAGTGTTATTAGGTAAGTATATATATTTACATTTATGTGTGTGTGTGTGTATTATATTTCATTCGTATATATTTATGCATATATTCTTATCTATTATCAAATTATTTATAAGAATATATATATATATCATACAAAAATAAACAACAACAATTTAATTATGTTTTCGGTTTTACAACATAATAAATAATTAAATATTTTTCATATACATAATTATATGTATATTATAAATCCCTTATATATTTTATAATTATTCAAAACAATATATATATATATATATATAATATTTTATATACATAAGTTAAATCATATAAGCATATATTTGGATGATATATGTGCATACTAGATGAGCTAATGTATCGGTTGCAGTGTAAATC
Source organism: Allium fistulosum (assembly GCA_030737815.1). Classification (NCBI taxonomy): domain Eukaryota; kingdom Viridiplantae; phylum Streptophyta; class Magnoliopsida; order Asparagales; family Amaryllidaceae; genus Allium; species Allium fistulosum. The sequence goes on from CM060904.1 coordinate 176,694,776, forward strand.
CCAGCACTTATACAGAAGCATGTTAAACCTCTCACGGATTGCTATGTTACACATGCGCACACATATATGTGTATATGACATGTATATATATAATGTAATATTAATTACATAATATAAAACTATATTATAAATTAAAAAATGAATTTTTTTAAAAACAATTTAGAAATGTTCTAAATAAATTAGACTTCATGTGCCCAATAAAGATCATATATGGTGAAGAATTGAAATTCACCAATTTATTCCATCGTGGGCTGGCCCGGTTCCATAATGGTGTTAGAGCCCAATAGTTTATGTGGTCTAATTTAGTCATGTTAGGGTTAACCAATTAAGCTCACAACCAAGTTAGTGGGGCGTCTAAGAAAGGTATCGTTGAAGGATTGGGTTTGGGTAATCAAGTACTCTACTCTACCTACTTACCGGCTTGGTCGAACAAATATGCAAGCCGAAAGGTTGTCCCTAATAGAAAAGGCCTAATTTAAATTGGCCCTTGGGCTAATTATCAAAATTGTTTAAAAATATAAAATTTTAGATTTAAAAGTTAAATATAAAATAATATATATATTATAAAAGGAATAATATAATAAAAAATTTCAAAATGATTGAAAACTAAAGTATATTAATTTTGAAATCATATTTTATTAATAAGATTAATAAAAGAATTAAATGGACTAATTAAATGAGTTAATTAATAAAAGTATATATACATGTCATATATATATATATACTGATATAAGTTATGATATTTCAAAATGTTTAAGGTATCATAAGTATACATGTATGTACGTAAAATGATTTTTCGAAACTAATATAATTTAATTAATATTGTTTAATTAAAGAAATTAATTAATGGTTAATTAATTAAATTAAAATACATAAATATATTGTGAAGACCCATCTCATCGACTCTCGGAAATCGACACTAATACATCCACGGTATTCACGTGCCGTAAATCTAAGTGCCAGGAAGGCAGATTTTCAGGGGTAAAGTAAAGTAAAAGATGGAAACACAAATTCTCATATTACGTTAAATGGATAAATAGTACATACAATCACCATCACTAGGGTACATCAGAGTTTTTGTATGCACTAACCCAGCCAAGAACAATTATAACTGCCTGCTCCCACACTTGTTGGTATTACTAACTTATATACAGCGAAAAACAATAATAAATAGGAAGATAGACATCCACATCGGGTGCTCCAGCTCCATTGCTACAAAAACCTCTTCCAGCATGCTCTTCCCCAAAATACTCCAAAATAAAATCCTGACTACTTGGCTACCCAGAAAAATAGGGCACCTAGAGTTTAAAGGGAAAACAAAATAAACTATGGGTCAGTCATGGGACTGGTGTGAGAACTCAAAATACGTTGTTTGAAAACAAAAGGGTATCTCATAAGACCACGCCGCACATAAATACGGAACGGGTTTTTACCTTATGATAACCAAAACATTCTTACGTAAAAATAAGGGATACTATTTTTAATGACATATCTTTGAAAACATTCGCAAGTAAATTTATTAATCTTAGAGAAATTGTTACATTATTAAATTCCAGCATACCACCTTGTAATACAAGGCTTTCTACATCTAAAATCTTACGGGCTCTTATTGGAAAATGGATTCCATACAAATGACCAGGTGAAGGGACTACCGTCCGGCAGTACATCTCTAGAGGAATGTACCGAGGTCAACTGAACATCTGCACCTCTACCAATACAAGACTGGCCTACCTTTCCTTAGATAGTACCGAATATGTCATCACCCCGGTCGTTACCGACCTATCCGAGACGTCTCTTAGCATACACCACAATAATTTAAACCTGAACGTCATAGCGGGTAGAAATATATCTAGAAGGGGTTGATCATACCCTAATGGTTGCGAACCATATAGCCTTGCCGCATCTACTCTGTTTCAGCCATTTTCGGTTGTGAGGTTTGAGGTAACGATTACCTTTCACTTTGCACATCATCTTTCTTTGAATGCACACTGCCATTCCATCGATCACTATTGACTTCCATAAACATACAACCTCCAAGCTCATACGTCAGAAAAGGGTGTTAAGCTAAAAGAAGTTGCCTTCTCTGCCACCAAACAGATGTATGTTTATAAAAGTCAATGATGAAATCTCAATAATGCATTGTTAGACAACCATCCATACAAGTTCATTCTGGGACTGAACGAAACCAAAGGCACTCTCCTACCACATTCTGTTGGGAATTAACCCTAGGTTATTAGCGTGAAGTCCTTGCATGAAGATCTTAAATGAAGAACTATTGCCATATAATATGATATGAGAAATTTCCCCCAAGGATCAGTGACAACTAGTCCTACATTCCATCTTCCACAGATATCTTCATGTCTTCCCTTCGAATACATAAATTGGTTCGAAGTGGTCTTCGGACAGGAATTATCCAAATCCGACCCCGGTTTCTGCGAACCAATCATCGATAAAAGAGGTAAAGGGAATATGGAATCTTTCTTGTAATTGATTAAGTTCTTTTTATCGAAATCTCTTTTTGGAGATATATATTTATAAAAACTTCTTCCTGGTATATACGGAAATAGTAAACCTCTCTTATAAAATCCTTTAATAACTTTTAAATTCTTTTTAATAAACTCGAAATCATTTCATTTTTCATTTAGGAAGATATTGATCTGAGTAAAGCAAATTCACCATTCCCTCTGTCAGGCTAGTCCGGATAGCCAGGGAGAGAAGGAAACTGGTTTTTCAAACTCCAGCCTAGACACTATCTCTTTGACACTCATAAGGCGGTCAAGTTATTTGATCGACTATAAATCTTTAATCTCTCCAAAAGTTCTTTAAATCATCTTTAAAACATTTACAATTTATTTAAAAACATTTATAAAATAATTGGAAAAGAATTGTTAAGTTTAAAACTATTTTTTCAAAATTTATAAAAAAAGTGCTGCGGAAAGTGCTTTTTAAGCTATATTGATCAAAACAACTTTTTATTAGTTGGAAATTTACTTTTATTACTAAAATCTCTTTTAAAACATTTTAAAATATTTATAATATTTATTCCATATTTATAAACAGTTTAAAACATCATTTTCAAAGAAATCCTGTTTTGGATTCCGAACTGCAAAATCGGGATTTTTCCGAAACTTGTTTTACTCATATTTCAAAATCTACTTATCGAAATCTCGATTTTCTTTCTTCGTTGAAAAACTATGGATATAATAGTTTGGAAAATTCTTATCTCAAAGAATTCTGAGCTATATTCCATCTTTTACACTTGTTTGACTTTTATAGCGCGAAATCGCGAACTACCGTTGCGCGACGCGCTTACTTTTAACTAAATTTTCTATTTCTTTTCAAACATCACCAAAACACTTTTAAATGTTTATAAAACATTTCAAATACATTTTAAACCATTTTTAAGAGGTTTAACAATTCCATATACACCATTTCATTAATTCAAGGAAAGTGATTTCCTTTTGTATTTATCGATGTGTATATTCGTGACTTGCATATAATTTCAACATTCATATGAAAACAATCAAACTTGATGATCAAAGCATATTAAGCATCCATTTGCAACGTCATATCATCATCCAACATATAATATAATAGTTTTAGGAGTTCTCACCTTGGATTTTAAACGGTTTACTTAAAAATTCGCTATAGCTCCGCTATTTGAGTTCTAAAGCTCGCTATTCTTCAGATTTTAGCTCCTAAATGCCTCGACCAAGTATTAAGAAGGCTAGGGGTGCACGGCCTAGGGTGTAGCAATGAGTGGGCTCGGCCTATGATGAAATGAAGTGGAGTTGGTGAAGAACAAAGTGAAATGAGGAGTTTTTGGATCGTTTTGAGGTGTTTTACTATATATAACTATATTTTATGATTTTAGTTTCTTTCTGAATTATTTTTGACATTATGTCTTTTAGATTAGAAGCCATTAAAGAGGAAGCAAAAGCTTGAGAACATGAAGAAGAAAATGAATTAAAAAAGAAGAGAAGAGGGTAGGGTATTTATGGAAAAAAGAAGTATGTAAAGGAAGACATGTATACATCACTTTTTCCGAGGTTCTCCAACAGACCATCCTCCCTCCAACGCACGGCTAGAAGCCTGCCCCATGTGCACATCACTTCCATCCTCTCATGTGTACTTATGTTGACTTATAAAGGCTTAAGGAGTAAGTTTGTTTTAAAATATCTTATATATTTTATATTATATCTTTTAACTTAATTATTCATATATATGTGTGTGTTTATGTGCATGTTCATATGTATGTACATGTACATGTATATGTGTATGTAACATATACTTACAACGTTGCACCACTTCCATAGGTTGCATTGTTATAAATCCCGATTCTGAATTTCGGTCATATTTTCTTCTTTAAATTAATATGCATATTTTTGTAAACAAATTTTGAAATAAATTTCTTATTATTATTAACTAATTAAAATGATCACATTTTATTTATAAAATCATATAAATTAATATTAATAATTATTCAAAAAATTATTTGTATTTATCGATAAAGCTAAACGATCATTTATTTAAATCGATATATTTATGTTTCATTACAGACTCCCCTCCTTATAAGAATTTCGTCCCTGAAATTAAGATAAGAGAAAATAGTTCAAAAGGAAATATATTCGATGTGATGGAACATATACAAAAGTATGAATAAGCGACTACACTACAGGCGGTGAGTACACTACAATGATACAGTTCATTCTTCAATTCTAAACTCAGGATATGCCTTTTTCATTCTATCCTCTGTTTCCCAAGTGCAATCCTCAGCATCTCCACTCCATTGAACTTTGACTAACCTTACCCCTTCCTCCTTAATCGTTTCTCATCACGATCAATGATTCGAATAGGCCGTCTGATAACCGCTAAATTCGGTTCCACCTTCAAGTCTTCCTGAGCGGATGTATCTACAATTTGCTCTGGGTCATGCACATGTTTCCTTAAATGAGATACATGAAAAACATTGTGCACTCCTGCCAACCTTTCTGGCAATTGCGCTCGATAAGCTAGTGGGCCAATTCATTCAAGAATGGGAAATGGTCCAACATATCGAGGTGTTAACTTTCCTGTTCTTCCAAACCTCACTACTCCTCTCATCGGAGAGACTTTCAAGAAGACTGAATCTCCAACTGAAAATTCCAGATTTCTATGCCTTTGATCCGCATAACTTTTCTTTCTGCTCTGGGCTTCCTTTAGATTCTTTCAAATTACATCGACTTTCTCTTAAGCTTCTCGTATCATATCAGGACCAAGTCCTAACCAATCTCCGGTCTCGATCCAACATGCTGGTGACCTGCACGGACGACCATATAGAGCTTTATACAGTGCTATGCCGATACTAGCTTGATAATTGTTGTTATAAGAGAACTCTACTAAATGCATCCCAGGAGCCTCCAAAGTCTTGAATACATGCCCTGCGAAGATCTTCCAAAACACGGTTAACTCTCTCCGTATGTCCATAAGTTTGAGGATGATAGGCAGTGCTTATATTCAGCCTTATTCCCAAAGCTGTCCGTAATGCTTCCCAAAACTGACTAGTAAATATCGAATCTCGATCGCTCACTATACTGCTCGGAACTCCATGTAATCGTACAATCTCCTTCATATATATATATATATATATATCAACAAGGCTTGCAGTGATCCTTGTTGGCTTAACTGGAATGAAGTGTGCACTTTTAGTTAATCGATCTATGATAACCCAAATGCCTTCGTTCCCTTCCTCATTCGAGGTAAGCCATCAATGAAATCCATTGATATTTGATCCCACTTCCAAGTTGGAATATCCAGCGGCTTAAGTAACCCTACAACTTTCTGTTGGTCGCTTTTAACTTGTTGACAATTGGCGCATCTGCTAACATAAATGGATATGTCCTTTTTCATGCTTTTCCACCAAAATGTGCGCTTCATATCTTTGTGCATTTTGTTAACTCCCAGATGAATGCTAAATTTGGATTTATGACATTCAACTAACACCTCCTGTCTAAGATTTTCAACATCTGGAACACAAACTCGTCCTTCAATCGTAATACTCCACTTTTATCTACTTCAAAGCTTGAATTCTTCCCTTGGCATATATTCTTATAATTTTTTCTTAAAAACCAATCTTCCTTTTGTTTACTCGAAATTCTTTCCAGAAGAGTTGGAGTTACTACAAAATAAGAAATAACAACATATTTCCTTCTTAATGCATTAGCTACTGCGTTGGCTTTCCCTAGTGTGTATAAAATATCTAGATCATAAGATGCAAGAAATTCCAACCAACGTTGATGCTTTATGTTTAAATCCTTCTGAGTGAAAAAATACTTTAAAGATTTATGATCCGTAAAGAGCTTAAAATTTTCACCTAATTAAAAGAGGAAACTTTATTTACTAAGGTCAATTCAAAGTTTTATTGAAATAAACTATGAAAATTACTTACCCAGCAAATAATGCCTCCATGTTTTTAATGCAAACACCACGGCTAATAATTCTAAGTCGTGTGTTGCATAATTCTTCTCATGAGTCTTTAGTTATCTTCCTGCATAAGTTGTTGTCTTCCCTTCCTGCATCAGAACCGCACCAACTACTTCTCCATAAGCATTTGTATAAACGGTTAATCCATTATTTCCATTTATAAATGCTAGGACTGGAGCAGTTGTCAATCTCTTTTTGAGTTCTTGGAATGCTGCTTCACATTTAGGAATCCAGATAAATTTGGCATCTTTCATAGTCAACTTCGTTAGGTGGTATTCAATCTTCAAGAAGTCTTGAATGAATCTTCTGTAATATCCTGCCAAACCTAAGAAGCTACGAACTTCTTTAGGAGTTTATGGTTACTTCCAATTTAGAACAGCTGCAATCTTTACAGGATCTACTGAAACCCCGTCCCTTAACACTATATGTCCAAGAAATCTTACCTCCTTCTCCCAGAAATGGCATTTTGAGAATTTGGCTTTAAGCACATTATTTCTCAATATCTATAACACAATTTCTAGATGCCTTTCATGTTCTTCTTCTATCTTAGAATAAATAAGGATATCATCGATAAAGACTAACACGAATTTATTAAGTACATCTCCAAATACTCTATTCATAAGGTTTACGAAATAAGCGGGTGCATTGCTTAGCCCGAAAGGCATAACCAACCACTCGAAGAAAGTGTTTGGACCTTTGAATGTAGTTAGATGGATGCATTCTTCTGTGATTCTCAACTGATTTAATCGTGTAGCTAGATCCATTTTCGAGAATACCCGAGCATGGTGTAATTGATCAAATAAGTCATCTATTCAAGGTAGAGGAAACTTGTTCTTAATCGTTTGTTTATTCAGATCTCGGTAATCTACGCACAACCTTAGAGATCCATCCAACTTGGCCACAAAAACTACTGCTGATCCCTAACTTGAATGACTCGGCCTTATCAATCCTTTCTTTAATAGCTCTCGAGTTTGGTTATCTAACTCCTCTCTCTCCTTCGGAGCCATTCTTCGGTCTCGTTGTTTAATTGGCATTGCATCGGAAATCAAGTCAATACGAAATTTGATTTCTCGATGTGGGGGTAAACTCTTCACTTCTTCAAAAACGCATGGGAATCCTTTAACTATAGGTATGGTTCCTAATCCTTCCTAGGATGAATCTAATGCATATAGGAAACTTCCCCTCCTTGGACTAGGATCTTCACAAGATATTTCTATAAACTTCCCAAAACTGGTCCATAAGGTTATCGTCCCACTAACGCAATCGAGGACATCTTTATACTTAGTTAACGAATCCATACCAAGCAAAATTTCGAATCCAATAAAATCTAAGACAAATAGGTCGAAAGGAAATTGACGGGAAGAATGGGAAATTGGAACTTTTTCACAATTCATACAAAGGTTAGTGGTACCCCCTATAGGATTCGTCACGCAAATTAGGGTATCAACTATTTTAGGTTCAAGTTTTAATTCTTCTACAGTTTTCTTAGCAATAAAACTATGAGAAGCTCCTGTATAAACAATACTCTAACTAAAATATCTTTAATAAAAATATTTCCTTCCAAAACTCTCTTGCCCTTCACATCTTAAAAGGTTGAAGGCTCATCATTAATTACGTAGACCTTAGCTTACTCTCCCTTCCTCATGATCAGCAATCCTTGATCATGTGCACCGGTTGATGGCAATTATAGTAGAGGCTATTCTGGACCATAGGAGAGACGGAATCCTAGACCTTTAGACTTCTACAGTCCTTCGCAATATGGCCCTTCTTCTTACAATTGTGAAAAGTGTATCCCTTAAAGCGGTTTCCTTGAGATCCTTCTCCAGGCTTTCCTGTCTATGGCTTTTTCCCACTTTTATTGAACTTCCTCTTCTTCCGGTTGTTGGCGTTATTGTTGGTCTGAACTTCTACCGGATTCTTCTTGTCCAATGTCTCATAACAGAATCCCATATCTAGCAAATCTATAAATGACCCCTTAACATGAGTAGCCATCCTGCTTTGGTACTTTCTCATTCATCCTCGAAATAAACTTCTCATTCTTCTTTAAAGGCGTGTCGATTAAACCTGGCCCAAAACAAGATAATTCATTGAACTCATTAGCATACTCCTTAATAGTCATTTCCTCCTGCTTCAAATCCATAAAACTTTTGTAAAGACGAGATTTCCCGGACGATAGCATGTACTGCTTCTCCAAAACTTCCTTAAATCTTTCCCAAGAGAAAGTGTCCTCCGACTCACTTAGGGTAATGGACTCCCACTAAGCCAAAGCCCCTTCCTGTAACTGCCACGAGGCCAAGAACCTCTTTTGCTCATTACTGATATCCAACGCTTTAAAGATCCTTTCGCATGATTTAATCTAAGCTTGTACTTCAATAATAGCTTCTGTACCCTTGAATGGTTTTCCCCCTAAGTTGGTATAATTCTTGCGCAGAGTGGCAAAATTAATCTTGGGTTGTACGGGAGTTATATTTCTTCTACAACGGCGATTGGAGCTCGACCGTTAGTTGTTGTGGTGCTATTATTTCCCCTTCTTCGTCCTCTACTAGTACTCATGTCTTACTACCTGGATTTAGTAAGATAATTTTAGAATACAAAGACGAAATTATCTTCGGAAATGGGTATATAGCATAACTTTTATTTAGATAAGGATTCTAAATACACACTCTCAAAGATTAAACTCATTCTAGGGCATTACTAACCCTATCTCTAATGAGTTATACCCCACCAAAGCCAAGTTTCTCGCTTAACCTTCAGCTCTGATGCCAAATGTGAAGACCCGTCTCCTCGACTCTCGGAAATCGAGACTAATACATCCACGGTATTCACGTGCCGTAAATCTAAGTGCCGGGGAGGCAGATTTTCAGGGGTAAAGTAAAGTAAAAGATGGAAACACAAATTCTGACATTACGTTAAATGGATAAATAGTACGCACAATCACCATCACTAGGGTACATTAGAGTTTTTGTATGCTCTAACCTATCCAGGAACAGTTATAACTGCCTGCTTCCACAATTGTTGGTATTACTAACTTATATACAGCGAAAAACAAAAATAAATAGACAAATAGACATCCACATCGGGTGCTCTAGCTCCATTGCTCCAAAAACCTCTACCAGCATGCTCTTCCCCAAAATACTCCAAAACAAAATTCTGACTACTTGGCTGCCCGGAAAAATAGGGCATCCAGAGTTAAGGGAAAACAAAATAAACTCCAGGTCAGTCATGAGACTGGTGTGAGAACTCAAAATTAGTTGTTTGAAAACAAAAAGGTATCTCATAAGACCACGCTGCACATAAATACGGAACGGGTTTTTACCTTATGATAACCAAAACATTCTTATGTAAAAATAAGGGATATTATTTTTAATGACATATCTTTGAAATCATTCGTAAGTAAATTTATTAATCTTAGCGAAATTGTTACATTATTAAATTCCAGCATACCACCTTGTAATACAAGGCTTTCTACATCTAAAATCTTACGGGCTCTTATTGGAAAATGGATTCCATACAAATGACCAGGTAAAGGGACTACCTTCCAGCGGTACATCTCTAGAGGAATGTACCAAGGTCAACAGAACATCTGCACCTCTACCAACACAAGACCGGCCTACCTTTCCTTAGATAGTACCAAATATGTCATCACCCCGGTCGTTACTGACCTATCTGAGACGTCTCTTAGCATACACCATAATAATTTAAACCCGAACATCATAGAATGTAGAAATATATCTAGAAAAGGATGATCATACCCTAATGGTTGCGAACCACATAGCCTTGCTGCATCTACCATGTTTTGGCCATTTCCCATTGTGAGGATTGAGGTAACGATTACCTTTCACTTTGCACATCATCTTTCTTTGAATGCCACACTTCCATTCCATCGATCACTATTGACTTCCACAAACATACAACCTCCGAGCTCATACGTCTCAAAGAAAGGCATTAAGCTAAAAGAAGTTCCTTCTCCGCTACCAAATAGATGTATGTTTATAAAAGTCAATGATGAAATCTCAAGAATGCATTGTCAGGCATCCATCCATACAAGTTCATTCTGGGACTGAATGAAACCGAAGGCACTCTCCTACCACATCCTATCAGGAATTAACCCTAGGATTGTTAGCGAGAAGTCCTTGCACGAAGATCTTAAATAAAGAACTATTGCCACATATTGTGATATGGGAAATTTCTTCTGAGGGTTAGTGACAAGTAGTCCTACATTTCATCTTCCATGGATATCTTCGTGTCTTCACTTCGAATATGTAAATTGGTTCGAAGTGGTCTTCGGAGAGGAATTATTCAAATCTGACCCTAGTTTCTCCGAACCAATCATCTATAAAAGAGGTCAAGGGAATAAGGAATCATTCTTTTAATTGATTAATTTCTTTTTATCGAAATCTCTTTTTGGAGATATATATATATATATATATAAAACATTCTTCCTGGTATATACGGAAATATTAAATCTCTCTTATAAAATCCTTTAATAACTTTTAAATTCTTTAATAAACTCGAAATCGTTTCATTTTTATTTAGGTAGATATTGATCCGAGTAAAGAAAATTCACCATTCCCTCCGTCGGGCCAGTCCGAATAGCCAGGGAGAGCAGGAAACTGGTTTTCCAAACTCAAGCCTAGACATTATCTCTCTAACACCCATAAGGCGGTCAAGTTATTTGATCGGCTCAAATCTTTAGTCTCTCCAAAAATTCTTTAAAACACTTTAAAAATTATTTAAAAACATTTATAAAATAATTGAAAAAAAATTGTTAAGTTTAAAACTATTTTTCCAAAAGTTATAAAAAGTGCTGCGAAAAAGTGTTGCGAAAAGTGCCTTTTAAGCTATATTGATCAAAGCAACTTTTTATTATTTTAAAATTCACTTTTATTACTCAAATCTCTTTTAAAACATTTTAAAAGATTTATAAGATTTATTTCATGTTTTTAAACAATTTATAACATCATTTTCAAAGAAATCCTGTTTTGGATTCCGAACTACAAAATCGGGATTTTTCCAAAACTTGTTTTACTCATATTTCAAAATCTACTTATCGAAATCTTGATTTTTTTCTTTTTTGGGAAACTATGAATATAATAGTTCGGAAAATTCTTATCTTGAAGAATTCTGAGCTATATTCCATCTTTTACACTTGTTTGACTTTTATAGCGCGAAATTGCAAACTACCGTTGCGCGACGCGCTTGCTTTTAACTAAATTTTCTATTTCTTTTCAGACTTCACCAAAACACTTTTAAATGTTTGTAAAATATTTCAAATACATTTTAAACCATTTTTAAGAGGTTTAACCATTCCATATACACCATTTCATTAATTCAAGGAAAGTGATTTCATTTTGTGTTTATCGACGTGTATATTCGTGACTTGCATATAATTTCAACATTCTTATGAAAACCATCAAACTTGATGATCAAAGCATATTAAACATCCATTTGCAACGTCATATCATCATCCAACATATAATATAATGGTTTTAGGAGTTCTCACCTTGGATTTTAAACGGTTTACTTAAAAATTCGCTATAGCTCCGCTATTCGAGTTCCGAAGCTCGCTATTCTTCGTATTTTAGCTCCTAAATGCCTCGACCAAGTCTTGAGGAGGCTGGGGAGTGCACAGCCTAGGGTTTAGCAATGAGTGTGCTCGGCCTATGATGAAATGAAGTGGAGTTGGTGAAGAACAAAGAGAAATCAGGAGTTTTTGGATCATTTTGAGGTGTTTTACTATATATAACTATATTTTATGATTTTAGTTTCTTTTTGAAATAGTTTTTGACGTTATTTCTTTTAGATTGGAAGCCATTAAAGAGGAAGCAAAAGCTTGAGAATATGAAGAAGAAAATGAATGAAGAAAGAAGAGAAGAGGGTAGGGTATTTATAGGAAAAAAGAAGTGTGTAAAGGAAGACATGTATACATCACTTTTTTCCAAGCTTCTCCAGCACACCATCCTCCCTCCAAGGCACGGCTAGAAGCCTCCCCCCATGTGCACGTCACTTCCATCTTCTCATGCATACTTATGTTGACTTATAAAGGCTTAAGGAGTAAGTTTGCTTTAAAATATCTTATATATTTTATATTATATCTTTTAACTTAATTATTTATATATATGTGTGTGTTTATGTGCATGTTCATATATATGTACATGTACATGTATATGTATATGTAACATATACTTACAACGTTGCACCACTTCTATACGTTGCATTATTACAAATCCCGATTCCGATTTTCGGTCATATTTTCTCCTTTAAATTATTATGCATATTTATGTAAACAAATTTTGAAATAAATTTTCTTGTTATTATTAAGTTAAAATGATCACATTTTATTTATAAAATCATATAAATTAATATTAATAATTATTCACAAAATTATTTGTATTTATCGATAAAGCAAACGATCATTTATTTAAAGCGATATATTTACGGTCATTACATATATATATATGATATATATATATGATATATATAATACTATAATAGTGATAGTATTTATATTCAATATAAATGTTATACTGGATTAATATAAATTAATTAAATTGTTGATTAATTAAAATTAATTAGATAAGGTTTAATTAATATAAAAGTATACATGATACTATCACATAAGTAATTTAAAATAAAAAGTTATATAATAATAAAACTTATATAAAATAAATATATAAACTAAAGGTGGAACATTAAAGAAACCCAAAATAGACTTAATGGATGAATACATATAGTACGTATACTGTGATTTCTGATGTGCCCGACACTTGAGCTACGAGGGTATTTCATAAGAAATACATTATTCAATAAGTCGATATTACTTAATATAATATATTAAAGATTATGAATCTTCAATATAATGTTGACATATACTTTATATATATTAATAAATTACTTGCATACCCCTTAGTTGTTGAGCAAACTTAAGCTAGGGATGTTATGTGTAGTATTATTAATATATTGAATAGACAAGGTAAGATAACTATATGTATTTGTTGAGCAAACTTAAAGTACATATACTATACTTAGGCCTCCCGATATAATAGGTATGAGTGAATAATTTTATTTTTGATTTTTTGAGCAAACTCAAGGTTGAAGTGAAATTACGACAAGGTATTAAGGGTTAGGAGTTGTATACGATACAATCGATAAGGAGTTATCCATTGTTCGTGAGCTATGACTTGTTGAGCAAACTCAAGGTCTGAATTCCAAGATGTGATGACCCACCTTTTTGGACGGTTTAAATCAACAATAAACCACACATGTCTAACTCAAACCATTCAAAAGGGAGGATTGTCAATGGGGTAAATAAGAAAATGAGAGAAAAGAAGGAAAAACAAAATGCAGAATCTCACAGCGGAATGAGAAAATATAATAATCAAATAAACAGTTCATGAAGTTGTTTTATAATATACATTTGATTACATAATTTTTACAACAATCAGAGTATAAACAATGACATACCAATGATGATGCAGCGAAAAATTACTAATAATATAATATACCAAACTCCGTCTTCGTCCTCCAGAAATAATGTCTTCAACACTGAAATGCTCAGGCTGACCCGAGCGTAATGAAAAGACAAAACACTAGAGTCAGAACTAAAAGATCTTATGTAAGTTAAATCAACAACAAATAAATATGAGTGTAATAGCTCCAAAGATGTTTATGGTATTTCACATCTCCTATCCAGTGTATAACATGCGTGCAATAACTTAAGAGATGTTACGAGATTTTCCATCTCCTAAGGATCCATTAAATTATCTATATGTAGTAAAATGTGCTATATATGTAGTGTCTATCAATAAAGTAAAGTATTAAAATAGCGTTAAGGTGTTACCATTATCCCCCTTAACACATTTTTATATAAGCATCGTAGTCTATACAGTACTGTAAACTCCACCGTAAACTGGTGGGCTATCAGGAAACACTCCATAGATACAACACAAACCAAAGTCGTAGTGGGCTCGATCAGGATAAATATGACAAGGCATGCGAGGCAATACCTAGGGTAGGATTCTACCGTTTTGCTCTCCCGGACTGGTGGTAACGCATAGCCCCAGCTACCGCCCATCTCGAAACAACACTCCCATAATCAAGGGTGGCCACCAATCAATCACAAAGTAACAGATATGGTTTTGAAGAAGCGTGTTCGATCGGGGGAGCGACCCCGCTTGGCCTGGTATAGCTCCTGTTTTAGTCGTTTTAATTATGACTCGAAAGTTAAGGCTATCCATCATCATTCTCTATCTTTAAATCCAGCAAACACCTCCAATTCAACCACTTCATTCTGGATAACATCCACCGCGTACACAGTTGTTAAAGTGGTTCCAATATTGACAAAGAGTATGCCAATAAGAGGCCATGGTCTCTTTAACAACCAAACATCATTTTTCACACCGGTTAGTTCTTTTACATTTCAAAACCAATTCATATTTGATATCAAAATATCATATTCACTTCAAAATATCCTTCATTTCAAAATCATCATATTTACTCAAAATATGTCATTTCCACTTGAAAATATCATTTCAAATTTCAATTTAGGTTTAACCTCATTTAACCACATTCGCATTTAAATCAACGATTTAAATATAAAAATTCCAACTATGCACGGTTTGAAATTCTAGAAAATAGTTTGAATAGTTATAAATAGTTTAAAATAGTTTATATAGTTTATAGATTTAAAATAGTTTAATATTAAATGGTTTGAGTATTGAAAATGTTTATATAGTGAAATAGTTTTGGAAAATCCAAATAATTTGAATATTAAAAATAATAGATTTTAAACAGTTTATATCAAAAATAATTTATTTTGAAAATAATATCAAATCAAACTATTCTTTTCCAAATCAACAACCTGGACCCATGTCCAATTTCTCTTTACTGATTTAAAACACTTAAATCAAATTAACCCTCATCGCTAAATTTTAAGATCCAAATCTTTAAATAATTCAATTGCCAAAATTAAAGTCATATATCAATTACACTTTCACATTTCCAATTCAATTCTTTAAAACAATTTCCTTTTTACCAATTTCAGTTTCAACATTTCAAAGCATGAATTGGAAAATAATTCAATTCATATAAATCCAAAATTTTATTCCTTTAAAACAATATCATTTAATCAAAATCCAAATTTCAAGATTTTTAAAACCATTTAATTTAACCAATCCGGTGTCCGTATATAATTTTCTACCTTATGGCCAAGTGATCAGTTATTTCAATTTTAATTTCAGGGATGGATATATATCATTTCAATCCAAATCAAAGTGTCATAGGTATATATCATTTCAACCTATTTCTTAATTTATTCGAAATAATCCAAATAACAGTTTATATGCTGTCACTTAATATACAGAGTGATAACAGAGATATATAAGTATAAATAAACATCCAATCATCCAAATGTCAACAAATAGACATCCATCACAATCAACATTCAAATCAGCCAATAAATCACAACAATTAACTAGTTATCAATATCAGGTATTTAACTATCAATTTAATTTCAATATTAATTTAAATGGCAATTTAATTCAAATTAAATTTAAATGATAATTTAAATTACCCAACAGCAATCAATAAAATTCTTATCACATCATAAATTTAATTCAACTATCATAAGAAGGTTTAGTATTGCGTGAGTGGGTTAAATCACTCACCTTTGATTTATCGTCCATTTAAAATCCAATAAAAGCCCAAAATTTGAACAGTCTCCAAATTTGACCAAACTAGTTTTATATTGTCCGGAATTTCGATACGATCCTAACGGACGAAATCGCACGTCAATCTGAGCTCGTATCAAAAAGTTATGATAGTTAGAAGTTTTAAAATTTAAATTTAAATAAAAATAATATTTAGGGGCAAAGATGTAAATTACCATCACAGCAAACCCTAATTCATTGCGCATGACCATCTCAGAACCCATAGCCGCCAACTATCATCGCCTATCGCCGCTACCACGTGCCGCCGCACCAAGATCCGACCACACCATCGTGCTGCCCCACTCCGACCGCCCATCATGGCCAC
The DNA here is from genome assembly GCA_030737815.1 of Allium fistulosum. NCBI lineage: Eukaryota > Viridiplantae > Streptophyta > Magnoliopsida > Asparagales > Amaryllidaceae > Allium > Allium fistulosum. Next base: position 176,711,270 of record CM060904.1, read on the forward strand.
GTGCGCACGCACCAGGCGCCGCCAAGGCTTGATCTCCGCCGCCGTGTATAAATGCCAATTTTGGCGATTTCGGACCCTCTGATATGAACCCACTGCATGGATGAACTCGCCTCAGCCTCCTCTACGCGCCCGTGCCTCCCGATCGTCGATTGGTCGACGATCCACCGTTGATTTGCAAACCATAACATGGACGGCTGAAACTGTTTCACCAATTTTTAGACAAACGGGACCTCCAATCAAAAAATGAATTGCAGATGTAGATTATGTTCATCGAGAGCTTCGCGATGATATATAATTCGATAGGGTTTGAGAAGTTTGAATTTTGGAGTTTGATTTGGAATTGAAATTAGGGTTTTGAAATGTCTACCATTTGAGAAGGAGCAGATGATTGAACAGGTAGATAGAAATTGTACGTATAGAAAATGAAAATAAGAAGCTGCTAGGATTTATAACAGCCTATATATAGACAAAGATGAATAAGAATGGATGGAACAGATCGAATTGGGTCGAAACAATAACAACGACCCGAAATGCCCGTTTCGTTCCCAAAACGAAAATAGGTCATCCAATATATCGAAATATATGTTTTCGATATTTTTAAACTCAATGCAACTAGCTTCAAACCCTAATTCCATTGTATATAGAAGTTAGCTTTTAAAATCAGATTATATTCATTTAAATCCTTTAATTAATTTTAACACGTTTCAAGCTCGCACGATCAAATGATAAGTCTGATCGCTACGAAACTTGAAAGCCTATAATAATTCACTGTTACGAATCCGATGAAACTGGTTTCGTCGAAATCCGAGACAGTGCCCAAAAAGCTAATTTTACACGTCAATTAATTAAATTATTATTAAATTGATTTAATCGCTTTTAGATTCTAATTTAATAGTTAAATTTTTTTATCATTCTTGATTACATAGAAATTTATAATCTTTTGAAATTCAATTTTCCATGTGAATTCCAAGGTTTAAATATTACACTAATTACAGCGTTTAACTACAATTATAACAAAATCCCAGTTAATTATATTTTAAATTCCCAATAGATTCTTTTCTGTTGATTTACACTCTTATATTAAATCAACTATTACCTTATGAATATAATTAACATTAGCTTACATTTTATTACATTCATATTCTACAGTTATCATCTTAACTCATATTAACTGCAATATTTAATTACATTAAATTTCAATTGATTTCCAAATAAATTTCAAAACAGATTAAATAACAAGATGTTAATAAATCAATTGTTATGCATTAATAACTCACATTTATTAACTTATTATTTACAAACAAAGGTTGATAAATTACTTACCACATATTGATTAAATAACCTATGATTTCTATTTTTATACAACATTTAATTTATTCCTTATTAGCCTTTGCAATTATAATTGATTGGAATTACATTAAAATAGATGTCAGTTACATCCAATCAACATTATTAAATTGTAATTTAATAATTTCTTCCCATTTATAAATCATAAATTTTTAATTTCTCACAATATCAAATTCCAAGATCTTATTAAATTTAATATTTTTAATTATCAAAAATACGGGTCGTTACAATCTCCCCCACTCAAAACTTTTCGTCCTCGAAAAGGAAACAAGAAAGAATCAAGAGGTTTGATATAATCTTATTCAGTTTATAAACACTTTAAACTTGCATAATTAAGTTTAATAAAAATCTGAAATTAACTCAATCTCTACAAAAAAAATTCTAAGTCCTAAATTTTCAAAAAAAAATTGGCAGATTCTCCATTGCGCGGATAGGTCCTGAAAAATAACAATATCAATAGTTACAATATATATCATATTTCAATAATAAAACCTCCCAATCCATGGAAAAACAATAAAATATCGTTTCAAAACCGTAATCCGAAAACGTACCTATTTACCGGGCAAACAAAGTTTATTTATGAAACCAAAAGCAACTGCTATTGCTTCCATAAACCTGTATTTTACTTACGTGATCCAAAAGATTTAGAACTATGTAAAAGAGTAATATTTTAGTTGTTTCAATTGGTAGCATAAGCAACACACAATATATAATAATCATATGCAAATAAAAGCAATACAACCATTATATGCAATAAAGGAATCAATCATACATCCATGGCAACCAAAAACTAATGGTTTGTTCAGGTTCAGAAACTTTTCATCGTACAAGGGTGATAAATAACTACTAAGTGTGCCTTACGCTCAACAGCCCTCGGGTAATTTCTTAATAGATTATTCGTACAACCTTAAACAATTTGACGTATCATTCCCTAACCATCCCATAAGCCAAACACATAGGATTTTAAATATTATTCTATTGGTTTCTTTAACACATCATTTACTTTCCATTTATTTTCAGTTCTCATTCAATGGTTATCTTTTATTAATTTACCTTCATTACTTACACAATTTATTTCCCATTCAATATTTGAAATCATCAACGAATCCATTATTAAAGTATTACATACATTTCATTGCAGTTTATTTCACATTTATTATTTACTTATAACCTTGATTTCCATTTTAATACTAATATTCATCAACAAATCATTTCAGTCATTTTCTTGAGTTTATAATCATTTCTTAAACAGTATTCACTTTTTACTATTTAATTTAATTACTAGCATTTCAAAATTTTAACTTATGTTTAAAGCATTTCTTGTACATCATAATTCTTATTTGTAGACATAACTCCATTGCTTAAGTTTTACTTGTATAAAATTCTATTACATATTCATATTAACATTACAACTTTTTAAATGTTTTTGGTAAGTTTTATATATGTTTTTAGAATGTAATTGAATGTTATACAAATTTATCTTATTCTTTTTAGTCAACAAAAATGTTCAATAATTTACAAGTATTAAAATTTAACTTCTCATATTCATTTAAACACTTAGCTTCTAATTTCTTATTTCTCATTTTAGAAGTTTCCAACTATTAAAATTTCTTTTTATTTCTACAACTGAAAATCATTAATTTAGCAGGAACTTAAGAATTCAAATACCAGATTCTTTTCAAATCACTTTGAAATAATATAAATACTCATACCTTTTATATATATCAGATCATATTTAGAAGTTTAAAATTAAGATTTGTTTATCAAAGCAAATGCGTAGCAAAGCTACTACATTGGTCTTCCCACTTTGAAACTCGAAAATGAATGTCGATGATGTTGCGATCATCACCGAAATTATTTTCCAGCGACAGAAGAGGGGAGTACAGAATTTGTTTCCTTTCAAAATTCTTTGAAAACATTTCTTTCAAGTGCATTTTACTATATTAATTTTCAAATTGATATAGTTGTTAATGTTGTGTTTGTTTGTTTGAAAACAATAATATTTATTTATTATCATTATTGTTAGATTTTCCATGCTTAAATAGGTTAGGGGCATTGGCTTTGTTTGTTGATTGGTAATATATGCCCGAACGATTTATGAGCATCCATCGATAATTGGGAGTACATTAAAATGAACCCCTTGTGAATTAAGTTTCATGATTTGACAAAAAGGTGTTCGGTGAAAATGCTAAGTTAAAATTCATCTTTTAATAAAAGTTGTTTAATATAATCTAAATGGTAAGATAAGAAATTTAAAGGATAAATAATTGAGAAAATTTTGTTGTAATAAAAAAAGTTATTGATGATTTTAAAGGTACATTTTATATGAGTATGGTATAGATAAAATGATTTATATAATTTATAAAGAGTGTTTTATAAGTAAGAAGAATTTAAATCCCGGTATTGGTAGAAATAATTTCAAATGGATTTTGAGAAAGGTAATGGTAGTATTATTTGGAAATAATTGTAAATATGAATATTTCAAAGAGAATTTGTAACAAAGACACATTTTCTCTGGATAGCTCGGGGAAAACATCGATTAGTCTTGTGGTAAACTGAAAATTGAATGTTGCTTAAGCGAACGTTGTAATGCACTTAGTAAATTATTCTCTTTATCATTATGCGATCGAAATGAGTTCAAATCCAAACGAACCCAAAATGAGTGTTAGTGAATAAATTATTAAAATTATTTTATACATATAGAAATATATGTAGTAAGATTTCAAAAAGGATTTGAAATAAAACCGGGTATTCCCTTAAAGGAGAACTGATTTAAAATAAAAAGGTATTTTGATAAATAATTTGATAAATGAAAATTTTTAAACCCTTTAATAAAGAAGAGATAATTTAACTCGGGTTTTTAAATGGGTTAAATTGGATAGGAAGGTTTTAATAAGCGTTGTTTTATTAAAGCCATAGTTTTTGATTAAACATCTAAGTTGGATAAACTAGTTGATGTTGTTGGGTCAACCCATAAACATCTTTTCTTAGAACACTCTAAGGTAAAGAGGTCGAAAGGTTGACTCGGTTTTAAGATCCATATTTTATTTGGACCTCCATTTGAATTTTGAAAAATAAATTAAAATTGCCATTTTGTATGTACTCTTAGGATATAGAAAAGTATTATACAAGTAAATAAAAGTAAAGTAAGTTTTAATCTAATGTTTTATAAAGATGCGTCTTTATAAAATGTTTATAAACTTATGTGAAAATTGTGAAATAATTCATAAATAACTTTATTATTGAATGAAACACTATAAATAAAAATGAAAGCGATTTAGAAAAGAGATTGGTGTAGTTAACAAACCAATCGGATTAAGTACGTAAGTTGTACGTAGATCATTATATTCGCACGACTTTGATCTAGGGTTCGAATACATAACTTCGGTGTGATTCACACTAATCCAAAAAAGGGTTTCTCACTTGATTCTTAGCAGCGAACACTTGATTCAGATTCTTGATATGATACTGATGTTTTCTTTCATAGTATATTGCTATGTAAGGAGAACTGAGGTTTCTAATCAAAGAACCTGATCGGAGTCCGCACTAGGTAGGTCGACTAAACGATACTAGTTTGGAAATAAAGTCTATGTATCTGAGCAAGTAGTCGAATCAAATAACGCATGCAGATGATTTATGTACATTATACGGGCTTAAGTAAATTTGTATACTTGTTGTGTGTAACTTTAGAAAGTTGTGAACCTAAGCAAAATTTCTAAATCTTGTTTGTAAAGTCATTTAACATTTTAAATAATGTTAGGTGTTAGTTTATGCCTTTATGGAATTTTATTTGATTGATAATGTGATTTTATAGGCTAATGTTTTATAAAGTCATTGTTTATTAGGACTCAAAACCCGATGCTTTTGAAAAAGTGATTTCGAAAGAAATTGGTGAAAGAAAAAATAATATTATTATTTTGAAAACTTTGGTGAAGTATTATTATTTCAGGATATTTGAAAGGAGTTTTTATGAAGTGGTTTTTCAAATATTTTTGGTTATGACTAAAGTTGGATGATTGGAAGTTTTCTGATTTGAACGACTCGCTAGGTATATTTGTTCGCAGTAGATGTTGTTTTAGGAGGAACCGGAATACCACTGGATGCTCCATGTTGTTTTGATTCTAGAATTATGTCATGCTTCAGTAGGAGGATCCCCTTCCTTGTTATAATTGATTTTGGTTTTGATTTATTTCTCTTTGGAGGAATTTGAAAATATATTTTGAATATAAAATACTGGGCAATTACTTCTAAATTTATCTTTTGAAAAGATTGGATGCTTAGTATTTTATTTCAGAGTATTCTCTATACTTTTGTTGCATATGGGTTATTGTTTATGTTGTTATTACTTATGATAGAAATAGCTTGTGCATTGCTCTTTTGTCAGCATGATTCTCTTTTGAATTATGTAAATACAAGATAGGCATAAGGAACCAGGAGATTACTATTTGATTTCTTGCGCACCTGCATTTGCATCAAAGTAGTAAGTTGCTTGCAAATAAAAAATAACACGCAAAAGTGGTATGTAGTAGATTTAGAAATTGGTATTTTGATTGATTGATGATTTCATGCTCCACATATGGGAGGCCACTTGGCTTTAGTTTTCTTTGTGGATTTTGACCAGTAGTGGCGAGCTGTAGTTTTTCTGGATCAGCTGCGTAAAGGAGGTGCTGTCGAAAATTTTCCGTAACAAAAGGGACTTTTAAAAGTTTAAGAACTAATTTTAATTAAAAGTTTTTAAACTTTAGGGGTTTGGAGACATTTTCTTCCTTTGGAAATTTCAAAGACGAAATTCTTTTAAGGGGGAGAATGTAACATCTCGGAATTTCATCATTTTAATTTTGAATATTTAATTAATTTTAAATAACTGATGTTTAAAAATCTAAATAGCTTATATTCAAATATAGTGATTATTTAAATATTTGAATTGTGAATTAAATATTAATTAAATGGATTAATAACCTTATTTAACCCCTTTTAATTAATAATTAATAACGGTAACTCATTTTGTAAATTTATTTACAATAATAAGTAGTTCGAATAAATAAAAAGAAAATCAATTGTTAATAAAACGATTCGATTTTAACGACGTATTTTTATTTCAATTTAATTGACTTTTACATAATTTTTAATTTAAAAAATATATTTAAATTATCGTTTGACGTATTTTACGGCAAACGATGGTATTTTTGAAATTTCATATAATAAAATAATATGCGTATCTTATTGTTAATTTGTTATCGTGTTGCATTTTGGTGCACGATCGTATTTTTATTTCTATCATTCGTGGTATGTACGTAAACGGGATATTGGCTAGTGGAGTACCGCAAAATTCTATTTTCAAAACACTTTTAAAATAAATTAAAACCCAAAATTTTTTATGGCGATGCGACGGATGGCTTAAAAATTGGGTTTGCTTGGGAATATTGGTTTACTTAAGGATCTTGAGATTGAAGTAAGGAATATACTTTGTTTATAAAATGTAAATAAAGTCAACTACCCTTATTTTTGGCTCATCCCTTTTTCTTCTTTTTATTTTTCAAAATATGTAAACTAAAACAATGGTCGATCCTTCTAAAAAGACATATCTTGAGATTTAGGCCATAATAAATTGCAAAGTTAACTCCTTTGTGTTCATCTAAGCTAGGTCTTATATTTGGTGTTAGTTTTGTTGGGTGTGGCTACACTTTGGGATGCTCAAATTCAGAAAGTGCGAACTAGGGTTTCGAATCCTTAGAGTTTTAGGTGGAGGTCGGCAATTTGGAGGGTTGTGTCTGGTTCGTGGTGTTGAGGGGCTCATGCGGAGCAAGTTTGGTGCGTCACGGTTTGATATGGTAAAACACGACTTCTTTTTGTAGCTTGGCAAGGGTTCCATGTCACTTTTGAGTAGGGACATCGGTCGTCGATTAATGGTGATGGCCGGGAAGAGTTCGCTGGGAGGAGTTGATTGGAAGTGGTTGTGGTCGTTTTTGTGGATGGTGGTGTGTGCGGTGGAGGAGAGAAGCTGTCAACCTTGGGTGCATATATATGCACTATTTCTTATTTCAGGTGGGAGTGATATTTTTTATTTGGGGGAGATAGATTCGTTTGGGTAATTAGACTAATTAAAGTGATTAATATAATTAATTACATTTTATAATCCAAATCATATAAATTTAATATCTTGCTCGTACGAGGTCCAATCGTGACGCGGTCTTTTGCGTTGCTCTCGTAATAGAGATAGCTTCGATCTGCGTCTGGTTTCGTTAAATTTGGAGCAAGTGGAATTTGGACTAAAATCGAACTACTTTAGACCAAACTGGAACGCAAAAGCGCCAACTGAAATTTCGGTGAGTTAACTCGCCTTTAAATAAACTATATGATACCTGTGATGATATAGATTGTCATTGAATGCTTGGATGATAGTTGGTAGTTTTAACGAAGTATGGATTAGTGACAAAATTATAGTGATTTAATTTAAATGCGTTTAACATAGTTAAATTAGTTACACTTTGTTTGAGATATCTTTTAGTATAATAAAATATCATTATCTATAATTAAATTAAATAGATTAGTTGGACATCTATCGAGTAGAATAAATCACTGTTCTATGCTTACAAAGTAAAAGGATTATTATTATTTGGCTGTTTGTTTGGATTTGATTCTTGCTTGATAGCGGATGGCACAAGTAACCATTTTATTGCGAGACAAAAGAAAGAAGTCAAAGTGATTTCGTAGCGAATGGGTCACTATGGAACACTTCGAAAATACACATACATATGTGTGATTTCTCAAGGGACTTTTGTATAGAGACCCAAAGGGATTTCTCGTCAATATAAATTTACTGTTATATGCATTTATTCTTATATTGCTTATATTAATGCTTAGTTGAAATATTTGTGACATGATGTTTGATTTGTGTTAGTGTCATTATAGCGATTTTGCTATATCGTCACTTACAGAATATCATCTTCTTAAACCGTTGTGTTAGTTGAACTTGTGCTTAAATTTTTACTAAATAAATTTTTGGTTGCGTTTTTGCACTTTGAAAATTGTTTAAACTATATTTTCAAATATCTTGAAAATTTTGAAAACAAAGGATAAGGATTGATTAAAAATTATAAAGGAAGTTATAAATTTGATTAATTATCTTTTGGGCTAATTAAAGTAGACTCAATTTATAAAAGGATTTTAAATTTGATTTATTTTCCTTTGGGATAATTAAAGTTGTTTTAATTTTATAAAAGTTTATAAATTTGATTTATTTTCCTCCGGGATAATTAGTGTTGTTTTAATTTATAAAAGGTTATAAATTTGATTTATTTTCCTTTGGGATAATTAATGTTGTTTCAAATTATAAAAGGTTATAAATTTGATTATTTTCCTTCGGGATATTAACATTGTTTCTAATTTATAAAAGATTGTTTATAAATGAGAAAATTCTTAAAAAAGGAAATATTTGAAAACAAAGGCAAGTGTGAATTGTTTTGGGGTTTATAGTGAACAATGTTTTCGACGACATTCGTTTTTGACCCTCCTTTTTAATACACTTAACAATATATAATTTGCCCCTTTAGAAGAATATTTTTAAAGAGTGTTTTTAAAGTGTTTTACAAATATTTATGATGTGAAAACCAAGCACAAGTAAGAATCTGTTTGTACCAAAAATGGGCACAACACTCTTCGGAAGTTTTTGAAGAGATAAAAGTGAAGAATGAAAATTAAAACTGTGGACTATCTAACAAAAACTCCAAATAACAGAAAGTAAATTGCAAAGACAAGCGATTTAGAGTGGTTCGGCGTTTTGCCTACGTCCACTATGAAGTTTGATGATTTTATTGCTCGATACTTGAAGGTTACAGTAGTTTATAATGTAATACAACTGAATTTCTAAGTTAAGTCTCAATCTAAAGCAGTGGCGGTGTTTTGGAGTAGATCTGGCAGAATCTGGGCGCTCTTCAGTACTTAGAATTATCCGACCCCTTTTCTGAATGACTAGGGGCTCTATTTATAGGTGTAGGAGGCTGATATTTCGCCTAAAATGAGGGGAGACCAATTCTGGTACGTCAGGGGGCCCACATGGCCGAAATCTGGAGATCCGGACCCACTTTGGGATCGATTCGACCCTTGGTTCGAATCGATCAAGAAATCATCCAATCGAGTTGAAATTTGGTGTGAACATTCTTCATCATGTGTTTAAGCTTCTGTGAAAATTTCATGGCATTTGGACTTGTAGAACTCGAGATATGATCGATTCAATGTTGCATTTCTGGAGAACATGGATACTTCGAATCGATCCCTTCGAATCGATAGGGTCGACTCGATGCTCATAGTGACATGGCGCGCGTTTCTCGCATCGATCCGTCTTTATCTTCGAGTCGACCGGGTCGAATCCACGTCTCTAGTTGCTTGTGACTTGGTCGATTTGAAGTAGTGGATTCGAAGTACATGGATTCGAACGTATGCTCGTTCGAATCGATCACGCTATATCTTATCCACTCGATTCGAAGCTACTCTTGCAGGATGGAATCGGAGCATAGTCACAGGATGGATTCGAAAGACTCCAACCCTGGTGGATTCGAAGGAATCTTCCTTTGACGGAGTCGAAGCTATGGTTCTGTTCATGGATTCGAAGGATCTTTCCTTCGATGGATTCGAACATAAGCATGTGAAGATGGATTCGAAGCACGGCTATTTGGATGGATTCGAACCAAGGGCCTGCTTGATGGAGTCGAAGCAAAGGTATTCCCCATGGATTCGAAGCAATATACGTCTGATGGCTTCGAACATAGGCTTCGCCTATGGATTCGAACTAAGGACTGTCTACTCCATTTTTTGTCGGTGATACCTTGAGCATACGAACTCGGATTGACTTGAAATTTGGAATGCTGGCTCTTATTGCTTTGCTTGACGTGTCTTATCAATTGTAGCCCGATCCGGACTTGGACAAAATTCATCGATATCCATGGTTAAGCAGTACATAACGAACTTTTACGGCGAACTGTCTTTAGTTTTACAATCAACTTTTTGGTGTCACGGCCTTGCCAAAAGGCGGGATAACATTTGCCCCCCAAAGTACGTCTTGTGTGAACATGATGTGCTTTGAAAAGCTGCAGTCTCTCATTGGACAGCTACGACGTGCTTTACCGAAAGTCGCATTCTGTATCGCAGTAATCGACCGTCGTATAATTGTGACTGGCTGTTAGGTTTTTGATTCATGACGAGATGAACATTTGATCCCTGTAAATGATAAAGACCAAACATTAGTCAGAAATACGTGCATACGTATATTATCTTGACTTTGGTTAACGTTGCGTGATCGCAAGTCGTTGTCAGTTCGGTTTGCTATCGAAATCTGCATCGGTCCTCTCCTGGACCGGTTTGAGACTCGGGTTAAAACATCGCTTTTATGATTGCCTTTGATCATCCTCTTGTATTGATCCTCTCCTGAATCGGTACAAAGAGTGGACAAGCAATTTTTCATATTGAAACGATTAGTCCATTTGATCGATGGTATTTGATGGATTCGAAGCAATGTTTCTGGATCCGCTTCGAGTTGATGGTTTCGAAGTAGACACTTCGAATCGATGGGGCATAGTGACCCAGGTTCATCTTCTGTTGACTGCTTCGAATCGATGGTTCTTTGAATCGATACTGTGTGGATTCGAAGTTCTCTTAGTTGGTGGAGTCGAAGTCGTGAATGCTCGAACCGATGTCCTTTCGAAACGATGGTTCATAGGGTTCGTGCTTCGAGTCGATGTTGTCTCGCATCGATGTTGTTGAGATGGATTCGATCGTGCAAGAAGATTCGCAGGAGATGGATTCGAAGTGGTGAGTTATAATCGATTCGAAGTCGCCGTAACTAATCGAGTCGATGCCCTTACCTGTTAAAGCCGGTCAGTTGTACCGGGAGGTGAATCGTCTTATTTCTCCTATATATACCGGGGTCCTATTCACTTCTCACTTTTTACTTTTTACCATTGCTTCAGCTGTTTCTTCGAATCGACTTCCCAGAGCTATAACTGACGTGCTTACCACGAATCGATCGAACACGTCCACACTTCCACTCGCAATCAAATCAGGTACTCAAGGAATCGATTCGAGATGAGGAAAATAGAACTATCTTCGCCTTTAGAAAATTCTGAGAAGTGACGAGATCTGAATGAAATGGGTCGACTCGACGGAGTCGAGGAGTGATGAGATCTGAATGGAGTGGGTCGACTCGATGGAGTTGAGGAGTGATGCCATTCGTGTTACAGCGATTAGAGTGTCATCTCCCGTTGCTTCGCATCGATCTAGGAATGACCGGTTCGAATCGATCTCGAGAGCAAGGTTTCGAATCGATGACTTGAAGGGAAAGGGTATCGATTTGATCGATTCGAAGTGATGTTATCTAGATCGATTCGAAGGAATTAAATACTGATCGATTCGAAGTAATGTGGAGCCCATGGATTCGAAGCGCTCCTCTATCGTAAAGTTACATCGAGTCGAATCATATGGATTCGAAGTACCCGGAATCGAACTCCATCGATTCGACCCTTACCGATTCGAAGTCGATGGATTCGAACGCCTTCGTCCCCTGATACCATTGTTGTTTTGACTTGCTCCATCATATGAACTACGACCAGTTTCAAGTTATTCTCTGATGAACTTAATGAACTTTAGCATACTTGACTCCGACGAGCTTCGGCCTTGCATAATCGAACTTGACTGAAAGACTTGAACTTGAATTTCCTTTGAAGCTCGTCGATGGAACTATGACTTAACCAATAATACAACTGATTTATACTTGAAGTTGGTTCGTAGCGTTTGGATGGTGTGGAAGTGACGGTCAGCGATGACGGTCATTTTCATTCTCAAATTCCCAAGTTATGTTGTACGGACATCTTGCTTCAATCTGTTAAATTTGCTTAAGTAATGCACAGCACTTGCACTGTACGACACACTCACACACTCTACACTGGGGAATGCACGGGCTCTGCATGTACTTAACGTTTCTTTATGATGAGTTAGTTAATTATGGAATCTTCGAGCTCCCAACAACAAGAGGTACAGAGCTCGACTCCTCCGGTGCTTGAGATTCCCGATATCCCTGCCGATGTAATCGATCCAGCTCCAGATGAATTGCCAGAGGCTATATTTATTGAGGACCCTTTTGATTCGGTTCAATCTAACATCTCCGAATCCTTATTGGGACGAATATGCTTAAAGCATAACATATCTCTAGGTGACGTATTATTGCCCAGTGCCGCTGATAGACCGCACAATCCGCCTGAAGGATATACAGCATTCTATCGCCATGCTTGCGCGGCCGGAACTCTCCCTCCTTTCAATCAATATATCAGAGGGATGCTATCCTACCTAGGAATTGCTCCTTCGCAACTTCATCCCAACGGGCACGCATTGCTGAATAGTGCCTTTGTCATATTTATGGACTGTCTCTTTCGCCCGCCAAGGCCCACCGAGATCAGACACATATTTAACTTCAAGAGTAGGGGTGATAGCCCGTCTTTTACATTTCTGGAGGTAGTTAGGAATTGCCAAGTTGTAGTTGGAGCTTGGACCCGACTGAATTATTTCAAGAATGAGTGGTTCTATGTTCGGTGCCCTCCGGGTTTCGCTAGGCGATGGTTGTCTAGACGTAAGCGCCTCAACCTGTTTTCTTAACCAATAGCTCTTTGGTGTTAAAATTGACATTTCATTCTCTTTACAGCCATTATCTCCAGACACGATGGAGGGCGTTTCAAGGGTATCGTCCGAAGTCTTCAAGAAGTTCCAAGCGAGTTGAGACATATTGACTCGGTGCTGAACGATTATAACTTAAGAATTCTTGGTTTGATCGACATCAATCAAAGTATAGTCGTCGAGGGATTGGCAAAGCCTGCCTCCAAGAAGGAAGATAAGAAGAAAACCAAGAAGAGAAAGGTGAAGAAGTCACTCGGAATCAGAATAATCGAGGCGAGTGACGAAGAAAGAACCCACGGATTCGGAGCCGATGGCTGACCTCTCGGGAAACTTGGAGGAGTCGGGAGAAAGACGGAAAGGCAAGGCCGCCGTTTCCAAAAAACTTAAGTCTAAGGGGTGGAAATCTGTGGATGTGTCTCCTCCCATTTCCGGAGTTATGATTTCTGAGGCCGCCCCTTCTCATTCGAGAGACATTTTTAAAAGGCTTGACGATATTCCCATCCCAGATTATATATCGATTTCTCATAATCCTGGGTTGGAGGAATTTCAAGATGTCCTAAACATGAACGAGCCCTTTCCTTTAAGTGCGGTCAACACTTCCGGTCGGTTTGGGGGTTTACACATTTACACACACTTCCACAAAACTTCATGACTTTTGCATAATAAACATTGCTTTATGGGATCTTAATCCGTAATTCTTTCTTATCGCAGGTGAGATGTCAGGACGAGGCTCCACTCTGGATAGGCTTCGGAACGTGCGCCAATCTTCTCCATTTTACGATTCCCGCAGGAGAGAGACAGATAGAGATCATGGGCGAGGCTATTCAAGTCAAGAACGCTATGATAGAGATAGAGATTACTCGCGTGGCCGTTCTGGCTATGATTATTCTGACAGAGACCGGGGATACCAGTACCGACCCTGATCTTGCTCTCCTCCGCCTCCTAGGGTCCCAGTAGACCTCCCAGGGCCTTCTCATCAGCAGCAGCCGCCTTCTCAATCTTCTCGGCCTGATGCTCAGCGGCCAAGGATGGAACCGACAACAGCCGCTATAATAAAACAAGCTCCGGCTGAGTTGACAAGTGAGGGAGCTGCTAAACTCGCCCAAATGAAAAATGACTACCCTGAAATTTGCATGGATGGCTATGTCTTCCCTCCTAACTTTAAAAGAATTCCTTCGGACGCTGAGACCACTGCTCATAGTTATATCCGCGACTTCTACGCTCAGTATAAGGAGTGGTACAAGGCAGCCGTGAAGGCTTCTAGAGTAGCTTTTGACCGGGCGAAGATTATTGCTGAACGTGATGCTGACATTGTTAAACAGAAACGCATCATTCAGGTTCTTCAATCCGAAGTGGAGACGTCCCGAAAGTCAGAACTTGAAACACTTCAGAAACATGAGGATGTCATGGCCAAATTGGCGAGGATGCAACAGGAACACTGCACCACGGTAGAAGAGATGGGCCACCGCAACACCACCATTGCAGCTGAGCGAGACTTAGCCGTTAAAGAGCTGAACGAGCTCAAGGCCAAATTTACTGAAATGGTGAAGGAGAAGGACGATGCAAACGCCACTGCTCAAGAGGCTTGCGACCAAGCAGTATCTCTCAGGGCCGAACTTGCTGCGGTGGCGGTCAAGGCTAAGTCTATGGAAGCAGAAATTCAAGAAAAGATCTTGGAGGAGAGGTCTAGGCTAGATGCTGAGTTTGATGATCTCTTAGTCACGTACAACGCTAATGTGCTGGAACATAGAAATTTAGCGTGGCTGGGAGATGACACCATGATTTTGTACAATGCCTGGACCCGGCTGGTGGATGAGAAGAGAGCAGCGCATCCAGATGAAACACTTGACGACTTTGAGTTGGAGATGCGTTTGCTCACCGAGGATGAGAGGAAGGTCCTTCATGAGGCGGCGATCTCTATGGCGAAAGAAAAGCTTGGTGTTCAATCTCTAGAGACAGGCGAAGGCTCGGGGATCGCGCATCACGAGGCAAGGGTTGAAGCTGTAATTCCAACATTGCCCGAGACCACTGGTGCGGTAGATCCCCAGTCTGTTCCTGCATATAATCCTGACCAACCGTTATTATCTTCCGCCGATGATTCTGCCCACGCTTCGGTCCAGACTAAGGAAGGTATTTGAATGCTAAGAACCTTAAGCAACACACTTGGCTAACAATCTTCGTTTTGTCGCATTTTAGTGACTGAAGTCGTTGTTTCTGCGCCTCTTGCTCTATCAGTTCCACATCAAACACAAGGGGTTGTTTTTACTGAAGCCATCACGACTTCTACCTTGATCGGCGAAGAGGGAGATGCAAATATGTTTTCTTTCAGCGCTCAAATGATTGAGGAGCTTCTTAATGAGCCCATCGATCCCTCCGTCAACCCGTCCGATGCTGTGAGTGGGGCTACTCCGGCCGTTAGCTCATCTATGCCAGCTATTGGCACATCCGATGCGGCCCAAGTATCCCGTGAGGACGACATTATTGCTGAGATTGATGCCGAGATGGCAGCAGGGAATGCTGGTATGAATCCGCCCGGGCCTACCCCGTTAATGGTGATTTCACCAGGTGGTACTGTAGTGATTGAAACTGCTCCTGTCCCTCCTCCTGCTACTACCCCGATGCCTCCAGCTCGACCTCCTAGAAGGATTTCCGTCGCCTCCAGTTTTGAGGAAGACGTTGACATTATATCGCTGCCGGAGGGCAAGCCCGAAAAGAGTAAGCGGGTGAGGAGAAAATCAGGCAGCGGATCTGGCGGAGCTACCCCAAAGAAGAAGATAAGGAAGAAGAAAGATTGAACTCTTTCTTTAAATCTCTGTTGCGTAGGGTAGCATTTTGTTGATTTTTCTATAGCCGTGTATAGATGTGGATTCGGCTCCCACTGGCAGAATTTTCTTTTTAAACACTTTGTAATCAGATTCTTTTTGTTGATAGTGGAAATGAAAATTTATTCCCTTTCTGTCTTCAACTTGTTATGTGTTATGGTTCTGCCCCCAGTATTGGGGATAAGTGTGGAGTTGACGTATGTTTATACTCCGCCTCATGCTCTGGGAGTACGGAGTTGAGCAATGTTTATACTCCAGCTCGCGCTCTCGGAGTCTGGAGTTTGTTGATATTTATACCCAGCTCGCGCTCTCGGAGTACTCTGGGGTTTTGTGAATGTTTATACTCCGTCTCGCGCTCTGGGAGTACGGAGTTGAATGAATATTTATACTCCGCCTCGCACTCTGGGAGTACGGAGTTAAGGAATGTTTATACTCCGCCTCGCACTCTGGGAGTACGGAGTTAAGTAAAAAGTTTGTACCCAGCTCGCGCTCTCGGAGTACTCTGGGATTTTAGGAAAATGTTTATACTCTGCCTCGCACTCTGGGAGTACGGAGTTAAGTAAAAAGTTTGTACCCAGCTCGCGCTCTCGGAGTACTCTGGGATTTTAGGAAAATGTTTATACTCCGCCTCGCACTCTGGAAGTACGGAGTTAAGTAAAAAGTTTGTACCCAGCTCGCGCTCTCGGAGTACTCTGGGATTTTAGGAAAATGTTTAATACTCCGCCTCGCACTCTGGGAGTACGGAGTTGAGTAAAGGGTTGTCGTGTATCAACCCGTTTCTGGCCGGATGTGATGGCTTGCCCCCGAGCTCGGGTTTCATTTAGCGAGTGGTTGATTGCTTCATATCCACTCCCTACTTGAATAAATCCCATTGTGTGATGGAATTTAGCTCTTCGTGCATCGTGATGTTGTACATTGTATTTAATGAATCACAGCTCTGGCCCGAAGAGATGGCATTTATTACTGAAATAAGAAAACGTGGCAAAGTCAGTTGCCTTATTACAAATTCTAATTTCGAAATGCAGAAACAAATTCTAAAACAGAATTTAAACTAAATAGATAAACATAGCCTGTTATGTGCAATAGCGACGAAGACTTTTGCTATCCAAGGCCTTTGGTGAAGCTAGACCATCAGCAGTCGTTAACTCATATATACCATCCCCGAGCTCCTGCTTAATCTCGTGTGACCCCTTCCATGTTGGTTTCATGTGTGGGAATTCCGGGTATTCTTTTTTAATGACAATCTCATTGTTTTCAAAAGTTTTAAGTCGGTCCTCAGCATTGCATAATCGGGCGACTCGATTTCGGCGTATGATTGTTCTCAAGTCAACCTGGTCGCCCTGGACGACTCCAACTCCGTTGACGGTAGGGAACTTTAAGGTTAAGCGCCACGGGGCAATTACGGCTCTGAATTCAGCAAGGGCAGGTCGTCCTAAGAAAGCGTTGTATGGCGAGACTATGTTCAGTACAGCGAACTGTAATGTCCGAACTCTCCTATGTTCCTCGGATCCCAACTTAACTGGTAACTTCACCATCCCAATAGGTATGGTAGCGCTACCGTTGAATCCATGGAGGTGAGTTTGGCAAGGTTCCAAATCCCTGGCTTTCATCCTCATTTGATTATAAGCATGTATAAAAAGGATATTCACAGAGCTCCCGCAGTCAATTAGTATCCTCTTCATCCAAGCTGGACCTACTTGTGCCGATATCACAAGTGGGTCAGTAGTCGGGCTTCCGACATAATCAATATCATTGTCTCGGAAAGTGATGTCGTTAATTATCGCTCTCTTTCGTTTGGTCGAAGGTTTATTGTCCAAGTTATCATACTCAAAGTCTGTTCGTCTAGCTAAGTTGTTATATGATTTCATTTCTTCCCAGCTTCGCTTCGCTGGACGAGGATTATCACTTACAACATTAATTACCAGTCTTCCTCCGACACGACCTGGTTCTTCCTGTCTTTCCGGATTCTGTACATGATTTTGATTTGAGGGGCCCGCCCCCTCAGATTGCGGTGCCCGCACAAACTGGTTTAACTTCCTCTCCCTGATCAACTTCTCGATGAGGTCCTGCAAGTGTCGACATTCGTTGGTATTGTGGCCATGACTTTCGTGGAATCTACAGAACTTCCCCATTTGAATCTGCCTCTCCGACGATTGCTTCGGAGCCGGCTTCTTGTATTGCATAGTATTGCAAGTCTGTAGGTACACATTTTCCAACGATGTATTCAATGGTGTGTAATTATCGAACATTGGAGCCTCACGCCGGGGGCCTCGATTTGAGTCTCTTTTCTTATCTTGACCACTGTTGCCTCTTGGCTGAGTTTGTTTATTCTGGATATTTAATTGAACTTTTCCGGAGTTTTCACCGGACTGTTTAACTGCTACATTGCTTTGTATTCCTTCACTTCCGGGCTTCGCATCGTCCTGCTTTCTAGATTGTTTCGCGTCCTCTTGCCGTAAGAATTGAGCGGCTTTGGAGTAGAAACGGTCCAACGATGCGGGTGGTTTTCCGGCTAACCAGTTTCCAAATTCAGAATCGGGATCAATTCCCTTTGTCAATGCCATTAAAATTGAGTTATCGTTGGGAGTGCTAATCTCCACACATGCCGCATGGAATCTCTCCAAGTAACGCCTTAACGTTTCCCCACGAGCTTGGGTAACGTTGGACAGGGTGTTAACATCTTTGGGTCTAGCGACATGCATGCGAAATTGTGCAACAAATTTCTTAGCCAACTGATCAAATGATGAGATAGATCTAGGAGGTAATCTCGTAAACCACATTGTTGCAATTCCTCCTAGTGAGATGGGGAAACTTCGACATTTCACGGCATCGTCGGCCCTCGCGGCGCTCATTGACCATTCATATTTCAATATGTGCTGATTGGGATCAGAATTTCCTTCGTACATAGGGAGAGTTGGCATTCTGAATCGCCGAGGAGGTTTAGCGTACAGTATCTCGTCCGTGAAAGGAGTATGGCTGCGAGAAATTCCCCAATCATCGTTGGCAAGACCTTGGCTTTCGCGGATCATCTGACGTATCATAGTAGAAATGTCGGGCACTGCTACATTTTGAGCCTGCTGAGCTAAGGTGTGGTCGGGTTCCACAGCGCGAGTTCGGACCGGGCGCTGTCGACGGTCCAAATTTCGCCTCCTTGGCTCGGCATCTTCTGGGACGTATGGTTCAGGAGTACGCCCACGTTGCTGATTATTTGGCTCTGAAAGATTTCGGGTATCAACCCTTGTTTCTGTTGTGGCAGCTGCGGCATGATTGTTCGTGGTACGCTGTGTAGTAGGGCCTCCTTGTGTTGAGGGCCCGGCCTGAAAGCTGGTCGACGGTCCTGCCCTCAACTGTCCAACAGTCAAGGCGGGTTGATATCCGGCCGTTTGTGCATGGCTCCCGTCTAATCGAGGACGGGTAGATCTGTGATAGTAGTCCGATGAGGCGGAACTCTCAGTAGATGATCGGGAGATATCATCCCGTCTGGACCTTCTGCGGCCTTGGCGGTTCAGTTGGTTTGTTAATTCAATATTAGCACGCAACTGTTCGGCCAATTGTTGCCGACTTTGAGTTAGCTCTTGGAGCAACATATGGAGCTCCTGTCTGGTGACTGATCCAGACGGTTCTGAATGAGCGACATTGTCTTGGTTGGATGGCTGCTGTTGAGCAAGATTCTGTCCATCCCTACCTTCTTGTCCAGCAGCTGTAGAAGTGGTTCTTGTGCTAACCATTTTGAATGATGAATCCTTTTCCTAGACTTTATGCAAATCTGAATAGAATGGAAGGACTATGAATTAGAGATCTGGATCTTCCTCTTGGATTTGTGCAATCCGGTATCGATGGTAGATCCAAGGAGTAGGAGAAAAAAGCTGGTTTTTTCTCAGTGAAAGCACCAAAGTGTTTGTACCAAAAATGGGCACAACACTCTTCGGAAGTTTTTGAAGAGATAAAAGTGAAGAATGAAAATTAAAACTGTGGACTATCTAACAAAAACTCCAAATAACAGAAAGTAAATTGCAAAGACAAGCGATTTAGAGTGGTTCGGCGTTTTGCCTACGTCCACTATGAAGTTTGATGATTTTATTGCTCGATACTTGAAGGTTACAGTAGTTTATAATGTAATACAACTGAATTTCTAAGTTAAGTCTCAATCTAAAGCAGCGGCGGTGTTCTGGAGTAGATCTGGCAGAATCTGGGCGCTCTTCAGTACTTAGAATTATCCAACCCCTTTTCTGAATGACTAGGGGCTCTATTTATAGGTGTAGGAGGCTGATATTTCGCCTAAAATGAGGGGAGACCAATTCTGGTACGTCAGGGGGCCCACATGGCCGAAATCTGGAGATCCGGGCCCACTTTGGGATCGATTCGACCCTTGGTTCGAATCGATCAAGAAATTATCCAATCGAGCTGAAATTTGGTGTGAACATTCTTCATTATGTGTTTAAGCTTCTGTGAAAATTTCATGGCATTTGGACTTGTAGAACTCGAGATATGATCGATTCAATGTTGCATTTCTGGAGAACATGGATACTTCGAATCGATCCCTTCGAATCGATAGGGTCGACTCGATGCTCATAGTGACGTGGCGCGCGTTTCTCGCATCGATCCGTCTTTATCTCTGAGTCGACCGGGTCGAATCCACGTCTCTAGTTGCTTGTGACTTGGTCGATTTGAAGTAGTGGATTCGAAGTACATGGATTCGAATGTATGCTCGTTCGAATCGATCACGCTATATCTTATCCACTCGATTCAAAGCTACTCTTGCAGGATGGAATCAGAGCATAGTCACAGGATGGATTCGAAAGACTCCAACCCTGGTGGATTCGAAGGAATCTTCCTTTGACGGAGTCGAAGCTATGGTTCTGTTCATGGATTCGAAGGATCTTTCCTTCGATGGATTCGAACATAAGCATGTGAAGATGGATTCGAAGCATGGCTATTTGGATGGATTCGAACCAAGGGCCTGCTTGATGGAGTCGAAGCAAAGGTATTCACCATGGATTCGAAGCAATATACGTCTGATGGCTTCGAACATAGGCTTCGCCTATGGATTCGAACTAAGGACTGTCTACTCCATTTTTTGTCGGTGATACCTTGAGCATACGAACTCGGATTGACTTGAAATTTGGAATGCTGGCTCTTATGGCTTTGCTTGACGTGTCTTATCAATTGTAGCCCGATCCGGACTCGGACAAAATTCATCGATATCCATGGTTAAGCAGTACATAACGAACTTTTACGGCGAACTGTCTTTAGTTTTACAATCAACTTTTTGGTGTCACGGCCTTGCCAAAAGGCGGGATAACAGAATCAAATGTTTTAAATCATGATTCGTGTATTGGTGACAAGTATATGCTATCTAATTTCTATATATAATCGTTCGTTTACTTTCGATAGTTGATTTCTTAACTATTGATTTTAATATCATCCATTGTGCTTCGTCAATCTAAGATGATTTGTCGCTCATTTTGAGCATTGACATCCAACACCATGGATAACTAAAACCAAAGAGCAAGTGGAAACCAAGCCATGTGGGTCGCAGCCATTAGGATATATTCATATTTATCTAGAAAGTTGTTGATAGCATGCATGTGTTAATGTGAGTATATTAGAATGCTCGTGTGAGGTGTGCTCAAGCTTGGAAGTTCCTGAGAGTAATGCATGCTTGGCGTGGGCTCTTAAGTGTATTTTATCTAGAGGTATACTTTCGATGCAGGGGGCGCACCCTCCTAGTCATGTTGAATAAATTCATTCTCCTTGTTTTGATTCGAACATTGGAATTAATCTTTTCTTCTTTTGTGTTTCATTAATCCAAGATGATTTATTTCTTATCTAAGCATTGACATTCTTTGTCGGAGATGACTAAAACCAGAGCGCGAGTGGAAGCCAAGCTATGTGGGGTTACTTCCATTAAGGTATCTTCACTTCTACTCTATATTAGATTCAATGGTATGCTTTCGGAGATGTGAAATACTCAAATTCTCAATAAAGTTGGCAGGGTCTGGCTTGGACGTGTCTGAGAGCCGTCGTAGTTCTCAGTTATATTTCTAGAGGTATACTTTCGGTAAGGGGGCGCACCCTCCTAGTCATTGCTGGAAAATTTCCCTTTTCTTATTTGATTCAAATCTTTGATTCATTTCCTTAATTACATTGAGAAGCGTCTGGAGCTCTTCTCGGTGTTTAATTATTTGTGTCCATTCTTTAAGTTTGGCTTTTGATCCTGTTTGTGTTGACCCTTTCTTGTTGGATTGTTGTTCTGATTATTTTCCATATTTTCTTATATGGAAGTCGTTCTTGTGAAGTAAAGACCCGTTCCGCGTTTAGCGGCATGGTTTCACAAAATTATTATATGTTCATCATATTGCTTGAGTTTTATCATGCCTATTTTCCTGATCGATCCAGATGTAATTTTATTATAATGCTCAGGTCTGACCGAGTATTTTTTCAGGTTATCATTGGTGCGACATGGAGCTCATGGATCTCATAGAGTAGAGCTGGATGTTCACCTGCCGTAATATTTTTATTTTCCATTGTATTATACATTCCTATCAGCAATTGTAAGGTCAGGAAATTATAACTGTCCAGCTAATGGGGTTTGTTTTTAACTCTGTTGTACTTTGTATCTTGGAGCGACAGTTTATACTATCTTTATTATATTATATGTTATCGCTTTCGCTATGAGATTCGGTTTCCCCTGTTTGTTTTTTTTATTTTACCCTAACAATCACCTTTCTGGCGATTGGATGTTAGGCATTTGAAAATCGTAGATGTATTTAGTGCCGACTTTCGATGGTCGAAAAGGTGGGCCGTTATAATTCTTGTGTGACTCATTGGGTGCTATGGAGTGTGCAGTAGTTAGAGATGGTATTGTTGATTCTATTGTTGGTGATGCTATAGTTATATATGGTATTGTTGATTTTGTTATTGGTGATGTTGTAGTTGAAGACAATCAACATGGTGATTTTGCTATTGGCTCTAAAGATGCTTGTGTTAATGCTCATTCCAATAATCCTTCGGCTGCTTGTAAATTTGACTTAAATAACCAGTCTTCGTCGATTGGTAGGTCATCGAATCCTCAACAGCCTGTTAAGGCTGCTCTAGTGCCTTCTGCCCCTTAGTCATCTCATTTTTCTTCTTTACCGAGGAATGTTGGGGTTTATACTCCTCATTCCTTCGATGTAGTTGAGATTGATAGCGCGAAGGTTCCACTTGTCGAAGTTTTGCAAGCAGGTGTTGCCTATTGGTCTGGCTATTTAGTTGGATTTTTTTTGGATTCTCTCCCACACTATCATCTTGTTAAAGAGCGTTGTCATTAAGCTTGGAAACTCAAAGGGGGTCTGCAAGTCCATTTTAATAACTTGTTGTTCTTTTTCAAATTCTCGAGAGTTGAGGAAAGACTTCGTGTTCTTGAGTTTGATCCGATTATCATTACTAGGAACCTTTCATCATCACTACTTGGAGTCCTTCGGTAGACAAGGCTAAGGAACGGGTAGCATCTATCCCTATTTGGGCTTAGTTCTCTCATGTCCCATCTATTTTACAGCCCATGATTGGTCCTGACTGATTAGCCAGTCTTGTTGGCAAGTTTAAGTGTTTTACTGCCAACATAGTCACCAGGAAAAGATTAGTGAAAGATGGGCATTGATTAAAATCACTCCCAATAAACATTACCTTCAAAACTTAGGGTCAGGATTGCTAAGGGTCATGATGCTGAGGTGGAAGTTCGCTACAGTTGGAAACCGGATATTTGCACTACTTGCTAGCCTTTTGGTCATGTTATTAAGACTTGGGGGTTTGGAGTTTCCGATCATTCGCATCATATTCCATATAAGATACCTCTTTCTAGTCCTCCTGCTATGAAGTAGGTTCCTAAGCCTCGGACCACTGTTGACAAACTAGTCATTGCTGTCCCAGTCGTTGATCCTTCTTCCTTTGTTGACCCAGAGATTATTTCAGTGCCAAGTGTTTCGGCTGTTCCAGCTATTGCCTCGCTTTGTAAGCGTCCTATTTATTGGCAACATGGTGAGAATTCTTGGGTGCATGAAGGTTCAGAAATGAGATATAAGCTGGAGAGTAACAGTTTCCATATGTTTGTTGGACGTAAGGATGAGGAGCGTACTTTGATTTATCATGTTGAGGGAGAAGGTTTGATCTTATCTACTGTTGAGAATATGGTGAGCATAATAAGATTGTTTTAGAGGATGATACTTGGGATATGAAGTATTTTTACTCTTATGACCCTATGCAGTTTGTGCCGAACCTGGCATCTTTATTTTCTGAGTATATACATGTTATGGGTCATGTTCTACTGTTGATAGCAGTAGTGATGACGGGCATTAGCTTTCTCTTGTCTGTTAGTAGTTTAAGTGCTTCTGCCTAAATCCCTTTTTTTCTTCTTTAGTTGTTCTGGCGCTTGTGCTGAACACCTGTTATTAATGTTCATCAATTAAAGTGGATGGCCCACTTAAAAGCTGGCTAGCTTTGCTAAAAAAATCACCATGTTAATCAATTCAATCATGGAACAAGCAAAATAATTTGGTTCAAGAACAAAAAGCAACATACAATTCATCAACAATAACCAATTCAAGCATATAGACATAGTGAGTGAGTGTAATTACTCACCTAAGGTTTGCTAAGTCCAAATTCTTTATAGCTCTATCATTCCCTACTTTTTCTCCTCTTTACCAATTTTCCAAGCACTCAAATCTTAATCAAAATGCAAGCTTCTTCATGAGTAGTGGTGTAGTATGGTGTTGAGAGTAATATACTTTAATTTTGGGATTTTAAGAATTTTATTTCATTTTTATTTTGATTTTAGAAGAAGGGGAAGGGTTTTTACATAATTTTGTTTCATTAAGTAAGAAAAGAAAACGATGAAGGAGGCTTGTACGTGAAGAATTTTATATACAAAGGAGAAAGTTCTAGAATCAAGAAAAGTCTAGAGGTTGAGATAATGGATTTGGGCCTCTCGTGTTGGGATAACTTAACATTAGTAATTTCCATTTCATTCTTCATTAATTCTTACCTAACACAAATTTATATTAAATCCCAAAATAAAAATCATATTTATATTTCTTAAGTGATTACACAACATTATGCAATATTTATAGGATTTATTTTCCATAAATTCTTTTAGTTTAAATAATTGTATCAAAACTACTATTTTTAGCCCACTTGAGTTAAATTCTTTTATTAACGTAGAATTATTCCAATTTCCACTTGAAAATTATTCCTTAATCAAAACTATAATATTCATCCATTATACAATTTTATAAAATATTATTTCCATATTTTAACACATTTTACTTAAATAATTTCTTAATTACATTTAATTCCCTTTATTAAACAAGTTACAAAACTATTTACTTAAATAAAATAAATTTTCTTTAAAAAAAATAAACTTTAGTCTTGTTTATTAACAACACTAAACTTTATAAATTATTCAATCACTTTTAATTCACTTAAAATCATCTCAACTTAAAATATCAATTATTTCCGCTTAAATAATTAGATTTCATTTATAAATATTTTATTGTCAAATTCCATTATTACCAAACAATTCCAAATTATACTCATTAAATCTTTGAAATTCAATTTTAGTTAATTAAATCACAATTATTAATTTTAATTACTTGCTTCTTAACACCGGGTTGTTGCAGACCCCCCCCTTAAGAACATCACGTCCTCGCAATTTCTACTTAGGGAAATCTATAACTAAGCTAATAACTTTTAGATTAACTACACCATCCACAATTTACACTCTATGCAAATAATACTCACATTTCTATACCTTTACTATTTTGGGTTTTCACCTATAGTGATCTACATCGACTCGTCAAGTATAAATTAGAGCGACTCAAAACCAATGATTAGACTTTTCATCGGTGGCTTATAACAAGACTCAGATTTACCTTCTTGCATAATGCCTATAATCATGGACTATGAGTTCGAATGAACTCATCTAGAAGATTTCAATATTTGCACAGATTATCCAAATATTTTTATATGTTGAAACTTCTTGGGGAACTTCAGAGTAAACTCTATGACACGAAGTATGCCCAAAAAATCACAACACTCAAATCAATATAAAATCATCATGTTGATTCTTAAACAAACACTTTTGTATTTATAATACTAAGAACTTTATTTATCATTAAAATATCAAAATATCAACTTATAATTTACTCTTCAAATCAATATCCTACTTTGAAACCTTAGCTCAAGTAAAAATTAACTCATTTCAAAAATATTCAATTTCAGATTCTCTTCCCAAAAATTATCAACAAAAAAAATCAACTCTTTTAGTGGAAAGTCCATCATAAAAACTACATGGGTTTCTTCACCCTTAATTTAATCGTAAAATTATTTCACCAAAACTGACTTCACTTTAACTCAATTTCAAAATACTTCCTTAATTTCAAAATAATTTATTTTACACAAAACTCTTTCCAAACAAATTTTTTATAAAAAATTACCTTACAATAATTTAAATAATTCTCAAATATTTCTTTCCAATAATTCATTAAAAAAATCTTACATGTTCATTGCTTGTTAAATAAACCTTGTTAATACACATTAATATCATAAAATATTCTTTAAACTTCATGATACCACTCTGCAAAATATTCTTTCTTCAATTATATCCCAATTTTATAAAATTTGAAAACTAGTTCACATCTTCACTTTACATTCATTTATAATACAAACACCATTTCAATTAAAATACTGAAAGTTCAAGGTGTTTAAATGTTTAACTTTTGTCTAAATCCTACAATATATATGTATTCACAATGGAGGACTTTAAACGCATATATAAAATTTAACACTTCATGATTAAAAACTATATTTCTTACCAAACAATTCCTATAATAAATATTTTCATTAAATATTATAAACTTCCCAATTTTCAAAGCAAATATTTTTTCATAAAATTTATTTCATAAAAGGTTAATTTTCCACTTAAAAGAAAAATCATTTTCTAAAACTTATTTCTCAAGAATCACATTATAAATCATTTTGATGAAAAATATTTACTAAAACATATCAATATAATAGTACACACATTCTTTGTAAAACACTTCTTAATTCCAAAGTATCAAATTTATAAAATCATACTTTTCTAATATATTTTATGTTCACAAAAATAAATGTATCCAATGATTTATAATTCATTCCAAATATAAATGAATTATAGTTTTATTCAATCCTTCTTTTAATTGGAAACCCATATGTATGAATTATTTTTCCATACTACACACCTATGTAGTTTAGATAATATCGCTGATATATCGTCGATATATCTCATATCGCTCCTTAACCAATTATTTTTTCAAAATATCGTTACTGATATATCAATTGATATTTATCGATATATTGCTCCAATTTTAGTGTAAAATCCACAATATTTTTTAACAATACCCTTCATTATTGTATGTCTTGGAGAAAAAAAATTACAAATAAATATCTTCACATTCTCAATATTTATTTTTAGTAGATGGTGAATGACAATACATAGAAATCCCAATACACTAAATTTTTTAGTTTTAACCATAATTTTTTAGTCTATTTCATTCGTCATTTAACAAAAAAATTCTATCTATTCCATTATTTTATTAGTTTTATTTCGCGTAAAGACTTTACCACTGTTTGCAAACAAATTGGCCACAAACACCAAGAATAGGTTTAAGTAGTGAAATAAATGAAGAAATTAAATGAAAACCGGGGTAAATCACAAAATATCAAGAAAAACACAGCAGAAAGCAAAAACAACAAGATTTATAGTGGTTCAGCGTTGATTGCCTACGTCCACTTTGAGTATTATCGTTATTACTTTTCAATTAGCTTGATTATAATCACAAACAGCAAGAAACAGCAGGAGAAAAGAAAGGAATGGAGGAAGTTGATTACAATAATGGTGGTATCTAACCAACAACGTAAGAGTCCCTAGAATGGCCTCATATGTCTGTATTTATAGATAAAGGCGGCCTCCAATCTGACTGGAAGTTCGGCAACAGGACCTCCTCGACCATATGGGCCCACCATAGGGAGGGCTAGGCCCAACTCTCAATGGATAGGGATCAGTACCGATCCCTCCATGTGTTGAGTTTGGGCCAGTGATCCCTATGGTAGCTCCCTTATGCTCCAACATGATGGTGCTTCAAATACCAAGGTGTTTGGATGTGTAGAGCTCCTGCTTTTCCTCAATCCTTGGTTCAGCTACATAATAGTCTGTAAAATGCCGATCATTCCATGCACTAATGTGCCGAACCCTCTCGTTGTTCTAAGATAGGCTGAACCATCCATTTCGTGCTAAGCCGACCCCCCCCCTCCCCCGTTCATTGCACACAATGCTGATCCCTATCTCACGATCAATATTATGCCAATCTGTATCTCACAAGCCACTTCGTGCCGACCCATCCTTTGTAAGCAATGCCGATCCATTATTCCTGAGAGATGCATGCCGAACTCTATGGCGATCCTTAACTATGCTGATCCCTTCATGACTCCATCTGCGCTAACCATCCACCTAACTTATCACGCCAATCCGTATAGCTTTTCAGATACATGTCGATCCATATACTCTCTTCATACCATACCGAACCCTATGTCATCTCGTCCACATCCCCAAACCACTATACTGAGCCCTATCTTGCATGAGCTAACTTCCATCTTTCTGACATCCCGCGTTGTCCATCTATCAACTCGTTCCAATCCGGGCTCTGTATAACTATCCGGACTTTATATCTTGGTCATGCAGCCATTGCCTCATGATCATCCTTCTCATTAACAGTCGAGTCTAGCATGCGCGATCAGCCCAATATAGTCGGGTCAGGGCACCGGATAACACTTGCCCCCCAAGGTACATCTTGTGAGTAACATGACGTGCTTTGAATTGAAAAAAGTCTGAGTTGTCGAGAAGAAGTCTATCTAACTTTCTGGTTGATTTTTGTTCTTTTCTCGATCTTCAATAATGCAAGTCCGATGTCGTATTCTGTTAGTACATATTTGGTCATGTGAGATTTATAGGTCTTCTTCCGATTCAATTTCAAACTTGATCGTTTCAGGTTAGACCGCAATTTCAGTTAATTTCAAAAGGTTGAATCATTAAATCGCTTTCGTGCACATTTACGTACACGTTTCTGTTATTGGCTCCCGGACGTGTTTGGATGTTCGCAAGTCCTTGCGAAGTTTAATAGTGTCCTGTACACTTATGTTTACGACTAGGTCTTCACGATGACGATCATCTGCCACTTCCCAGTTGTTCTTCACTTCTTTCTTTCCATTTTTTTTCCATTCATACCTATCATTCACATATTTATTTTTCTGCTTTTTGGAGGGATTGGTATCCCTCTTACCGATCCATCATTAGAGACGTGCGAGTAGGGTTCGACATGCCTCAGTGCCGACCCTTTCTCTTTTCTTTTTTCTTTTTTCTCTTTAACTTAGTCACCCTTTATAACTGGCTAGACTTCTCTTCCCATCGCTCATATATAAACTGGCATTCCTCTCTTTTCTCTCCTCACTTTATACTTCACAACACTTAACCCCTTTTTCTGTCCTTTGCACAAGCATACAACCGAACGATTGTAAGAAAAACTTCACCCTCAATACTATACTCAACGCGAAACATCATTTTCGATCCAAATCACCAGTAACTCACCTCCAATCCTAAGTTTCAACCACGTGCTTATAGCTTAATTCAAATAGGTATGTTTCCCTCTTATAATCATGTTAGTCGAGTCACGAATTTGGAGTTTGCATGTGTTCGAGTTGTTTTTAGGCGAATAACTCGATGGGTTCTGCTGAGTCAAGCGAGATAGAGAGAGGAGATGGAAGAGCTGGAGAAAGAGGAAGAAGGAAGAGGGTTCGGTACTTAGTAATTTGGTAATGGGATGGAGAGTAGTTAATGTTAGGCGTCGACGTAGGAAAGGGCTTCACGAGGGATTGGTAGGAGTTTGTATCAAGGGAGGGGTCGGTAGTTGGTCTTAAGTTGATGGATCGATGCTGGCAGCTGAAGTGTAGGGTTTGGTAACGAAGCTAGGATTTGGAATCTGTAGTAACTAATCATTTATGGGGTCGGTATAGAGGTTTAAACGTAGGGATTGGAATAGAGGCAAGGATGTAGAGATCGACACAGAGGTTGGAGGTAAGGGATCGACATAGGGAGTTGAGGGATCGGCTTTGACAATGAATGCTAACTTAACTTAAATCATTTAAACACTGAATTGCACACTACCTTGCCCGAACATAAAATGACTTGGACTGCTGGACTTGAGTTGAAATGGACATATTTCCGGACTTCTAGACATGTACCAAGTAAAAAACTAGATAACAAAAAACTTCATAATTTAATATACCGATAGCCGATCCTAAAGCTCTCGTTGCCGATCAACCTTCTTATTGATTGAGACGGTCAGCGATGACGATCTCTATGGATGTAATTCTAAGTCTTATCATTTCATTCTTGCTTTTATGATTCTGAACTGTTCGTACTTGTTTCACACTGCATTGCACTGCACTAGTTCACACACGACACGGGGGGAATGGGTTATTATTTCTAATGTTGATTATTTATTGATCATAGCTGACATAGATCTTAAGTTGCATGAAGCGCTCGGTCATAATGTCTTCTGAATCAATCGCAAGACACATCAGTTCTGAGGCAAGATCAAGCTCCGCACCATATTTGAAAAACCTTCCCCGAGCCACCATACAGAACAAACAGAGGCCTCTAACCCACAAATGGATCTCTTTTCCGACATTCTGGTTTTACCAACGGAAGCTACCAGTCCAGCTCCTGATGCCGTCGAGGGTGCCATCATTCTAGATAACCCTGTTGACTCACAAGCTTCTAGAATCGGCGAAGCTGCTCTTCGTCGATTGTGCTTTATACATGGAATTCCATTTGAAGATGTTCTAGTTCCACCAAGGCAAGACAGACCTCACTTGCCCCTAGCCGGATGTACTGCTTGCAACAAATTTATGTGTTGGGCTGGATGTGTGCCACCTTTCAACTCCTTCATTTGGGAAATGATGAGGTACATGGGGATCGCTCCTACCCAGTTGCATGCCAACAACTATGCCTTCATCCATGGGGCCTTCCTTCTCTTTATGAACGTTATGTTCCTTCCACCGAACACCAAAGACATCAGATATATCTACAACTTCAAAAGATGGTTAAAGAGTCCCTCATATGTCTTCCTTGAACCCTCGCCTAAATACCAAGTCTTGACGGGTGCATGGAACAAACTCTCCCTATCCAAGCACGAGTGGTTCTACGTACGGTATCCTTCTGGCTTAGCAAGGAGATGGTTAGAAGTACATAAGTGTTACTCTTGCCTTCGTCTTTAGTTCGATAACTCACGTCATAGCTTTCCCTTTGAATGTACTAACGTCCCAAGTTCTTTCAGGTGTTCGTCCTCGACCCGAAGGCGTCGAGTACTCTAGAGTCGTTGTCGTTATCCATGCCACTCCCGTTGAGGATAGAAACATCAAACTCCTTGCCACTGGTAAGCTGATTTCATTATTCGGGCTATTGGAAGATGGCCGCAAAATCGAACTCCTCGGGAGCAAAGCAGCCCGAAAATTATTGCCGAAGAAAGGGTAGAAAAAAGCGACCCAGTTGTGCCCCCTGCCGAAGGGACTCGGGAAGACATCGAAGAGGGGGAGATCAAAGAATCTCAAGATGTTAGGCCGAGAAACGAAGATGTAGGTCTTGGAAAAGCGCTGGTAGTCGAAACGTCGTAGGTCGGTCAAATGCAACCACCCCCGAAGAGGAAGAAAAGGTTGGTGTATAAGCCGCGAAAGAGTAAAGCTGGGGAAAATCTAGAATTCGTCATTACTCCGCTTGAAAAGGAGTCGTCTTCTCAATAAATAGAAAGCACGTTAAAGGGATTTTTCTGACCTTTCAATTCCAAATGATATACTAACTTACAACTTTCCTAACATCAACATCGAAGGGCTCAACTCCCTCACCAGAAGCGGCGAAGGCGTCCAACCTTCCAGTAGAGGGGTGAATACTCCGATGAGTGAAGCCACCGTTACCGGTCCGTCGGGAGGAGCACTAGGACACACACTAACACTTGTAGCCCACTATACACACATTATTAATTCTTTGTTTGATAGCTTTTAACGTGCTCTTATTTGGTTCTTCACAGGTGCAATGTCACATTCCCATGCCTTTGACCGTCTTCGGGGTTCTTCTACTTACCATCGCTCGAGCCGAGATTCCGAATCCGGAAGACGTAGAGAAAAAGATGATGGGCGAAGCAAAGATTATTATTCATGAGAGTCCTCTTCCTCGTCCAAACAGAAGTCTCAATCACACGCTTCTCGTCATGATGATCACTCAAACCTTCCCTCTCAGAGCGGAGATAAGTCCTCACATCGTGGCTCTCATGCTGTTGCGCCTCATGACCAACATTCTGGGTCGTCAATTTTGAGGCAATCACGCGAGCGTTGTTCTGGCAAACACCCCTTGCTACTTCTGATCCGCCTCCGCCAGATCCCGCTCCTGACTCTACAACAGCGAAGAAGCTAGCCCAACTTAAAGCTACCTTTCCAAGAATCTGCTTTAATGGACTTAAGTTCCTCCCTTCTGTACACGTCATTCCCGGAAGTGCCAAAGAGAGCTCACTAGCATGCATGAACAACATGTATGTCCAGCATGAATCATTTATTCACTTGGCGGAGAAAATCTCCGAAGCCTCCGTCGAGCGTGTAACAACCCGGTTTTTCACGTCAGTTTATAAATGACGATTAAATCATTGTTAATTGCTAATGTAGATTTTAATCGAGTCGGAATCCTTTTTGTAAAAGTTTGTTATCGTCACTAGACGATTGAAATTGATAACAAATTTCTATTAGCAATTTTGATCGAATTGAAATTCTTTTTAAGTTGTAAAATTCTTTAATAAATGTTTGGGTAAATGTTGAAGGGCTTTAACTTATAATCTCGGCCCACATTTATTTGGAATGCTGTGATATCTATCAAAGAAAACCCATTTCCTTTTTCGTTCTTTTCCATTCACTCTCGTAACCCTAAACCTAGTCAAAGAAACGAGAATGGCGGCCTCGTCTTCGTCTTAAAAAACTAGAGCTCGCATAAATCAGAGGCGTCGAATTTAGGGTTCGATTAATTCGAAGAGCTGCTGGATGTTGTCGATCATCCTTGAGGACCACGACATCGACCCTTCCAATTCGAACGGCTGCTCCTCGTGTTCGAATTCGTTGTCGCTCCATTCCAAGGTGAGTGAAACTTTCACTCACATCAAATTCAAACTCCCTGATTCTTCTGTTTTATTCGTATGACATTCGTTTTTGCTGTTGTTGATGATTTCTCGGATTTGGTCGATTTCATGTGTTTTGATGACGGCGTTGATTTTCTAGTGACTTCGGTTATGCTTTGTTTTACCATGGCCTTGGATTGTTAGAACTTGCCGTCATGGTTGGTTCATCTCTGCTTTATTTTCTGTTGCACTTGGTATCACTTGTTTGTACATCCCTTTGTAGTCAAGTGTATTTATCCCTGTAGTGTTTTCAAAGCTGATGCGTGTTGCTGCCTCTGTTTTGCGTGAGTTTGAATGTGCCTGCTGTTTCATGGTTTGGCAATTGTTGACTATATTTTCGTTGTAAATATTGGGGTTTCACTGTGGTTCACTTGATTTTGACGAAGTAATTTCGTTTGCCTTTGGCAAATTCTTTGTTATTAAATTGATGACTTCGGCCTGATTTCCATTTGACTTTGATCTGCAATGTTTTCGACATCGAACTTGATTTTGTGATGTCGATCCTGTTCGACTTTTGCCATACTATTCTCTATCTTTGGTAGTACGTTCAACCTTATTCATTTAATTATATACTTATGTAACGTTAGCTGGGCATGTTGCATACAAATTTGATTGCATTATGTGGTCTGATTCATATGTAGTCTGCTGCCCCCTATGCAGTTTGTACTTGGGTATACAGGCGCATGTTTATGTTAGTGTTGATTCGCCTCACTGCTCGTTCCTGTATCACCTTATGGTTTGAGGTTACACATGTTTATAGGGTCATTTTGACTATGTATGTTTCACTGTGTTCATTTGTCCGCACTTGCAGTGTTCACATATGGCTTTGACTTTACCATTACCTGACTTCAGCACTGCCTTCATGTAAATGCATCAAAGTCTGGGGTAGATAGATTGGCCACTATGTACATTGTTGGTTTATATTCCTATAAGTTAATTTCATACATGTGTGATTATACCTTCATGCTACCCTGACCTGTAGTATGCATTGTCACTCTGGGTTTCCACTTGTCTTGGTGGAGCTCGTACTGTTGTCACACTATTCTGGTCTGGTCATTGTGTAGTTGCATTGCATTGAGTTCCTGTTGTACCATACACTTGAACTCAGTTGCCTTTGTCTGGTTAAGTCTTGTACCACTTGCTGATATTTTCTCTGTTCATTGATGCAGTGCCCATTTCCACTTGTTCAATACAGGATCTAGTTCATTTAAGTTATGTGTGTTGATCTCCTGTGTAGTTTAGTTTGACATTGAATTAGGGTTCATGTCTGAACCTACCAGTCAGGTCTGGTTACCTCATATGTATGCTCTGTCCACTGCCTTTGTTCTCGAATCTGATACATTGCATTGATGCCTTGTATCATTTGCATTTTGTCATTTTGCTTCACTGATGACCTTAATTTCTAATGAGGCTGATCTGCGTCTTTTCTGTTGAGTGTTGTAGTGCCATATCTTTGGTGCTCTCGCCTTCAGTTTGCTATTTCCCTGTGCCTTGCTTTGCGACATGTTGAACTTGTTTCACTTGTTGCCTTTGATCTTGTTTAGTATTGCTTTGAGTTGTTTTGTAGTGGCGAGGCAGTACACGCGTGCGTGTACTGCAGCCCTAGCAGGATTGATAGATTTGGTTGATATTTCGATTGTTAAATGGTTTCGTTGGTT
Organism: Allium fistulosum; assembly: GCA_030737815.1. Taxonomy (NCBI): domain Eukaryota; kingdom Viridiplantae; phylum Streptophyta; class Magnoliopsida; order Asparagales; family Amaryllidaceae; genus Allium; species Allium fistulosum. The sequence continues at coordinate 176,746,043 of CM060904.1, forward strand.
AAATTTAATATTTTGAAGGGTATTTTGAGATGGTTCATTCTGATTTGAGTTGGATTCGTTTGCTTTTTGGATTCATTGATCTTATGAGCATTTCGTGGACTGTATTGGCGAGGCAGTACACGTTAGCGTGTACTGCAGCCAATTAGCATTGTTGTTTTTAAATTGGCATTTCAATTGTTTAAATTGACTTGGATTGTTGATTTGTTGTTTAACACTGTATAGTGTTATATCTGCCGTTATCCGATTCTTTTATCGAGGAGTCGAGTATACGAGATTTCTGTGACTGTCGTCTATTTGACTATTTGATTATTATTGCTTCTGTGCATTAATAACTGAGTTTGAATTAGACTGACCCGTGTATTATTTTCTTTTGAATGTAATACTCGGGTCAGACCCGAGTTATTTCAGGTTGTAGATTTCCTTCTTTGAGTTGCTGTTCGGGATTTGAAGACTTTTCACATCTTCTGAAGTTGTCTTTGTCATTTTGTAGAAGTCGTGTCATTGTATAGGATGATATGTATTCATGTATATTAGTCGATAATGTACTTGTATATATAACTTCCAGAGTCAACAGTTGTAGTTGTATCATATGTATTGTGTCAACTATATTGTAACTGACATCAGTTATATATATATATACATGAGATTTTGTTATTTGTGTTCCGCATTCTCTGTGTATCTGTGTTGTTATTATATTCATTGTCCTAAACTATTATGAACCGTCGTAGTTCGTTTTATACTAGAATTGGGTGTGTCGATGGGAGTAAATAAATAATAAATGAAAAATAAAAAGTATATACCACTCCTATCGAGATAACCAATATTAGTGTAAGGCCAACTACGGATGGTCGCTCCTATTCAGCCTTATTCTTCGTAATAATAGACAGTATTTCTTTTAATACTTTTTGTTATTATGAGCATAGAGGTGGGGCGTCACAGAGCGCCAACATGAAATCGACCGCCTCAAGTTGGAGGCTATTCATGACAAGGACATCATGAAGCACCAGGATGCTAAACTGCTTGAGTATAACACCCAACTTGCCGAAGCAAAGAAGAATGCAAAAGAAACGGCAAAGGCGGTAAATCGCTTGGAGACTTTGCATAAAAAAGAACCGGATGTGACGTTTCATCGTAGTGGCACTCTAGCCTTAGAAAAGGACTCCTTGTAAAAGGAGAAAGAGGTCTTAGCTCGCCATGTTGAAGAGAATGAAAATATAAAGAGAGGGAGGAAAAGATTGAGGTGTAGGAAGAATCGCATAGATACTACGAGGAGATCGTTGAGGCAAGAAACTTAAGAACGAAGCTTGACGAACAATTTGCCCAGATTGAAGCTTTAAAAGAAGTGGCCCGCGAAGAGGGCAGAAAAGAAGTGCTCGAAGAAGCTAACTCCTGGGTAGAAGCTACCACCGAGTCCGGCAGAAATGAGATCAAGAACTTGTTCGATCCGCTTATCGTCGAATGTAACGTGAAAGTACATCTTCACTGTGACTTGACCTTTCTAGGCGAAGGTTATTTTGAATCACTCGCTGAAACCTGGGAGCTCATTGCCAAAATCAAGAAGGAAGAATTAGGAGGAGCAGAGCTTAATGAAGATGCACTCATGCAAGAGGTGCTTTGAGGAAATGAGCCGTCTGATCTGGCCGCTGTGAAACTTCAATTCTTTAAGGCTCCTGCACTGGCTAAAGAAGGAGAAGACGTCGTTGAATCTTCTGGAATCGATCTCAAGGGTCCTTCTACTACCCAAATAGCCGGTACATCATCTTCTCAAATCACGGAGCAACAGATCGGCTATGATCCGAACAGACCCAGCCTTTGTCCCCAGATGCTACCTTCCATTTTCGAAGGGAGCACTCCAATGACCACTGAGAGTCAACCGGATGTTGGTATCGCACTGAACTTCTTCAAATTCAAAAAGTTGTTGTTTTCGGCGAATAATGGCCATTGACTAACACCCGTGCTTTAACGAATTTCTACAGGTCATTCCGGTCCTGAACAAACTCCTAGGAGCGATGTCGCCAAGGAGCAACAAGAGAAAACAGCCGAAATCCGGCTGCTATAGATATTCCGGGGCCCAATGCTCAAGTCATCGGGGCACTTGACGAGGACAAGCCCGAAGACCCATCTCCCGTTGAGGAACTTGATGATGTGATGATCACGGGTGCCATGGAGCACACCGCCAAAATCAGCATGAAGAAGCAGATTGAAGAGGAGGAGAAATCGAAATGCGAAGTCAAAGGCGAGCCCCTTGAGGTGGTAGTCAGAGATCCCGATCTTGTACCTCTACAGGTCATTCCACCAGGCAGGTCGATCCCTAGTGAAATTCCTTCTACTTCTTCAAGTGTTCCAACTAAGAGCAGCAAAGGGTCCCGAAAAGGACGCTCAATTGATTCTACTCCTGAGAAACCGAAGAAGGAGAAAAAGTTAAAGAAATAGTTACCACTTTGCGTCGTTGTACATAGCTTGAATAATTTGAATGTGTATTTTTCTTTAGTAGTAAGTGTACGAGCACGAATCCCAAACTTTTGGAATAACTTGTAACGGATTTTTGAGACTAGTGAATAAAAGTTTTTGTTTTTTGATTAGCCATCATGCGAATCATTACTTCAATAGTTGAATAATTACTTTCCATTCCATGTACTTGTAATAATTTTCGCAAGTCTCTTTAATAATTCACAATCTCCATCTCAAGGCCTCTCTGTAGTCATTGCCTTAAGTCATAAGGGGTGCTAAGCCAAAATTGTAATGAGCTGTCACATCTTGCCTTTAGCAATTTGAATTCTTCCCTCGATTTGAGGTTGGAATTCGTGGGATAGAGAACAGTCGAAATCCATCGATCCACCCGTTGAGTTTACTAGTTGGTCCACGGTCTGGGGACTTAGAGTTATTTTGTAAGAGATCGGTTCATGCATAACTTATGTTTTTGCTTCACTCCATACTCTAGGGACTTAGAATTTTCCCATGGGTGATCAACCGCACCCGAATTTCTCATACTCTGATCCGCGCTTCGGGGACTTAGAGTTTTTCTTATGCGCAGTCGTATTTCCACCCAAGGCAGTTGTATTCCACCGAATGGTTTATACTCTAGTCCGCACTCCGGGGACTTAGAGTTTTTCCCGTGGGGAGTCGTATTTCCACCCGCGGCAGTCCACGCCGCATGGTTTATACTCCAGTCCACACTCCGGGGACTTAGAGTTTCTCCCATAGGCAGTTGTTTTTTCGTCCGAGGCAGTCGTTTTTCCACCAAATGGTTTATACTCCAGTCCGCACTCCGGGGACTTAGAGTTTTTCTCGTGGGAAGTCGTGTATCCGCCCGGGGCAGTCGTTTTTCCGCTCGGATTGTCTACACTCCAGTCCGCACCCTGGGGACTTAGGGCTTTCTCGTGGGTAGTCGTGTATCCGCCCAGAGCAGTTGTTTTTCCTCCCCGATTGTCTACACTCCAGTCCCCCGGGGCAGTTGTTTTTTCACCCGAATTGTCTACACTCCAGCCCGCACTCTGGGGACTTAGAGCTTTCTCGTGGGCAGTCGTGTATCCACCCGGGGCATTCGTTTTTTCACCCGGATTGTCTACACTCCAGTCCACACTCTCGGGACTTGGAGCTTTCTCATGGACAGTCGTGTACTTGCCCGAGGCAGTCATTTTTCCACCCAAATTGTTTTTCAATCTCCAAATTGCCGTCGACCTTTGTTCCTCCTTGCGAGTATCGCCCTTTTGTTCGTCTATGGGAGTCATCAACCGAGCAAATTTACGCAGCTCATCTTGTTCGATCCCATCGGGGATTGGCATGATTGATCGATTTCAAACTCCGTGAATCTATTCACACATCGCACATATCGATATCAATCGGTTTAATTGTATACTTAATATAAAATGCAATAACAGTCGTTTATGTAAAAGAAGTTCAAGATTTTATTCATCACATGGAAAGGAACAAACTAACTGTCTTATTAGACATCCAAAAGATCAAATACTAAAGCAAATGTCGAAAGTAACTAGTACTGAAATATAAAAGAAATGTTCTAGGTGAAATAGTGTCGTAAATGCTCGCTATTCCACGCTCTTGGAAGTGTCGCGCCATCAACAATCGCTAGCTTGAAAGCTCCTTCTCCAAGTCTCCGTTAAATCACATATGGTCCTTCCCATGTCGGGTTCATGTGCGATGGGACTGAAAAAACTCGTTTCAGGATAAGATCACCAACTTCAAAGGTTCTCGATCGGACTTTCATGTTGTAATATCTGGCGACTTGATGTCGGTGTGTAGCCGCTCTCAAATCAGCTTCCTCGCGTGTCTCATCGATAAAGTCCAAAGGTCCTAAGAGAAGATCTTGGTTCGTTCTGGGGTCGTAGTAAGTCACTCGGTGAGAAGGGACTTCAAGTTCTACTGGAATAACTGCTTCGGCTCCGTAAGCAAAAGCAAATGGAGTATGACTAGTCGCGGACTTATGAGTGGTCCTGTAGGCCTAAAGTGCCGTAGAAAGTTTATCCACCCACTTGCCTCTAGCCTTCTCTAAATTTTTTTTCAGAATATACTTTATAATCTTGTTTACAGCTTCAACTTGTCCATTGGCTTGATGGTGAGAAACTGCCGCAAACCTCTTTACAATACGATACCTCCGACTGAATAAATTCAGCGCTATCGAACTGAGTCCCATTATCTATCACGATAGTCCGCGGAAGACCGAAGCGACATATGATGTTTCGAACAACGAAGTTGATAACTTTCTTGGTTGTGATCGTAGCTAACAGCTCCGCTTCGGCCCATTTGGTGAAGTAATCAACCGCGACAATCGCGTACTTCACGCCACCTTTGGAGATTGTTAAAGAGCCGATTATGTCAATACCCCCACATAGCGAATGGCCATGGACTGACCATTTGTGTGATCTCTGTCGGTGGGGCTCTTGGGACTTTTGCATATATCTGGCACTTGTCGCATCGCCTCACATAATCAACAGCATCCCGGTTCACAGTTGGCCAGTGTATCCGCAACGGAGTATCTTCTTTGCTAAAGTTTGCCCCCCAGTGTGATCATCACATTCTCCCTCATGGACTTCTCTCAAGACGCGCTTTATTTCGTCATGCACCGTGATAAGGGAACGGAAAATCCCTTTCTATACATAGTTCCTCCTTGCATAATATACCGCGAAGCTTTACGAAGGACTTGCCGCCTTTCGTTTCTCCTCTCAAGCAAGATTCCATGCAACAAATAGTCTTTAAATGGAGTCATCCACGATTTCCTTTACGGCTCTGTTCCAGTGCTTGATCAACTTCTATCATATTTATGCTTGGGGTATGCAATGTCTCGACTGGAACCAAGCCCATCTGTTGTGCATCACCAGTACTAGCATGCTTTACCAATGAATCGACTTCTCCGTTCTGCTCACGGGGGATATGTGAAATGTCATAGTATTTGATATCCGCCAGCAGCTCCTAAACTCGGGTAAGATATGGGGCAAGTCATTGTCCCTTAGCATGATAGTCTCCTCTAACTTGATACACCACTAGTTGTGAGTCGCAAAAGATTTCAAGAGACTTTACTCCGAGCTCTCTAGCAAGTTTAAGTCCAGCGATCAACACTTCATACTCGGCTTTATTTTTTATAGCAGGAAATCAAGCTTCAAAGCGTAGCAAATTGATTGGTTCTTAGAGGTTACAAGAACAATCCCAGCTCCGGAACAATGATCATTAGATGCTCCATCGATCTATAGCTTCCATCGCACAGTAGGGATCACACTACTCTCTGGAGGTTGTCTTGCACGGTAAATTCCGCTATGAAGTCCGCCAATGCTTGCCCCTGGATAGCTCTTCACGGCAGATATGTAATGTCGAACTGGCTGAGCTTGATGTTCCATTTAAGCAACCTCCCAGATGTCTCAGGGGTGTTGTAGGACATGTCGTAACGGCTGGTCGGTGTAAATGTTGATTGGATGTTCCTAGAAGTAGGGGCGAAGTTTTCATGATGCGATTAGCAAACAGTAAACCAATTTCTCTATCTTTGGGTAATTTCTTTCTGCACCTGTCAATCACTTACTGACGTAATACACTAGTCTTCGAATCCGGTTCTCCTCGCGAATCAAGGCGACACTTATAGCATGCGACGATATAGCCAAGTAAACATACAACTCCTCGTGATCAATGGGCTTTGACAAGACTGGGGGTCTCTCCAAATGATTCACTAGGGCTCGGAATGCATCTTCACAATCCTACGTCCATTCAAAATTCCTCTTTCCCTTCCTTATCATGTCAAAGAAAGGAATGCATTTATCAGTTGCCCTAGAGATGAATCGACTCAAAGCAGCAACCTTCCCATTCAAACTTTGCACTTGCTTAACGGTTCTTGGCACCTGAATATCTCGTATAGCCTGAATCTTTTCTGGATTAACTTCAATTCCTCGAGCATTGACAATAAAGCCCAAGAACTTCCCCAACGTAACACCGAATGAGCACTTCAAAGGGTTGATTTTCATGTTATAGAATCGAAGGATGTCGAACATCTCCGCCAAGTCTCGAATGTGGTCGTTTGATCATGGTGACTTCACAAGAATATCATCCACATAGACTTCCATCGTCCTTCCAATCTGATCTTTAAACATCCGGCTAACCAGGCGTTGATAGGTTGCTCCGACATTCTTTAATCCGAACGACATCACCACATAACAATATAACCCAACATCTGTCACAAATCTGGTGTTTTCCTAATTAGGGACATGCATCGAGATTTGATTATACCCTGAGTATGCATCCATAAAGGACAACAATTCATGCCCTGCAGTTGAATCAACTAGCTGATCAATCCTTGGAAGTGGAAAACTATCTTTGGGACATGCCTTGTTCAAGTCAAAATAGTCGATGCACGTTCTCCACTTCCCATTTGCCTTCTTCACCAGCACGAGATTAGATATCCATTTAGGATAGAGGGCATCACAAATGAACCCATTGATTTTAAGTTTATCCACCTCCTCATTAAGAGCAACAGACCTCTTCAGATCCATGCCTCGCCTCTTCTGTTTCACCGGAACATACTTCGGGTCAATGTTCAATGCATGGCTCGCAATGGCAGGCGAGATCCCGCACATGTCAGAATGAGTCCAAGCGAATACATCCAGATTCGCTCAGAGAAAATTAGTAAGTTCTCTCATCATCGAAGGGCTGAGTTGCGATCCAATTTTCAACACCCGCGATGGGTCATCGTGGCTGACTGTTATATCAATCGTCAGCTCAGCCGGCACCGCCTTAGTCTCCTTGGGCTCCTCCTCATCATCCCTCAGATCTATATCTCTATAGAACCGACTGTGGCGCCCAAACCAAGGCTTAGGCGCCATTTGTCAATCTTCAGTAACTTGGATGCGGACAAACTTGTCCACACCCTTTCCCTTCTCTTTACGCCGAGCCTCTTTCAACTCAGCTACATAACAGGCATGTCCAGTCGTCTGATCACTATGCACAACACCTACTACGTTATCAGTCGGGAATTTCAATGTCAAACACCATGGGGCAAGAGCTGCCCGAAATTCAGCCAGGTCCGGATGACCCAGAAAAACATTTTATGGTGATTCAACATCCAAAACAATGAACGGTAGGATTCGCACCCTCCTACATTCACCTTCCCCCAACTCAACCGGCAATTTGACATAACCAACTGCCTCAGTCGCCACACCGTTAAAACCGTGTATTCAAGCTTTAGATGGTTTCAAATCCTTGGCCTCCATTCTCATTTGATTATAAGCTTTCTTAAAGATAATGTTTACAGAACTTCCACAATCAATCAAAATTCTTCTCACTGGAGCAGGTCCAATCATGGCTGAAATGACTATCGGATCAATAGTAGGGGCCTCCACTCTATCGACATCCCTGATTCTAAACACTATATCATCAGTCATCGTCTGATGTTGCTTGGCTGGAGTTCCATCCTCCATATTTGAACAACATTCAAAATCCACATGTCTCATTGCACGGGCATAGCGCTCCATTTCCTACCAACTTCTATCTGCGGGGTTTGGTCCACCAACTATCATGTTTATTACCAATCTTCCTCCGGTCTGCGCAGGCTCCTCAGCCCTACGCGGAGCTTGCCCTCGATTGGGGTCAGATGTCCCTTGTCCGCTGTCTTGTGGATTTTTCACAAACTGTTGTAACTTCTTCTCCCAAATCAATTTCTTGGTAGCATCCTGGAGATGCCTGCACTCGTTTGTGTTGTCCCATAACATTCATGGAACCGACAATACTTTCTAGTTTGCTTTTGTGTCTCTGTTGACTCCTTAGGACGCAGCTTTTTATATTAAAAGGTATTACAGGTGGACAGGTAAATATTCTCTAGATATGCATTAAGAGGTGTGTAGCTATCATGCATAGGAAACTTAGGCTTCGGCCTTTCGGGCTCCCTCTTCCGATCTCGATTCCTTTCACTACTTCTTTTCTATTGATTCAGCTTGTTTTTGAACATTGACCTAAACCTTCCTAGAACTCTCGTCGGACTGCTTTATTGCGATGTTGCTTTACACCGCTTGCCCTACAACATTGCTCTTTCTAGATAATCTGGCTTCCTCCTTTCTCATAAACTGGGCCTCCTTTGAATAAAAATGTTCCAGTGTGGCCGGCGGTTTTCCAGTTAGCCAGTCACCGAATTCGGATTCCGGGTCAACCCCTCTCGTCATAGCCATAAGAATCGCATGGTCGTTTGGGTTACCAACTTCAGTGGCAGCAACATGAATTCTTTGCAAGTAGTCCTTTAGTGGTTCCCCAAGAGCTTGGATGACACTAGACAACGACATCACATCTTTAGGGCGAGTAGCATGGATTCGGAACTGCTCCACAAACCTTGTTTCCAGTTCATCAAATCTTGAGACTGATCGTGGGGGTGACCTTGTGAACCACATCGTGGTGATCCCAGAGAGAGTTATAGGGAAGCATCTATATTTGGTGGGATCGTTCGCTCCCGTTGAGTGCATCAACCATTTGTCCTCATGATGTGCTGCCTGAAGTCAGTTTTTCTCTCATAGGCAGGCATTGTGGGCATGTTAAACCTTCTAGGATACTCCGCATGTAAAACACTGTCATAAAATAGGGTGTAGCTCCTCAAGATTCCCCAATCATCTTTCGTCAAACCCTGGTTCTCCCTCACTAGCTATCTAACCATCGTTGATAAGTCCAGTGTCTGGATAGGTGGTGCCAAGTGGTGGTCGCGCTCCACCTCGCGTGAATGTTCCGGTCGATGTCTGTGGGCCATCTCACGCCTCCTTGGCCTATCATCCTTCTGATGTGCACCATGAGTATTTATCTCGTCGTCGTTCTAGAGAGGTAGTTGGTCAGCATCCAAACGTACTCCACAATCCAAGTTTCCGGACCCAGCTCCGGCATGGCTTCCCAATTGCACTTGAGGGACAACCCCTCTGGCTGAGGGATCGGTACCGATCCCTAGGGAGGATTGGCACCAATCCATCTTGGCAGACCATGTTGGTCTGCCAAGCATTGCTCTGATGTCCCTGTTCGCGCCGCTTCAACTCTAGGACGCCTACGCCTGTGATGTTCGTCTGATGAGGCTGAACTATCTGACGTTGAGTAAGAAGCAAGATCCCTTATGGCGCTTCGACGCTGTTGTTGAGCAATCTGGTTCATCAAGTTGGCATTAGTCTGGATTTGCTCGTTCAGTTGCCTCTCCATCAGCTCCCTCATTAGGTTGTTGAATTCAGCTCTAGTGATGGAATCACCGGGATTTTGGACTTCAATAGGCTCCACATTCACATTAGTAGGCTGGTTACTTGGAGCTCCTTGTTTGGTGCTGGCAGTTTCGTTTGCATCAACGTTCTGGGAAGTCGATCTGGTATGCCTCACCATTCTGGATTTCTTTGTCTAGATTCTAGCAAATCCGGATAGTATCTGCAAGCTTCTGGATATGGATCTGGATCTCTTCCGAGGATTTCCTCAATCCAGTAGCAATAAAAGGGATCATAACAGACTGAGAATCAAGTTCTCAGTGAAAGCACCAAAATGTTTGCAACCAAATTGGCCACAAACACCCAAGAATAGGTTTAAGTAGTGAAATAAATGAAGAAATTAAATGAAAATAGGGGGAAATCACAAAATAACAAAAAAACAAAGTAGAAAGCAGAAACAACAAGATTTATAGTGGTTCGACATTGATTGCCTACGTCCACAATGAATATTCTCTTTATTGCTTTTTCAATTAACTTGATTACAATCACAAACAGCAAGAAACAGCAAGAGATAAGAAAGGAATGGAGGAAGTTGATTACAATAATGGTGGTATCTAACAAATAGCGTAAGAGTCCCCAGAATGGCCCCCTATGCCTGTATTTATAGATGAAGGCGGCCTCCAATTTGATTGGAACTTCAACAACAGGACCTCCTCGACCATATGAGCCCACCATAGGGAGGGCTAGGCCCAACTCTCAATGGATAGGGATCGGTACCTATCCCTCCATGTGTTGAGTTTGGGCCAGCGATCCCTATGGTAGCTCCCTTATGCTCCAACATGATGGTGCTTCAAATACCAAGGTGTTTGGATGTGTGGAGCTCCTGCTTTTCCTCAATCCTTGGTTCAGTTTCATAATAGTCTGTAAAATGCCGATCCTTCCATGCATTAAAGTGCCGAACCCTCTCGTTGTTCTAAGATAGGTCGAACCGTGCTAAGCCGATCCCTCGTTATAATATTATAAAATAGTATAATATGGTTTATAACATGTTCTACATATGTATGATGTATCACCGATATTATCCTATATTATCACGATATTTTAAAATATCTCATATCGATACTTGACCGATATATACCAGATACCGATATTAACTACTTAGGTACACACTACTACATCCATATTTTAACATTCATGGAAACCACATCAAGCCACACACAATCATCCAAAAATTCCAAACTTTCAAAAACTATAAAACATAACGACGTTGCCTTGCCATTAATTCTTAGTGGCACACATCATCAATTGGTTGCAATATTGATCATGTGATCAACGCTACCTCACCAGCGATCACAACTGTCCACTAACGTTCAATAGCTGCAATTGTCACTTAAAATATCCACTCTTATAAAATATCATTATTTTTTCCAAAAACAATTCATTCCTATACTTGAATAATCCATATGTTTTCATATATTAATATTTAAAATACCTTTCCAAATAATACTCTACTTTTCAAATAATTTACACTTTCATATCAAACTACTCTACATAATATACCAAAGCATTGTATAGTTTCTTCTTTCAAAAATATAGCCCATAATATTTCTTTAAAATGTACTTTGTCTTCGAAACATCTTTTCCAGAATCATTACAAATACTTTCTCAAAACATCCACTTTTACAAAATAGTAAACTTTCCTTAAAATATTATTTTTAGTATTGTTCAAAACATTTAATCCTTTCGAAACATTTTAACCTTTACAAAACATTGAAATCTTTATAAACCATTATGTTCATATGTCTCGTCCTAGTGCTTAGACATCCCTATCGATAACGTTGGCCAAATACATTGATCAGAATTCTTAAAGCACTCGATAGACAAATTAATAGCAGTCTATTTCAAAATTTTCTTTAAATGTTATATATGTATACCCATTTTCTAATTTTGCTTTATAAAATACCTATTTACTTGTATAGTTTTATCAAAACTTAATCAAATACCTTATCCATATACATATATTTTATCAAAAAGATTTCTAATTAATGCATTTTCTAATACCTTATCTATATACATATATCTTTATCAAAAGATTTTTTTCTAAAACATACATTTGCTTACATTGAAACATTTACAAATACTCTTTCAAACATCACACATCATCAACCAAGCATCAAATTTAAATTCATTTCAAATTTTTTATTAATGTATATAAATAATATACATCTTACACAAAATATAATTCTCAATTTCCTTAGCGGTAACTCCACTACTGAAGACACCGCAAGGTCTTATTTTCAATATTGAATAGGTTTCTAACTTTTAAGGAATGATTCCTACTAAATATTATTCTTAATAATAATCATGAATTCAATACAAGCAAACATCAACTAATCAAGCACACATAAGAAATAAACAATCAACGCGTTCAACGAAAAGCAATTCATTAACTTCAGCTGCACTCTCTAATCAATAATAGATCAGAATACAACACTTCGACAACAAGCCACCAATGGCCTAATATTCATCACCATCACCGACACTACTGGTCGGACCAAATCTTTATCTTTACTGCCACAACAACCATTTTATATTCCATACATAAAAGAGATAGATGAAGAGAGATTATATATATACGAAAATAACAAATATGTCCCTAGATGATTACCCCAGTAATCATAATATACACCTACCATCTGTTGGGTGTGTTTCGATCAGCTCCTTCCCTACCACCGAATCAACTCTCTGGACCGGCTCCATCCCTACCACCGAATCAACTCCATCCCATGCCCACCGAACCAGCCTCCACCGAACCACTCACGAACCAGTCTTCTCCAAGTGCCTGCCGAACCAACCTTCTCCAAGTGCCTGTCGAACCAATCTTCTCCAAGCTGCCACCGAACCAACCATCTCCAAGCTGCCACCGAACCAACCTTCTCCAAGCTGCCACCGAACCAACTACCACCGGTCCAAGACATTCCGGACCAACACTACCAGGCCAGATCGCGTCAGCCCAGGCCCATCAGCAGCTGTATACATCCAAGACCCCTACCCCCAGCCTCACTCTATAAATAGAGGGGCAGGGGTACAACAATGGGGACAAGTTTGAGAGCTCAAGCATGGAGAGGACTTTCAAACAACTTTCAGATATTTGTATCAAAGCTTTGTACTTGTAATCTAAACAAGAAAAGGGAAATAACATATAAAGTGGACGTAGGCACATTCTGGCTGAACCACTATGAATCTGCGTGTCTTTTACAGTTTAGCCCCTGCTTTTCATATATTTGCATAAATCACCCAAATCACTAAGAACAGCATAAAATCTATTAAATCATACGACTTTGAGGTGTTTGTCCATTTTTTTTGCAAACATTTTTGGTGCTTTCACTTAGAATTGAACTCAGGACCTTCAGCTTCTTCCACTTAACCTTTTTTCCTAACAGCATCGTTCATCGCTTGGAAAACATGCCTCCCAAGCAGAAGAAAGATGTTAACAAGGGAAAAAACATCGCAACCAGCAGTCTTCCAGATCCAGTGGTCACAGATCAAGTAAATCGTCCCCCTCCAGTAGTAGTACCAAATGAAGGACAGGCTAATCCAACCACTCCTGCCGCAGAACAGCCTGCAGCAATTACTAGGGCAGATCTAGACAGGGTTGTGGCTGAAGTAACTAACCGCTTCACATCCCAGCAGAAAGCCTTGGTGGACCATCTCATGTCACGCTTAAGGGATGCTGAAGAGTCCAACCGCAACACTGAGTCATGGGGTGAGTCCCAGTCTGGAGGATCTCAGAGACAACAAAGATCTTCCTTCTTCGAAGGAGCTAACGGCAGAAGCAGCCATGGTAGGAGCCGAGATCGAGCGCAGCCCGAAGTTAGGCTTGAGGAAACGCTTGGAACTGAACCCAATGGGAGAGGTACCGGGCGGAGGTCAACTGTGGCTGAGCCGGTTGTACTGCCTAACCACGGAAACGCCAGTGAACGGGGCCGAGCTAGAGTCCAGCCCGAAGTTGGACCCGAGGAAGTGCTTAGATCAGAACTCAGCAGGGGAAGATCAAGGCAAGGGCCAACTGTAGCTGACCCTAGCATGCTCCCAGAAGACCAAAGGCAGCCACTGGAGAATATGAGGAATGATAGACGATACCATCCCTACAGGTCATCTGGACGGAATCAATCCCACAGAACAGAACCAAACTCGTTTCTATCTGCTCCAAATTCTGATGAAAGGATGGCACGCTTGTTCAGAGAATGCGTCCAACGGGAGCAAAGGGATCGAGGGATAGGCGCTAGGGTAACCAGCCCTTTCGCCCGCAATATAGAAATTGCTATCACCCCCCGAGAATGGAAGATGCCAACAATGGAACCTTACAAAGGAACCTCCGACCCCGTTGTACACTTACAGAGATACACACAACATATGCTCATGAGTGGAGCAACAGAGGGAGTACTGTGCAAATGCTTTCCACTATTCTTAGCAGATCTCGCTACCTCCTGGTTCTGTCATTTACCCCAGGGATCCATCAGCTCATGGGAAATGTTGAAAGAAAAGTTTATTAGTCAGTTCCGCATTCATGTGGAACAACCTAAGGACGCTTATTCCTTATCCAGCATCAAACAGAAACCTGGAGAGAAACTGCAGCAATACCTAACCCAATTCAATGCCGCAGCGGCCTCAGTCCAAGATGCCGATGAGAAGCTTATCCTAATGGCCCTTTGTAGTGGTGTGCACCCGGACACTAAATTTGATAGAAGGTTGACAAAAGAAAAACCAGCTACTTTGCCCGATTTCTTCCATGAAGCCGGGAAATATATGAGGCTTGAGGATGCTGCCGTTGAGGGGCAGTCAGGACAACAAAATAAGGCAACTCACAGCAACGCGCCTGCTGTGGCAAGGGACGTTCGAAGAAATGATTCCAGAGACAATGCTGGGGGCAAGAAGGGAGAAAAGCGCCTATATCGGCCAGGACCGAGATTCGACACTTATACTCCTTTGAACGAAACCGTCGAAAACATCTTCCTTGCCACCCAAGGCAAAGTTAGATACAAACGCCCACCATACAAGAAGGAATCAGATAACGCGCAGAAGTCTGGAAAGTTCTGCCGCTTCCACGAATCTCATGGGCATGATACCAATGAGTGCCATCATCTCCGGGACTTGATTGAAGAACACATCAGAAGGAAGAAACTGGAACGCTATGTAAAAGGTCAGGACAGGACTCCAGCTCCTGCCAATGAGAACCCAAGGCTACCCTCACCGGAGATCGGCAGAGGAAACCGCAACACTAGCGGCTCTAGTCAAGAGAAGATAGTGGTCCATACCATCTCGGGAGGACTGCACATAGCCGACAGAAGCTGGGCAGAGATGGAAAGATATGGAAAGTCACTTAGAAACAATGAAGACTATGTTAATTCTGTTATAGAAGAGCGCCACCCGAAGCGGAAAGAGAATCATGACATCACATTCGGTAGGCGTGACCTAGAAGGAAGGCAATACCCTCACATGGATCCCATGGTTATCTCTGCCCGGCTCGGTCCAGCCGAAGTTTTCCGAATTCTAGTAGACATTGGAAGCTCAGTAAATATCCTATTCAAACATGCATTCGACAAAATGAAACTATCAATGAAGGATGTATCTCCCTGCAATAAACCACTACACGGTTCCACTGGAGATGCGAAGATGCCCCTCGGGCAACTGGACCTCTTTGTTGAAATTGGAAGCCATCCCCGCTCCGCTGTACGGAAACAGACGTTTGTGCTAATAGAAAGCCACTCGACCTACAACGCCTTCTTAGGAAGGCCAGCCTTGTCTGACTTCCAAATTGTCCTAGCCCTATGGTGCCTAAAGATGAAATTTCCAACGGACAATGGAGTAGGGGAAGTAGAAGGAGACCAGGACGTTGCTCGAGACTGCTATGTAACAGAACTTCGCAACAATCTCAGGAAGGATAAAGGGAAGGGTGTAGAGGTTGCCCTCTGCACAAAAAGTTTAGAAGCATAGCAACTAAAGAAAGCCCCTCCTCTTCGATATACCAGCGATCCTTTCAATGAATTAGACCCCAGGGACAAAGAGGAGGAGGCCACCACCGAGCCTGCAGAGGCTATGGAATTTGTATCTGTAGACAAACATGACTCGAGTAGACTATTGAAAATTGGGTCCCAACTAAAAGCAGAGTTGAAGGAGCAACTCGACTTTCTCCGCCACAACTTGGATGTATTCGCATGGTCACACGCTGACATGACCGGAATCTCCCCCGACGTAGCATGCCACGTACTAAACATTGATCCTACCAAGGCGCCCGTAAAACAAAGAAAGAGAAGTATGGGGGCAGAGCGATCAGCAGCCCTCGATGAAGAAGTAAAGAATCTACTTGCCAATGACTTCATATGAGAAACCATCTACCCGGAATGGATCGCTAACCCGGTACTGGTAAAGAAGGCTAATGGGAAGTGGCGAACATGCATTGACTTCTCCAACCTAAACGACGCCTGCCCAAAGGATTGCTTCCCACTTCCCCGAATCGACCAACTTGTAGACAGCACAGCCGGGCACGAGCTCTTATCTTTTATGGATGCATACTCAGGATATAACAAAATTCCTATGCATACTCCCGATCAAGACCACACTAGTTTCATCACTGACCGGGGTTTATACTGCTATAAGGTAATGCCTTTCGGACTTAAAAATGCAGGAGCCACCTACCAGCGCCTCGTCAACAAGATGTTTGCAGGGCTAATAGGACAAACTATGGAAGTATATGTGGATGACATGCTGGTAAAGTCAAGGAAAGCCGACGATCACGTAAGCCACCTAGGCGAGATGTTTCAAGTACTTCGCTAGTATGGAATGAAGTTGAATCCTCTAAAATGCTCCTTCGGAGTATCATCAGGAAAATTCTTGGGATTCATCGTCCATGCCAGAGGGATTGAAGCAAACCCTTAACAAGTCCGAGCGCTAAGGGATATCAAGATACCTTCCACTCGGAAGGAAATGCAAAGCCTGAATGGAAAAGTGGCCGCCCTAAGCCGATTCATCTCCAAAGCAACGGACAAGTGCGTCCCCTTTTTCGAAGCTCTAAAGAAAGACAAAGGAAAGTTCGAATGGACTGACGAATGCTTAAACGCTTCCTTAACTTAATCGAACACCTCCAGAAACCACCGGTACTCTCGACTCTAAGCGAAGGCGAAGAGTTATACCTATACCTTGCTGTGTCATCTCACGCCCTAAGCGCTGCCTTGGTAAGGGAAGACAACCACACGCAGCGGCCAGTCGTAAGTAAGAGGTTTATGGGGGCAGAAGTCAGATATCCTAAACTTAAGAAGCTAGCATACTGTTTACTAATCACGTCATGGAAACTGCGTCACTACTTCCAGTCCCATTCCATCAAAGTTCTGACCGATCAACCACTGAGGCAGGTACTCCATCGTCCCGACACTTCTGGGCGACTACTTAAATGGTGCATTGAACTAAGTCAGTATGATATCACCTATCACCCTCGCACCGCCATCAAGGGACAAGCCATGGCTGATTTCATTGCAGAATTCACTACCAACGAAGATAAGGAGCAATTGGAAATAGCAGAAGACAGCAAGTGGAATCTCTTTGTGGATGGTGCATCAAACGAACAAGGCTCGGGGGCAGGTGTGGTAATAATCACTCCCAGGGGAAATAAGCTGCACTATGCTATAAGGTTGGAGTTCACTGCCACCAACAACGATGCAGAATATGAAGCAGTGATAGCTGGATTAGAACTTGCCTTAGAAATTGGAGCCAATTCTTTGTGTCTTCATAGCGATTCTCAACTTATTGTTAATCAAATACTAGGAGAATTCCAGGCTCGAGAAGAACGACTCATAGCATATTTAAGGAAGACCAAGTTACTTCTCAGTCGATTGGATCACTACTTAGTCAAACACATCCCTCGGGAAGAGAACCAAGAGGCCGACGAATTGGCAAAGCAAGCTATCATGAGAGACGGCACTATTTCCGGAGCGGTAGCCATCTCAAAGCAACTGACCCCAAGTTTTGAGCAAGTGAATCTGATAGCTGCAACCGAAGAAGCAACTTGGATGACTCCCATCCGAGACTACTTACAAAGCGGCACACTACCCAACGGGCGTAACGAAGTCAAGAAAATCTTGAGGAAAGCTTCCCGCTACACCATACAAGAGGACATCCTCTATCGGCGAGGATTCTCTAACCCCTTATTAAGGTGTGTCGCTGGAAGGGAAGCCAAGGAAATCTTATCCAACATTCATCAAGGAAGCTGCGGAGATCACACCAGAGGGCAAACTTTAGCAAAAAAGATACTCCGATATGAATATTTCTGGCCCACCTTAAGAAGGGCGCCTTAGATTTCGTCAAAAAATGTGACAGATGCCAGAAGTTTGCTAAGATTCTGCGGCTACCAACAACTGAGATTACTCAAATGACCAGCCCTTGGCCCTTTGCAGTATGGGGAATTGACTTAATCAGCGAACCACCAATGGGCCGAGGCGGGGCCAAATATGCTATAGTGGCAGTCGACTATTTCATCAAATGGGTGGAAGCAGAACCTTTGAATAAAGTATCTTCAGCAAAAGTTATTAACTTCTTGATCAAAAATGTTCTGTGCAGGTACGGAGTCCCATTCAAAATCATATCAGACAATGGACTTCAGTTTGACAGCGAAGAATTCGCCAACTGGTGCTGAGAGCACGGAATTCACAAAAGCTTCTCATCCGTAGCGTATCCCCAGGCAAACGGACAAGTCGAAGCCGTCAACAAAATTCTGAAAACTCTAATAAAAAAGAAACTCGAAAAGTCAAAGGGCGCTTGGGTGGATGAACTCCCCACGGCACCGTGGGCCTATCGCACATCTTTTAGAACCTCGACAGGGCATACTCCTTTCTCTTTGGCATACGGATCGGAGGCTATGCTCCCAGTTGAAACCATCGTGCCTTCCCACAGTAGGATCCACTATAACCCAGAATAGAACGAAGAACTCCTTCACATGTCTTTGGATCTAGTTGAGGAGAGAAGAAACGATGCAGTCCTTAAAGCAGTAGCCCACAAACAAAAAGTGGCAGCACAATACAATTCCAAAGTCAAGCATCGTACCTTACAAGAAGGGGATCTTGTCCTCAAGCGGATCTTCCCTCGCCCCGGAGCACTAGATCCAATCTGGGATGGACCATATGTAATTCATAAAGATCTCCACAATGGAGCTTATATTTTGTCAACAGTGGACGGAGAGGTGTTCCAGAGGGCATGGAACATCCAACACCTCCGTCGATACTTTTCTTAACTTGTACCGCCCATATGAAGTGAATTAACAAAGAGAATCAGTGGACGTAGGCATTTTCATGCCGAACCACTTTAAAAAACCCTGTCTCTTTTTTAACTTGTTCCTTTATATCTTGGCTGCTTGTTAACTTTATCCTTTTCTGTTGAACAAAATCTTATGCGTATAGCATTTCCATTCAAAGCACTCCACAGCGCAACTTCACCTGGACAAGACCTAACAGGTACTATGCGAATCTATGCCCTCGCCAATGAGACACTTTTGCTCCGGCATCCCTCTGCTGCAGGTTAACTCATTGCTCGCGACGGCCCTTAAAGCCAACTGTAATGAGCCGATTATAAGCCACCGAGAAGGCCGACTATAGCCGAGGCAGCTCATTACGGCGTTCGGCTCGCCGGCAACTGTGAACCGACTATAAGCCCCAACATAAGGTGTGGCCAGCCAGGGGCAGTTCACGGTTGACGATCGGCACCCACGCTAGCCGGCCACAGTAAATCGAATAATGCCCACGATTACGGGCCATAATGGCCCGGGTAGTTACTGTGCGCGATCTCGGCTCCGATGTGTCTTAAGTGCGGCTGTGGTAAAAAAGAATTAACTCCCCGCGGAGGCGTAAGATGGGTGACAAATGTCTCCAAGACCCACAGCTAGGGAAATGACTACAAAGCCCGTTTGCCACGAACTTAAGCACATCGAAGGCCTTTCGTGATTGGAAGTTTTACTATTTCGCATATTTCAATTTTATTTAAGAAACTTTTCTCCTATCCTCTGTAACAATCCCTGAAGTACAGGACATAGAACAGGAGATATTCACTAATGGAAGCGGATGCTCACAGCAAGATACTGGACCGCATCCCATACTCGGTCACACAGGATATTCAAAGCTGCCATCTACAAGCAAAATATAAAGGGCGGTATTTCCTTCTTTCATGTGTAAACACGTGACTATAATTTATTCACACCTCACGCTAACATTGCAAGTCATGAAATTATGTTTTAAACAAGAACCTGACGTCAAACACAATTTAATTACAAGAATATGCATAGCTATATTTCTCATACAACATGTCAAAATAGCAAAAACATTCAAAAGACAACAAAATCAGCTTAAGTTAAAGAATTACACGTCAAGAATAGTGTTGTTTATTACAAGTAGCATAATTACAACCTAAGAGTTACGTTACTGTTTTGAGACTAACATATACAACAATGTCAAGTCTACAAAAAGATATCCAGGTCTAATCAAGGAGCCGGTTGCGTTGGAGTCTTATCCTTGTCCTGTTGCCCACCTGTCCAGTCAAGAAAAGAATTCATTAGTGATAAGTGACCAAGTTAACGGAAAGACTAGAAAGGAAGACTTACCAACATCTGCTCCTTGGTCATCTTGATCATCATCCTCTACTTGCACACTTGCCTCCTCAGCTGCAAGCAACCGCATGCCCTCCTTCACCGCCACCTTCTCCTCCTTGGTAAATTGGGTGGTAACCACATCCATCCTGAAGGGCACACCACCCTCCTTATCCGCATCAGCCCTAGCCTCCTCCAGAGCCCGGAGATAAACCCTAGCCATGACCCGGGGATAATCATCCATCCAGGAGAGGTTGCCCTTCTTCCAAGTACGGAAGTACATATCCTGGAGCATTTCGTCCATCATCCCCTTGTTCTCCTCAAGCTCCCTCGTCCGGGCCTCAGAAGCCGACAACCTTACAACGGCAGCATCTCTCTCCAATTGGTATCTCGAGCAGTCAGTCTGAAGGGATTACCGCATCGCCTCCATCTCCTCCTTCAACTTGGCTTGAGCAAGCTCTGCGGCCTCAAGTATCCCAGATGACTCCTCTATCTGCTCAAGATCTGCTTTCCGAACCTCATCCACCGTGGCAATGGTCATATCAATCCGTTCCTTGCAAATAGCCTCCATTTTCCGCAGTTCGGCCCGGCTGGCGTCTTCCATAGTTTTCTTTAGTCGTCCGGAGGCGGCCTCGTGCTGAGAGATCTGGATGGCCTGATCGGCAAGTTGCTTGGCCTGGTCGGAAACCACTAACCACAATCTTATGTTGGCACTACCAATTTCCTCCCCAGTCCTGACCAGTCGGGCATGATGCCCCATCAACTTCCTGGTCTCCTCAACAACCCGGTCGATATTTGCCTTAGCTTCGTCCCCCATAGCGACAATCCGAGTAGTAAGCAAATCAAGGTCCAGGGACTTGGCCTCATCAAGCAACCTTACCATAGGATTGCGAGGAAGAAGGTGCTCACCAGTAACCTCATCAAAAGAGATGTCATGAGATGCCGGGTCCAGGTCCGGATGACCCGCAAACGGATTGCGTACTAAGCCAGGATGATCTATTGGGATGACGGTTGGATTCCCAGACAGATGGGGGGAAGGCATAAGCTCGGTATCCTCCTCTGTAATGTCGTGAATAGGCTGGGGTGGGGCCGGGGGTTCAAGAAGAGGTTCAGACGAAGATCGACTCCTCTTCCTCTTCTGTATATCTTCTTCGATAACTTCGAGAAGAGGACGATAGCCGACTATGTCTCCCGGGCGGTTAGTAGAAGGCTTCGGCTTGGCGGAAGCTTTGGAGAGTTTGTATTGTTCAAGCCTGTGCCGAAGATCTGAGGTCTTGGCCATTTTACCCGTTCCTGATATGAAAACCAAGTGTCACCAACATGTATTGAGCCACCATTCAAGAATTAAAAGAGTAAAGAGAAATTCACCTTGAACCGCCGAAGATGCTTCAGTAGAGGCGCTCCCGGAAGATAAATCGACGTCGGCCCCAACTTTATCGGCTTTTTTGGACTTCTCCGTCCCCTCCAAACCTTCGAAGGCTTGGCGGAAAGCGTCATCCGTCCACTCTTGCATCTCGCCTACTTGCCCAGAAGACAAAGTTCCGACACCGTCGCCACCTCCAGCGCCTTCTCCTCCATCTTCGCCTTGCTCCTCCTCCACATCTCCCTCCTCCAGGATATCTGGACATGTGCTGGGAGAGGGACCGTCAGACTTTTTGAGCTTCTTCCCCCCGGCAACCGGGTGTTTCGGAAAGGGCCTCCTTTTACTGCTCTTCGACTCGGCCCCTTCTTTAGCTTAGGCCGCCTTCTCTTCGGCCGTGTCCCTCTGCTTGACCACGGACTGCTGTGGAAGGATCAAGCTGTGCTCCAAAAGTGTAGCGTTCCTGATCAGGTAAGCAGCCGACCTATCTCTTCCAATAATAGCTTCTATTTCTGCTGCCATTTGAACCAGGCGATCATTCTCCACGACCGCAAAACCACCTGTCGCTAGCAAAAAATAAAAACACATAAGAAGGAGCATTGCAACCAGAGCGGGAATTAAAAATAAAGCTTTGACTTACATCCGGAGGTGAAGCGCCGAATAGAAACGGAATCATCCCTGATAAAAAACCATTCCTTCTTGAACATGCTGTACTTGGAGTATAGATCCAGGACCGGCTTAAAGGATACGGTCGATTCCAAGCTAATGTAGGGAGACCCCTTCTTATAGCCTCTCAAGTTGTACAAATACCGGATCTCCCGGTTGGAAGGAGGACGCCCATATCTCCTTTGGAAGATGACGAAGAGACTCACCAGAATGGCATAGGAGTTGGGCTGAAGCTGGAGTGGAGCTACCTTTAGATATGTGAGAAAGCTGACTACCTAGGCATTGAGAGGCGGGATGGCATCACACATGGAATGGTATCTGCTGTAGGCAAAATATCCTTCGGGAGGATCATACGGCATCACTCCCGCATCCGGCAATAGCATGCGCGCTCGGTCGATCCCGAAAGAGCGAGATATAACATCAAGTTGCTCGCCCTTGAGTGAGCTAGGGAAGCAATCAGGAGGCAAGTTCAGAAGTTCCTGAGGACCATACCCGTCCACTAGCGATCTCGGGGTAGGCCCATGTCGTTCTGGATTCGGCTGAACTGGGGGCACGACGGGAGATTCTCTTTTGTCCGTAGATCTCTTCTTTTCTGATCGGGTTTCCACTTTGTGAGACATTATTTGCGGCACGAAAAAGCACATTGTTAGAACAAGGGATATAGAGGGTCAAACGAACCAGCCTCCCAGTCTAGAGTTCCACTTATAAACACGTAAAGTCATTCGGCAGCGCAAGTCATTAGGCAGTTCAAAGTCATTCGGCAGCGCAAGTCATTAGGCAGTTCAAAGTCATTCGGCAGTGCAAATCATTCGGTAGTTCCAAAAACATTGAAATCATAATCATCCGGCAGTTACCTGGTTCGGTAGACAGAAAGTTTTCAGCAGTATAATTGATTCGGTAGAAAGAAAAATCTGGTTCGGCTATATCGATTTGGAAGGAATATCAAAGGTGCATAGCCCCTACTTATAGGCGGATATGGGATACCGGACCAATTGATTCGGCACCCAGGGACCGAATGGAGATGACCAAAAAGACAAAGCACGCCATATACAGGCATATGCTCTACTTTGGGGGGGGCAAGTGTTGGGTGTGTTTCGATCGGCTCCTTCCCTACCACCGAATCAACTCTCTGGACCGGCTCCATCCCTACCACCGAATCAACTCCATCCCATGCCCACCGAACCAGCCTCCACCGAACCACTCACGAACCAGTCTTCTCCAAGTGCCTGCCGAACCAACCTTCTCCAAGTGCCTGCCGAACCAACCTTCTCCAAGTGCCTGCCGAACCAATCTTCTCCAAGCTGCCACCGAACCAACCATCTCCAAGCTGCCACCGAACCAACTACCACCGGTCCAAGACATTCCGGACCAACACTACCAGGCCAGATCGTGTCAGCCCAGGCCCATCAGCAGCTGTATACATCAAGACCCCTACCCCTAGCCTCACTCTATAAATAGAGGGGCAGGGGTACAACAATGGGGACAAGTTTGAGAGCTCAAGCATGGAGAGGACTTTCAAACAACTTTCAGATATTTGTATCAAAGCTTTGTACTTGTAATCTAAACAAGAAAAGGGAAATAACATATAAAGTGGACGTAGGCACATTCTGGCTGAACCACTATGAATCTGCGTGTCTTTTATAGTTTAGCCCCTGCTTTTCATATATTTGCATAAATCACCCAAATCACTAAGAACATCATAAAATCTATTAAATCATACGACTTTGAGGTGTTTGTCCATTTTTTGTGCAAACACCATCCATATTATAAGGTAACTGCCAACCACTCCCAAGGGGAAAAGGACTCTAAGTCTCATCTAAGGTCAAGACTCATGTCTCATACATGCAAGGTATTGTTCTTGAACTACTCTGATACCAACCGTAACACTTCACCTTTATACTCATGCTACCAAAGAGTATTACTAGGTAATATTATCTAATGATACGGAGAATGAGACGATATGAGCTATCACACGTGCATTTTCCCTTGGGCTAACATCAGCACGTATTTAAAATCTCATATAATACATCCATATATACTCGGTATCGGTACAAAGCAATAAACATGTGTGCTTGCCAAGGTTTTAAATCTCGGATTTCGGTCACGTCTCGTCTCGAAGAATTTAGATAGCTTATCTCGTATCGGGTGAGATCTCGAACGAGATGAGTGCATCTCGGTCGTCCATCTCGGATTTACATCTCAGTTTCTAAAATTCATTTCGAAGTTATCTCGGAGTATATGTCATGTCGAAAATTAGTTTTCATACACCTAAATTTATAATACTAGTCACTACCTTAAGGAAAACACTATGCACTTACCTTGAATATATCACACGCTTATCATTAGTAATTTAGTATGGAAAAATATCACTTGCATCATGTAAAATAAACAAATAACTAGATTTCATGAATAATGTTCAATATAATATCATATGAGATAAAGTAGATAAGAAACAAACCATAACATATGCACCTTTACTTTGTTTGATCTTTCACTTAACTTTCCTACACAATATAATGTCTCATTTCTACCTTTTATGATTTATAGTGCTGCAAGGGAAATCTTAATTTTATAACTTCAAATACAAAAGTCTACAAGTAGAATTAAGATATTCTATGTCTGATTATAGTATTTAATTATTAGCAAACAAAATCTCATTAAGCAACTAATAGCATAGATATTTCAAACAAATGTAGAAAATAGCATACATAGTACAAACAATTTCAAACATTTAGTAATATTATAAGAAAAGCAAAAAAATGATGTACGAATGAACATGTAATCATCAAATGAAATTAATATATGAAAGAGAATTCCTTTATTGCTTAAAATTAAGCCTTGAGGAAAAAAATTATAGCAGCAAAGACTAAATGAAATCAAATTGGGAATCCATTTAGAACATAATGTTAAATAAGTGAAGCCCAAAATTTATAGCCGCAAAAAATAGGGTTAGGAAAAAAACTCAAGAAAGTGTCGAAAAAAGAAAAATGAAATCGGATGTAAATTAATTTGGATCAGAAACCTAAATGAAAATCATAAAGTGAAATACTTACCATAATCGATGTAGATTTTATCATCTTCTTACACTTGTCACTGCCGTAAAATAAGAGACGAAGATTAAATGAGATTTATATAAGAAATAAGGGTTAAAAAAAGTACAATTAAGAAGGCTTAAATTAAGGTAAATGACGAGCTAGCCCAATACGGAAAAAGAGTTGATTTTTTCTAAAATTCAAAAATTCGGCTGATATCTCGCTGTTAAATCTCGTCCGAGATACCGGACGAGATACTGAAATCTCGTCCGAGATTTGGGTCAGACGAGATTCAAACGAAATTAGTTGTTTCGAATCGCCCAGGCTTGAAAACGAGATCTCGCCCGAGATGAGCGAGATTTAAAACCTTGGTGCTTGCAGGATAAAATAGTACATAATATAAAATAAATCACAAAGAACACAGAGTCATCTACGCAGCGGCATATATATATATATAAGTCCAAGTGGATCTACAAAGACAGTCATCTTCCCACCATCTATAAAATATATACAATGTATATAACGAAACACTAGTCGACAAATAACTAGCCTCCAACTATGCCCACAATCTCAAGCTGGTCACCTCATCTTTGAACCTGAAATGTTTAGGACTAACCCGAGTATTATATAAATAACACATGGATCGAACTATGTCTAAAATGTAGATATCAACATAACATGGAAACTGGCATGGTATAACTAACATATAAATATCCTAAAATGGCATAAATTATTATTAGATTCAAAACATATCTCAAATCATGCATAAGTATGATTGCCCACGTATAAGTAA
Organism: Allium fistulosum; assembly: GCA_030737815.1. Classification (NCBI taxonomy): domain Eukaryota; kingdom Viridiplantae; phylum Streptophyta; class Magnoliopsida; order Asparagales; family Amaryllidaceae; genus Allium; species Allium fistulosum. Next base: position 176,772,171 of record CM060904.1, read on the forward strand.
AGTCAAACTACGAATTAAGTAGTGAAATATCAGAAAGGAAGAAACATCCACACATACAACTATCATCAATGCATAAGAAACCATCAAGTACCATAGGGCCAACACATAACAACGCCCATGATTACCTCTTAAACAATCATAAATAGACATATCCCAGGTCCTTCATACTCATGTGAGTGAAACAACAAACATTCATACAACCAAACATACAATGACAATACACATTAATACAAAACAGGCTAACACCTCAGCGTAGCCTTAATTATCCTCCTTGGTAATCTCTTATATGGGGATGGACTATACGTTGGACACACAGTCTATAGTATAATCCTCTACACATTATCATACTACATTAAACTCAAAGAGGTGTAACACATGTCTATCAATCGCATATCATAACTAGGCAGGAGACCGACAGACACTCGCTTGCTCCAAGAGACTACACCGTGCCCGTTTGGCATGGCTCCTACAGTCTTTAGTTACCTCGACGACTATTGTGATCCAATATTCATTGGGTGCAAGTCTACACTATGCAATGGCCACAACCCTGCAAGTGCCTCATATGGTAACAGATCGTTGGCTTATGTGACATGAGGCAAAAACACACAACAATAGCACATAACTATATAACACAAGGTGTGTCATGGATCTAGGGCGTGACCTCGTTGTCAGGCCGTTAGGATGAATATTAGCCTAATTTGGTTTTACTCACCAAAACAATACGAGTACATATAAAGGATATACATCAATACACACACACATATGCACACAACCATATATAACTCTTGACATACACCTATAGGCATATAGCCTTACTCACCACAGTGTGCATCACCTCATACACAACATATGCAATACCTTAGTATTGCTTATCCCCATTGAGTGACATCTACTTACAAAAGTAATCTAACATATATCAACTCAGGCATTCCATACATTTGGTGTTACTCGCTCGTTTGCTCAATGCTCATAAAGTACACTCAATAATATTCTATACTGCGAGTCCTATGAGTAAATGAGAAAATATTACCGAATGTCTCATACCAAACAGTATTTCTAATGCGTTCACTTAAGTTCCTCACAAGCTAGAATTTCACACAAGAATATCCTATATAACAAGTCCAAAGAATAATTGGAGAAATATTACTGAAAGTCTCATGCCAGATGGTGTTATAACTCCGTTTATTCAGATTCTTCGTTACATAGAAATATAAACAACCATAACACACATATTAATTAGAAAAGAGAGATATTCACCGATAAAAATATATTTTAACTCATAAAAGCCTTTTATAAACTTTAATCAGTCAAAATTCTATTTTTCTTTCTTTTATAAAACCAAAACAAGAATTTATATTCCTTTTAAATATCTTTCAAAAACTCTTTTGAATATTATAAAATCTTAGAAATAGCTCGTAAAACAAAATTAAAATTTTTCTATGATTAGGATTTTTAAACAAATTTTATAAACTTCAAATCAATTTCTTTTATTTTAGTTCCATAAAACATTCTTCCAAAACTCTTGTTTATTCCCAAAACTCATGAAAAACACTTTAAAAATCATACAATTTAGATTTGAACCCATTTTTATTATTTTATTTTACGGATTTTTAAATAATTATTCAAATTCAAAAATCAAAATTTCTTTAATAAATCAATACCTTTAATGAAATAATTAATATTCAATTTGAATAAAAGAAAATCTCCAAAATAATTTCATATTTATAATACCTCCATTTTACACTTTTAAAATACATTTTTATTTTAAATTTTAATTAAAACATTTTTTAGAAGTAGTACATGCATGCAACGCTTGTAACATCATCGTTCCAAACATTCACACCGGTGCACTGGTTTGTCCACACCGGTCCATTGGTCCATGGTCTGGAATGGTGACGTTCTAGGCCGTGTATGCCATTCTTGGTGGCTTCAGCCATTCCACTTTCCTCCGCTTGACCCTTATGTATACACCACACAATATATTACATTCGAACACACCAAATATCACCATATCAATCAAATTCGATCATGGAATAAGAAAAACAATTCGGTTCAAGAATAGAAAGCAACATGCAATTCACACAATTCATCAACAATAATCGATTCAAGCATATATACATAGTTAGTGAGTGTAATTACTTAACTAAGGTTTGCTAAGCTCCAAATTCTTCATAGCTCTATAATTCTCTACCACTCCTCCTCTTTACTAATTTTCCAAGCACTCAGATCTTAATCAAAGTGCAGACTTCTTCGTGAGTAGTGGTGTAGTGTGGTGTTGAGAGTAACATACTTTAATTTTAGGATTTTAGGAATTTTATTTCTTTTTATTTTGATTTTAGAAGGAGAGGAAGGGTTTTTACATAATTTTGTTTCATGAAGCAAGAAGAGAAAATGATGAAGGGGGTTTGTACGTGAAGAATTTTCATGTGCAAAGGAGATAGTTCTAGAGCCAAGAAAAGTCTAGACGTTGAGATAATGGATTTGCTCATGTTGGGATAACTTAACGTTAGTAATTTCCATTTCCTTCTTCTTTATTTTCCATCTTCATTAATTCTTACCCAGCTTAAATTTATCTTATCCCAAAATAAAAATCATATTTATATTTCTTTAGTGATTACACAACATTATGCAATTTTTATAGAATTTATTTTTCATAAATTCTTTTATTTTAATTAATAGTATCAAAACTACTACTTTAAGCCCACTTAAGTTAAATCCTTTTATTAACCCATAATTATTCCAATTTCCACTTAAAAATTATTCCTTACTCAAAACTATAATATTCATCCATTATACAATTTTATAAAACGAGCGTTACGGCAAGCACGTCGCGCGTGAAATATTTTTCTACTACAAATTGTATATGTTTAATCATATTTTTGCGTTGAAAGAAGGTGTAGTTAGTTTTAGTTTTTATTTTTAAATTGCGACATCTGATTTTTTTTGTTTTTTTCCATTTTTAATTCTATTATTAATTAATAAAGAATGAATTTTTGAAGAAAATTTATTTGTTAGATCATATTTTAATGCGGTATGATTTGATTTGGTAATATTTGTAGATGGGCATTTTGAATTGGTGAAGAAAGTTTAGTTGTTAGATTCTATTTTTAATTGATATCAAGATTTGATTTGGTAATATTTGTAGAGGGACATTTTAAATTGATAAAGTAAGTTTATTTGCTAGATCTTATTTTTAAGTGATGGCGCGATTTTGATATTAATTTTGATAGTTCATACCAACATCAAAAAGAGTGACATCAAATTATTACAACTATTATTAAAGATTATTTCTATATTTTAACATGTTTAACTTAAATCATTTTTTAATTACATTTAATTCCTTTCTTAAATAAATTCAAAAATCCCTTATTAATTTTTTGCATAAAAAATAAACTTTTAATCTTGTTTATTAACAACATTAAACTTTATAAAAATATTTCAATCACTTTTAATTCAATTAAAATCATCTGAACTTAAAATATCAATTAATTGCTCTCAAATAGTTAGATTTCATTAACAAATATTTTATTATCAAATTCCATTACTATCAAACAATTATAAATTATTCTCAGTAAATCTTTAAAGTTCCATTTTAATTAATTAAATCACTATTATTAATTTTAATTAATTGCTTCTCAATACCGGGTTGTTACAGTTCTGCACAAAAACCATATTTGATGAACATGGCCTCGTGTTTTTCTAAGAATTGTGAATTTTGTAGCAAAATGAATCATGTCTTCGTATTTTTTAAAACTATAAGGTATAAGAATAATTAAATAGAGAACTGCAATTAGTTTTGATACAGTTAAAACTAAAATTAAACACATTTCGCTCAAAGCAAAGGGTTGAAGGGAGATAGTGCATCAAGCTATTCGTAAGGGCCAACTTGATCCTCTTCCCCAGGGATCCCAAATGATGAAACCCTAGAAGAGCCGCCGACTTATCATGTGTTTGTATGACTTGACTTAATATCCACGTTTGGATCAGTGTTTCTTAATGTTTGATCTTTGTTTCGTAAAATTTATTTTAAGTATGATTTTAGAAGAAGTTTCGATGTTTTATTGTTTTCCATTATATTATTTTGTTCTAGAAATAAAAATGAAATATTTGATAAGGGTAAAAAATGAACGTTTTTATTTTGGATTTAGCCTCGTTTTAAAACTAATTATCGTAAACAGCCCGGTATTAAAAGTAATATCAGATTTAGCCCTGTTTTGGCCAGCTCAGCTCCGAGCTGGCCAAAACATACTGGCGACTTTTCAAAAGTTGCCATTTTTTTTTGCGCATAATATAGGCGACTTTTGGGAAGTCGCCCACTGGCGACTTCCCAAAAGTCGCCTGTTTATTTTTTAAAAAAATGGACGACTTCTGGGAAGTCGCCAGTGGGCGACTTCATAAAAGTCGCCCATTCGGGGCTCTGTAACATAACTAGAGCCCCCCCTTCCTTCCTTCTTCATTCTAAACTCTTCCTCTCCAATTCCAAAAAACCCCAAAACCCTATATTCCGAAATTTTTGCCCAAACCCAATTAAATTTCGTTTTAATATTCTTAAAAGTAGTAGATTTCGAAGATCTACCTCAAGCATAGCAAAACGTCATACGGTCGAATCCAATCAAGGTATGTAGTAGAAACCCTAAGTTTTGAATTTAGTTTGCAAACTAAATTCTTTTTTGCTTGATGTAGAATGGCTCCTAGTTTTATTCCAACTATATGCTATTTTAAAGGTGAATTGGTTATTGACGATTTAATGTGTGCAAAATATCTTGGTAGATCTTACAAACCGGCTAAAGTTCGAAGAGGATCTACTTTTGAGCAGTTGAAAGAGTCGGTTTATAAAGCAACAAAGATAAAACCAGAAGAGTATGAGATTGAAATAGTTTGCAATTGGCCAACAGATTCCGGATCCAAAGCAATCAAAATTGTTGACGACGAGGATGTTGAATTAATGTTTGTTGCCTCGACCAAATCTATTGAGTTGTTTGTTGGGAAAAAAAGGAGATCGGTTGCAGAACAACCAACACCGGCACCCGTAACAAATTTTGGCGTTGAAGAATATTCTAGAATGGTGGGGAACATGAGTACCCGGCAAGGAATTTCGTCACCTAGTTTTAGCAATCCGACTCAGCACATATCGCAATACAGGCAACAACAAATGTATTATGGGTTTCATCCATTCATGAGTTTGCAGCCAAATGTCCAATTTACCTATCCACATTTAACGCAGAACAGCTTTCCATGAATGAGTCAAAGGTATCGTTTAGCCGTGATTACATAGAGATATGTTTTATTGAATTTATATAATTATTATACCTAATTTGTATTCCCGTGCAGTTTTATTCCAATTCAGAATTCCACTCAAAGAAGTGCTAGAGCATCGAGTAGCCGTACAAATGAACGAATGCAGCCAACTCGGCCCAAATTTTACCATTTAAGCCAAAAGTAAGTTAAATATTGCAATATGTTGCAAAATTGTTGGTATGAAGAAATAAACTAAAATTGGTGTATTAATTTACTACAGTTGCGCAGCAAACAACACTACTACACAGTCATACGTCCAACCACCAAATGAACCAGCATGTCAAACTATGTGCAATGATGATATGGATGTAGAAGATGTACAAGCTGTAGATGTTCCTGCACTTGATAGTATGTCTATTGTGTCAATACCAAAGGTTGATACAACTTGGGTGGAAAATATGCAAGTTAACAATGATCCACTAGAGTACGATTTTGGAGGTGCAGAAGCAGATTGTGTGGACAATGATGAACCGGAAATGGAAATACCGTTGGATGATGATTTGTGCAGTGCACAAATGATGGCTAAGTCAATTGTAGCAAATGTAAACTTCAACAGCGAATTATTTCTATCCTGCAACGTACAAACTGGTTTCAAAGTTGGCATGGTGTTTGAGAGTAAAGCTAAATTTCTGCAACAACTATCAGAATGGTCAATCTTACATGCGGTGTCCTTTAAGCCAATAAGGTCGAACAAAAGCAAAATATACCGCCATTTGCAACGTCGATGACAGTTGTCCTTGGAGAATACATGCTATTGACTCAAAAAAGACACAGGCTGGATGGTGGGTTATTAAAAAATATCCTAGTGATCATACATGTGTTAACCCTACAGTGAACTCAAATCATAGGCAAGCTACATCATCCTTTATGGTATCGAAGATCATGCCTTTCGTGAAATCTGATTTGAACATTACAGCCGAGACGGTGCAAGTTCTAATGGAGGAACAATTATTTATAAAAATTAGCTATCTGAAAGCATGAAGAGCATTGAGCAAGGCAATTGAACGAATTTACGGCGATTGGGCAGAGTCATATGCCAACCTTCGACAATACTTTGGTGAAATATGCAAAACAAATCCCGGAAGTGTAGGACATGTGACAACTGATGAGTATGAAGTTTTTGATCATGCATTTTGGTCATTTGGGCCATGTATTGAGGGATTTGTCCATTGTCGACCTTTGCTTTGCATAGATGGTACACGTCTATATGGAAAATACAAAGACACCTTACTTGTTGCAACAGCCGTTGATGCAAATGATCAGTTATTTCCCTTGGCATTTACCATCGTTGAGTCCGAATCCATTGATAGTTGGGGTTGGTTTTTTGCATGCATGCAAAGGTTCATTCACAGCGTGAACAATCATCATATTACTTTCATTTCTGATAGAGTGAAAGGAATACCTACAGCGTTGCAGAGCAAATGGCTAGCCGCACATAAACATAGATACTGTGCCAGACATTTGAAAGCTAACTTTCAAGCAGCGGGTTTCAGAGACAAACGATTGACCGGTTTATTCTACGCTGCTGCATGTGCCTCTAAGGAGATTGATTATTTAAAGATTCGTGAGGAAATTAAAACCAGCAGTATAAGAGCACACAACTGGATAGAGAGAAGTTTGGGTGGAAAGGAGGAAAATTGGTCTTTTTGTAAAGATGATGGTGGTCGTTTTCATGTTATGACGACTAATGCGTCAGAAAGTTTTAATGGTGTACTTAGGGGTGCAAGATCTTTGCCTATTAGAGCACTCGTTGCACGTACCTTCTATCGATCCGTTGATTACTTTTGCCAAAGAAGAGAGTTAGCTATGAATTCCACACTTCGTGTCACGCCAAAATGGGAAGCAAAAATAGCGGAGGGAGCAAGCGAAGCTAGACGTTGTCGGATTGTCCGTTTCAGTCAAATTGAATGGCAAGTGATTCATTACTTCGGAGATGAATTCAAAGTTATAATCGATGGTAGCACTTGTTCATGTACATGCAACATCCCATTACTGCAGCATTTCCCCTGCGCCCATGTGATGGCTGCTTGTTCGTCGGTGGCCAATGGTGCGAACAGAGCTCATCATGATTTTGCATCACATTGGTACTCTGTTCAGAATTACCTAGCGGCATACTCTAGAGAATTTCATCCCGTACGCGATAAAAGGGTTTGGTCTCCACACGAAGGTCAAATGGTACTTCCACCTCCTGCAAGGCGAGCTCCAGGAAGGCCTAAGTCAACTAGAATTAAAGGCGTTATGGACGAGATGCAGCCTCCAAGGCCTAATAGATGCAGTAAATGTGGTATGCACGGTCACAAAAGGAGTCGTTGTAATTCAGTTATTTAGTTTTCGTATGCGTGTTATTATTGGTTTGATGTTTGTAAGCCGTATGTTGTTAATGTAAGAACAGTTTGTGTTTTTATTTCATGTGCTATGTTCGAGATGACGAATGTTATGTGATACGTAAACATATGCAAATGTAAGACAGTGTTACATAAACCTTTACAATACTTGTTCAACGATACATAATACAATTACATATAAATGAAAGCTACCGATACAAATTCAACGATACAATTACACATAAATCGTCAGAATACATGTTCAACGATACTTAATTCAATTACATAAAAATAAACACCTAAATTTGTATTTACTTCTCCTCCCACAATGTACGAGGACTCAACTTATCGAATGGTACACCCTTATTCAATAGTGAGTTGCGATATTGTAGGTTCAACTTCTCCAAACGGGCGTTTTCCGCTTGCATCTCAAGGGCGTATGCAACTCCCCTCGCTTACATTTCTGGATCTTTCCATTTAAAAAAGTTACAACAGTCAACATCATTTGGCCGTATCTTATTATCGTCGTACGATTCACAACGGTAAAAGCGACGGCCCGCATTCCTTTCATTCCGACACACAACCACTTTACATTCATCTTCGCGATAACAAAGTACCCGAGGCGGTGTCCGGCTTGTACTAGCATTGTTAGTCTTACGACGAGCAAGCACATCCATTAATCTTCCATGAAGTGATTGATGTTTTGATTCACCGCTATCCATGGCCAATGTCGATGTACCACCAACCCTAGAGGGGGGCAAGTTTTCAACCTGTGTTTCGGGGACGAAATCAACTGTAACATTTTCTTCATTAACCGGCGTAGAGCCTCGTTGTTGTTCAAATTCGTCATACATTTTCATCATCGTCTCGTCGTCAATCTCCCAATTATCCATTCTTGAAAATATCAATGTTGGAGTTATACTAAATCGCAAAAGATTAAACAAATTTAATAGAGCTTATGAATCTTACCTTCTTTTGGTGTCTGTAAATCTCAAAAAGATATTCTTTTGCCGCCGGGAAATATTGAATTTGTGGAAGAGAGAAGTGGGTTAGGTGTTAGGTTCTATATTTGCAATTTGGTAAAGTAAGGTATGAGGAAGGTTGAAGGGCTGGGTTTCTGTTTTGAAACCCTGCACATTACTGGGGCGCCTTTTCAAAAGTCGCTTACTGGCGACTTTTGAAAAGTCGCCCCAGATTTGCAGGGTTTCAAAACAGAAACCCTGTATCACCAATTGCACTAATTCAACATCCAATAATTCAACATTTCAATCATCCAATAATTTAACATATTACAACATCCAATAATTCAACATTTCAATCAAACTCAAACATCCACAACTCAAATTATAACATCCACCAATTCAACAATTTAATTCAAACAATTAACATCCTACAATTTAAGATTTGCGTTCCAATTCCAACATCCAACAATGCAACAAAACAAATAATCCTAATATTTCATCAATTCATTAACCAACAAAAATCTGGACAAAGCATATTAATAAATTATACCATCCTCAGTTCTTCAACCTACGAAGTTCTCGTGGAGTTCGTCTTGGTTTTCTCATAGACAGTGGAATTTCATCCGGCGAATCCTCCTCTTCACTTGCTTGTGTAGGATCTATAGGCTGTGAAGGGCCGGAAGCAACTTCAACCTGTGTTTCTTGAGATGAAGATGCGCCTTTTCGATGTCTACGTCGCTAATACGTAAGAGTAGTGGGAGGAACGCCATGGGCTTCTATGGCATGTTCGATGAGCCCTTGTGCTGGCGGAGGAGGAGGCGGTGGAGGCGGTCTTGGTCTTGTTAACTTGTTTCTTCCCAAAATAGATTCTAAGATGCATTTTACACTAAAGCATTTCCCCTGCGACCTTTCAGGAACCTCTTGTGCAAGCTCGTCCACAATTTCGATCGCACGGTAAATGCCGTCCACCTGCCATGACATAAAATTCAAGAAAAGGTATAAATTTCAAATATTGAAATAAAGACGATATGTACTACGTACCACATTCCTTTCGAGAGGTGCTCTAGGAGTGTAAGGGTATGCAACAACAGGAGGCGCTGTAGGTGGATCGATGGCACGAAGAACATATCGATGCGTGATATTCCAGTACCAAGACAGATATTCTTGTTCGGACAATGTAAACTCGCATTCCTGTTGCGTGTGCATGTAGTGCTCGATCCATGTCTCAATTGCCATAGCATACTCTCCAGCTTCAATATCAATCCTGTAATGCGGTGGTTGTTCCGGTAAATGCTGGGCCATACCAAACTGCCTCATCACTCGGTCAGGCAGATGATAGGCGACATCATTAAAGCAAATCGGAGGAACCCGAGCAGTCCACAACTGAATGGAAGTGGTACATAAGTTTGGAAGATGTCCAAGCACATCGTCGTACGGGGTCCAAGTCACAGACTGATAGTCTAGCACATCGAGCTCATTACGGTAGAAGGCAACATGACGTCTCGGCGATGAAACGGTGCTTTTGGGTCCTACCCACCTGTACAAATATTCAATTGTGACTTCTCAAATCCCAACACGTATACTTAGCATACTACATAATTAATTATACCTAGCACCGTATGGCAATGATAAATCAACCGCCGTCCTCCTCATCGTTATTCTACCCATGGGTAGATAAGTCCAACACCAAAGCTGCAAATAAAAGTAGACACATGGTTGCGGTTGGATAAAAGAATATGGAATAACGGTCGCCGAAAGTAAATAATGGACATACCTGTACTAGACTCACACAACCACCTATGCTTTCGCTCTCTTGCAAAGCAAGCCTCTTCAACTCGTAGTAAGTATATGCTAGAACTGCACTGCCCCACGAATATTGGCGACAAACATCAAAGTTTACTAAAAATGGAAGCCATCTAAGCCATATCCGTGTCTTAGAATGATCGCATATTAACCTCGAGCATATAATATGCAATATAATGGCCTGGCTCGTTGCTGAATCTGAATCTCCGTGGCGTTTGCTGGTATGTCGTCCACAAATTGTTCCCTAAACCACAGTGTCCGTATCATTTCGTTTCCCCACCACTCCTCTGTTGGAGGAGTTAAACCTAGGAGCTCTTGGCATAAAGTAAGATAATCAACTGGATTGGGGTTGGTCAACGTAGCACCGTCTATGGGTATGCCAAGTAAGCACGCAACATCACCCAACGTGATAGTCATCTCTCCGGCTCATAGGTGAAATGTCGATGTCTCTGGCCTCCATCTATCCACCAAAGCGGTGATAAGATGATGATCTAACTGGACGTGCCCCATCCTAAAAAACAATACAAATCCAGCTTGGTCTATCAATTGTATAACGCCTGGATGAGCAGATGTTACTCTATTCATTTTAGACGAATGATCTATGGTTTTGTCTGTAGTATTACTCTGTCAAAATATCACAAAAATATTATCAACATGTAACATACATTACCTTTCGATATTTGTACATTTCGAATACTAAGAATTTTACCGCGACAAATTCCAGATTATTCGTTCGATGCCGTTGTTGCAAATATAGGACAGATCCATCAATTGGTCCAGGTAGCATCTCCGAGTAATCTACACATATACAAGTTAACAATATTCTCAAATTTATTTTTCAACATCAACACTACGAATTTACGCATTGTTTTTCAACATTTTACCAATGATTTCAACCATACATAGATACCACAACCATTAAAGATTGCTAACAATTCCTAAAAACCATTATTTTGCAAATTTCTTCAAAACCCTAAATTGATTTTTTTTTATTTTCCCATACCTTGAGGCACATCCCGCATTGAAGAGCTTGCCATCTTGTAATTTGTTGAACAAAAAATGAAATTTAATTGGGTTTGGGCAAAAATTTCGGAATATAAGGTTTTTGAGGTTTTTTGGAATTAGAGAGGAAGAGTTTAGAATGAAGAAGGAAGGAGAGGGGGCTCTGGTTATGTTGCAGAGCCCCGAATGGGCGACTTCTGGGAAGTCGCCCACTGGCGACTTCGAGTCGCCCACTGGCGACTTCGAGTCGCCCATTTTAAAAAAAAATAAACAGGCGACTTTTGGGAAGTCGTCAGTGGACGACTTCCCAAAAGTCGTCTATATTATGCGCAAAATAAAAAAATAAAACTGACGACTTTTGAAAAGTTGTCAGTATGTTTTGGCCAGCTCGGAGCTGAGCTGGCCAAAACAGGGCTAGATCTGATATTACTTTTAATACTGGGCTATTTGCGATAATTAGTTTTAAAACGAGCCTAAATAAAAAAAAAAAAAACCCTTTTATTTTGGGTGAAGGCAATAGTCGGATACATTACCAAAATTTTCATGTAAAATACAATGGAGCATGGAAAAGAGTGTGAGCGCAAATAAAATTGGCGACGAGTTTCAAGGGATACATCAGCAAAAACATCACCACGACGCAAGAATCTAGATCTTCACCTCCCTCTCGCCACTCTCTTCTTCGTCAACCCCTTTCTTCTTTCTTCACCCATGGCTTCCGGTGGCAGCGATGTCGCCGGTAAAACATTGATGGATCTAATCACTTCAGATCCAACACCGACTCCTTCCAGTTCTTCGTCAGCTCCTTTTAATTCTAAAACTACTTCTGCATCTGCTACCTCCGTTAACAAATTCGATGCTTCTTCTAATCTGACGGGACCCTCTTCTACTCTCGGGAAACCCAGTGTAAACACAGAGCGGAAGTCCAAGAAAGCCACTCTGATTCAGTTCCAGAACGATACGATATCTGCTGCCAAAGCTTTGAATCCAGTCAGAACTAGCAATAGGCAAAAAAAGAAAAAGGTTCCACTTTTTGGCGCAATGTTCTTTTGTTCTTAAAGTGTTACCTGTGTTTACCGTTTGCATATCAGTGTGTCCGAATTAGCTAGTGGATCACAATAGTTGCAATTCCAGTCCACGCTTTTCTTCCCAAAACTATGCCCTCCATGGTGATAGCCTCCAAACAGAGACCACATTTGGTCTTAATTTGATATATCCACCCTCATTATAGACCTAGAATTTAACAGGGTTCATATGTGCCACTGGCAATAAACTCGTGCTACTAACATAGAGAATCACATCAACAGACAAATAATAATAATAATTATAATAATGATGACAATGATGATGATGATGATGTCAAATCCATGCTCCGTATCCCCCGCCAGTGATGCTACTAACATGTACTGGCCAAGATAGGAATTATGTATCCTTTTGATCTCTATTCAACTACTATTACTTCTAGGTCAGGATTTTCTAGTGAAGTTTGTGTGTGCACACACACACACAACCAAAAAGTAGCAGATAGTGTTATTTATCATGTTTTGATGATGTGATTTTCCTTTTCCATATCAGCCAATTTCCTATTCTCAGCTGGCACGAAGCATACACGAACTTGCTGCAACATCCGATCAGGTAGGTGCTAGTATTTTATATTCTGTTTCTATGTAATTCTCTCTGTTCAAAACTCTGATGCAATGAGTACAATTTTATTGCATTGTTCAGAAAAGTTCTCAGAAGCAGTTGGTAAACATTGTATTTCCAAAACTCGCCGTGTACAATTCTGTGGATCCTTCTTTAGCTCCATCTCTTCTTATGGTACGCTTTCTTTTCTCCTTGCCTAGTCATATTTTCTCTGAATTCTCTAATAAAGAAACACAGGTTTATTTTTCTGTAGTCAATTATTCATTATACAGAAAGTTAATTCCAATATTAAACAATATATGATTTAACTTGACGTAACCTGAGTATTCATTCTCATTATAAGGTCATACAAATTAAGTATAAATTCTTAAAAGACTTAAAAGAATTGACATCGGAATATATGCCCAGTTTCTGACGTTGTCTAGGAATTTCTGATATTTACATTCCTATATTTTGCACTGATTTTTAAAATAGAGAGAAATATTACATATTTACTCTGACATCTTTGAACATGTAACACAAAAAAATCATAGGTTCTGAATTTATTGAGTTAAAATGATTTGATTTCCACAATAATCGTTGTTTATGTAAACTAACTATTATGTATGCACCTGCACTGCACCTGAGCAAAAAGACTGTATTATTTCAAATTGATTTTTTCTTTTCTTTTCATTAAACATGTTGTGATACAAACATGGCAACATTTTAGCCTCTTTTCCTTAGTACTGCAGGGAGTTAAGCTGTCAGATGGATATTTGAGTACCACACATTATGACTGTACATGTTTTCTCACACTCGTGTATTTAACATCAAATAAGAATACAACCTTCAACAAATATAAAGAATCACATTTATCTACAGACCCAGTTATGCGTGTATAAACTACAGATGGGTTATAACTAATAAGCTATAATAACATATTTAATATCAAGATGGTTGCAGGCGATATTGATCCTTATGACTACAGTTGATCATACTTGATCATAATTGATGCAGCTGAATACTTGACATGTCACTCTGTGTAATACAATTCAACAGTTGGAGTAAGTATCGTTATTAAGAGAATATTAAGGTGAATATAGGCAAGGCAACATCATTTAAGTAGGCGATGAGGTTTTTCTTTGTATATATAACATTAATTCATAGTTTACAATCTCCGTCAAGATATAGGATATCAGCAACATTTTTGGAGACAAAAATTCAATCCACTCATAATATCTAGGTCAAAATTTAAACACATATATCCACATTTCTTAGTCAGCACACATTTAATACTTCTTAGCCATAAACAAATTGTTACTGAAATTCTTTCATTGTTAATTCGTTAATTGCTGTATTTTTTTAGTAAGCAAGCATCTTCGTCAGGTGGAATGCTATCAAGCTTTATTGCTCCTCTCATGAGCAACTATACCAATGTGGTGATATTTACCACTCTCACATTGTCTCCATTAGAAATTAATAGCGCATGACACACACAATACGTGTACGCTTACAAGTAATGTAGATAGGTAAAATTAAAATGTTTAAAGGACGTTTATGTAACTTTAACGATATTTACACATCAGAAGATTAGTAAATCAGGCACACTCAATTCCCTTTATTAGTACTATAGACAGATAGATATAGATTGATAAAATTTATTAGTGCCTAGTGACATGCATGGAAACATACAAATATTAATTTTCTCTCAATAGTACAACTTAACTGTTATTTTCTTTTACAGCTTCTTCAACAATGTGAGGATAGAAATGTTTTGCGGTACCTTTACTACTATTTGGCTAGAATATTGCCAGAAACAGGTTCCCAAGGTTCAACTCCTGGTGGTGGAATTCCTACACCAAATTGGGAGGCACTGGCTAATATTGATGCTACTGGAGGTGTTACTAGAGCCGATGTTGTACCTCGTGTTGTAGCCCAGCTCACGTCTGAGGCCTCCAATGCTGATGCTGAATGTATTGTCTTTTGCTTTAATATATGAAAGGCTTTGTTTTTCGCTTTCAACTGGAATTTTCTTATATCTCCAATTATTTGTTACATTCTGGAAAAGAAAAATAGACGTATTTAGGAACTTTGCTTCCTGGACCTAAACTGGATATCGCAAATGCTGGTTTTGAACAGATTCCTAGTTTATTTGGCCCACAATAATTCAGTGCACAAGTAGCATTTGCACCGAGTAAATTGGACTTCCGGACCAATTTCTGTTAATGTATATATAATAATAGTTGCATTATGTATGACTGCAGCAGTGAGAAAGATTCACATATAACAACATAGTATTAAACGTTTTGTTATCATTCTGTGTTTTCATATAATCATCACTGTTTTGCAGTTCATGCCAGGAGGCTTGCAGCTCTGAAAGCACTTACTGCTACTTCACCAAGCAGTTATGAAATTTTGGAGAAATTATATGAAATTGTCTTTGATATTTTGGAAAAGGTTGGTTATGCACTAAAAATTAGTTTTTCTTCATACATACTAAATCTTTATATAAAGTGTTCAAATCATTTTTTATACTGCTAAAATTATTTGATTTGATCTACTCATGTTCTCTGCACATCTGTAATTCTCGCTCAGCCTATAAATCTGTTACTTCTATATGTAGAGTAATTTTCTTTGATCATTTATAAACTGCAGCATCCATCAATCTTTTGCAGTAGTTTTTGGCTTTTTCTAGCTTTTTTGCTTTCATAATTTTATTTTCATCCTTTGATTTTCAGGTTGGAGATACAAAAGAGAAACGAAAGAAAGGGATTTTTGGCAAGCCAGGTGGTGATAAAGAGGTAATCATAGTTGAAATAAATAAATCTGCATTTTTGCCAAGATGCACCGATCTAGCTTATTATTGTTACTAAGTAGTTCAGTGTTCTCTGGTCATTTTCCTTTTGCAACTGTATTTGAACAATTTTTTGTAGCTTGAAATATCCACTGTTTATCCCAATGTTTGCTAGTTTATCCTTAGTGGATGATTCCCCTACTGATTTTTTTCCTTCTATATATTCATATGCAGTCAGTTATACGGAATAATTTGCAATATGCTTCACTCAGTGCTTTAAGGAGACTTCCTATAGATCCTGGAAACCCTGCTTTTCTACATCGTGCCGTTCAGGGGTAAGTCATATGTTTCTTATATGTATGATTTTTAGCTAATAACATGGATATATGACTGAATGGCAAATTGACCCTGGTATGTTTTCAACATCACAACCATAGGAAATATATGTTCCATATTAGTGTAAGTGTTTATTATCTATCATGAGCCAACTAGCTTATACCTTGTTATAGCATCATGTCATTGTATGTTGTGGAAAAATAATCTCCTTAAATCCTCAATTGATCGATACAGTTATCATTATATATTACCAGTTGAATTCCTCATATGATGATATATATATATATATATATATATATATATATAAAATATTGGTTACCATGCAATTCACTCTTTGATTTCCTCAATTGATTAATACATTTATCAGTGTGTATTACTAGTTTAATTTCCCGTATGATGATATATAAAAATATTTTTTCACATATTAATTGGAAATCCTTCTCTATATACTAATGAAACCTTGTGGAATACTTGTTGCTTTGAGGCAATAAACGATTTGCTGTTGATATGATTGCAGGATTTCATTTGCAGATCCGGTTGCTGTGAGGCATTCTTTAGCTATAATTTCTGACTTATCTACAAGAGACCCTTATTCTGTTGCTATGGCTTTGGGTCAGTATTTGAATTGGTTTATAGCTAACTTGAATGTTTAGAAGCTCTGTAGTTAGTAGTTTCCCGTTCCAAGCATTTTGTCTCTTTATGTAGAAAGATAATCATATTTGGTCCCTCCTAAGCCCTTGATATCATAGTTATTCATAGTGCACGGTACACAAAGATGCAAAATCCCCAAGAGCGTTGACGCTCATCAGGTGTCTTTTTGAATTACTGCACATGTATTGATAAATTATGTACAAGTACCATAGGGAACTTCTGTAAAACAACATCTTTAAATTTCAAAATACACAGCCGTTCTTACTCGAAAATAAGTTTTAAAAAACACCTATGTTTTTAGTTTAAGCATATTCGCAGAAAAAACTGCAAATATCTACATTTTTTTCAAAGAGGATACAAAAAAAAGTCACAGGAACATGCGATTAAGTTCATATTCAATTTTCGCAGAAAATTATTTTACTGAAAATAAAAATAGAGGTGTAA
The DNA here is from genome assembly GCA_030737815.1 of Allium fistulosum. NCBI lineage: Eukaryota > Viridiplantae > Streptophyta > Magnoliopsida > Asparagales > Amaryllidaceae > Allium > Allium fistulosum. The sequence continues at coordinate 176,789,405 of CM060904.1, forward strand.
TTTAAAACACGTTTTTTAGAAGATTTTTTCACGTATGAAACTTGAAATTAAGAGGCGGATCCTAATTTCAACGCTATTATATATCATAATTAATTAAACAAGACTAATTTAACTTTTATTTTTTTAACTAAAAATTACGAACAAAGTTTTTTTTAATAATCTTTTCGGAAAAATATATCAATTAAACGTAATGGTATGAGCATAGAATTTAAAACACAAAAGTCGCTAAAATCCAAAATCCAAAATCCAACATAATAGAATATATTACTCATAAATTAGAAATCAAAATATTTTTGGTGCGAGTTCAAATTTGCTTAACGAATCAAATATGATATGTTAAAAAAAATATGATATGTTATCTTGTTATAGAAAGTTAATGTTTAGTTATTATTCACTTGTCATTAACTAAACATATCTTGTTATGATATGTTAAAACACGAAAGTAACCGAAATCCAAAATCCAACATAATATAATATATTACTCATAAATTAGAAACCAACACATTTTTGGTGCGAGTCCTAATTTGCTTAACGAATCAAATATGATGTGTTAAAAAAAATATGTTATGTTATCTTGTTATAGAAAGTTAATGTTTAGTAACAGTTATTATTCACTTGTCATAATTTTACACAAAAAAATATAATACTTAATTTTTGTATAATGTTATCTAAAACGAACATCCCTTCATTTGTTGAATAATATTTGTCATAAAAACACAAAAATGTATGGATTTTTTATTATTTTTTAAAACAATATGTATATACTAATCATTTAATTATATTATTCCATGGAATGTTTGATCCATGGTTAGAGGTATCGGACGGTACTCCGAAATTTTAGTGGTACCGTCCGGTGCCATCAATAAGCGAACCAAAATTGATTAGGGACTCATAAAAAAAATCGAAACAAAAAACCAATCAATTTAAAGCAAAATCAAAACATTTGACCTCAACTTACAGTGAAGATCGACTTGACTTAGACTAAAACTCACTTCAGCTACAACCTTTGCCCTAGTAGTGAGAGACTGTACGCCCTTGCCGTAGTAGCCGACTTTGCCTCACAATCAATTTTCTCTTTTTTTCCTTGCTTCTTGCCCTAGCAGTTGTCGGCATATTGGGTTTAGACGGGAACTCGGTCAACTTCTTGCCCAAACAGTTCTGAAGTAGTCTACTTATTTGGGTGAGACTAGAAATTTGATTAATTAAAAGATACAAGGGGAAGAGACTGGACCGGGTTGGGCTGAGAATTGATTTTCTATTTTAAGTAACTAGGGTTAGTTTTTGGTTAAGTTTAGTTATTATAATTGTTATGTTTAATTTAAGTTATTATTAACTTTAAACTCTTGTAAACTTAAATATAATTTACATATTAAGTTAGATTCAGAGGTAGAGCCTTTGCGCAACAGTTAGGTCACCCGCATGGTGATCCGAGCGTTCAGACTTGAACCCGGAAACAGCCTCTTCGCAATGCGAGGGAAAAACTGCGTACATCATCGACCTCCCCAGAGTCCGTTATCGTGCGGGAGCCTCGTGCACTGGGTTGCACCTTTTATTAAGTTAAATTCAATTAGGATTTTACATTTGATTTAACTGTTAATGTTGCATGCTACTTCTTTACAAAGTATATTTTATGTTTTATTTACAAAGTTCCTTATCTATTTTCATTAACATAGTATTAACAAACCGAAATTAGAACCGAAACCAAAACTGAAATTTTCGAAATCATCCGAAACTACGAAAATTTCAAATGACCGAAACGGATACCGAAACCGAGTTCTCAAACCTTGGTTTGATCACTTGTTTAGAATGCAAATTTCAAGTTAGAAGCTTATAGCTATTGTTTGACGGTTATAAATTTACAACTAATTTTTTGATGTTTATTTTTATTGCAATTTTTATTAACAATCAATTATTATATTTTGATCATATTTAACTACAGAAGTTTATAATTTAAATTTTATGTCAATTTGTCTTGATATAAACACATTTAAACGAAAAGGTTTCATCATGTCATCATAAATGTGCGTGTGTTCAAACATTAACATTAGCGTCATGTTTGCAAGCAGAAGAATTGAGCAAAAGAAAATTTATGTATTTTTGGAGTGAATAAAATTAGAAAAGGAAAAGACAACATTTTCGAAAAAATAGACAAAAAATAAAAAACATGTCTTTTTTGGGCCATGCGCCATGTGTGCCTTGTAGTGCGTCTTCTCATGTGTGTGAGGAGCACAGTGGATAGATTCAAAAGGCACAACCGCCGGACCGTGCCATGCCCCATAGCACAACTTTCATACCTATGGTCGATGTATGGTTAGCTTTATAATTCTAGTAACTTATGGCATCTTTTTTGAGGAAAAATCCTTTTATATTTACATTTCTTTCATGATAGGCAAACTTTAAGGATAATATCCCTTAAAATATTCATTTGAATAAGATAGTCATATAAATGTCATATTATCATCTGGATACCATACTGATCTCATCTTTTGTTACTTTCGTTTGCAGGCAAGCATGCACAACCTGGAGGTATGTGGCCATTCTTGTTTCACTTTCTCTTGTAATTTCAGTTTCTTGTCTGCATGAAAACTGAACCAATGTGTCTATTTGCTTTTCAGAGGCAACGAATTTGTTCCCTTGCATGTAGATTTATATCATGTTAAGTGCTTGATGGTAACTCACATGTCAATCAGAGTTAAAATTGATTAACCAGCATTGTTATCTTTTAAGGCTCTGTCATGGCTGCTAAACTGCATGTTACTCGGTTTCAAAACTGCAGATGGGTTTGATATAACAATCATCAGTCATTACAAATAAACTAGTTGTACTCTTCATATGCAACTAGTTTTATTCTTCATATGTTTTCAATATAATAAAATAACCATGCATGTTCTTGTGTAATCATAGATCTTAGCTTCGACCCCTTGGCATATATGATAGCCAATTCAAAAGAAAAATAAAATGGCATACAGAGTTTATATTTAGACTTTAGCTTGCTTTGCAAATCTATCATTCAAGGGGCATTTTCCTCTCTCTTTCTCAACCTCTTATTGAAATGTGAGAATCTTGATTGTAAGTCTACTTGAAATAAATCAGTTACACTGGAGAAATACTATGGCTATCTATTCAACAATTACTGGAGATTTAGTTGCAGAGAATTATCTTGGTCATCTATGTTGGATTTTTAGGATGTTCGCCCATGATATACTCATTCTGTTATTACGTCGATGAACTTTTGAGGTATTGCACAACTGTTTGAGAGGCATCCATTCTGATCCAAAAAGAAACATCATTATCCTATCTTGAATCCATCAAATTGTTCTTTTCCCTCCAGATGATAGACTTGTTAAAATATTGTGTATAGTACGTGCTTATGTGCTAGTTGATCCAAACAATTCTTTGCAAGCCTCAAGCATCTGCTAAAATGTATATTAGAAATATTTTGCCATAAAACTTCATCTTCTTATTTCCTTTCCCTGTTGATATTGGTTGCACAAAAATTCATGATTCCTTTGTAATGTGTTTTTTCTCTGTATGCTATGTAGTGCTGCAAATAAATTACTTCTTCTTCGTGTGTTTATTACAGCAAATCAGATGTTTGCTACAAAAAATGTCTAAAATATAATTTTATGTAAATAAAGTAAAGATGCCATATCTCAACTATTTAATCTATTTTTAACAATGCAGGTGCTTTAATGGATGTCCTTCATTTACATGACGTTCTTGCTAGAGTGTCCCTTGCTAGATTGTGTCAAACTTTATCTAGGACACGTTCATTGGATGGTATATTTTTTTGATTATATTCTTCATTTTATAATCCTTGATTAATCTCTAACTTCGAAAATAATTCCAGACAGACCTGATATTAAAGCACAGTTCACTTCTATTCTCTACCAACTTCTTCTTGATCCTAGTGAACGGGTTTGTTTTGAGGCAATTATGTGTATTTTAGGGAAATCAGACAGTGCAGAAAGGTATTTTCTTTTTTGGTACTCAAAATAGCTACACACACATATACCACGTACATATATATTAAGTACATGCATATGTATGCCCATGCACACACATACACATACTATATATACAGACACTACACACACACCAGTACTATGGCACAGTGCAAAGAAAAATACGAGTTAATTTTTTTAACCACAAAATGGTATACACTGACACAAACTCATGTCATATATTTTCATGTATTTATGTACAAAAATATGTGAATTTCACTTCAAATTCAACGGAAAAGTTTAGTTGATTAGGCATAAACTAAGATTGCTCATCTACGATTGTCCCACAACATTGCACATGCTTTACTCATGTGCATGAAAAATTAGGGATTATATTTTCTCCCAAAAGAATGTCGATATTCAGTATAAGTATTCTAAAAGGATTTTTGATGGCGACTCCCGTTAAAAGTTGTAATAAACAAAAGGTCACCTCTTATAATTATTTGTAAATCTGATCCCTGCTCCCTTATTTTCTGCTTTTCCGTCCATTATTCGCACCGCCCATATTAATACGTCAACCCACAATTTTATCCGAATCTTTAAAATACAACTTTTTATAGAATCATCGGATTAACATACTGTTTTCACCACTAAATAAAAAGTTTAGCGATCTTTCTAAAATAGGCATTACGCATATGTAAAAAATCAAACTTCTATTTTTTTTTTGAAAATTCAAAATTTTACAGTATAAATATCATGATCATCTTCCTCATACAATCATATAAATCGATATTTGTTAACTGCATCTCTCAAATTTATCTTAAATATTTTTATAGTGTCTCAGAAGGCTTTAAAAAACTATTCCAATTTTGTTTGCATCACTAAGATGTTATAACTGCATCTTACATTGTTGTAGAACCAAATTCACGGTCTCCATAATGCAAAACAAATTCATAAAAGATTCTTAACCATCACCATTGTTTTAAAAAAACCAGCCTCGATACTCGTCTCAAGGAGCGTTTCAATGCAAGGAGAGATAGAACACCTTGAGGCTATTTCTAAAAGGCTTTTTTTTTATCTCTAAGGCTTATGCCTCAACAACTTGAGACATATGAAACATACAAAACATACGCCTCGCATATCTCAAACTGTTGAAACATGCAACTCAAGAAAACTGTACCATCAATTGTAAATATTGACACCAAAAGATGTTATTAAACTTTAATTATTTAATGGCAAACGAAAAGGAAATGAAATTTAAGAGGATGAAAGTAAGTAATTTTTACTTTTCAATTTCAATATTGACATGATTAAGTAAGATTTTTTTGAAACATCAATCGAGAGCTACGTAATGAATTTTCTCAATTGCTAAAGGTGTAATCCAGTGCACGAGGCTCCCGCACGATAGCGGGCTTTGGGGAGGTCGATAATGTACGTAGCCTTTCTCTCGCATTGCGAAGAGACTGTTTTTGAACTCGAACCTGGACGTCTAGATCACCATGTGGGATTTCTCAATTGCTATTTAAAGAAAATGTCTAGATTGTCATCATCGAACGTTCGAATAAATTTTGCAGATCGATTTAAATTGATAGAAGAAAATATAAATAAAATAATAACTTACATGATTTCCTATTGCTTGTAATAGAGATCGATTCAACTAGAATCGATCAAAGATCACTTCAAAAAATCTAGAAAAAAATTAAGGTAGATAGAGTGGGGAAGAAATAAAATAAAATACACACCATTGCTGAGCTGAAAACTTGATATAAATTCTTCAAAGATACTAATAGGGATTGAATTTTATATACATACACACACACATATATATAATCAAGTGCTTAAATTTTAATTATTTATAGTTTTAATTACATATGCTTTTATGAATGAATAATAAAGAATGATTACGTCCGAACTGTTTAAAGTTAAGTATTTGTATTGTTATTTATTTACAGTTTTATATGGTTAATTGTTAATTTTTATTCATCAACCAAAAAGTAATAATAACAAAGTAATAATAACTTACGTCTCAATGTTTACTCCAAAAACTAACGCCTCAACGTTTTGAGGCTTACGCCTCGCCTCGGAACAAAAGAACGCCTCGTGTCCTCTTTCACGTTTTAAAACATTGATTGTCATTGATTGATGATGTCACAGAACACAACAGAATGTGGTTTGTCCATCGTTGTAGAACATTAGAGGAAAAAAGTAAAGAAAGTTAGTAACAAAAAGAAGATCATAATATAAATGAAAGTATGGTATTTAAGAAATTATGAAACACAATATTTTTACAACCTAAAAGATGTTACGCTAAACAAAAGAGAAAACAATTGACAACGAATATTTAAGTTTACAAATCTCATTTTAAATATATAAATAAATAAATTCCAAAATCGATGTTTATTTTGGATCTTTGACATTAAAATAGAATCACAATATTTATGACTTCAAAAACCTCATAAAGGCATCATTTTCTCATTTGTTCATATTTACAGAAGTGTACTGTTATTTGCACCCACAAAGTGCTTCTGGCTACCATTAATTTTTTTTAATAGATATCGGTTATTTTTATATGTTACTTAACACCAAACTCTATTCATTCAGTCCGCCCAAATGAGACGTGTCTTTGTTTTACAAGTCTTTCACCACGGTACGGTTATTCATTGTCTTTACTCTACATTCATTAATAGCTTTGCATTGTTGTATCGTAATTCAACAGCCGAACAATAAAGTGTTTGGATGCCTATTTAATAAATTATAACAATGTATGTTAACAGCAAGCATGCAAGCAGATTTTGTATGATGACCAATAGTTGTGGAAACCGGAAGTAATAACCGCCAATAGTAATATACTGTACATGATAAACATTATTTTACATTTTAAAATTTCAAATACACTCTGAATGGGCGTAGCATGTCCATTAACAAAAGTAAATAAACAAATCTTGGTTCCATCTTGAGAATTGTGAACAACAATGATCTCCATGTGATGCATCCTATGGAAAATTAAACCATAAAAAAATAGCAAAATGTTGCAGCTGAAAAAACAATCCAAAATTATTAACTAAGTAAACTAAAAAATTTGCACGACTATTTCGAAAGTATGATTTGGAGAAAATTAGCAACGTACCAAAAAGAAAGTAGGTTCTTTAACAAAAGGAAAATCCTTAGTTGTGCATTACATGCTCAAAATTCAACCTTGTGACCCCTGAAAAACATTATCTAGTAGCTAAAATATTATAGTCATTGCACAATGTTTTATAATTTTAACGAGTTTGGAAAATTATAGATTCTAAAGCAAAGTTTTAAACTTTTATCACCAAACAACAGCTATTTAGTAAATTTACAAAATAACAACTAATAAGAAAGCAACAAATAAAAATAAACATATAATTCAACTTTTGGAATCGATTTCATACTCAAAGTAAGGCTGTTAAGCTTCCTCATGGTAATTATTTTTCCTTCTTTCGATTGAGACTAAAAAGTTTCCAAGTAGAGAAACAAAAAAGAAGTAGAAGAAAACAAAATTTTAAAAAGAAATGAAAGCTCATAGTCTGGATATAATTAGATGAAATAAAACAACAGAAGATCATTATGATGGTTGAAGAGGCAGGGAGTAGTGTACTGTAGTCGCCTTGGTGATTGGATGATAAATTACAAATCCTTCACATGTACATACGAAACAAATGAAAGAGTTTTCCTCTTTTTGTATTGTATATTGGCAGGTTATTATAGGAATTTCAAAAGTTTCAAACTGAAGTATTCGCGCGCGTGTGTATATATATATATATGAAGAGGGATCCATAGCCCTTTCCTCATCTCCAAATTCCAACCCACATTGAATAATTTTTTTAAACTAAGCTACCCCAACCATTGTTATCAAAAATCTTAAAATCTTACGATTTAAATCCCGTTTCAGATCAGATCTCTTCCATTCCAATTCGATTTATATTCCATTCTGATTCGATTTAAAACTGCAGTGGAGAAAACTCATTCGATACATACTTATATATTTAATATGCCTATTTGAATCCGCAATTCCAATCATAGTGTTTTCTAAGTAAACTAAAAATAGAACATGAAGAAACTGAGTTTTAAGTTCAGATGTAAAAGTTCAATCATCAATATTAATTTTCAAAGTGTGTACAAATATTAAAAATATAGACCTTTTGAATCTGCGATTTACGATTTAATACCCATTTCGATTTAAAATTTAAACTTTACGATTTACGATTTGAATCCCGTTTTGAAAACCTTGATCCCAACAACCTTTTAATAAAACATGCCGATTTGCTAACATATCAAAATAGGATAGTTTTTGCCCAGTCAGTAGCTAACTTGGCAATTTTATATTTGTCAGGGTTATATGCAACTTTGAGTTGCATAATAATATTTCACATTCTTATGCGCAACTATGAGTTGCACATATACACATTTCATAGAATACTACCTTTTCTTTAAAGGCGCGCACATGAGTTGTGCTATGTAGGGTGCCTTTTTATGCGCAACTTATAGTTGTGCTTAATACAAGACAATTAAAAGAATGTTGAGTTGGCTGTTGATTGGGCAAAAACTAGTCTATTTTGATAATAAGTTCGCAAACTTGCATGTTATGTCAAATAGTCATTTTAAAGTATCTTATTTTGAATTTTGTCCTATCACATCATACTTTTAACTAAATATAGAGTAACAGGAGGTTAAGGAAGATGATAAATTGAAGGGGTTATGTATCCCTATGTATTATATTTATCGTATTACATTTTGGCTTGAGTTGGAAATACACGAGTATCAAATCATGATACCATCCCCGTTCATTCCTTTCTTTTAAACTTTTAAGCCACTTGATTTTTCAATCACATTAACTTACGTACAAATTATATGGTTTCAGACTTGACAATCTATACTATGTTTGTCCAGGATCACTACCACGGTGGTAAAACCTCTTGAGTGTGGACCAAGAAGTCTTGTATTTGAATACCCTGGACATTATTTACTAATTTTCCAACAAAGATAAAATGAACAAAACCTATGCTACATTTCTCTGAAGATAGAAACTATTCTTAAAATTATACTTTTTGTCATTTTATTTTATTTTCATAAGAGTAACGCCTTTTTTAATTTGAAAATATTTTTTAATTTTAATTTAATAAGCATGTATATGAAAGTTACACATAGTTTATACTTTCTGCTATTTGCATGACTTATTTTCATAAGAGCAGCGTTTTTTTAATTTTTAAATATAATATAAAGTATGTATATGAAAGCGATCCGAGTTTGAAGAAAGAGGAAAATGATGGAACTCAATTCTAGGGGGAAATGGAGAAAAAATAACAAGAGTATGGTGGCAAAGCAGTTTCATTTGTATACCACATAGGTTTATTTTTCAAGCTACCACTTAAACTCATATCATACAGTAAGCTTTTAGTGTACTAAGCATGTGCCATGAACTATCGTTTTAAAAATATAGGTGATTGTCTTAAAATTATAATTTACCCAAAGATGCTGCCGAGTAAATTATTTGATAACTTTGTTCTATTTTCTACATCAAGGTTTTGTCTAATACAAGTAAAACAAAGAAATGAGAAGTTTCTTTTGTTCTTGTATGTGTCTATATACCTAAGTTATTAATGACACGTAATGTATAAACACATGAAAGCCTTCTACAGCCTAGCACACAGTGTCCATTGTTTTTTAAATTAAAATGCTCCCTGTACAAATATAATATTGCATCAACCGTTTATTTATTCATCTAGATGTTCTTGTGTTTGAAAGAAACCTAATTTCTCATGATTGGCTATATAAGATTATTCAAAACAACAATAATATTTTTATATAAATTAACTATAAAATAATAATAAAATTATAATCCATAAAACTGCATCGAACATTATTTTGTAACAAAATATCAGTTATATTTTCCATTTTATTGCATTCATCGTCTATTACAAAGAATAATGCAGTAGGATTTTCGACCTCTTTTTAATCTTGGTAAAAGAGGAAAAAAAATCAAAGTATAAAATGTGCATTTTATCCCTTATGGTGCATGCTTTTAATGTGCTTCACACGTGCGCAATATCATGTATAAAAATGTCGCGTGCATTGCTCCGTGGCGTTTTCAAAATAATGATACAAGTGGAGCTAGCAATTAGAAGCACGAATCGTATATACTATGGGCTTCGAGGTAGGTATGAGTATGAAAAATATCATAAAGATCCGATCAAACCCGAGCCGATCTAAACCGAACCGATTCGAAAGATTTGATCCAAAAATATAGGAGAATATGAATTTACAGTGATATTATACTCAATTGAACTGGGCGCAACGGTTAGGTCACCCGCATGGTGATCTGAGCGTCCAGGTTCGAGTCCGGAAACAGCCTTTTCGCAATGCGAGCGAAAGACTGCGTATATTATCAACCTCCACAGAGTCCGCTATCGTGCGGGAGCCTCGTGCACTGGGTTTCACCTTTATTATACTCAGCTGAACTGAACCGATCCTAATTGAACCTTGGATTTGTACCAGGATTTGAAATGTATAGCTTGGACATAAAAAAAACCCCACTCAACTGGATCTCTCACCCGCCAAATATGATTTGAATCCAGTCCACCGGACCTATTTGCCGCCCTTCTACACACATATGTGCATATACACACACATATGTGCATATACACACACATATGTGCATATACACACATACATGTGTGTGTGCCTTTAGAGGATTATGGTTGACTCAAATAGATAAAAATCCTCCATCAAAATCATTTATAAATTGAGTATGTGGTCCTTATTTCTCCTCAATTCCAATCGTTATTTTCAGAGTCATGGTTAATGCTTTGTCTCATTTAATTTAAAATTTTAAGTCAAGGACATACGACAGAAACATTGAGTTGGCAAATCATTTTTTACCATTAAATTATCTTTTTAATGATATATGCTATATATGTGTGAGTGTGTGTAAATATCAAAATTTAAAAATTCGGCATTTATATATATATATATATATATATATATATATATATATATAAATTATTCCCTTTTGAATTAATGTCTCCCTCTACGGGGTCAAGGGGGAGATGTTCCCTTCATCGTGGTCGACTTGACGGTTTAAATCATGAGCCGAGGGGAAGTCTCCCCTCGTGCGGTCGATTAGGCAACGCTTCGATGCCATAAAAAAACTATTGTATATTATTTGGTGAATATACAGCAGTTAGGGTATGTTCTCCGAAAAACAACTGATAATAGATAACAATTGGAGCACTGGTTAGATGCAGTTAAGACACCTTCTAAAATTATGGTTTTCAAGAGTTGATTTCTATGTATCAGCAACGGTTATCATTTAAACACTTGCATAAATTTTGATTTAATGATTAAAACATATTATAAATACGACTTTCTTATTATAATTTATCACACTTTAAAGAATGGAAATAAATAACTTCTTTTAGTTTGGAAGGTAAAGCAGGTGTGACACTAACGAAACATAGATTTGATTTACACAAATTAGTAAATGTGGACTTGCTTTACATTTCAATTCATTAGCGGGAAGGGCCGACCCTAGTGGTAGGTAAGCAAAAATCGAATGGGGCAACCCTCTCGGTTGGACAGTGATCAAATGATAACAATTAATGGTACATGTAAAATAATGAAGTTGTTACAACATCTTGTAACATAAATGGTTCTTTAGTTCGGTTGCTTTTTTGGAGAGGTCACACATTCAAACCTGGTTGATGACATTAAAAAATAAATTTATCGCCCCACCTTTTCTTGCTTATTTCTAACTTTTATTTTTATACTTATTTTACACCATTTCCTTTTTTTTTTCCTTTATATCATCTTTTACTCTTTTTTTTGGTGTAGAATTCTCATTTTATCAATTAATTTACTTCAAAACAATCTTTAATTGATCATCTTAGGATTATAAAGTCATCTCATCTCTAATTGGCCTTCATAGTATTTTATCATCATGTTTAAGTAAAATTTAACACAATTTTAGCATTATGTTTAAAAGTTTAGTTTTTTCTAATTTGAATTTGTTTGCAATGGTAAAAATATTCTTTATTCTGTTAATATTCAAATTGGTCATCAATTAATATCTTATACAATTAGAAGTTAAATTTGATGTGAGTAAAAAAATGCAATGACTAGGGAAATTCAAATCTTAAGAGGACCCTGCTTATATACATGTATACACACGCATATGTGCATATACATACACACGCATATGTGCATATACATACACACGCATATCGCTAAGCGTCACTTGAGGACCAATTTCTACAATAGCCGCTACTCCTTCAAAAAATGCACTGTACTACAAACTGACATTGAAGTGGCATATAAACGCTTCGCATCACTTTTCCAGTTTGGGCGACTTAAATTTTAGCGAAACCATATCTGAGGAGATCCAATTTTAGTTTGTTCAACATCCTATTTTGATTGAGATATGACCTATTTTAAACAGAGGCACGGATCTAATAAGGGTAAAAATGAATTTCTTTTCTACATGAGCACTCTTTGCTGATTTTTATGCTTAAACACATTACTTTTTACAGGCCAATTTTCTTTCTTACAAAACCGATAAACTTACAATTCTTTTTTGACTTGTATAAACTCACCGCAAATTCTAAATTACTCATATTTGAATTTACTTACAGTAAATACGATTGTCAAGATTCCTTCAACTTTTTTTTGGATTATTTTCATGTTGGTTAGGTCACCCGCATGGTGATCTGGATGTCCAGGTTCGAGTCCGGAAACAGCTTCTTTGCAATGCGAGGGAAAGACTGTGTATGTTATCAACCTCCCCAGAGCCCGCTATCGTGCGGAAGCCTCGTGCACTGGGTTCCACCTTTTTTATTTTCATGCCGGTGTTGTTTTTAAATTAAACTGAAAATTTGAACAATTAAACATTTAGGAGGTTTAATGGGTTGCAATTGTATTTAAAAAATAGCCGGTTGAATTTTACCTATGTGATAAGATTAGATGTAGAATCTCTTCGACATTTCTGTCTCTACTTTATGTCACTCAGCAGAAAATTTTAGACATTTTTTAGTGGCTTTCGGCTTGTAAAGATTTCGTATTTTTTGGAAGTAATTAAATGGAAAAAGGTATTTTGGTCACTCAAAAAATGTAAGGAAAGCAACACTGCAAAATAATAGAATCAACCTTCCAGCAGTAGAATCATTTCAGATTTGTTACAGTCCATAAAAATTTCTCATAGATTACACTTTTATGTTGCTCATCTTGGATTGTTTAACAAGTTTATCACTTCCCTTATGTATTATGTACCAACATTCAGTTATAATTCTAAAATTTTGTGTTTTCTAGTCAATTAATGATAACATTATATTTATTTGTCACAAGATATAATATAACTATTTTAAGATTGAAAAGTTGTCATCATCGTTTCAGATTGCCTAAGCTCTATCTAGGCTATATTGAAATCTAACGCTCCGTTCTACCTTTGACAGCTCAGCATGCACACACGCATGCGTGCTAACACACACATATTTGTGTGTGTGTGGTGTGGATATGTATGGGTAAGGGTCCGCTACGCCCCTCTTTCGCTACACTCCATTTTACATCCCCTACGATTTTTAAAGTTATACAATTTGAAATCAAATGAAATTTATGAATACTTAATCTACACTATAAACAACATGTACACAAAAAATTAGATCATTTTAAAACTTCTAGCATGTTCAAAATGTTATGTCAAATATCAACCTTTAAAACATTCATTTTAACTATCGGTTTGAAATATTATTTTGAACATGCTAAAATTATTCAAATTGACCAAAATTTTGTGAAGATGATCTTGAGCTATATGAGAACATATCTATAAATCCAAAAAACAACATAAGATTTTAGATTTATTCAAATCAAACTAAAGAATAATAGCAGAAAATTATAGTAAAAAGTATGCTAATAAACCCAACAACACTCTTTACCAAATTTCAAAAGTATTTTAGCAAACTCAATGCACTTCACAACAATTCAAAATGATCATTTATTTGTTGGAAGAAAAAAAAAATCAGAAAATCCTAGTAACCTTAAAAATTTTCCATTGTCATGGAAGTTCTTTTTCATTGATACGGTTTGTGACAGTATATTTCAACTTATTTGAACTATAAGTATTTTTCTATTTTTATTCATATGTTAAACTGCAGATTAAGCGAGATTATCAGTCGGTGCTATGGTTGCACTTTAGCACTAGCTGTTTTTAGGTGTTTTATATTTGTGTTTATATGATATGCAAGATTGTAATTATATATCTGGCTGTATGCATGATATTCTTTTATTTCTTATTAATATTTCTTGTTTTTTAACTCCAAAATATATTTTATAGCATTATATTTGATGATATTTTTGCGAACTGATGTATATATTTGTTAGATATCTTTTTATTAAAAAGTATATCGTTTTTTATATAATTTTGTATATAGACAATGAATTCCATATAGCTGTCTAGTTGGTGTGTTATGTGTTGAGTGACCAAAGATCATGTTTTCGAGTCCTGATGACGAGTAGATAAAACCTTGTGCAAAAATGGAGTGTCTGTTGTATGTTAGGTGCATACACTTTCAGAGTTTACAAGCTAAGCTTTATTCTCTGAGTATTACACACACAATATAGCATTTATATCAGTTTTATCTAATTAATTGTGATGTATAACCAGATAATAATAATTATTATTTTATTTTATTTGAATAATCGTACAGTATCCAAAAAGCATCCAATGTATGTTGCACAGTATGCTGTGATATGTCGTGCGCCATGTTGTATACCATGCCTTGCGCAATGTTGTGTGCCACACTGTACGCCATTGTCCTGCACCGTGTTAGGGTTTCCAGGGACCTTTGACCCCTTATGCTTACGATGCATTTCATATAAAATGGAACATGCTCACTTTATCCTTTTTCCTTTTTTGCTATTCAAAGGCACACATGCATGCATGCATGTATGTGTGTATGTATGTACATACGTTACACACAGAGGTTACTCTTTACGACTCTCCTTTGTGTTTACAACAATATACATTCTATATTTTGAACTTTAAATTTGATATTCTTTCCCTTTCCCTTATTGATGTTACTTTCTGGAACTAACAAAGAAAAACATAACAGCAAATCTGAGAAAAGCTTGACAATTTTTTAACCCTAGGAAAAATTGTACTGTAGTTAATAAAATTAGCGATTGCATTTCTTTACAATTCATTGATCTATCATTGAATGATTTGCAAACTTAGTCCCCATTATTACTTGGTACTACAGGACTAATGAACGAGCTGCTGGTTGGATCCAATTAACAAGAGAAATTCTCAAATTGCCTGAAGCACCATCTTTATCTTCAAAAGACAATAAAAGTGAGAAGGCGTCAAAGGCGAGGCGTCCCCAGCCTCTCATCAAACTAGTTATGAGAAGGTATATCCTAGGAAGATGATTCATGAATATTTATATACAATCTATATTGAGAATTGCGTTGGGCTCCTTTCTTATTTCATTGCTAAATTATTTTTCCCTGTAGATTAGAGAGCTCCTTCCGCAATTTTTCTCGCCCGGTGCTTCATGCAGCAGCAAGAGTAGTTCAAGAAATGGGGAAAAGCAGAGCAGCCGCCTATTCAGTAGGTTTTTATGATATTGATGAAGGAAGCGAGCTTCATGGATATTCTGAAAGTATTGATATGGATGTGGATGACAACTCACAGTCTGAAGGTATCTTATCCATTTTGGACTTGCTATGATTTTATTAAAGCTCTGTTTTGTTCCTTGTTCTATCTTTATAATGAAGGTATCTTATCCATTTTGGACTTGCTATGATTTTATTAAAACTCTGTTTTGTTCCTTGTTCTATCTTTATAATGGGCACATCCTTTCTAGAATTAATTGATTTTCAGATTTGCTATGAACGCGCAGATTGCAGTTATGCAACCCAACTAGCTCAGTCATTGCATTATATATTTTGTTATTTGTGCGTGCATTTGTATTGCAATCAGCATACATCCTTGTTTTCATCTTTTAGAAGAAGAAAATATTATCCTTTTTTTATTTATTAAAAATTACAGTTAAATATTTTCACCTTTAAACAAGTTTCAATGAATGTTGTATTTGCTTATTGAATGCCTTTAGCTGTCAGATACTGTTCCTCACATAAGGGTTCACTTCAAACTAAGCTGTTTAATTTTTCAATGATATTTATCAAAATTTGAGTTTCTAGCTCCATAATTGGCCATTACTGCGAAAAGCTCTAACCATGCAGATTATTTCATTTGATTTTTTTGGTCAACTACAAATTTGCAAATGTATAACATGCCTATATTCAAAGCGTATTCAAAAGTCCTACAGAATTTCGGTTGTTCCAGTGGTAATCGGGATGAAATCCGATTTAAATTTCGGTTTAATTCCGAATTCACTCTTTTTCGAGAGTTGAAAAAGTTGTTAAAAACAGTAGAAATTGAAAAATAAAAAAGAAATAAACATACAATAGAATAAAAAAGCAAAGCATACATTACACTAAAAAAATGGACAAGCAACCATATATGTATGTATGTATGTGTGTGTGTGTGTGTTTGTATCTGTGTACGTTTGCATGTGTGCACGTGCACGCGCTTGTGCGTGTGCATGTTATGTTACACACACACACTATATATATATATATATATATATATATATATATTTAAATGCACTTTTGTCAGTTCTGATCAAATTCAACAGTGGTAAATGAAAAAATATTAAATATCAATAATTGAATCAACTTTTTTTATGTATGATAAATATTTTACTTTCGCAAATACGAACATATACCATGTTATTATGTATTTCTATGGGGAAAAAATATCAATATCTGAAATGGGATTGGAACCAAAAATTTTGAATCAACCGAAATTTTAGAATCCCGAATGAATAAAACGGAAGCTGAAATCTTGAACTTTGAATCAAAATACTTTCTGGTAACAAATCAAGCTCTTTGCTTCCCTTTTTAAAGGCAAGTGGTACTACTATTTGTTGATTGTGAAGACAACATCTATATTCCACACATAACAATATGAACATAGAATTTGAGCTTAACGTCCACTGTTGAATGGTATTTTAATACGCCTCTTTGTCTTAAGATGGTGTTGCTTATTGGCTAGGAACTTTAGCGCATGGTGTTTCACTTCGCTCCACCTGTACCAACGTAGTTTAGGCTGCAAATATATTCGATTAGATACTATCATATTTTTAGAGACAAACATGAACTAGTTCTCAGTTTGTCTGTTTACTTTTGTATGCCTACATAGTAATGCAATCTAATTTAAATAACCAATTATTATACAGCTTCGATTTTTTATACGTATTTCTTTGCTAGAAAAATTCAATAAAATAAATCTTAAATATACTATCAATGAAACGAGCAACATGTACCATGTTTTCCCGCTCCATGTCTATCAGATCGACTGTGACCCTTTGGGGCAGTATGTAGGTCCCATGAGGTCACATCACTGATGGTAGACATGTACCAGGAGAAACCTGGAAGTTTAGAATTGTCTATATAAATTTTTTTCTTGGAATTGGTTCTTGCTGATTAGTTTTCCTTTCTCTTTTAAATTCTCATCTTCAGCATCTGGCAAGGCAGTGCAACGGTCAAATGGAACAAGTGGCAAGGATACAATAGCAAGCTTACTAGCATCACTTATGGAAGTAGTACGTACAACTGTTGCATGTGAATGCGTTTATGTTAGAGGAATGGTGATAAAAGCATTGATCTGGATGCAAAATCCTCATGAATCATTCGATGAACTTGGAGCTATAATTGCATCTGAGCTGTCTGACCCTGCTTGGCCATCTACATTGCTAAACGATATCTTACTAACCTTACATGCTCGGTTCAAAGTATATATTATTATTTTTCTTTCAAAATTTCCATTTGTATGGAAAGTGGCCAATAAATTTCCTATGCTGACCTGTTCTTGGTATTTGTGCATGAAATCATCACCTTTTCCTTGTTAATTTTTTTGGCTTTCAGGCAACCCCAACTATGGCAGTCACTCTACTTGAAATTGCAAGAATATTTGCCACAAAAGTACCTGGAAAAATTGATGCAGATGTATTGCAACTTTTATGGAAAGTGAGTCCTCTTTTCCTCGATTATAATCATTCAACTTGAAGTTTGTTAATTTGAAATTTATAAAGGTTAAGTAATTGTTTATTTTGTGAACTAGTCACAAGACCCGCAACAGTCATCTAAATGCACGCATATCTAGTAACTAATCTTAAATATCTCATTAAATTAAATAACAATGTAGTACTAACCTAAATCAAGGAAAAAAAAATGGTCCTAGAAATATGACTAATTTTGTTAACAGAAACGAACAAACATAAGATCTTAGGAAAAGAACAATAAATTTATGTTGTTCTCAAGTACCCTAAACCCCATGCGTTAATTATATGATAGCAACTCCAAAGTCCAACACATTTGTCGTGAAACCTCTCATATTTTTATTCTTAGATGATGTCAACTGGGCCACCATGCAAAATACCCATAGCGTTGCCTTTAATAAACCAATTTCGTCTTCTTTTTCCGTGACCTTCCCCCTTCTTCCACTCTTCCACTCTTCCTACTTTGTTATGCTTATATCATAAAATTCAACACTCAATTTTGATAGTTACAATGCGCTTGCTACGTGTGTTTGACATCTATTATCAACCAGATTATCTCCAGTAAGACTACAGCACCTTCATTTCGGCTAAAAAAACACACACAGATAGCGGGTGAGATTCATACTAAATATCGAGCAACATATCCATGAGATCCATCTACACATCAATGGATACCCAAGCAGAATTTTAACTTTCTTTTAGAAAATGGTGATCCTCTTTTGAGGAGAGCACTCATGTAATGCAGAATCTTAACTTCAATGCCCTCTATCATACAAAATCTCAAACCATTGTCTCTACCGGCTAGAATTGTATTTTTTCAATGTGAAGTCCATTACACCAGTCAGTCTCAAACATTTGCAATCTATGTTTTAAGTGAAAGCGAAGACGAGGTGACAAACCTATCTTATCATATTAAGGGACCCTTTTGTTTTCTACTCTGTTTGAATGTGATTGAAGTAACCTCTATACAAACATTTGTCACATATATGATTTTAAATAGTAGCATGAAAATCAATTATAAAATTTTACGGAAATTAAAAAAAGGAGAACCATAAACAACATCGCACTTCCTGATTTAAAATGTAAAACTGAAATGAACATCAAACATCGTAATCATATAGTTTAACTTGAATTATTTTTAGATTGGATGCAAATAATCACAAATTCCTATCTTCTTTCCAGTTCTTCATATGAATATAATAAATTGAAAAAATTTCAATGTTTAATTTGCTAAATTCATACATAAAAAGAATGTTCTTAAGCACTAATCCACGTTTTAAGCTCAAAATGTAAAAACAAAAGTTTAATGTATGATCAGCTAAGCATTGCTTTGATGACACTTAAGCTCACTTTTAATAATAGTTCATGATACTATAAGTGTGCATATTGACTTTGTGGTATCTATCATAACATTAGTCTGCCATCCGAGTCATGTTTTTTCGTCTACCATATGATTTATGCTTTCTACTTTATCAATATCGACCCGAAATACATTATGTAAACAAATATCCTTGTTTGAATTGTATTATTTAGCATGATCCATAACTGTACACACACATATTACACATGCGCTCTCACACAGACATGCGTGTGTGTATGAAGTATCGAAGTTTAGTTCCTTATGTCTCCTCGACTGCTAATAATATTACAATAATTTATCCAGACATGCCTTGTTGGAGCAGGACCAGACGGGAAGCACACAGCCCTAGAAGCTGTCACGATAGTTCTTGATTTACCACCTCCTCAACCTGGGTCAATGTCAGGTCTCACTTCCGTAGATAGGGTTTATGCATCTGATCCAAAGTCTGCTCTTGCATTACAAAAATTAGTTCAGGCTGCTGTGAGTTTTTGAATTTTTTCATTTATTTATGTTTTTAAATAAAAGAAAATAGGGTTGGATTTGATCATCTGATGTTTATAGGTGTGGTTTCTTGGTGAAAATGCAAATTATGCTGCTTCTGAGTATGCATGGGAATCTGCAACACCGCCTGGGACAGCGTTGATGATGTTAGATACCGATAAGATGGTAGCTGCTGCAAGTTCACGTAACCCTACACTTGCTGGTGCATTGACTCGGCTTCAAAGGTGTGCGTTTGGTGGAAGCTGGGAGGTAATACATATTAAGTTCGTTCCACTTTGACTAATATATAACATTGACTTGAGTAAAAATATACTTATTGCCTGGAAAATTCACCTGTATTCTGCTCTAGTTCCCACTGGTTGTTATTTATTTATTTGCACTATTTTCCATGTATTTGTAATGTACTAAAACATTATCGCGGTTGACATGCTATCGGTTTATTTAAATATCGTAAAACTAGTAAGATGTGAAAATGTATATTTATTATAAAGAGATATAAAATGAAGGGATGGTAAGTGCATATATGAATTATAGGGCAGTTAAGCGAAGTCATTGTTCTGCAATGAACTTCTATTTTGTAATTGTTTTACCTTTCATTTGAAGAATTGTGGAAATTTCACCTTCAGGTTCGAATAGTTGCTGTCAACGCCCTTATGACAATTGCAGTCAGATCTGGTGAACCCTACAGGCTACAAATTTATGAATTTTTGAAAGCTTTGGCTGAAGGTGGAGTACAATCTCAGTTTTCAGAAGAAGAAGTCAGCAATGGTGAAGATCAAGGTGCTAGCGGCACAGGTCTTGGTTCTTTAATAAGCCCTATGTTACAAGTTCTTGATGATATGTACAGAGCACAAGATGATCTAATCAGGTTTGCCCATTTGAATTTTAAATGTGTATATATAGCTATTTATTATTTCTGTTTATGATGCATACTGTCTGCGTACCTGCAGAGATATGCGTGATCACGATAACAATAAAAAAGAATGGACAGATGAAGAACTGAAGAAGCTTTATGAGACTCATGAAAGGCTTCTTGATTTAGTGTCTCTATTTTGTTTTGTTCCAAGGGCAAAGTATCTACCTTTAGGCCCTATCAGGTAAGATTTTGCATATACAGTTAATTATATTTGTGTTTCTTGTTTGAGATAGGGTCGGTCTGTAGACCAAGTCTCCTTATTCGCGTGGTTGTAAATTTGTAATACAAAGGCTCCCACTCTGTTTCTGATCTCTCTTGTTCTGAAAAATCACAGTGCAAAACTCATCGACATATATAGAAACCGACACAATATAAGTGCCACGTCTGGTCTGAATGATCCAGCTGTTGCTACTGGAATATCGGATCTTATATATGAATCTAAAGACACACAAAAAGAGCCTGATACAACCGACCCTGACTTAGCAATGGCGTGGGCCTTAGATGATGATGCTTGGGAGAGCAATGCCCCAGCAAGGAATAGAGTAAGAAAGAAATATACTAAAATATCAATATTTTATCTTTCAGATGTCTTTCTTTGTACTTTTACAGTGTAAATTCTACGGTATGAGTTTAATATAATGTTTTTGTAGTTTCACATATCTATTGGTGGATTTACCCAAGAAGCCATTCATGTACGTATGACACATCTACCCATAACATATAATGTTTTTGTTTTCTTCATTTGATGGTAGGTAAATGAGTTTCTTGCTGGTGCTGGAACGGATGCTCCAGATGTCGAGGAAGAGCAAATAACATCGAGACCATCAACTGCTTACGACGACATGTGGGCCAAGTCTCTGCTAGAAACATACGAAGTAGAGGTACAGTGAATATGACCAGTGAAGCTATTTCTGACGCTAAAAATGATTTGGAATAAACAGTTATAAGCTTATGCCTACCATTTCAGGAAGACGATGGAGGGTTATCTGGGGCATCATCTCCTGATTCTGCAGGCTCAATCGAGTCTTCAATATCATCTCATTTTGGTGGCATGAATTATCCTTCACTTTTCAGTTCAAAACCATCTGCTTATGGAGATAATAGGCCAGCCCCTGCTAGCAGGTTTGGTAACACTTCCTATGGTGCTCCATCAACAATATATGAATCATCGATTTCCCCTGCTAGGGAAGAACCTCCACCGTATTCTACATCCTCTATGCAAAGACATGAATCATTTGAGAATCCATTAGCAAGTCGTAGTTCTCAAAGTTTTAGCTCGCATGATGATGATCGCACGACTTCCGAGAATCAGTTTGGGAAAGCATTATTTGACTTCACAGCTGGAGGAGATGATGAGGTACTACATCCTATTCTAAAATTTCAATTTTGTTTTTTGATTAAATTGATATTATTTCATGGTGAGCTTTATTTCATTTTGCAGTTGAACCTGACCGCTGGAGAAGAGGTTGAGATAGACTATGAAGTCGATGGTTGGTACTATGTAAGTTAAATGTTTCTTTACCTCGAGTCCCTATTTTTAACGCTGTAGTAAAAAAGGTCACCGTTGACTAAAATATGCCAGTTACATCCCTATTTATTCTTTTTAATCTTGTTAAATTTATTTTATTTATTTAACACCAGAAAATATTTTTATAAATAATTGAAGTAGAGTTACAATATAACCGTGAACATCACAAAATACCCTTGTATGCAAATGAGAAATCAAGAGTTCAAATCCCATCCAATACAAAAATTAACATCTATTTTTAAATTCAGTCTCAGCAAAAAGTTCATGACTTTTTTCTTTTATATTTTTCAGTTTATTTCATCGATTCAGTTTCGTGAATTAATCTTGTTGTATAAACTTGCACCTTGTATTGCAACCTTTCGTATTTTCAAAAATATTAATACATCTAAAATCTATTCTTATCTAAGAAGCTGAGAAGATGAGACTAGTTCAAAGCAATAGTAGTTTTCATTTGACGACTTGGATTTTCAAGATAGAAAAGGTTTTTTCCTATTTGAAACAATGGAAGAAACGAAGCAGCGAAGAAGAGAGTAACATACTCCGTGATTTTAGCTCTCTATTTTTTATTTTTTATCTAAAAATCAGTAGGGTCAACAGCTCTCAATGGGCCTGCGGTGGGTACATCTTTGAGAAACCCAGGGACGTGCGCAGATATTTTCTATCATGGGGGAGGGAAAATAAAATTTTGATTTAAAACACATCATATTCTACGGTAACACATGTATTTCAGAAAACACACACACACACACACACACACACATATATATATATATATATTCGATACAAGCATACAAAATCACTGCTTCTATAATATAATTACACATCTTTTTCCTGTGAATTATCATTACTAAACATAATTTCTTCAATTTGTTTTGGAAGCATTACTAGAATTTAATTCATTATTTTTTTTGTTTTGTGAAAATGCTCAAAACATACATTGATATTCATAAATTCTAGTAAAAAAATTAACTCTGCGTATAAGAAAACCAAACCAACAACTTAAAAATTTAGCTTAAAGAACCAAATATCCACAATGGTCAAAAATATAAAGTTGCCCCTTGTATGAAAATGCTCTAACTTCCATACTTAGCAAGATCCTAGTCCAACAAATATGAAACTTGTATGAAGACGTTCTAAAATCATCGATTCGGTTTCATGAATTAATTTTATTGTATAAAATTGCACCTTGTATTGCAACCTTTCATATATTCAAAAATACAAATATATCTAAAATCTATTATTATCTGATAAACTGAGAAGATGAGACTACTTGGATTTTAAGAAAGAAAAAGCTTTTTTCTATTTGAAACAACGGAAGAAATGGACAAGTGAAGAAGAAAGTAATTGGGACCCGAGTTAGTTATGTCCTTGGCCATAACATCTACGCTTTAAAATGTGCAAACTAGTTAGCATTTTGTTAAGTTGAAATTAGGATCCGTCCCCCATTTTCAAACTTAATACTTTGAAAACCCTTCTCAAACAAGTTTCACGAAACACCCGGTCAATGTTGTCAGCGAAAATGTGCATTCTAAACTGCACATATATGCAGTTAGAACTGCACATATTTGCGGTTTAAAATGCACATTTGTATAATAAATATTTGCAACATGGACTGTAAATATTTAAAGTGTAGTATGAACATTCTTACGGTGTAGACCGTAAATTTTTATTTTACAAAAATGTGGTAAGAACTGCACAGTTTCTTCCATTATGCAGTTTAAACCGAGTGTGTTACTCTCTTAAACTGTATATTTTCGTTGGAAACATTGATAGAGATTTTCGTGGAACCTGTTTTTGACAGGGGACAAGTGAATATTGAAACTTTTAAAGGGCGTTTGAAAAAAAACGTCGCTTTTGTTAAAATGCAAACCGACTTGCCTTTTTCTTACGTATGTATGATTGTTCTTTAAGTATGTTTTTTTATTGAATAACTTCACTTTTTTTCATTATTATCTGATCTTATACTATTATTCGTCAATTTTTTTTAGATCCAATTCAAAGTTTCCAAAAAAGCACTTGCACTTTCTATTTTTTAAAAACTGAAACTTACCGTATATGTTTGTTATAACAAGAATTTTTGCTTTTATGGACAGTGATATGTCTCTCGATTGTCTATTTAGAAATCTTGAAATTGAATCCCATAAGCATCAATTAACCGATGTTTTAAGAAAAAATTCACAAGCACAGAAAACATAAGGAACTTAGTACTTGATACTTAAAAGCCTTTTCTGTTTATCCTTGTATATACCTTGCATATTTTTCTGTAATTTGCCAGGTAAAGAAGAAAAGACCAGGAAAAGATGGGAAAATGGCTGGACTTGTTCCAGTCCTCTACGTGGATGCACCTTGACTGAACGAGTTCTGTTAATTGCTAGTACAGTTTTGGTACTAATTCATTTTTACCAGTGTGGATTTCAGTTGTATATGAGAGGTATTTGGTTGTATATCGCATGTGTTGATATGTAGCAGATGGTTTATGTTTCATGTCTTCACTGTACTTCAGAATATATTACTTGCTGTATGTCATTCAATTTGTTGCACATATTTTTCACTTACTATATCAAAAGTAATTGTTCGTTGCATGTGTTACTGAGATTATATTATTTTGATTTTTGGCGCAGTTGGTGGAACAAATCCAACAAAAATGTTATTTCTTGCTTACTGCTAGCTGTATTTTTTAATTTTAATAATTTTTAGAGTGTATATTTAGTTTTACTTTCATGTTTTCTAAAATGCAATACAACTGAATGAGAATGGCGATAACATATAAGGCAACATTCTCCTGTATTTTATTGCTAATACCAAACGATATCCCCAGACTGAACATATGCACGCTCATTATTTCATTTAGCAAGAATACAAAAATTTATTAGCAGTCTTCCATGCTTTGTGTATTTGCAGAACGATGAAATCTTGCGTGAGCAATCATGTTAAAATGCCTACGGCACCGGGGCAAGGTTTGGTTCCCCATTTCTCCTTTGCATATTGCATGATTGTTCTATCACTGCTGAATTTGCCACTTCCTGCTGTGCTTAATATTGACATTTTTATCCACCTTTTCCTATCCCTGCAAGTAGAGCATATGGTAGTGAAAATAAAAATAAAACGCATTGCTAAAGGGACTTCATTTTTTTATAAGAAGGTAACTAATTTTAGGGGGATTGCATCCAAATGAAAAATTGTTATGGAGAATGAAATAAAATAAAATAATTTGCTGTTTTACCTCGTAAAAAAACAAAATTTGACAAAATCTTATTGAAAAATGACGATATTAATTAAATATTGATCTATTGACATCCATCATAATGAATAAGTTTGAAAGAAATTGATATTTGGTCACCATGAGAGTTTCTTTTATGGCAAGTACAACTCTAATATCTAGTAGATTGATCTTTATTTATTTTTGTTGCAAACACTCATTTGCCGTTGCGACATACTTTAGGCCCAGTGGGGGCTACCGCTTCCCCTGGAATTTGATTAGTTTTTTAAAATTTTTTAGTTGACAAGTCAAATAACTTAGGGCACCAGCACGATTCTTTGAACGCAGCACAAAACTTAGTGCGCTAGCCTAAAACTTAGCATGTAAAAAAAGCACGATTCTTTGAACGTCGATTCCACTCCAGAATCCAGGCGGCAGGCGCGATTGAACCCCAGCACAGCACCGCAGCATGCATTGAAGTCCAGACGATTTCAGGCGCGATTGAACTCCAGGCTTCCAGAATTCTAAACGATTCATTTCCAGACGATTAAAGTTGGCAGTAATTCGAATTGAGGTATTGATTTGAATTTTGATTCTCTGATTTCTAAATCAGCTATTTGGGGCTATTGTGTTAATTTCATGTTTTGTGTTGGGTATTCTGCTGCTAAACCTGGAAGAAGTTAATTTGCTTTCCTTTCTTTTGTCAAAAACTTATGTCAGTGCCAATACTTATGCACACATAAATGCTTAGGTTTTTGATAAAAGTTGATTACAATTGCTATGTCATGATTTATTTATTTATTTATAGTTGTTCATATTATAAATTAATTTTGATTAGATTATTCATTTTATTGTTTGCAATGCTTCCATATATTAGCATAATCAGAACTCATTATTTATTTTTTGATTGATTTCTAGGAATCCCTTGCGTAAAGAATATGAAAAATAACATGTTGAGCTATTTCACAAAATTAAAAGAAACGGGATAAGTTCTTCAAATATTAAAAGGTGATTTGGAAGAGTATCCATCTGATCCCGGACTAAGAAAAAACATCCATCTCTATAATGCTAATGAAAAAGATAAAGTCCGTCGATTTTATTTGCAAAAAGGTCATTGTCAACCAAAAAAACATGAATTTCCATGGCGTTTAATGGGAAATGAGAAGCTTAGATTTATTTCTTCATGGTTTAATGACCATTCAACTTGGTTAGAGTATAACATAAACAAAGATGCGGCATTTTGTTTGTATTGCTATCTTTCCAAGCCCGAACATGGAGGTCAAAGTGGTGGTGATTCTTTTGTGGTGAAGGATTTCGAAATTGGAAAAAGAAAGAAAGAATTGATGTGCACGTCGGGCCACATTTTAGTGCACACAACAATTGTTTAAAAGCGGCTAATGCAAACAACACATTGAAGTAGCTTTGTGTAATCAGACCAATCAAATGAAAGTTGACTAACGTATAAGTTTGATTGCTACGATTGACTGCATTAGATTTCTCCTACATCAAGGATTGCCTTTGCATGGACATGATGAATCTAAAGAATCTTCAAATAAAGAAAAATTTCTTGAATTATTACAATTTCTTACGGATCATAATGAAGATGTTAATAGAGTTTCATTAGCAAATGCTCCTGAAAATACGAAATTAACATCACCTAGAATTCAAAAGGATATTATCAGCTCCATCGTCAATTTGACTACAAATTCTATCATTGCAGAACTAGGTGATGAACTATTCTCCATTTTAGTTGATGAAGCTCATGATATACCCGTGAAAGAGCAAATGGCGGTTGTTTTGCGTTATGTAGATGAAAGAGGGTTTGTTGTCGAACGGTTTCTTGGCATTGTACATGTAAGAGATACGTCCGCCTTATCTCTAAAGGATGCCATTGAGTCTTTATTTTCTTTATATGGTTTGAGTATATTAAGTTTACGTGGACAAGGATACGATAGCAAGCAATATGAGAGGAGTCAATGGATTGAAATGTTTAATTTTGATGGATAATAATTCAGCTTATTATGTTTATTGTTTTGCTCATCAACTTCAGTTGACACTTGTTGCCGTTGCAGAGAATCATCGACTCATTTCAATTTTTTTTGACATTGTTGCACTTTTATCTAATATTGTGGGAGCCTCATGCAAGTGTAGAGATATACTTCGTGAGAAACAATTTGAAAAGGTTGTCATAGGAATATACAATGGCGATATTTTAACCGGACAAGGTATAAATCAAGAAATGAAATTGAAACGTGCAGGGACTACACGGTGGGGTTCTCATTATGGTACGCTTATGAGCATACTTAATTTATTTCCATCAATGATTAAAGTTGTTATGATCGTTGAAGAGGATGCCAAAGATCATAAACATAGAGGACACGCATATAATCTATTGCGAATCATACAGAGTTTTGAATTTACTTTTCAGTTGCACTTGATGAAGAATGTTTTAGGAATCACAAATGATTTGTCTCAAGCTTTGCTAAAAAAAGATCAAGATATGGTCAATGCTATGACTCTTGTGAGAATAACCAAACAACAATTGCAAAATATGAAAGATAATGGATGAGAAAAATTGGTTGAAGAAATTTCTTTATTTTGTGTTAAACACAGTATTATCATTCCCGATATGGATAGTTTGTTTGTAGTTCAAGGAATATCGCGTTGTAAGGTTGAAGGAAAGACACATCTTCATTATTATCGTATTGAACTTTTCTATGAAGTGATAGATATGCAACTTCAAGAGCTGAATAACCGTTTTACCAAGCTAAATACAGAATTATTGTTATGTATGGTTTGTCTTAGTTCAAGTGATTCATTCTCATCATATGATAAGGAAAAAATAATCCGATTTGCCAAATTTTATCCATCCGATTTCTCTCCAAATGATTTAATGCAACTTGATCATCAACTTGACAACTACATCCTAGATTTACAGTCTAACAATCAATTTTCCGATGTAGGGGAAATCAGTGAACTTGTTAAAAAGATGGTTCAAAGAAGCATCGATTATATCCGTTAGTGTACTTGCTTTTGAAGTTGACATTATTGTTACCCGTTGCTACCGCCACAGTTGAAAGAGTATTTTCAGCTATGAAAATTATTAAGACTTCGCTCCGAAACCGATTGGATGATGAAATGATGAATGACTGCCTAACGACTTATATTGACCGAGATATTTCAAAAACCATTGAAATTGACGATATCATTCAAAATTTTCAAAATATAAAACCTAGGAGGGTTTGTTTATGAACATTTGATGTTGTAATATTTTTTCATGCTTAAATTGAATGATAACATATGACTTTTGTGGATCAAAGATGTGCTAATTTTTTTTATGAAAATAAGTTTGTTAATATTTTTTTTTTGAAAATAACCATATTGCTTAGAACTTAAGTAATTGGACAATATGAAAACTATTGTAGTAAGAAAAGTCTAGATATTGAAATATTCTTAGTTTATTTCTTAACATATAATACATATCTCTTGACACCCCCTCAAACTCACGATGCAGCTATAAACATCGAGAGGTTTGCCAACTAAAAATTGAAAACGCAAAACTGAATGTGACTTGGTAAAAAAGTCTGCAATTTACATAAAAGAGGGAACGAAAGACAGAGTAATAATGTCTTTCTCAAGATGACAACGTTCGACGTGACAATCAATCTCAATATGTTTGATGCGGTCATGAAAAAACAAGTTGCGAGAAATCCGAATAGCACTCTTAATTTCACAATACATAGAAGTAGTTTCAGAAAGAGACAACTAACATGCGCAACCAAACAATCTCTTTGGTACTAGATGTCATAGCACGATACTCTGCTTCAGTTGAAGGATGAGAAACAACAGATTATTTTTTACTCTTCCAAGATATAAGAGTCACCAAGAAAGATAAAAAACCAGTAATCGGCTTGTGATCTATGGGATCACTACCATAATCAACATTAGAATAGGCACGCAATTCCAAGGATGAGGTAGATGAAATTAGAAGGCTATGCAAAATAGTACCTTAAAGATATCTTCAAATACGAAGGACGGCTGCCCAGTGAACTGTAGTTGGAAAAGCTACAAACTGACTAACAATTTGAACAGTATATGGTATTTCTGGACGAGTGATGGTAAGATAAACCAAGCTTCCAACAATTGTATGGTATAAAGTAGGACCTGACAGTGGTATACCATTCGAAGAAGAATATTTTGCATTAACTTCAGTAGTAGAATCAACGACCTTATTATCAATAAACTTTTTCAAAAATATCCGTGACATATTTTGACTGAAAAATAAGATAACATTTTGGTGAATATGCCACCAGAATTCCTAAGAAATATTTTATAGGCCCCAATATTTCATTTCAAATTTTTTAGCTAACTCCTTTTTAAAGAAATGTCATGCATATCATTTCTTGTAATAATCATATCAATATATAACGATAGTATGATATGTCATTCATTAGTGTTTTGAACAAAAATGGCATTATCACGAAAGCATGGTCGAAATCAAAAGATTTAATCATAATAGAAATTTTTTCAAACCAAACACAAAGTGCTTGTTTAAGTCCATACAATAATTTTTTAAGCTTGCAAACATATTCAGATTCATGTGGAACACCTGGAAGAGGCTCCATATAAACTTCTTCTTGAAAATCGCCATTCAAGAATGCATTTTTAACACCAATTTGTGAAATAAACCATTTTCGAACAAAAGCTACAACAATGAGAGTAAGAATGATAGTCATCTTTGCAACCAAAGCAAACTTCTCCTTATAATCCATGTCATACCGTTGAGAGTAACTTTTTGCAACCAATCTAGTTTCATATTTTTCAATTAATCTATCAGATTGGTTTTTATTTTATATACCCAACGAAAACCAAACAACGCTCTTACCATAAGGTAGAGGAACCAAATCCCAAGTACCCATCCTTTGTAAGGCATAAAGTTCTTCGTCCATAGCCTTTCGTCAAAAAGAATTAAGAACCGCCTCTTTATAAAAAGTTGGTTCAGGAAGTTTATGAATGGAGTTTAAGAACGAAGAAAAAGACGAACGGTAACAAGAATAAGCAAAACAAGGTAATTTTGTGGACTTACGAATGCATGTGAAATGACGAAGAGTTGGATCTACAGGCTTGGTTAGAGATTGAGGGGCAATAGAGGAGGAGGACACAACTTCGAATGTTCCAGGTGTTTCAGTTTCTGTGGGGCCATCGGTATTATTATTATCCTCAGAAAATGGATCAATATAAATTAGCAAACTGATAAATTAAAAAACAACAGAGTGTGTGTGTAAGATAAATTTTACATAAGCGCATAAGTTTGATAGTAAGTTATAAAATTGTGCAAGGAAAGTTGATCTTTCACCTATTAATATCAGCAATAAGGAACGTGAAGAAGATGGGTGGAACAATACACAAAATTATACGTAGAAATCAGACTAATATATGAGACAGATGAAATTTATTTACTTTTTACCCAAAGTTTATGTTATTGATACATGGCATGCTCTATTTATACAAGATCATACGAAGATAGTCATGATGAGGGTTGAATGATGGTTGAGGTGGACAACCTAATGACTTACACCTCATTCTTGAACACAGTGGCAGATCGATCTTATGCCAGCCGTAAGCAAATGAGCGTCGAAACAGAAGTTACATCTTTGATTAGTTGGCCACTGTTCAAATGGGAGAAATTTGAGAGTTCAGAAAAAACTTAAAGCTGACACAAGGAGCTCGTCGGACGTAAGCTTTAGCCTTTTTTATTAATTTATATTTCTCTACACTTCACCTCCAAACCGACCTCTACCATTCAAAAGTGTTCAAGAACGCATTTTCGTCCAACTATCGTTCAGTGAACTACCTGATTTGTCGTCCGATAACAGCCTCAAATAAGACAAGAATTAATCAAAATATCAAATTTTAAGCACAAATATCATGGCACTTGACTTGATGTCTGACTTTCAGCTTGCATGGTATGGTTGCTGCAGAATCTATTTATTACTAGGATAATATCATATTTACATAATTTTGGAGAAAGCCTAAGCGAACATATCTACATGCATTAATGCGTTTTTAGTTACTTTTGGCTGTTTATCAATTTATTTTTTCGATATCACTTGTACGCTTCATCCACTTTAGTCTGTGCATCCATATAGCTTGGAAAATCCTGGCCAACTAAGAAATAATCACCACGTCCATAACCTAAATTCCCTCTCGAGGAGTCCAGAAGAGAGTTGTAGTCGTAACTAACAAAACTCCACTTCTTATATATAGTTTCACCTCATCAAGTCGTAGATCCACCTTAAACTGCAAACAAGTACAAACATGAAATGATACATAGGATAAATAAAAAGTTACACTAGCTCATGCAGTTCGATCCCTGAAAACATACGTATTTTTACCAGTCCAGCTTCTCTTTCTTTCCGAAGCCTTGGAACCTCGTGTGCTTCAGCATCAAGAAGAAAGAAATTGTCTTCCCCTATTTCTTCTCTGATCTCAACATTAACACCATCCATAGTTCCAATTATGATGCATCCATTCAAGGAGAATTTCATGTTACTTGTTCCACTTGCCTCTCCATCCCAGCAGTACTTGTATGTTCTGACAGCTCATTGCCAGGAATGAGCATTTCAGCAACCGATACATTGTAATTTGGCACAATGACAACCTGAAGACGACGACGACATATATTAAAGCATATAAAGATTATTTCGTTGAACATAATGTTAAATAGTACAAAATAATCAGAATTTACATAGAAGTGAAATAACTGGTGGTACACTTTGAAGGTAGAATAACATACCTTCAAATATACATGGACATCAGGATCATTATTGACTACTGCTCCAAAATCATTAACTAACTTGACTATTCTTTTGGCATTGGCGTATGTTGCAAATGCTTTACCTCCTATCATTATAGTCCTTGGTGTTGTTTTCTTGCTCCCCTCAATGCTCATTTCCTGCATACATTACTTTCTAAATCAACATAAAATATTGTATCTGTTAGATGTGTATATTTTTACTTTTATTTTTGGTACAATAAAAGTTGAATACCTTTTACTTGTAAGAACATATGAAACCAGTTTATACATATTATATGGCAATTTATACGACTGAGAAGATATTACATATGCCTGTTACAATGAAAATGCAGAAGCTGGTAAGAATCTGAAAACACCTTCAGTTTCTTATATGGATATACAACCCCCAAAACGTTGAGAAGTTGTCTCTTTGTATTCATGGATCCGCTTAACTTGAATGTCAAATAGGCTATTGGGATCAATTTTCACACCAGTCACATTCAATACATATTCTGCAAGACGTTGGTAGACAATTTTGCTGATGCCCATTCAGCATGCAACTCCTCATTGTCAGCAAACTAATGAAGAAATATTTTTATAGTTTACATTAATAAGCAGGAGAAAAAAGAAAATAAAAAATGAAAACAAAATTAAAGTTATGAACAGTTATCAAACACATTTGCATACTTGATAGAGCCCAGTGAGGAGGTCAAGATTAGTTATCCATTCGTCTGTCTTCAACCACTTGCTTATTATTCCACTTAATTCTGGGTTGCAAAATCTAAGCCATCTCCTAGGTGTGATCCCATTTATTTTATTTTGAAATTTGGTAGGCCAAATAGAGAAATAATCTGCAAACAACTCAGATTTTAAGATTTCACTGTGCAGTTGGGCAACTCCATTTACCTAGACATAAATACTAGGTTATCATCTCAGTTTTAAGTATGTTAATTAGTTGCCTAAAAGATCAAAATAAAGAATATACACAAGTTATCATAATTTATTTCTAGATTTTACCGAGTGAGGGCACAATACACAAATTTCCCATGCGTACTATTGGCATTTCAGGATTTTCATCAAGAATCTTCATTTTTGCAAGCTTGCTCATCATATTAGGCAACATCGAATTTATCATCGATATAAACTGCATAATTTGGATTCAGTAAATTATAATATTAAAAAATGCTCTGATGATTTTCAAGCATAAACTCATAATAGAGTTGAGGACATGCCCGCTTATCAATTTCTGTTATGATTTCCACATGACGAGGAAGCAGTTTAGCCATTAAAGTCTGTGACCAGTTCTCCAATGCTTCCGGAAGAACTGTATGATTGGTATAAGCAATAGTCCTGGGGAATAAGTTCTGCAAGTTAGTATCCAAAGTTTTATATTGATAAAAGAAGAGATAAAATGAAAATCATTACGTCTCTACTTCTCCAATAAAGTAACTCATCTTTTTTCAATATTTTCCATAAGTAATGAATCTTGAATAAACCTGACGGCCATACTCAACCTAATCATGGTGTTTCTTGTATCAACCTATCCTTAAATGCCATGAGTACAAGATTTAAAGTAAAAAAAAGGAACTTATCTGAACTGATAAATTTGAAACTTATCCCTTTTTCAACAGATTTTTTGATATACACATAAGATGCTCATGTACACAACAGAATACTAGAAAACAGATATAATTGGCAACCTCGATGTTATATCCCAAGCTTCATCCCAACCAAGTTTCTCATCATCCATTAAAAGCCGCATTAGTTCTGGTATTGCAAGTGTAGGATGAGTATCATTCAATTGAACAGCCACTTTGTTTGGAAAATCTGACCACTGCCATCCCTCCTTATAATTTCTTCTTTCCTTGAATCGAGCAATGATATCTTAGGAATCAAGTTTATTAAAAATAACTTTTATCAATGTTACAAGTAGACTTACTAATGCAGTGTTTTTCAATGCAAAATTTATTTACTGGCATGCATTTGATTTGTTATAGTTTCTCAAATATGATGAACTCTTCCAATCTAAAAATAGTAACTTTGTAAATAAAGATATGTTTTAAGCGGCAAGGTCTTCTTCGTTCCCTATTAGTATCAGGGTTTGTAGCCGCAAACGGTTTTTTTTAAAGGAAAAAAAAGAGGAAGAAGAAAGCAAGATGTTATATATACAACTAAATATTCCATTTTAGTTTTGCAAGTAAGATAATGGAGAATAAAATAGCATGGAAAAGGCCACAAATTTTTAATTGGTGAAGTTAGAAGCTTAAAGACTAGGAAGTAGGAGTTCTTCCGGGGGTTAATACTTAATACATAACTTTCTCTTGATGACAAGGAAAACTTTGATTTAACATTAAATACAGATAAAATGAGTGCTCTCCTTGAATGGAGGATCGTTCTTTTTCTCAAAGATATATTAAATACTGATTGATAAAAACAAACTCAACTAGGTGTATTTTCTCCAAAGAACATACAGTAACCTAGGAAACAAACATAGAATGTGTTGCATACCTGCAGTGATGCGCTACAAAGGGAAAAATTGCTGCTTCAATCATATACGCTTTTCCTTCTTCTGTAGCATCTCCAGGATATAAAACAACACATATCTACAAGAAAGCAAAATAAATTAGTAAAAGAAAAAAGATGAAATCAAGAAATAAGCAAAGTCCAAATTTTGATTTTAAAACATTGTATTCTGTAATGTATCTTCCAAATTGTATCATTCTTTATAGAAAAAATATGCAGCGTAGTCTATTGTTTTTAGCCAATCATAAAGAATGTGTAAAATAACCAGATTTACCGAGTCTTCAAGTTAAAAAGAAGCCTAAAAAACCAGCACAATGAAACCCAAGTGCACAAAAAGGGATGGGGATAGGTCAACAAAATAATTTAAAATTTCTGCTCATCTCGGTAAATTAGTTAGAATAAGTTTGATTTATTATGTTAATTTTTGTTCAGTTTAGTCTTGCATTCAATCTGTTTAGTATGTTTCTAAAACTAGTACTGGTTAATTATTTTTAACACTATTTGATCAGGTTCGAAATTGTTTTAGAGACCAGCTGTTTGACACTTAATTTTACATTAATTTGATTACTATATAAGATTGGTAAGAACTCACATGTTGGTAAATATATTAAACAGAGGGGTGTATTACACTGCAGTATGTACTACTAAATACTCAAAACCAACAAAAGCAAATAAACTAAAATTGGTTGTTTTTTTCCTAGTTCAAACGAATGAGAGGTGTTATAACAAGAAAGAATAATTCAGTCTCTTATACACAAGTTCATTCAACACAAGGCACACAACTATTTTCAAATATAGTCAAGCAAACTTCTTGCATCAACCAAGAGAAAACTTTCATAAAATTGTGTCCGATTTACCAATTATTAGATTGTTATCAAAAAAATATCCCGTGGATGGCAAGTTTATGAATTCAGTGAAGTGATCCACAAAAAAGTGTCCGCATGATCAGTATATCTAATGAGTATATACAAGTAACATAACAAATATCAGTAAAATAGTTATAAGCAAGAGGAATGTTGAAGCAAATACAAAGCTTTAGACATAGGACAAGTGTTTTAATAGCACCTGCCGAGCCTTAGCGTGAAGTTGTGCAGCAATTTCATATTGCCCATCATTAAACTGAAACAAGTTGAATTCCTTGGCGGTAGCTTTTGCTTCCCACAAGCGAAGACTATTTGTATTTTTTGTTTTATATCCAAGGATTGGTACATCATATGCAAGTGCCTGGATAACCTCTCCTCCAACCCACTTTCGTCTGCCAATATTATGCAAAAATAAAGAATATCATAATATTTATCAAAGGGTCATGGACTGGACTTGAATTTTATATTATTAATGTGTATCAAGCTCCTTTTGGTCATGTAACAAATTTGCAAACTAGTACAACCGGATTAAATGGATTGAACTTGTTTATATTCGAAAACTTTTCAGTTTTGATCAGGATATATCATTACTTTTCATAATCCCATGTTGCTAACACAACAGTGAAGCAATTGTTAATAAGCGAATTATCTAATAGCTTAATATGTAGAATGTTGAGGCTATTCATGAATGTCTAGTAACTTAGTTAGCAAACGTTAATTACAGATAGGAAAGTTATATGTGTTGGAATTCCTAAGTACAAAGTGTAAATGAAATACACTTGTCCCACATCGCCAAATATACAAACAAAGCCAAGTATATTAATAGCTTCCTAATGAAGGGGTTGGGGCCTAGGGACATCCAAATGTTTGCTTCGTTGTGAGGAGGGAGATCATGCATCACCACCACTCGCGCGCCGCCGCCGTGCGTCAGTCCGAATCGGACCGGGCCGGGTTTGGGCCTAGGGACATCCAAATGTTTGCTTCGTTATGAGGAGGGAGATCATGCATCACCACCACACGCGCGCCGCCGCCGTCTATCGGTCCGAATCGGACCGGGCCGGGTTTGGGTCTAATGTGATCCTAATTTTACCCCAAAACTGGGCCGGGTTTTTTAACAGTTGTAGGCTATACGAACAGGCGCATCCAGTAACAGACAGCTTATGACAGCAACAAGTGCAACCTTTCAGGCAGACGCGACTGTTCGGAGGGGTGATCACATTCTCATTCCATTCCAGTTTTAATTTCTTCTGCTTCTTCATTCTCTGCTGCTCAATACAATGACCTCCCGTCCTACGTCCAGTCCCGAAGCTCCTCTTCGGAATTTCCTTTCACCGAATAACCCTCACTTCACCCGGAGGAACATGTTTATAATAGCAGAGTTTCTTTGTCAACTGTGTGTTCTCTATTACACGGATTTTGACTATATAGTGTAGATGCTTCCAATATATATATCTAAAGATTGTTGTCTATGAGGAACTATATATTTGAAAGTGTAGAGTACAAGTATAGATTACTAGAGATCAAGTATATATCAGAGTATAAGAGTAGAAAGCGCAAGTAAGTCAGGTGAGATCTTCTCTTGAATTCCTGATGTTATTTATAGTGGTAGAGAGATCCTTTGTGTAGTTGCATTTGTTAGCAAGTGCTCTAAGGTCGCTTCCAATGGTGATGAAGAGTTGCAGTGAAGAGGAGCGATCGTGTCTTTTCAATTATGACAGTTGTACTTTGAATATACACAGCCGAGTTCAAAATCAAACGTCTGGAAAATATTTCAGACGTCTGGTTCTCATATATTTTTGGTATATAGTTGCTTGTCAGACGTCTGAGTATATTAACCAGACGTCTGGTTTTGACTGATATGCGAACCAGAGAATTCAGTCAGACGTCTGGTCAGTGCACTCAGACGTCTGGATTTGTGCATGTTGCTTTTCCTGTGCCTGTATCATCCCTTTTCCAATTCTCTCGACTTATAGCCTCTTGATACTTCTTTTGAGTCTTGTTCTTGTCTCTTTGGTGATGTTACTTTACCAATTACTTGTAAATATAGATATATATGCATATTCGATTTCCATTGTATAGTTATGATCGAAACTATAGAATTGATTTCCTAACAATCTCCCCCTTTTTGATGATGACAACTATTCAATGTACTTATATATAGATTATAAATCTCCCCCTGAATATGTGCTTATTTTGATTGTTTTATGATTATACTTATATTTCTCCCCTTTGGCATTATCAAAAAGAATTATAAAATTGAAGCCAATCGTCAAAACACACAAAGAAAGTTCCATTAAACTTGAAGTATGATTACAAGCATAGACTTGTACAAAAATTGATAATCCAAAAACATAAGATCTATGATTCCCTAAATCTATGATTCCTTTGGAGAGGTTTTATTTTTATCATCTTCCTTTGGTTGTTCTTCTTTAGAAGTGCTAGCCTTCGAAGGAGATGTTAAAGCTTGTTTGAGCGGTTCATCCTCAAAGAGTTTTGAATGTTTTGCGGGAGGAGAAGATACTGGTCTCTGAGAAAATCGTAGGGTATAAAATTTTTTGAGATAAAAGTGAAAAAATGATGTTATCTGGTCGATTATAAACGGTCGATTGGAAATCAGACGTCTAGATTGGAAATCAGACGTCTGGTTTGCCCTAATTTGAGTGCAGCAGATAAAATTAGACGTTTGGCTTTTTGATGTACACGTCTGGTTTTATCGAATTTGAAAATTCGTAAAGACAGAGAACTATGGCAGACGTCTGGATCTTAGTTCAGACGTTTGAAATGTTCTGATTTGTATTTGTAGCAGACAGAGCAAAATTTCAGACGTCTGGGGGGTGTATCAGACGTCTGACATATGCACAGTTCTTAATTTTTAGACGTATATCATTGTGTCAGACGTCTGAATGCAAGTGGCAGACGTCTGAAATAAGTAGCGTGGCTAAAAATAGCATAACAGTTGATGGTTTTGCTTATTTCTCGAATTCTTATAACAAGTAATTTTATTGTTATAAAAAAATAACAAATAATCATATATACATACAAATATAATTTATTTAGAAGGCGATGGAGTTTTGCGATCTCCTAAGTTATCATCCCTCCATGGTTTAAGTGGAGACCATATATTACCACGTTCGTGGGTCCTTGGAGAGCCAGAAAATCATCTAGGTGATGGATCTGAAGGAGTACGATATGAAGATGAGGGATCTAAAGAACTACAAGGTTTTGGGAGTGGATCATGAACATCTTTCTTTCGTGACGAAAAAAACTTCATCGCTACTTGTTCCAAAAAGCTTAGGCGACGTGCTGTGACTTTTTGCTCAAAATATAGTTCTCTTTGAAGATCTATCTGTTGTTTCTGATAATGATGAATTTCATCAATTTTCTCCTTTGTGTTAGGAGATATAAACAGAGATCTTTTGGTCTTCTTGTTATCGGGAGTAAATCCCGTATGATATGAAGTCCACCTATGCGTTGGTTCATGAATTGGTGTGGGTGTAGGAAGTCGTTGGGGTGTATCAACCGAGCTATCTGGCGTAGGCATTGAGTTGGAGATATAAGAGTTATCAGAAGACATGGCTATATTTTGTTTGATGAGAAAAAAATAAGAATTGTATTGATATATTTTTCTCTTGAAGTATAGCTTTTTATATATGTTAAAAGTTTATTTTTAGAGAAACTAACTATCTAAAAAACAAAGGGTGTATGAATTAATGATTATAATTTGTGGATAGAAAAATACTTGACTAAATATAAGCTATATGAAGCAAGAATTATTCAGTAATAAGATCATGAAGAGAGCAAATCTCTAAATCACGTCGGAGTTTAATAAAAGTTTGTTCATTTAATGGTTTTGTAAAGATGTCGGCTATCTGATTTTCGGTATTTACGTATTCTAATAAGATATTTCCTTTTTCAACATTGTCTCGTAAAAAATGATGTCGTATATCTATATGCTTAGTTCGTGAGTGATTGATAGGGTTTTTTGATAAATTTATTGCACTTGTGTTATCACAATATATTAGAGATTTATTGATACTTTTGCCGAAGTCCATAAGTGTTTGTTGCATGTATATTACTTGTGCACACGCTAGAGCTGCTGAGATATATTCGGCTTCGCAAGTAGATAAATAGACACAATTTTGCTTTTTGCTAAACCATGAAACTAATGATTGTCTGATAAAGTGACATGTTCCACTAGTACTCTTACGATCTGTTCTACACCCTTCGAAATCTGCATCACTATATAGACTAGTTCAAATGATGATCCTTTAGGATAAAACAAACCATAATCTCTAGTACTAGATAGATAACGTAAGATACGCTTAACAGCTCTTAGATAAGATTCTTTTGGTTTTGCTTGAAATCGAGCACAAAGGCATACACTCATCATAATATCGGGTCGACTGGCCGTTAAATAGAGTAAAGAGCCAATCATGCTTCGATATAATTTTTCATCAAAGTCTTTTCCGTTTTCATCTTTTTCTAAATGAACAGTAGTACTCATCGGTGTTGGTTTGCTTGAAATTTTATCCATTCCAAAGCGTCGTAATAAGTCGTTACAATATTTTTCTTGGTGAATAAAAATACCATTTTCAAGTTGTTTTATTTGTAAACCTAAAAAGAAATTTAATTCTCCCATGCGAGACATTTCAAATTCATTTGTCATAATTTTTGAGAATTGACTACATAGATTTTCATTAGTTGAACTGAAAATAATATCATCTACGTAAATTTGTACAACTAGAATATCGTTATCTTCTCGTTTAATAAATAAAGTTGTATCAATTTTACTTATTTGAAAACCCGATGAAATTAAGTGATTTTTAAGTCGTTCATACCAAGCTCGAGGAGCTTGTTTTAAACCATATAAAGCTTTTTGTAATTTAAATACATGATCGAGATATTTTTCATGAGTAAATAAAGGAGGTTGTTCAACATATACGTTTTCTTTAATAAAACCATTTAAGAAAGCATTTTTGACATCCATTTGAAACAATTTAAAATTGTGATGATTTGCAAAAGCGAGTAAGGTTCGTATGGCCTCGAGTCTTGCTACTGGTGCAAAAGTTTCGTCGTAGTCGATGCCTTCTTCTTGATTATAGCCTTGAGCAACTAAATGTGCTTTATTTCTTACAATATTTCCATTCTCGTCGGCTTTGTTTTTAAATACCCATTTTGTTCCTATAACCGATTGGTCTTTAGGTCTTGGAACTAGTTCCCAAACATTACTACGTTCAAATTGATTTAATTCTTCTTGCATAGCCATTATCCAAAAGTTATCATTTGAAGCTTCTTTATAATTTTTTGGTTCAAGATTTGACACAAATGCTACATGACTTATTTGATTAAGTTGATTTCTAGTTACTCTAGAATTGAGATCTCCAATGATATTATCTTTTGGATGATTCTTAAGAATCTTAGGGGATAATCAGTGTTATCAAAGCCCTCGCCTAGGCGCGCTTAGGCTCCAAAAAGCCCTAGGCTCCAAGCTGGGGCTTTTTTGACTTCTGAGGCGCCATGGATGCACGAGGCGCCGGAAAAGCCCCAAAAGCCCCAAGGCGCTGGCTTTTGAGGCGCTGTAAAAGCACGCCTTGGGCTGCTTTGTTGGAGAATTTTTTTTGATCCAATATGAGCCCAAACACATAACTTCCCTTCAATTTATCCGCACCCAGTTAAATCAACCAGCTCAAAAATAAATTCGTGCCAGCCCCAATTCAAAATCAAATCGATCAAATTAAAATACGTAACCCAGTTCGAACTTCGAGAGTCGTCCAGACTGCTCGCTGCCTCATGCTCAAGGCTCCCAAAAAGCCCTAGGCTCCAGCTTGGCGCTTTTTTGCGCCTTAGCGCCTTAACTACCTTGGGGATAATATTAAAGTGTTATTTTGCACGTTTGTTTCATTATTAATAGAATTTGTTGAATTTGTTATTGGAATAGTCTCTTCTTCATCATTAGTATGATTGTTAAATAAATTTTCGTCGAACGAAACATGTAAACTTTCTTCAATAGTGTAATTTCGTTTATTGAAAATTCTATATGCTTTGCTACGATCAGAATATCCAACAAAGATACCTTCATCGGCCTTCGGATCAAATTTTCCTAAGTTATCTTTTGTATTTAATATAAAGCATTTTGAACCGAAAGTTTTAAAGTATGATATTTTAGGTTTTCTTCCAAAAAAATATTTCAAAACAAGTTTGTTTAGTCATAGGACGTATGGTTACTCGATTTAATACGTAACAAGCTGTGGCAATAACTTCTGCCCAAAAGTGTTTTGATAAACCGCTACTATTTAGTAGTGTTCGTGCACATTCTTGTAACGTACGATTTTTTCTTTTTACTACACCATTTTGTTGAGGTGTTCGAAGAAAAAAAAATTATGGCTTATTCCTTTCTTATTGCAAAAATTAGTAAAAAGATCGTTTTCGAATTCTCCTCCGTGATCACTTCGAATTTTTTTAATTTTCAAGTCCATTTGTGTTCTAATTCTTTTAGCAAATATTTCAAACATTTCAAAAGTATCGCTTTTATGTTTTAAAAACAAGGTCCATGTATACCTTGAAAAATCATCAACTATGACGAAAAATATTTGTTGTGATTTATAGACCGTATTTGCGTTGGACCAAATAAATCTAAATGTAATAATTCTAATGGTTGTTTTGTAGAAATATTATTTTTAGATTTAAAAGAGGTTTTCTTTAGTTTTCCAATTTGACAATCGTCACATAAATTTTCTACTTTGTAATTTATTTTAGATAAACCTATAACTAACTCATATTTTGCCAATTTATTAATACTTTTCAAATTGATGTGACAAAAGCGTTTATGCCATAACCATGGATCATTATGTTTGACGGTTAGACATAAATTTGAATTTTTATTAATATTCATGTTTAATACATAAATATTTTTGTTTCTAAAAACTTCAAATATAAGTTTTTTGTTATTATCTAAAATATTACATCTATCTTTTACGAAATTTATTTGAAAGCCTTTGTCACATAATTGACTAATGCTTAGTAGATTGTGTTTTAGATTTTCTACTAATAAAACATTTGTAATAATAGGAGAGTTAGAAATACCATAATTGATGACTTCTCCAGTGCCAACGACATATCCTTTTGAATTATCTCCAAAGGTTACCGTTCCACCATCGATGTATGTTTTATTTGATAATATTTTTGAATTTCCAGTCATATGCTTGGAGCATCCGCTATCTAGTATCCATTACTCCTTATTTTTTAGTTTGGGTACCTGCAAAATAAAAAATATTTTAATTGGTACCCATATATTTTTGTTAGGGTCCTAATTGTTAGGAGAAGATAGCCATACCCATGATGGTTTGGTATCTTTGTAAATATAATTTTTATTATAAACTACATTCTCTA
This sequence comes from Allium fistulosum, assembly GCA_030737815.1. Taxonomy (NCBI): domain Eukaryota; kingdom Viridiplantae; phylum Streptophyta; class Magnoliopsida; order Asparagales; family Amaryllidaceae; genus Allium; species Allium fistulosum. The sequence continues at coordinate 176,832,559 of CM060904.1, forward strand.
AGAAATTATCAATATGTTTTTGTTTAATCAAATTATTATTTGTCTTAGGAATCCAAATCTTCATAGTTTTGGTATTCATTTTAGACTTAGATAAACTTTTAGTTTTTGTATACAAAATATTTTTTTCTTCATTTCCTTTTTGTTTAGAAATATTTTTAAATCCTATTCCATTTCTATTTCCAGATGGTTTTGAAGTTTTGATAAGATTTTCCAAATCTTGTTTCCCTTTATTGAATTTTGAAACATTATTCGTGATTTTATCTAATTTTTCTTTTAATTCTAAATTTTCAATTTTCAATATTTCAATATTGCTTTTCAAATTGACCTTTTCTTTTAGTAAATCATCCTTTACTATTTTAGTATTTTTAAAATCAATAGTAATAGCCTTACTTTCTATCAAATTATTTTGAATTTTTTCTTGAGATAATTCTAGTTCTTCTTCTAAGATAATTTTTTCATCTTTTAACATTCATACTTCAAGTTCTAATCTATTTATTTTAGCTATATATTCTTTGTTCGATTTTTTAATTTGTCTAAATTTATCATCTAATTCCATGCTAAGTTATAGTTCGTCATAGCTAAGTTCCGGACATACCTCATCAGTTTGTGCCATAAAACACACATTGGCTTGTTCTCCATCACTATCACTATCACTTTCAAATGATGAAGAATCCGAGTCTTCCCATGTTACTTTAAAAGCCTTCTTCTTGAATTTTTCAAATTTGTTCTTCTTTTTATCATTATGAAGTTTAGGGCAATCCTTCTTCATATGTCTATATTGATCACATTCATAGCACTTAATTTGAGATAAGTTTATTGTGTTGGACTTCCCTTCTTTTTGAAATTGTCATCTTTCTAAATTTCTTGAATCTATTATAATTCTTGGCAATGAAGACTATCTCTTCTTCATCTAAATCAGAGTCATCATTTTTGGTTGCTGGAAATGCTATGTTCTTCTTTTCTGAATTTAGTTCTTTTCGTGCCTGCAAATTAGCTTCACATGACATTAAATTTCCTATCAACTCTTCAGTTTTGAGAGTAGAGAGATCATTAGCTTCTTCAATAGCTAATACTTTCCTTTCCCAATCTGGTGTCAAAGAGTTGAGTATTCGAGAAACTAAATCAAAATCGGTAAATTTAACTCCTAATGCCATAAGATCATGTTGGATAGTTTGAAATCTAGAATACATATCAACAATAGTTTCATTTTGCTTCATTTTAAATGACGAAAATTGGTTTTGCAAAATTGAAATCTTAGTTTGTTTGAACTTTGTTGTACCTTCGTGTGTGATTTGTAAAGTACGACATATGTCAAATGCAGTTGGACATAACATGACACGTGAAAATTCATTTTTATCTAGAGAGCAAAATAAAACATTCATAGCTTTAGCATTGTTTGATGCTGAGGTCTTTTGTGCATCAGTCCATGTGTTCATAGCAGTAGTAGGTGCTTCATATTTATTTTGAGTGGCTGACTAAATTTCTAGACCATTAGCTTCCATAAAAATTCTCATACGTGTTGACCAATATGCATAGTTAGAACCATTAAAAAGTGGTGGCCGTGCTGTGGATTGTCCTTTTTGAAAAATACTTGCCATATAAAAATGATTTAAAAATGTGTTACTGTAATTTGATCAAACCTTGCTCTGATACCAAATAAAAGTCTATAGTATGGTGGATCGATTATACAAATGCCAAGTATATGACTAATTTAAACTATATTGTATTAAAATATGCAAATAAGAATAATCACACCAGAGACTTTATACATACTGGTTCGTACCTTCCGTCCCACGTCCAGTCCCGAAGCTCCTCTTCGGAATTTCCTTTCACCGAATAACCCTCACTTCACCCGGAGGAACAAGTTTACAATAGCAGAGTTTCTTTGTCAACTGTGTGTTCTCTATTACATGGATTTTGACTATATAGTGCAGATGCTTCCAATATATATATCTAAAGATTGTTGTCTATGAGGAACTATATATTTGGAAATGTAGAGTACAAGTATAGATTGCTAGAGATCAAGTATATATCAAAGTATAAGAGTAGAAAGCGCAAGTAAATCAGGTGAGATCTTCTCTTGAATTCCTGATGTTATTTATAGTGGTAGAGAGATCCTTTGTGTAGTTGCATCTGTTAGCAAGTGCTCTAAGGTCGCTTCCAATGGTGATGAAGAGTTGCAGTGAAGAGGAGCGATCGTGTATTTTCAATTATGACAGTTGTACTTTGAATATACACAGCCGAGTTCAATATCAGACGTCTGGAAAATATTTCAGGCGTCTGGTTCTCATATATTTTTTGTATATAGTTGCTTGTCAGATGTCTGAGTATATTAACCAGACGTCTGGTTTTGACTGATATGCGAACCAGAGAATCCAGTTAGACGTCTGGTCAGTGCACTCAGACGTCTGGATTTGTGCATGTTGCTTTTCTTGTGCATGTATCATCTCTTTTCCAATTCTCTCGACTTGTAGCCTCTTGATACTTCTTTTGAGTCTTGTTCTTGTCTCTTTGGTGATGTTACTTTACCAATTACCTGTAAATATAGATATATATGCATATTCGGTTTCCATTGTATAGTTGTTATCATCGAAACTATAGAATTGATTATTCTTAAGATGTTATACGTCTAGTATACCAAAACAGAGAATAATCAATTATAAACTCGTCTCACAAGTTTATCAATCAGATTTCCACTACTCTGGAAGTCTATATTAGCTAATTTAAGCAATATTTATGTCGTAATAAAATTACAACAACAAACTAACAACTATAGCAATAACTATAGCGATAGATCAAACGTAATACTATTTACAGAAATAGTACAACGTAGAAAACGAAAATGATAGATATATATATATAAATATATAAATCTAACCGATTGAAGAAGGAAATTCCGTCTGAGGCTTGTCGTAACAATTTCCTTAAGACTTTATTTAAAGTCTCCCAAGATACAACAGACGTAATTTGCACGAGATTGTAATGAGTATGTCAACTCTGTGATATATTGTATAGAGCAGTAGAGAAAGAAGAAGCATAAGAAATTAGAATTGGAATGGAATGAGAATGTGATCAGTATTCTCTTCTATTTATAATTTCGTCCGCACCCCTTCGAACAGTCGCGTATGCCTGAAAGGTTGCATCCATTGTATTTCATTGCTGCTGTTCGTTAACGGACCGCACCCGTTCGCTACTGGTTCTGTGTTCGCACCTGTTGCTGTCATAAACCGCACCCGCTCGCGTCTAACGGGTCGCACCCACTTCCGAGCCCGGCCTGGTTCGGTCGGACGGACGGCGGGGGCGGCGCGCGCGCGCGTGTGTGGTGGTGATGCATGATCTCCCTCCTCACAACGAAACAATCATTTGGGTGCCCCAAGGCCCCAACCCCTTCATTAGGAAGCTATTAATATACTTGGCTTTGTTTGTATATTTGGCGATGTGAGACAAGTGTATTTCATTTACACTTTGTACTTAGGAATTCCAACAATCCCCCACATAAATGATAATATACTTTTCCCCCACATAAAGCGAAATATCATATAGTACATATGGAATAATGCTTTATCGTGGATAAATAGATATTTCACTTTGAACTTTCCCTAGTTAAAACTTATCGGATCTACTTGGCTAATCGGTGAATTATTTCATCTTGAACCGTCGGCCTTTATTGTATATCCAGACAATAAGCTTTATGAAGCATTGATTCCCTTCTCATCCAATCTCTTGGTTGTGTTCATTTAAGTCCTGAACAAATTTGTTTGGTTCTGCGAGTGTTTATAGAAAATATAAGCCTTTAATATTCTCATAGAGCCGACCCAGCTCACACTAACATAGGTGATCGCAACCATTAAGAGTATCCTACATATACTCCACTTGTTATATTCAAGATATGGTCATCATTAAAAAACATAGTTTTAACCTTTAAATACTTCTGTAGGCATGCATTTATATTGTGCACCATAGGAATGGAGTTGGACTATGTCCAAGCAAATGCATTATGTCTTGAGTTACTCAGAACTGGTTTGCCTATTGATCCTAGTCCTTGGGATCTCCAATCGCTAGGATAGGTTTTCATATAAGATAACTCTTGGTGGTTTATGCTTTTAAACCCATTCCCCTCGATGCGCAGTCAATTTTCTCTCTTGATAAACATTTAGTAAATGGATCTGCTAGGTTATCATTTGTTCTCACATAATCTATGGAAATAGTTCTATTTGAGAGTAACTGCCTAACTGTGTTATGGCATCGACGAATGTGTTGTGACTTTCCATTATACACAAAGTTGTGCGCTCTGCTTAGCGCAGCTTGGTTATCACAGTGTATGCATATGGCCGGTACAGGTTTAGGCCAAAATGGAATATCTTCTAAAAAATGACGAAGTCATTCTGCTTCTTCGCCTGCTTTATCTAAAGCGATGAACTCCGATTCCATAGTGGATCGAGCTATGCATGTTTGTTTAGTAGATTTCCATGACACTGCTGCCCCTGCTAAGGTAAATACATAACCACTTGTTGATTTTGATTCCTCTGAATCAACAATCCAGTTTGCATCACTATATCCTTCTAAGATGGCAGGATATTTTCCATAGTGTAAGGAATAATTTGTGGTATTTTTTAAATATCCAAGCACTCTCATTAGTGTTTTCCAGTGTTCCTTTCCTGGATTGTTTGTATACTTGCTCAGTCGACTTACTACATAAGCTATATCTGGTCTTGTGCAATTCATGAGATACATGAGACATCCTATTACACTAGAGTATTCCAGTCGCATTACACTCTCATTAGTGTTTTTATGCAGTACTTCTGATGGATTAAAAGGTGTTCACACTCCTTTAATTCCATAGTCTTGGAATTTTTCAATCACCTTGTCTACATAGTGTGACTGAGACAATTCAATTCCATTAGGTGTTCTTATTATTTTGATTCCTAAAATAAAGTCTGCAACTCTTAAGTCTTTCATATTGAAATTGTTAATTAACATCTTCTTTATGGTCTCTATTATCTGAGTATTTGGACCAAATATTAACATATCGTCTACATATAAATAAATCATCACATATGATTGTTCAATTTGTTTATAATAAACACATTTATCACATTCATTTATACGAAAACCATTTCTCATCATGACACTATCAAATTTTGCGTGCCATTGTTTTGAAGTTTGTTTTAGTCTGTATAATGATTTTACTAATCTACAGACTTTGTTTTCATTCCCTTTGGAAACAAAACCTTCAGGTTGCTCTATGTAGATCTCCTCATCGAGATCTCCATTTGATGAATTTCTAGATTATAGATCGATGCAATTGCTATTAGCATTCTTATAGAGGTTATTCGTGTTACCGGCGAATATGTATCAAAGAAGTCTACTTCTTCTTTTTGACGATATCCTTTGGCTACTAATCTGACTTTATACTTGTCGATAGAGCCATCTGCTTTCATTTTCTTTTTGAAAATCCATTTGCAGCCAATAGGTTTTATTCCAGGTGGAATATCAACAATTTCCCAAGTTTTATTACTTAGAATTGAATCAATCTCACTTTGGATTGCTTCTTTCCAACATGAAGATTCAGAAGATGACATTGCTTCCTTGTACGTTTGAGGTTCATGTTCTAACACATATGTGAAAAAATCCGAACCAAATGTCTTGGAAGTCCTAGCCCTTACACTTCTTCTTGGTTTAACTTCCTCAATCTCATGATGAGTTTCAGCTTCATGTGAATTGCTTTATTCTTCTGTTGTCCTTTTAAGGACATTATTCCCTTCATTCCTTTTGTGCGGAAACACGTCTTCAAAAAATGAGGCATCTCTTGATTTCATGATTGTATTTTCATGAACATCAGCTATATCAGACTTGAATAACAAAAATCTGTATGCACTGCTATTATGGGCTGGCCCTAGATAGTAACAATCTACCATTTTTGGTCCAAGTTTAACTTTCTTGGGAGGCGGAACATGAACTTTTGCCAAGCACCCCCACACTTTGAGGTATTTAAAGCTTGGTTTGTGTCCTTTCCATAACTCATATGGAATAGTTCCTGTTTTATTATGAGGGACTTTGTTTAATATGTGATTAGACATATTTAAGGCTTCCCCCCACAAGTTCGTCGGTAGACCAAATGTTAAAAGCATGGCATTAATCATGTCTTTCAACGTTCTGTTCTTCCTCTCGGCTACACCATTTTGTTGTGGTGAATATGGAGCTGTTGTTTGATGAATTATACCATTTTCGGCACAGAACTGTTCAAATGGTGATTCATATTCTACACCTCGATCAGATCTCAATATCTTGATCTTTTTATTTTACTGATTTTCTACCTCAGCCTTGTACTTTATAAATGATGTAATTGCTTCATCTTTACTATTCAAAAGATATACATAGCAATATCACGTATAATCGTCAATAAACGTGATAAAGTACTTTTTCCCACCTCTTGTATGTAATGATTTAAAATCACATAAATCTGTATGAACCAAACCTAGTGGTTCGGTGCTTTTATCAACAGATTGAAATGGTTTTTTTTAACCATTTTTGCTTCTACACATGTCTCACATTTGTAGTTCTTATCTATTTGGAATTTCAGAATTAATCTCAAGTTTGATAATGTTTTCATTTTTCGAAAGTTTACGTGTCATAATCTATCATGCCATAGTAAAATTTCATGCTCAAGCAAGTAAGAAACTTCAATTTTATTAATAGCACAATCAGAATACATAGTTTTATTGCCGATAACGGCTACATTTGCCTTAAATAGGCCATCACATAAATATCCCCTTCCGATATACATTCCAGCTTTGGACAGAACCATCTTGTCTGACTCGAACACCATTTTGAATCCTTTCTTTGATAGTACTGAACCAGAGATCGGATTCTTGCGTATGTCTGGAACGTGGAGCACGTCATTCAACTTGACAGTTTTTCCAGAAGTAAACTTGAGGATTACTGTGCCACTGCCTTCAATCAAGGAAACAGCAGAATTACCCATGTAAAGTTTTTCTTCCTGATCGAATTTCTGATATGTTGAAAACATGGAAGTGGACGAGTCCAACTTTTCAGCAGTTATATCTGAATGCAATTTGGTTCAGAATCCTAACCAATGGTGGGTGGACATATAAGCTACTCGTCATGTCTGCTCTGATAAATCCATGATTTCAACATATCAAAAATTCGATCAGGAAGAAAAACTCTACATGGTTAATTCTGTTGCTTCCATGATCGAAGGCAGTGGCACAGTAATCCTCAAGTTTACTTTTGGAAAAACTGTCAAGTTGAATGACGTGCTCCACGTTCCAGACATACGCAAGAATCTGATCTCTGGTTTAGTACTATCAAAGAAAAGATTCAAAATGGTGTTCGAGTCAGACAAGATGGTTCTGTCCAAAGTTGGAATGTATATCAGATAAATATTTATGTGATGGCCTATTTAAGGCAAATGTAGCCGTTATCGGCAATAAAACTATGTATTCTGATTGTGCTATTAATAAAATTGAAGTTTTTTACTTGCTTGAGCATTAAATTTTACTATGGCATGATAGATTAGGACACGTAAACTTCCGAAAAATGAAAATATTATCAAACTTGGGATTAATTCCGAAATTCCAAATAGATAAGAACTACAAATGTGAGACATGTGTAGAAGCAAAAATGGTTAAAAAACCATTTTAATCTGTTGATAGAAGCACCGAACCACTAGATTTGGTTCATACAGATTTATGTGATTTTAAATCATTACCTATAAGAGGTAGGAAAAAGTACTTTATCACGTTTATTGACGATTATACGCGATATTGCTATGTATATATTTTAAATAGTAAAGATGAAGCAATTACATCATTTATAAAGTACAAGGCTGAGGTAGAAAATCAGTTAAATAAAAAGATCAAGATATTGAGATCTGATCGAGGTGGAGAATATGAATCACCATTTGAACAGTTCTGTGCCGATAATGGTATAATTCATCAAACAACAGCTCCATATTCACCACAACAAAATGGTGTAGCCGAGAGGAAGAACAGAACGTTGAAAGACATGATTAATGCCATGCTTTTAACCTCTGGTCTACCGACGAACTTGTGGGGGGAAGCCTTAAATATGTCTAATCATATTTAAACAAAGTCCCTCGTAATAAAACAGGAACAAATCCATATGAGATATGAAAAGGACACAAACCAAGTTTTAAATACCTCAAAGTGTGGGGGTGCTTGGCAAAAGTTCCAGTTTCGCCTCCCAAGAAAGTCAAACTTGGACCAAAAACAGTATATTGTTACTATCTAGGGCCAGCCCAAAATAGCAGTGCCTACAGATTTTTGTTATTCAAGTCTGATATAGTTGATGTTCATGTAAATACAATCATGGAATCAAGAGATGCCTCATTCTTTGAAGACGTGTTTCCGCACAAAAGGAATGAAGGGAATAATATCCCTAAAAGGACAAGAGAAGAATCAAGCAATTCACATGAAGATGAAATTCATCATGAGATTGAGGAAGTTGAACCAAAAAGAAGTGTAAGGGCTAGGACTTCCAAGACATTTGGTTCGGATTTTTTCACATATGTGTTAGAACATGAACCTCAAACGTACAAGGAAGCAATGTCATCTTCTGAATCTTCATGTTGGAAAGAAGCAATCCAAAGTGAGATTGATTCAATTCTAAGTAATAAAACTTGGGAAATTGTTGATATTCCACCTGGAATAAAACCTATTGGCTGCAAATGGATTTTCAAAAAGAAAATGAAAGCAGATGGCTCTATCGACAAGTATAAAGTCAGATTAGTAGCCAAAGGATATCGTCAAAAAGAAGGAGTAGACTTCTTTGATATATATTCGCCGGCAACACGAATAACCTCTATAAGAATGCTAATAGCAATTGCATCGATCTATAATCTAGAAATTCATCAAATGGATGTAAAGACAGCGTTCTTAAATGGAGATCTCGATAAGGAGATCTACATGGAGCAACCTGAAGGTTTTTTTTCCAAAGGAAATGAAAACAAAATCTGTAAATTAGTAAAATCATTATACGGACTAAAACAAGCTCCAAAACAATGACATGCAAAATTTGATAGTGTCATGATGAGAAATGGTTTTCGTATAAATGAATGTGATAAATGTGGTTATTATAAACAAATTGGACAATCATATGTGATGATTTGTTTATATGTAGACGATATGTTAATATTTGGTTCAAATACTCAGATAATAGAGACCATAAAGAAGATGTTAATTAGCAATTTCGATATGAAAGACTTAGGAGTTGCAGACGTTATTTTGGGAATCAAAATAATAAGAACACCTAATGGATTTGAATTGTCTCAGTCACACTATGTAGACAAAGTGATTGAAAAATTCCAAGACTATGGAATTAAAGGAGTGAGAACACCTTTTAATCCATCACAAGTACTGCATAAAAACACTAATGAGAGTGCAATGCAACTGGAATACTCTCGTGTAATATGATGTCTCATGTATCTCATGAATTGCACAAGACCGGATATAGCTTATGCAGTAAGTCCACTGAGCAGGTATACAAGCAATCCAGGAAAGGAACACTGGAAAGCACTAATGAGAGTGCTTGGATATTTAAAAAATACCACAAATTATTTCTTACATTATGGAAAATATCCTGTCGTCTTAGAAGGATATAGTGATGCAAACTGGATTGCTGATTCAGAGGAATCAAAATCAACAAGTGGTTATGTATTTTTACCTTAGTAGGGGCAGCAATGTCATGGAAATCCACTAAACACCTAAAATTAATTCATCAAGTTGATGATAAAATCCACAAACATGCATAGCTCGATCCATTATGGAATCAGAGTTCATCGCTTTAGATAAAGCAGGCGAAGAAGCAGAATGACTTCGTCATTTTTTAGAAGATATTCCATTTTGGCCTAAACCTGTACCGGCCATATGCATACACTGTGATAACCAAGCCGCGTTAAGCAGAGCGCACAACTTTGTGTATAGTGAAAAGTCACGACACATTCGTCGACACCATAACACAGTTAGACAGTTACTCTCAAATGAAACTATTTCCATAGATTACGTGAGAACAAATGATAACCTAGCGGATCCATTTACTAAAGGTTTATCAAGAGAGAAAATTGACTGCGCATCGAGGGGAATGAGTTTAAAATCCTAAACCATCAAGAGTTATCTTATACGAAAACCTATCCTAGCGATTGGAGATCCCAAGGACTAGGATCAATAGGCAAACCAGTTCTGAGTAACTCAAGACGTAATGTATTTGCTTGGACATAGTCCAACTCCATTCCTATGGTGCACAATATAAATGCATGCCTACAGAAGTATTTAAAGGTTAAAACTATGTTTTTTAATGATGACCGTATCTTGAATATAACAAGTGGAGTATATGTAGGATACTCTTAATGGTTGCGATCACCTATGTTAGTGTGAGCTGGGTCGGCTTTATGAGAATATTAAAGGCTTATATTTTCTATAAACACTCGCATAACCAAACAAATTTGTTCAGGACCAAAATGAACACAACCAAGAGATTGGATGAGAAGGAAATCAATGCTTCGTAAAGCTTAGTCTGGATATACAATAAAGGCCGATGGTTCAAGATGAAATAATTCACCGATTAGCCAAGTAGATTCGATAAGTTTTAACTAGGCAAAGTTCAAAGTGAAATATCTACTTATCCACGATAAAGCATAATTCCATATGTACTCTATGATATTTCGCTTTGTGTGGAGGAAAAGTATATTATCATTTATGTGGTGGATTGTTGGAATTCCTAAGTACAAAGTGTAAATGAAATACACTTGTCCCACATCGCCAAATATACAAACAAAGCCTAGTATATTAATAGCTTCCTAATGAAGGGGTTGGGGTCTAGGGGTACCCAAATGTTTGCTTCGTTGTGAGGAGGGAGATCATGCATCACCATCACACGCGCGCCGCCGTCGCCGTCCGACCGAACCGAACCGGGCCGAGTTTGGGTCTAATATGATCCTATTTTCACTGCAAAACTGGGCTGGATTTTCTGACAGTTGCAGGCTATACGAACAGGTGTGAATCTGTTCGTAAGCGGACGCGGATTGACTGAGGGGGTGCGACTTCTGAAGCGGACGCGGATTTTTTGACGAACAGACGCATCCAGTAGCAGACGGAAGCGGGTGCGACCCGTTAGACGCGAGCGGGTGCGGCTTATGACAGCAACATGTGCGAACACAGAACCAATAGCGAACGGGTGCGGCCCGTTAACGAACAACAGCAATGTAAGGCAACGGGTGCAACTTTTTAGGCAGACGCGACTGTTCGAAGGGGTGCAGACGAAATTATAAATAGAAAAGAATACTGATCATATTCTCATTCCATTCCAGTTTTAATTTCTTCTGCTTCTTCATTCTCTGCTGGTCAATACAATATATAAAAGAGTTGACATACTCATTACAATCTCGTGCAGATTACGTCTGTTGTATCTTGGGAGACTTTATATAAAGTTTTAAGAAAATTGTTACGACAAGCCTCAGACGGAATTTCCTTCTTCGATCGGTTAGATTTATAATTGATTTATATATTTATATATATCTATCATTTTCTTTTTATACGTTGTACTATTTCTTTTGATCTATCGCTATAGTTATTGCTATAGTTGTTAGTTTGTTGTTGTAATTTTATTACGACATAACTATTGCTTAAATTAGCTAATACAGACTTCCAGAGCAGTGGAAATTTGATTGATAAACTTGTAAGACGAGTTTATAATTGATTATTCTCTGTTTTGGTATACTAGACGTATAACAATATGTAGCTATAACATAGACTAAAACTTGCACTAAACTCTTCAACTAACATAAATATCAGTCGGGAAACAAATATTTAGCAGGGTATATATATGTAATGTTAAACCAGATACAAGGCATCTGAAAATACTGTTCGAAGAAGAAGATTTTGGTTTGTTTACTCACGATCAAGGCCGACCCTGAGTTATAGGAGGCCCAAGACGATATTATATCAGAGGCCTATTACATGAAAAATAAAGTAAAGAACAATAAAGATGAAAAGATTCATTAAACAAAATGATTCAACGAGATTATAAAGATAAGTTACAACAAATCTTTTACATAATATTTAACCTTCTTACATTTGGGTTACAAAAGTACTAAGCAAATCATTTAAATCAAGTGATTTCAATAAAAATTTCTCGATAGATATTGTTGTTAATCCATTCAATCTTTCTTGTGACATACTCGTTCGGAGAAAAGATTTAATTAGCTTTAATTTTGAAAAGTTTCTTTCCGCCGTAGCAACGGTAACTGAAATAGTCAATAATATTCTATAAGCAACCCATGCATTTCCATAAATACAACTCATCCTTTTAATATAATTTAACACATCAATCGCTTTTTTGACATCTTCCAGTAAAATCTTTCTTGAGATTTGCAACTCTGCATATAACTCCGCCCCATCAATATCGGAATTAGCCTCATGCTTTAAGACATTCTCAAGGTGGAGACATGAAGACTTCAAACTATCACATGAAAAAAATTTCAATCTCTCTAAATCATACAAGAACCCAAATATGTCATCAAATTTTTTAATTTGTTCAAATCTACTTTCAAGTGATGATAACCCTTGATCCACAATGTTTAAAAAGTAATTGACTCTAAATGATTCTTTTGAAGATAGAATTGTCTCTTCACTATTACTTTCATCAAATTGTTTCTTTCTACGTATTATGCGTTTTTCATAAAACGATGGTTCAATTTCCATTTCATTTGCTATAATTTCGGCATCAACCAATGAAATTCAAACCCACTTTCTCTAAATGTTTAAAAAAAAACAAATTAGTCGTTTTAGATGATCCATGGCGACATCCATGTGCATGTCTTCTACTTGCAACTCTTTGCTCACTCTATTAACATTATTCAATAAATTATACCATATAACCATACTAAGTAAGAACTCAAAATTCTCAAACTCATACTTTGCCAAGGATTCGGCCTCGCTTTTGCATATTGGATCATCATTAAGACTTGCTAATTGAACCGAAGCATTTTTAATTTTTGGAGCTTGAGTCCAAATTGTTTTTACACTTTCAATGTGACTTTCCCAACGTGTTTGTGATAACGACTTTAATGTAAGACCATCTACATTGTCTTTGAATACTTTCCATCTTTTAGTAGAAGATGAAAATAAAGTGTGTATGCGTTGCACTACTCCAAAAAAAGAAACAGCTTTAGAGCAACATTTAACCATATCACAAAGTGTAAGATTAAGGCTATGATATCCACATGAGGTATAAAATGCTCTAGGATTTACTGGTATCACTCTATTTTGTACACCTTTATTTTTTTCTTTTCATGTTTGAACCATTATCGTATCCTTGTCCTCTCGCATTATCGATATCAAGATCAAGGTCATTCAACTTATCAACAAGTTCATCAAAAAGCCCTTTACCGGATGTGTCATCAACCACTAAAAATCCTAAAAAGAACTCTTCCACCTTTGCAATATTCTTTGAAATATCCACACATCGTAAGACTAAAGTCATTTGTTCCTCGTGACTAGCATCAGGAGTACAATCAAGTATAATAGAAAAAAATTTTGATTCTTTGATTTTTTTTCAATAATTGTTTTTCTAACCTCACTAGCAATTAGAAGTATCAATTCATTTTGAATTTTGTGACTAAGATAATGATAATGAATTACTTTACTTTGAATTCTACGAATATGTTCTTGCATTATTGGATCAAATTTGACAATCATTTCTATCATGTTTAGAAATATACCGTTGTTCTCTTGATAAATCTTTTCATTTCCTCCTCGAAATGCCAAATTATTTTGAGCAAGAGTTGTGACAATGGCTATTATTCTCATTAGCACTTGTCTCCAATGTTCTTTATCCTTCTTTATTTGTTCTTGAATGCTTTTGTCAATTGTTACATCCATTTGAAATCTAGTTTTCAATTCAATCCATTTCTCCATGGCAACGATGTGGTCAACACTAACTTCATGCATTTTTAGCTTCTCACTAATATTTTTCCAATCTTCCACACCATCATATTTGCTAATTGTGTCATCATTCCATCTTTTTTAAATAACTTGCAACAAAAACAAAACACTTTATCTAAAGTTTTTGAGTATATTAACCATTTTATATCGTACTTCTCTCCATTTGATAATTGCTGAAAATAGTGTACAATAGAGAAATATCTATTTGATTTATCTTTGGGATAATTAATATTGTTCTCTCTTATAGGGCCTTTTTGAACAATTAAATCTCTCAATGATTGATTCATGTCTTTCCAGTTGATCGGATCGCTAATGTCAATATAAACCGGTACAAATTCTTTAGTGGTCTCTTTATTTTGGATGTTCTAGTTTACGTCTTCATTAATATCTTCATTTTCTTCCTCATCTATTATACGAATATTTTCAACTTCATCTTCATTAGTCTCTCCCTCAACAACAAATTCATCTTGTTTCTTGCTAAAAAACTTATCAAGTGATCAAATTTGCTTTTTATTATCATTTTCAACTTTAAGTTTTCTTTTCCTTTTAAAAGCCCCCAATTCAAATTTTCTACCCGACATGAGAGAATAATCATTCAAAGTTATGTAAATATAGTGAATAATTAAAATAAGTTGACAAACTTTAATTTGTATGAGGCAATTAATTTTCCAAACTTTAATTTTCAGAACATAAATTCCAGAACAAGTGTATTCCAGACTTCCAAAACAATACTGTCAATAAACAAGCAAGACAATTAATTTCCAAAATTCCAAAACCAACCGGCTTGAGGCAACAATTAAAAATTTAGAAATTACCTTTCCAAAAACAAGCAACAGCTCCAAATCCAAAATCAACAATCAAAGTCGCCGCCGTCCGTTGCCTTCGAGTTGCAGTCGCCGCTATCCGCTGCCTTGGAGTTGTAGTCGCCGCTATCCGCTGCCTTGGAGTTGTAGTCGCAGCTGTCGCCTGGCGCTGTTGTAGATAGTCGTGATTTTTTTTAGGTTTGGAAGAACCATGCCCTAAATCTCAAATTTTGCTGTCTGTATATGCAGAAAGCGTAACATCTAATAAGTGAGAAACTGATAATAGGGAGGGAAAAAAAATTCAGAGGCCCTTTAATATTTGAGGCCCTAGGCAATGGCCTTAGTGGCCTTATGCCAAAACCGGCCCTGCTCACGATCCATTAGGAAAACCTCATGTGGCTGAAGAATCTGACAGGAAACACGATATCATGCCTAACAATTTCCCATGGGCTGAATTTCTTAAAACAATATTAAATAGTCAAATACTGCAAATATTCGTAGGATCCTAAAAGACTATACAGTATGTAATACCTCAAGCCAGTCTTCGGCTGATTCTTCTAGACCTTCTTTTGAAATCTGTTGCTTAAATAAGCCATATCTATAGCGTAAACCATAGCCACAGGCGGTAAATTTAGCGTTGCCATTGAATCAAGAAAACATGATGCAAGCCTACCCAATCCTCCATTCCCTAGAGCTGCATCTTTTTCCTTTAAGTTACAAAAAAATGAATTACTAGTCTTGTCTTAAGAAATATTATTAGCAATGGGCAGGACTAAATAAAAATATTACTTGATCTGCAACTTCTTCAAGCCGATGACCAAGCTTGGTCAATGCTTCAGCATAAGCATCACGCATGTCTAAATTACCAATAGCATTTGCAAGGGCACGACCTTGCAGATACTCCATTGCTAAATAATATGTCTGTTTAGTATCCACATTATGATAATGGAGAAATGTCTCATTCCACCTCTGAAAGTATATCAATATGCATAATTGCATATAAGAACCACACGCTTTGGTAACTACACTCTTGAGTTTAGTACATTGAGCACCTGTATCAACTGGTCACGGATGCTCTCGGTTGTGGCATAGAAAGCTTGCTCCAGATCAAATTTAAGAAAAGAAAAATGAGGATTAAAGCAAGAATGGTAAGCAATGTTCGAAGCAATTTCTGAAGATTTGTCACCCAAAGGACTTGCGATTACCGCAACTTTTTCAATGTGGCTAAGACCAGTTCTATTTGTCTCTTTCTTTGTCACCATTGAGTTGATCGGTTGAGCTTCTTCTATAAAAGAGAGTAAGGATATCAATTTATTTAACTAAAAGTCCTCAATAAAAGCTAGAATACTGAAAATAACATTTCTTTGCGTAATCTGAGGAATATCTATGAATATCATATGTTCACACTTATTCCATAATTACACAATAAATCAGGATTTTGTACTCGCGTATTTTCCCGTTGCACATGGGAGAATATTATTTATAAGCTTGTTTGTTTGGGTTATGAATAGAAGTTAAATACCAAATGCTAATTTGGAAACGAAAGAAATGAGAACTAACAGTTATTTCAATCGTCATCAATCATTACTAAAGCCAAATTCATGAAAGTGAGGAAAAACACTTCAGTTAAAGTTGATATTTATTCAACTATGTACCAAATTCTCTTTCTTTTATAAATTGGAGTTTGAATCCGAATTGATAAGCAACATAATAAAATGACTATCATCACCTATACAAATCTCAAAATTTCCAAAAATGAGTACTTGATAATGATATTCTAAACCAGGTGCATTGCAAAAACAATCAGCTCAGAAGACTTCAAAGTTATTTACCCAGCTTAAAATCGATAAAAACAAGTGATTCGAATTTCAATCATGCACAAAATGAGATCAAAAGAAAAAGAAGGGGTTTAAAAGAGTATTACCAGCCTTGTGACTTAAGAAACGATCTTCGAATCAAGGAACGGTTATTGCTCTTCTAATTTATGTATCGGAGATGAAACAGTGAAAACGTGTCAGTAGAGTAAAGGGAGTAAGCACGTGATGTATATAAAAAGAAACAATGTGCACCTTAGAACGAGTATACTAGCGTGCAAATACAAACATCACAAGTGGCAAGGGCTGCATGTTTACACTTTCTAATGGTACATTGGTGATATAAGACCTGGACAATATCTATGTGGCATAAATAGTAAGACAATTGTCCGCTTTGGCTTACATGAAGAATCAAAGGCGGAGATCGAATGGTTCAAAGGACCAATTCCGAAAAGGGACGATGCACTAGGGAAAATAGTCAAAGAAATCATCTCAAAAGTTTAGCACGCGCATGAGGCCGAAGCCTTGCCGAGTACTGTAATCTCAAATAGGTACCTAGCCCAAAGACAAAACATCGCAATGACAAATACGCCGCAATGGCAAATACGCCGCAATGGCAAACGTCTCGAAGACAATTACGCCGCAATGGCAATGACCCGAAGGTCCAGTATTGATACGCCGCAATGACAAATGTGTCACAAACTCTCGAATAGGAACCCGAATAGTGTTAACGTGTGTCCCATATCACACGTTCGCACTAATCGGTTTACTAACTGCTAGTAAATTTCACACTCAAAGCAGTAAACAAAAAGTTTACCTCATCTCATCGGTAAACTCGACCCGAAGGTCAAAACGATCAAACAGACAAGTTATGAATTAACCGATAAGATAAACGCACGTGTCCCATACCACGTGTTTTACCAAACCGTTTAATTCTCCTTCTCATTCGCTCGAAATATGCAAAAACGTGTAATTTATATATAAAATAATTTACTTTGGAAAACAAGCTTTGAAAACCAATTCTCGAAATCAATTTGAAAACCCTATTTGAAAATTCCTTTACTATAGGAAATAAATAGATTTTATATTAGAAAAGTAATTTTAAAATACTATATAATAATAATTTGAAATGTCCATTTATTTCAAAAATCACTTCAAAAATGGTTTAGTGAAAACCGTGCTCGAAAACAATGAAAAACGAGAAAGATAACTCAAGACCGATAACTTGAATTCAATACGAATTCAATTCAAATTTAACCCAAAATCAATTCAAATTTTATTTAAATTTGAATTTCATATTCTCCAAATATAGCTAGCCTACTGATAGGCATCATAGCTCTCAAAATATCTCAAAAACAACATCAAAACCGAACGAGAATGACAGCAAAACGAGCTAATACAATTCTAAGGTCAATGATTGTTATTGCTGTCATTTTGCACTCAGGACAGCAACATACAAACATAATTTCGACCAAGCAAACTTCAAAATTTCAGAAAACTCAAAACATCAAACTTGTATTACATGATCTAAGCTTTCCAAAACATCTAAAATTATTAAATTTGGTTAAGAAACGAAAAAGTTATGCTTAATTCCGTTTCAGATTCAAACACAGAGCAAATGTTAGTTTTACTTTCAGGATAGCAATAGAAACACTCAATTTTGACATGGATAACTTCAAAATTCTGGAGAACTCAAAACATGAAACTTGTAGCTCTATATCCATGCTTTTCAGAACATTCAAAATTATTAAATTTGGATAAGAAACGAGTAACTTATGGTCAAAGCAATTCTCAGGCCTGTGATTGTTGTTGCTGTCGATTTGCTATCAGGACAGCAACAAACAAGCACGATTTTGATCAAGCAAACATCAAAATTTTGGAAAACTCAGTACATAAAACTTGTAGCCCTATGTCTAAGCTTTCCAAAACTTCAAAGTAAATCAAATTCTGATTTAAAACGAAAGAGATATGCCCAATTTACTAACATCGATTCACAAACGAACATGCAATAACAAAATTGAGATTTTTTTTAACCTTGAAATCTCAATCAAATATAGAAGATGTGAGTTTTGATACTCACCTTTGCTATTAGAGAGTAAACTCGGAGAATCAGAAGAAAGTTACTTTCTTTTGGGAAGAAAGTTACTAGTAGGTTAAGAGACGCTCTTTCTTCCCAAAAGCAAGTAACTTTCTTTTGATTCTCCGAGTTTGCTCTCTAATAGCAAAGGTGAGTATCAAAACTCACATCTTCTATATTTGATTGAGATTTCAAGGTAAAAAAATCTCAAATTTGTTATTGCATGTTCATTTGTGAATCGCTGTCAGTAAATTGGGCATATCTCTTTCGTTTTAAATCGGAATTTGATTTTGTTTGAAGTTTTGGAAAGCTTAGACATAGGGTTACAAGTTTCATGTACTGAGTTTTCAAAATTTTGATGTTTTCTTGATCAAAATCGTGCTTGTTTGTTGCTGTCCCGAGAGCAAATCGACAGCAACAACAATCATAGGCCTGAGAATTGTTTTGACCATAAGTTACTCGTTTCTTATCCAAATTTCATAATTTTGGATGTTCTGAAAAGCATGAACATAGAGCTACAAGTTTCATGTTTTGAGTTTTCCATAATTTTGAAGTTATCCAGGTCAAAATTGAGTGTTTCTATTGCTATCCCGAGAGCAAAACTAACATTTGCTCTGTGTTTGAATATGAGACCGAATTAAGCACAACTCTTTCGTTTCTTAACCAAATTTAACATATTGGCAAGCACCTCTCTGGTTGCTCATTATTCACAGATGAAGAAAGCCCTGGTAAATGTGGAAATTCACTCACTTCCGAATGCAAAGAATTGATAAAAGCTGAGCCATCTATGACCCTAGATTACATTCTCACCCTACACAACCATACGAGGTCACAGCCGGGTAGCGATGACAGAATGGATCGGTCCCCTCTTATCCCACAAATTAATATACTGATTTTCCTCAGTAGATATCCATATTTAACTCATGTGCTGCTTGAGATAGGCATGTAAGCAGTACTTTCAGATACAGATGGTGTCATTGTTAGATTTTGGTGAAACAAAATCACAAATAGAAGGAAACAAATATGCAAGAAGGAAAGTAATCACGTTTGTTCATTATGGAAATGAATAAATTATTGGATCGCATTTGTATGAGATGGCAAGAAAATAAATGCATGCGCAAGTTATGTAATAAAATATATGCAAAAGGATATGTATATTATTTGTTTCTTAGTAATCGCATTACTTTAATGTTATTTTCTTCCATCTTTGCTAATGAAAGGAATGAGTGAATTACTTGCTACGTTTGCGCGATTTATTACCATTGTAATTTGCTTCCATTATCTTCTTACCATATCTTGGTAATTTGATTGATGACTCATATGAATTTACATTGGTTATATATTGAGGGTAGACTTAATTATAAATCTATCCTGGTATTCGGCCAGTGATTCCCAAATAGAGTGTCTCTTCTTGTTAACCCTAATTTAGGGCTTTGGTATGTAAACTCTTATCTTGTAATCTATTGTAGCTCTCTCATGTGTAATAAAATCTCTCTCCTTTTGGACTGGACATACACTACCTTGATGATAGTGGAACCAGTATAAATATTATGCGTCTCTTTCTTTTTTATAGTTATTTTCTATTTATTTGAAGTAATAGAATAATTGCTGCTAGATTAAGTGATGTTCAAATTGGAAAATCTAGATCCTGTTTATTGTTTTTCCGCATTTGTGCAGTTTTTGCACAACAGTCATATCCCTATCCGCATTCGAAATCATTTTCAGATATCAGATATTCGCATTCGTGGATATGGACGGATATCATATAATTATTTTATCCGTTAACGATCGATAAACCGAGAAATATTAATATAAAATTTTAGTTTAGCATAATTTTTTTCCAATCCCGTTGATTATAAAAATATGAAAAATAAACAAATATAATGAGAATAAATAGTTTTGAGCAATTACTATGCATTAAATGCATAAAATATAACTACTAACTTAATAAAAAAAACATTTCTTCCATTGTACTAAAATACACAAAATATAAACTATAATCTTGACAAAAATTGGACGGATAATTTTCGGATGCAGATATCTCTATATCCACATCCATATCCGTTTTTTCGAATATCGAATATTTATCCGCTTTTTGGATACGGATGTGGATGAATTTTGGATTTTTCGGGTATCCATTGACATGCCTAGCCTGAGATGCTTGTTATGTAGTAAGACAATTGTCAAGTCAATGTGAGTACACATCACAATAATATTTTATTTTCTCCAATGCAAATTGAAATTTGCTTAGATGCCAAAAAGTTAAGAGTAGTTACTGTTATACCATAATTTTTACTTAGTTATAATTAAACTTTAAACAGTATGAGTTTTGTCCTCTATCGAGTTCCTTATAAGTATTAAACATCAATCAGTGCACCAGTCCAAGAGATAAGCTCATATGCTGAAGCATATACAGTATTTGAAAGCAGCAGACCTAAAACCGAAGGATCAAGTCCTCAAAACAGGCATCGACCAAAGGATTAGATCAATACAACGCCTTCAAACGAAGGTACAAGCCCAAGAAGCTAACTTCCTACCGAAAGTCGAAAGCATTTGAGAAAGTAATTGAAACCAACGACTAAGATGCTGCAACATATATCAATGGTTCAGATACTGTAAAGCTTATACAAAGCATACATACCAACATACATAAAGCTATATATGGAAGGTCACGTCATCAATTCACGTTAATTTGTAAATATCCAAATGACAACACATGTCCATATCTCAGCCCTACAAGCTGACCAAGTTAGCAATCCAAGAGAAGAAGACCTCCCCTAATCACAGTGTAGCAAGATTCTTGTTAATATGCACCAACGCCAATGCATCAGGGATCTTTGGACACCCGCATAATTCAGATACTAAGAAAATAGTGCTTTCCCATATTAAAGCTTTTTGTGAAAACTCATTAATGACGGACTTAACCACATTACTATTGTAACATCCACTCGGCTCTGGTATAAATCTCTAAAGAAGAAAGGACAGTGTAATGATCTATATTTTACATATCGGAGGATCATATAATATTACTATTTAAATCATACGAGGTCACATGACTCTAAAACTTTGGAAAATGAGCATTATGGACATTTTCCATACTTAGAATTTTTATTGGACAGTTTGGACCTAGAAATTCTTCTAATGATAGGAGTTGAATTGGGATTTGAAACCACTTCGATTAGATCAGGATGATAGTTTCTCTTTCCATAGAGTGGTCATAATAGGAAAATGGACTTATCATTTAGAAGATATGACTGCTTTAAATTCTTTTTGCAACTGGACATATTAGTGGGCAATTAAACCAAGCTCATACTTACGTCCACTAACTAATTTCGGAAATTGTGCCTAATTGGGGGTGATGGGATAGATCTAGATTATTTTCCACTTCCCAAAAACAATTTCACACCTCCATTAAACCTAATTTCATCAAATAGCCTCCTTTTTTCTTACTAATCTTAGCCTAATTCGTCATTACAAGGTAATTAGTGAAGGGGATTGTAAACAATCTTGGCGCTTTGGAATTCGTGTTCTTTGCTGTCCACTTCATATTTGAGCATTTAAATTGGTATTTTGGATACTAGGTGGGTGATTATTGATCTTTCACTATTCTATGCTTGTCAATATAGTTAAAAATGATATTTTTAATATGATTTCCATTTTAAAATGATTTTAAACTTTGAATTAAATCTTTAAACATGCTTAGAGCCGTATTTAAAAAGATTAAAATGGATTTTAAATGGTTTTGTAAACCTTTATGGACCATATTTTCATTTTAGTACAAAACTAGGTCTAGGTTAAATCTTGTATGCTAATCATGTTTGGATGAATTTTATGTGTGGAATGAATGTTTATGGATGATATATATATATATATATATATATATATATATATATATTTGGATGCATTACTTTGGTATGTTTTGTTAGTGCCTTTAGGGTAGTTTGGGTGAAAAACGAGGACAAAATGCTCAAAACCGGATGAAACTTGAAGGAGAGGCTTTGGAGGAGGAGAGAAGCCTATACTTCAGGTCGTAGGTAATTTGGATGGGTGGATGGGTAAAAAGAGGTCGGTGGAGATCTGAAATCAGATCGGTAGAAGCTCCAGTTCAGGTCGGTGGAAGGAGTGCTTCGGGTCAAAGACAGTGAAACTTCGGGTGAATGCATGAATGGAATATAGGAGTTCAAACTCCATGTTTTTGGTTAAGTATAGATGTCTGTACTGACCTCTTTAGGTCGGTACCGATCTCTTTTCCAAGCAGCAGAGGGGGTCAGAGGACTTGGGGGCTCAAGGCATGGAAAGAGGGGACTTCAAGGAGGCAGAAGGTTG
This sequence comes from Allium fistulosum, assembly GCA_030737815.1. NCBI lineage: Eukaryota > Viridiplantae > Streptophyta > Magnoliopsida > Asparagales > Amaryllidaceae > Allium > Allium fistulosum. The sequence continues at coordinate 176,855,561 of CM060904.1, forward strand.
AAATAAGTCGGGGTATGAAAAAATTACCAAAGTTGGCTAAGCAATTCAGACTGGTACCAACCTGATCAGGTCGGTACCGATCTGAATTAGTGAGTCCAATAACGGTCAAACTTCCAGAGGATGAAGTACATGTCCTGTAGGTCATGCTAGATGTGTTTGTTTGTTCGTTCAACATTCGGTTGTGATGTGGTAGCACGATGAAGGATGATGGCTTTAGAACTTTGATGATTGTAACTCGATGGTGATGGAGTTGTGTTCTAATAATGACAACTCGATGGTGAATGGAGTCATGACAATGATTATCTACAAGGGCGGGTTTTAGGAAGGGTGACATGTGAATATAATGTTGAATGGTTCTATCGTAGAAAGAAAGGAACGTGGAATGGTTCCTTTATGATAAATGGAAATTGGATAGAGCAAGGAAAATGATCGAATATGCGTGCTAAAGGATCGTTGATACTCAGAGTGTTTTCTGATGAACTCATAAGCAGAGGTATTGTAAGGATGCTCATTGGGTACTTGGAATGGCTACCCTATATCGGTGGAATGGTTCCATATAGCATGGATCGATGGAATGGATCTGGTGTCAGCTATGGGTTGGTGAGCGAGTACACTGAAAACTGAGGTTTTTCCATTATTCCTTAGCAGAGGAATGATTATACGAGTTATCATATATCCAGGATGCATGAGTGATGGTGAGGACTGTTTGATGGATGCAATGTTTATTATGGTTGCTTTTCTAGTAGTTTGTCGCTCTAAGGATGCTATATGATATAGGTATTGTGGATGTAGATACCTGGACACCCGATACTGTACTTCGGATGTAGTACACCTTTATGATGTTTGTAAAGTAGCATATTATCGATGTTATGTGCTAACTCTTTGGTTTTAAGGACATGCCAGGTAGGACTCATATACCTTTGTTCCTTATTATATCGACTTGCACAGTATTTCAAAATTTTGTATCGCTCACACCGGACTTTTTTCTAACTCAAGGTTTTATGTTTTGCTTCTTATTATCTTGGGTACTCTTAATGAGTAGACTTGATAGTAGGTCTAGGTGGTACGCGGTGGCAGTGTAGAGGACGAGCGGGAGGGAGCTTTCTCGTATTATATATGGACTATTATTGCTTATCCCGTTATGCGACACTACGGAGCCTAGACAGTTATTATATTTAAAGACAGTTTGAGTTTATTATCATTTGTGTAAACTCTATTATCATCTTGTATAACTTTGTGAACCTGTGTACTCTGATATTGTGGTTCATTTTAGTTAGTACCGTCTTGCCTGTTTTATATCTATAATGTATATTATTTTATTTTATTCGATGCGTTGTGGGATATATGACAGGTTCTGTGAGTATTTCTCTTCTTTTCACCCCTGGATATCATCCTACATCGATTGGGCACCGTAGCAACGCACTCTTCAGGTATATCGGGTGTCGGAGGTGTAGGATGGTTGTCACCGACAGTGGATGTAAGGATTCTAACCCAAACCTGTATAACTCTCGGTGTTTTTACTTTCTGCGCTTTTACTTCCGCCGTTATTTACTTTATTTTGTTTTGGCTTAGTTTCCACTATAATTAAACTTAGCCTAATCTCCAACATTTATCTATCCCTTTTGGTAACCATCCTACCAACGCATTTAGAAAACAATCTAATTGAAGCTTGCCCTTTGATCATTGGGATGTTGTTTCCTTATCTTAAAAACCTACAGTCTTATCATTCACCAATATCCAACTCTAGAAATGATAGTGATAGTTCAGAATTCAACTCGAAATTGCCTCTCAACTTTCGAATTTAGCATATTGAAGACGATAATAATAAACGCCTCATTATTCTGATTTCGAAAAAGGATAAAGGTATGGAATATGACCCTATCTATAAACTTCAAGCTCTCCACCTTAGGCAGCTTTTAGGATATCTTCATGAACCACTTCAGGAATTAGCTCTCAAGAAGATGGTTAAGGCCATAAACGATGAAATAAGTGATTTAAGTATCAAGCTGATGGCATATGAAGACCCAACCCAACGTACCAAGAGACCTCTTCCTACAATTCCAATCAAGGGGCCATGATAGAAACTAAAACGAGATAGCATTCTAACTCCACCTAATAATACCTTAACCATATTTTCCAAGAAACACATAACAATCTCCGTTATCCATACTATTCTCCATAAAAAAGTGAAAGTCAAAAATGCCAAAATTAATACATCTATCATCATCATGTGAATAAGCACAAGACAGAAGTATACCGAAAATTAATACATCTAAAAGGAGGAACTCTTTGAATTTATCAAAAAATAGTTTTAGTAGATTTACTTTAATATTTCACTTAACTTTGTACTTCTTTTCATTTGAGGAAAAACCTTAATGTTACTCCTTTTGGACAATATATGGAATATACATATATCCACGTTGCACGAAATTTAGTTTTGGAAATAAGTGCAAGGCAAAGGAGAAGTATTAAGGTTTCTCAAAAAGTCCTATATTTTCAGATGATAGTTATTCGGTTTCGACATTTTCAATCTTCTTCAGACTTCATATAAATTCTATCCAACACCTTCGGTTTTCTTGGATTTCTCTATATGCCCTTCGGCCATTGATCATTTTACCAAGTTTATACATGGAGGGCATTTATTAAGTTTCTTATTCGGCTTTCGATTTTCTTGGGTGTCTCAATATTTCTTTCGACTATTGCCCCTTCTACTAAGTTTATACTTGGAGAACACTTATTGGACCACTTTCATATAATTCCTTCGGCAATTGCTTAATCTACCAGTTTTATGCCTAGGGGCACTTGATGGATTACCTTCATAAAACCTTTGATTTTTTAAAGTTCATATTTTAAAATTTTAAACGTGCTTTGTCATCTCATCCCTTATTCTTTTCTCTTTATGGTTAGTCCTGGGCATTGTTCCATGCAAAAAATTTATGAAACTTCTTATAAAATGAAAGCTTAGGTCTCGATTATAAGTCGTACACCAAAACGGCTCAACCCAAAAATCTTCAAAACAATAATGTTTTAAAATTAATGTCAGGAATAATACCTTGTAGAACTTTCAATAGTAAAAAGGAAAAACCAAAATATAACTTCTCCATCGAAGGTATATATCTCTTCAAAAAAACAAAAATCTTTCTCGTTTCGGCACAGCATAGTAGCGAAAAGAACATTACTCCCGAAACCTACTACATAAGAAATACAAATTATTTCGAAGGTTAATTCATGCCACAAGTGGAGGTGTTTCTCTAAAAATAATATTTTCATAAGTACTTCCACGGCCCCAACCCTTTTTATTTGGAATAAATTCGGTTGGGTGACCTCGGCGTAAAGAGAGGTCCATCCTCTAAGAGGGATCCATTCCCCGCACACCCCCACGATGATGTGCTCTTAGAAAAACTCTTACCAATGCTTGTAAGAGAAAGTCGTATCACTTGTATTTCATAACCAATCGATAATGCATGCAAAGAGCGAGACATGGTTAAAGTAATCCTATGCACTTAGAAAATCTTGGGGAAAGTCCCAAGCACTAGCAGGTAGATTCCCAAAGAGTGAGACATGATCAATTAGTATCATGTATATAGAAAACCCCTGAGCTTCATACCTAGGTACTTAGTGGGTAGATTCCTATCCAAATAGAAAACCCTAGCACAGACCCAGGTACTTAGTGTATGGATTCCCATCCAAATAGAAAACCCTTAGGCACAAACCTAAGTGCTTCGGGGGTAGATTGTCATCAATATGGAGAAGCCTTAGGTAGTAGACCTAAGCTCCTAGTGGGTAGATTCATGTCATTCCTCAAAGAATAGACACCATAAGACCTAATTAGATAGACTCGGCTACATAGGAAATTCTATTATAAAATCAAGAACGGCTAGATGCCGAGGGAAAAAACACCTTGAGAAATCGAAATAAAAAATATCAGCAATGATTCCTTTAAATAACATGGGACATATGACGATAAACAAGGGAAACTTTGTGACAAAAATCCCTAAACAACCTAAACCGAACCCGAAAGCAAAAACTCTATGCGATATCGAACAGACAAATGCTCTTTGGTACTATACGAAATAACGATACATATATCAAATATTCAAAATACCAAGATGGTAAAATGATATCAATATATTTCAAAAGCATTATATTAGTGGCAAAAGACAGTCGCCTAGACAATCAATACAAAGTTACAAACTTAAATTATTACAAAATACATGCTTATAACCAAAAAGAGCTTATTACTCTATTACGGACTTTCCACAACCTAATACTTCTCCTTCTACAACTGTGGGATTGCATCCTGGTCCCTGGACCTCCCTTAGGTCTAGTATGATCATCATTCGGCTCACCCTTCGGGACCCGATATAATCGAGTGAATGGTAGTGGATACAGTAATCCATTGACTTGTCTCCTAAATTATTCTCATAATATGGTCCAACTCTCCTTCATCCGCAATAAAAGAAAAATCCAGAGAGATCCTATAAGCCACTAGAGACTCAAGCATGTACTCATAATAACCCTTGAGTTTAAGACAATGATCAAGTAACTGATTAGTTTGACTTTTGGCTTTGGTGATAGCTTCATTTGAAAGCTCTTAGAAATGATTCTCTAAGCGGTCATATGTTTTTACTAAACCATGCTTTTCTATATTCTTTAAAAGGAAAGACTCCCATCTCTAAGCTTAACAATAACAACTGAATTTGTAGGAGGAGCCGAAGATGAACTTCCCTATAGTTATGTTATCGTTCATGCCGAGCCATGGCCTCGCGAAACCGCTCTAGTTTTGTTAGAATGAGGTAAATTGAATGAACCCCTGCCTCGGCCTCTTCCCCTTCCCTGATAAGGGGGAGTAGCTACTATAACTACTTGGGACTTCTCTTTACTCTTAATTTCTATAAGCTTGATTAGCAAAAGCTCTACATTGGCTTTGTCCAGCTGTTGCCTAAGGTTAGATACCAAATCAAACAGATCTGAGACAAGCTTCTTCAAAGTCTGGTCCAAAAGAGGAACTGCTTCTAGAACATACTCAACACATTTCTCTAGATTTTTTACCTTTAGCTTAAAGCTTCTTTCTCCTTAATAAGCTCCAAATTGACATCATCTAAACCTAACTTAGATTGAAAGAAATCAACTCGATTCTTCGATGTTGCAAGCTCCACGCTAAGAACTTGCACCACAACAACCTTATCATTATAAGCCTTTTTAGTAAAACCACGAGCTTGTTTATTACTTAACAAATTTGGAAATAACAATTCTTAAAGAATTGAATAATGCATAAAATTTCAAACCGAAAGCAACAATCAAAGATTGCAAAGACTAAAATTCTATAAGTCCTACAAAGCATCTAAAATCCTAAAGACTAAGGTATTTGTTTTTTTTTGGGTTTTCGTCCATACAAAAAGGCACACAACGCATGTGTATTGCCGAAAACGATCAATTTAGAAAACGAAGTTAACGTACAAAATAGAAAACAACTTTCTTTTGTTTTCCATGTTTTGGGAAATAACATAAGCAGGTGAAACAATCCATTCTTCCATTGTCTCACTATCCCCTTTGTCCTCCCATCCATCTTTCTTTCATCCCCTCCGTCGTCCCTCCATTCTTTTCATATTTGACGTACATACTGAAAACTGAAAACACAAAATTCGTTTTAAAACCAAACACTACCTAAGCTTTTCTCTGGTATTAAAAGTTATCATAAGTTCCCTAACTTGGCCTCGGCAAGAGTCTCTAAATGCTTTTCCATGTTAAAAGATGAGATATTCTTGCCTGAACCTGCCTTAAGAATCAAAAGCTCGGAAGGAGAAGAGACTCTAGGATCCAACATTAATATCGTAGCCAGAACATGTTGTATGACATATTTGGAAGTAGAATCACTCCTGGTAGATCCCCATTCATCAGTGTTGATGCAAAAAATGGCACAACACCAAAAAACTGTAGAAATATCGAGATCTAGCAGAAACTAAATGTAAAGCAGTAAGAACGCCAAGATTTTTATAGCAGTTTGACAATCTCCAGCCTATGTCTACTTTTTATTTTATTTACTAGAGGTTTGAGAGTCACTAGCACAAGGGATTTACTGATCTTAAGCCTAGAACAACAAATAATAGCTTCCTTGGTGACTCTAATGGAGGAGAGATAGGAGATGAAGAAGGAGAAGTGCCAAAAGTCCTTTCTTAGTTGCCATAGGATCTGTATTTATAGGGTAATTCTCCAGTAGAATCGGAGGCCCATGAAGTGCAAGATCCAGATCCAAGTTCAAAGGTGTAGGAGAGCAGTAGTTGGCCCAATCATCAATTGAAACCACTCGATACCAAGTGGTTCCTCTCGGTATTGAGAGGTTTTTGTTGGTAGAAGTTTCCATCTTCTTCTTCGATTCTGCTTCCTAACTCCGATCTACTATGTCATAAACACTTTTCCTTGAATATTGAGTTGTTTTTGATAAATTCTTTGATATTGCTTGTCTTTTCCTACTTTCTTCCAGAGAATTCTTAGAGTTGCTTGTCTATTCTTTGAGAAAAGCACCGTATGGCAATCACTTGAGGTAGTGTTCCAAGTACAAGTGGTTTAGGAGGTCCAAAGTGGAGTAAAAATCTTTCGGTATCGAGTGGTCCACTTTGCTCCTTTTCCCTTGAAACTTGTTGAGTATGATCTTCTTGCTTTTCCAAACATGTTCCCAAGCCCATGAATCGTTTCGTCTTCATCTTGACATTCCAATTACAGCTAAAAATCCACTTGCTTAAAAAGTAGGTTGACTTGCCCACCAAAGGATGCCTTGTGAATGTAAGGTGTGCTTTGCTCAAAAACAAGTTTCAGCAGTAGTTAATCTTCGGTAGTTAAGCCGTCCGACCATCCATCGATCCCAATCTTGGGGAATCATCATGTTCCTTCGGATTCTCCTGCAAACCAAAGGTCATTCCAGACCCGTTATAACTAAGGACTTCAGCACTTTCTTAAGTGTCAACCATGAATCATACAGCTTGTCTTTATTCAGAGGTATCATGTTGTACATAAAAATAATCTCATGTTCGCCCAGGATTTTTCTATTTTACTCTGATTATATGGCGTTCAAATCTTTAAATCAGGTAAACATCCGTTCCAGAGTTCGATCTCACTGGATCATTTATCATCCAAAATGGGGTTTGATTTCTTCGGATGTTTTAACATCCAATCTAGGGTTCTATCTCTCCGGGTCGTTTATCATCCAATCTAGGGTTCGATCTCTTGGATTGTTTATCATCCAATATAGGTTTCGATCTCTCCAGATCCTTGTTGAGTCCAATCCGCTTGCTCTTCGGCAAGCGGACTCAACATCTAAGCAAGTCCATCTGTTCACTCTCCGGTGAGTAAACTTACTTTTAATCTCTTCGGGTCCTTGCTGCACCCAATCTGCTCGCTCTCAAGCGAGTGGCCCAATATCAAAGCAAGTCCATCCACTTACTCTCCAGTGAGAGGATTTACTTCTTATGGTTATCGCCCCGTCTCTCCAAACATGACTACCATAATCAATATCAGCCATAACGTTCAAGTGGTTTTCAAAAATCAAATATTCAAATCAAAGCAAGCAAGCAAATGTCCTAAATATTCATTTTAGACATCCGCCTCAGAGCATGCCTAGAGACTAATCAAAGTCTCGTACACGTGTAAGCAGTTTGAGATTGGTATCGTCTTAACCATTCAAAACGAAAAGCAAAGCGTGGGAAAAGAACCTGACTCCTGTCCATCCCAATCATGGGATTACCAGTCTCACCCCAGATCCTTGGTCATGTCTTGATGAATTCGCTGCAGATGGTGGCTGCTTCGGCTACACCATCGCAGTTCGGTTCCTTACGTATTGTTGTAGCTGGTTACTCCAAACTAATTCTTCTATCAAATTGTGAAGGTGCATCTACTCTTTCATTTCATGTTCATCTAGCTCATGGAACATGCAAAACTTTCCAGAGCTTCTCTTTCGATCTATAGGTTCCTTCTTAGCTATTCTCCAATAGGGGATCTGTCGTGTAGTATCTAGGTATATCCTCTCCGAGGTTTCGATTAGGTCAGTGTAAGAAGAGAATTTTGATTCCCTTCTTGGTCGCTTCGGTTCTTTGAAGTTATCTTCAGCATTCTACTTTCCTTTTTGTCTACACATACCCTTCTTCGGACGGTCCTCCATCATTTATAGCATTTACTTTAGCATTCTCAGCTTTAGCATCCTTCTGATGCAAGTACCTCTCTACCTTATGATAGAACTCTGTAAGATCCATTGGTGGATCCCTTTCCAAAGCAATCTTAAAGTCCATCTTATTCGCAACTCATTAAACCGCCACCATCAGAATCACTGATGGATCTGACTTGTGAACTACATTGGCTACTACGTTAAACCTGGTCAATTAACTCCTCAAGGTTTTTTTATCCCTTTGATTCAAGCTTGATTGCGTCATCACATTCTTTGGTCATGAAATGTGAACCCTAAATTGTTTCATAAACCTGCTCACTAGCTCGGTCCACGTGCTTATGGACCCATTCTCTAGCTGCCTAAACCACATTGCTGCTAAATCTGTTAGATATAACGGGAAGTACCACCCTATCACCTCCTCAGAAGCACCCAATACCTCCATATGTTGGATGTATCTCATCAGATGAATTGTTGGATTTGTCATTCCATCGTACATTTCCAACGTCGAAAGCTTGAAATCAGGAAGATTCCTCGCATACCATATAGTAGAGGTAACCACCTTTCACTATCCTTCTAACCAACATAGCTATTAGGTGGTTGCCGTCCAACGGAGTTCTTCGATCAATAGTTGCATTCTGCTCCTCGCTCTTATAGGGGAACTCTGGCATATACTTCTCTTGCTGCATGCTTGCATTCTGATCCGCACCTTTGGCTTCATTATGCTGCTAATTCCTATAAGCAAACTCTGGTACATACTCCTTCGACCACCATGCATTTGCATTCTAACTTGCATTTCTAGTACCAGCATCATCCGTTCTCGGCATCCCAACTTGCCCTAAGCCTAAAACGACATTGCCCTCGAATAAATTCCTCTCAGTACCGAGAGAATTATGATCGGTACCGATAGGTACTGGTCATGGGGGCATTGTTTTGGTTTTCTCTGCTCTAATTCTAGATGTTTCTACATTGGGTTCTGGCCTTGGATTTTGAATTCCAACAGCTCCAGCTTTTCTTAGTTGTCCCATCCTTTGGAAAAACCCCTCCAACATTTCCTGTTGTTGAGCCGTTATTCCATCTCGCATCTTCTTCATCATTCTCTCCATCTTTTCTTTGGTTACGTAGATGGATTTATAAGAATTTGAGGTCACCTCCTGCTTGCCCCATGCTCTGGTTGACTTCCTCCAATCATAGATCTAGTTTTAGGTCTCTTCATCTCCTTCAAACTTCAAATCCAAGCTTTAGGTTGTCAGGTTTAGCTCTTTCTCAATGAAAGCACCAAAATGTTGATGCCAAAAATGACACAACACCTAAAAATCTGTAGAAATATTGAGATCTAGCATAAATTAAATGTAAAGCACCAAGATTTTTATAGTGGTTCGGCAATCTCTGTCCTACGTCCACTTTGTATTTTATTTATTAGAGGTTTGAGAGTCACTAGTAAAAGGGATTTATCGATCTCAAGCCTAGAATAGTAAACAATAGCTTCCTAAATGTCACTCTAACGGAGGAGAGATAGGAGACGAGGAAGGAGAAGTGCCAAAAGTCCTTTCTTAGTTGCCATAAGGTTTGTATTTATATGAGAATTTGCCAGTAGAATCGGAGGCCCACGAAGTGCAAGATCTAAATCCAAGCCCAAAGATGTAGAAGAGTAATAGCCGGCCCAATCATCAATTAAAACCACTTGGTACCGAGAGGTTCCTCTTGGTGGAAGTTTCCATCTTCTTATTCTATTCTGCTTCCCATCTCCAATCTACTACGTTCCAAACACTTTTCCTTGAAGATCGGGTTGTTTCCAATAGCTTCTTTATTGCTTGTCTTTTCTTGCTTTCTTCCAGAGAATCCTTAGAGTTTCTTGTCTATTCTTTAAGAAAAGCACTCCATGATGATCACTTGAGGTAGAATTTCAAGTACAAGTAGTTTAGGAGGTCCAAAGTGGAGTAAAAATCTCTCGGTACCGATTGGTTCACTTTGCTCCTTTTTCCTTGAAACTTGTTGAGTATGATCTTCTTGCTTTTCCAAACATGTTTCCAAGTCTGTAAATCGTTTCGTCTTCATCTTTATTTTCCAATTCTAGTTGAAAATCCGCTTCGTAAAAAAGATGGTTAAACAGTCAGCCCCAATGGAGATGGAGTTACACTTTCAAAACCGGGGACAGCTTCTAGCCATTTAGATCGAGGCTATAAAATTTACGAAAAAATTCTAATCTCTTCTATTTTAAATCCCTACCCCTTGATTGTTTCTTAGATAACTTTGAAAGCTCTTGAAACACTTCCTCTCAATCTTGAATCATAAAATCTAAGTTGATCGGTCAAACTCAAAATTCAGCTCGTTAACCTAACCCTTATGCCTAAGAGATTTGATAAGTTTAGCACAAGACTTATCATGAGAATCTTTTACATCTTCGAGATGATCAGCTAAACTAAGGTTATGCAATCTACTGGCATGAAGGCTACCCTTAATAGTATAGATAGTTTTCAATAACCGATAATTGTTGGCTTTGCTGTAGTTCCATAAAACCTTGTGATGAGATATAGGAGCCGAGGTCAATTTCTTCAGTTTTATCTAAATATAAACAAACGTCTCAATAACAAAATAAGAACAGAATATGATCAATGAGAAGCAAAAGAAACTACATCATCAATACATCCAAAATAAATGTCCAATTTCCATAAAAGAATATTATAGATCAAAAATTATAATTGTTTAGCGTCAGTTTAGTTAACATTATCAACATTATCAACATAGGAAATATCTTTATCCACCTCAAGAGGGTTGGGGACATCAGCAGAAGCAACTTTATCTTTCTTCTCTTCCTCAAATTGCTGCCCAAAGCTCATCTTAAGCACCAAGGCATTCACTTTAAGGAATTCAAAGGTAAAGGGATGACCCTTTTCACAACTCTCGGCATAGGCATTGAATAGAAATTTAAATTCTTGCAAACTGGCATCTTCCTCTGCCTTCTTTTTGGCTTCGACCAGCGCATCATTTTTCTTTGCTAGCTCTTCACCCTAGACTCTAAAATCCTCCTTTAGTTTGAGCAATTCAGTATTAGTAGCTTAAGCTTGTCTTTAGACCCTTTATCTCCTTATCAAACACGGCTTTGGCTTCCATAGCCTCCCTCTCTAAAGCTTTATTCCTTTGTCGAAGACTAGATGTTTCCTCCTTGATAGCTTCGACCTCCTCTAAGGTCTCTTTGAAATTTTTGTACTTATGACTAAGTACTGATAGCTCAGCTACAGTTTATAAAGCCAACATACAAATGAATTTATAAGCAAAATAAAAGATATAAGATCGATAAAATAAAACGTCATACACCTTGATGCTTTCCCGAAGTTGTCTTAAGATTTTTTTCAAAGTTGTATGGAGTCTTGCGGACCTTCACCTTAGCCTCGACAATCATGATAGAGATACGAGAGTCAAAAGCGAGTTTAGCCAACTTGGCAGCTCGATAGTTTTTTGATGAAGGATAAGGATAATCAAAGGGAGGAATGGAAGAACCTTTCGGTAAAGGAGAGCCACCAATAAGATTCAAAAGGGTCACTTTTGATGAAACTTCTCTTCCTTTTCTCAGTAACATCTAAAACATCTTCAGGAATTTTCTTCAACCAAGAAGACTTTTCGGTGTTGGATTTTTTTTGAATAAAAGGAGATTTGGTTGTTTCCTTAATGAAGAATCTACTTCTACAATATGACAAAGAAGTTAAGAAAAAGCAATCGACTTAAAGCTAAACCAAAGTATAAAGACAAGATATTCCTAACTGCAGAAAACTCTAAGGATAAAGGGTTAGGCCCGAGGACTACCCTCGGCTTTTGTTTGGGAAGAACTAGCACAAACAAGGGTATGATAACAATCCTCATTCTTCAAACTCTCAACTATCACCACCTTCGGGGAAGCCATAGAAACAATCAGTTGCGAATACCCCCTTAATAAAGCATTAAGGGGCATTAAACTACAAGCTTTCAGATTATTAGTCGTCAACACTCGGTGACGCTGTCGTTGATTCTCTTGACGTTTGAAACATTCTGAAAACGGGATATGAATTTTCCAACCTCCCGTGTCCTCTTGGACTCCCTAAGTGGCAAGTGAATCCTAAAGTTAGAATCAGAATCTTAATTGACAAGTTAAATATACTCAAGTATAAAATCAACTTACCAGCTTCTAGAAAAGCAGTGATAATCCGAGGATTGTTAGCTTTATCATAGAACCATCTCTTCACAATAATCTTACTAATGGGATGAAGAAGAGGCCACTTCTTCCGAATTTGTAAATAATACATCAAAATGAGGCAGGTGACTTTGAATCTTGTAAGTCAACCAAAAATTTAATCTCGACTATTAACATATTCAGGTATACCTTTCGAAAGAACATTGCTTTCAATGTTGAGAGATTATTATAAGATAGAGGTGGAAGTTGATATGGGTTAAGATTATAAAACTGAAGCAATTCAACAAAGAAGGGGCTAATGTCAGAGATATCCCATTTGATAAATATTCGACAACACATGGAAAGTAACCCCTCGGAGGGAGCTTCCCGGGTATCCTTTGGCCCCGGGGCAATGGCCTCCATTCCATTAATGCCAAAATTATGTAGAATCCTATCAAATCAGCTTCCAAATCTACAAGATATCTCATAATCGGTCTAAGAAAACAAAATGCATCAATAGTTTAACTATCACTAAATAAAGAAAATTAGACCCAATCTCATAATGAATTATCGAATCAAGATAAACATAGTTTGCTCAAGCTACAAACAAAGAATACCAACAAAAACAGGGTCAAATTAAAGCCTACAATCCAAACAAGATTCGATTTTTTAGATTATAAATCTCTACAGTAATCTAAAAACCCAATAATTTAACTATGGTTCAAAGAATATCTATCGATTAATTCAACATCCATAGAAATAATTTGTGACCAATCAATTCCCAAATAATAACAATAAACTAATCGCTGGTTCAATACATACAAATGACATAAAGTTAATAGCTTCATATGTTTTAGTAAATCAAATGCCTACTATATCGCAAAGATACTCAAAATATCACAAAGAACAAATATGAAAAATCGAATTGTAATTCAACAAGCATGAGATAATCATTGTGATCAAAATAAAAGAACAAAAGACTTACTAATTTTGTTGGAGGGTTGAAGTATTTCCAAGGTTTTCTGAAAGCTTCAATGGCAACAACAAGAAATTTTCAACAAGATAAATGAAAGAAGAGGAAGGAGGATTCTCTTAAACCTTGCTATTTAATTAATAACATAAAGCATTAAAGAAACTTCAGCCACACGATCAAAACAGCTATTATAATATAATATTTTCAAAAGCTGCCAAGTAAAAAATACGTTTTCTTAATAAAAAAGAAATCTTTTTTCACAGTAAAAGAGACGTCCCTTTTTCAGAAGGCCCACTTAATTAATTCCATGTGGAAATTGCATTTAATTCCCAGAAGAAAGGTCGCTTCATAGCTAAGCTCAAAAGAAAACTGAAACTGATGTTTCCCAATGTACAGAGACTCATCTAGCCTCCGGCACTTAATATACTCTGTCATCGGCATCGACGCATTTTGCCTTCAACACTTAACATGCCCCACTAACAACATACAGCTACCAAGCCTTATGGCATTCAATCAACCATGCCTTACAACACGTTATCGACTAATCCTTACGACAATCAATTGACTAAGCTTTAAGGCATTCAACTATTAAGCCTTACAACACTCAATTAACTACACCTTGCAAAACTCAATCGACTAAGCTTTATGACATTCAACTATTAAGCCTTATGGCACTCAATCAACCACACCTTACGACACATTATCAACTAAGCCTTACGACACTTAATCAACTACGCCTTACGAATCATTATCAACTAAGCCTTTTGACACTCAATCAACTATGCCCTATGGCACATTATCAACTAAGACTTAAGACATTTATTCAACTACTTTCGCCTTAGCAGCACTCTACTATATATAGCCTTCGACATACAACTACTTTCTCCTTAACAACACCTTACTACACATAGTCTTCGGCACACAACTACTTTCACCTAAATGGTAATCTACTATATAAAGCCTTCGGCATACAACTATTTTCTCCTTAACGACACCTTACTTTACGTAACCTTCTACATACAACTACTTTTTCCTTAATGACACCTTACTATACATAGCCCTCGTTATGTAACTATTTTCGCCTTAATGACACATAGCTTACGACAGATGAGTTAACTAACCTAACTCTCCCTATAAATCTCCGTATAAAGTCCAAAGTCCACTTCAGAACTATGGAAAGAGGCATTGATTAACTTAATAATTTTGGGAATAGATACAGACTAAGGCACAAGCCCTAAAATAGGCACCACCTGAAGGATTTGCTCAATACAACGCCTTTAACCAAGGTACAAGCCCTAAAAGCTAACTTCCTATCGAAAGTCGAAAGCATTTGAGATGGCAACTAAAACCAATGGCTAAGATAGCCTCAGCATATATCAACAGTTTTGATACTCTAAAGCTTATACAAAGCATACATTCCAACATTTACTAACCTATATATGGAAGGACACATCATCAATCTAGGTCAATTTGTAAATAACCATATGACAACGAATGTTCAAATCTCAACCCTACAAGCGGCCCAAGTCAGCAATCCAAAAGGAGAAGACCTTTCCCCAATCACAATGCAGCAAGATACCTATAAATAGGTACCAATCCCAATGCATCAGGGATCTTTGGACACGTGCGTAATTCAGATACTATGAAAATAGTGTTTCCTATATTAAAGCTTCTTGTGAAAACTTATTAATGGTGAAGTTAAACGCTTTAGTATTATAACATCCTCACGACTTCAGTATAGAAATCTAAAGAAAGGATGGTAGACGTAGGGATTTTAGCTCGAACCACTATAACAATCAATTTCTTTACTTTTTATACTTTTACTTATGGCCTTAATTACTATATTCTACTTCGGCTTAGTCTCCACTATTAAAACTTAACCTAATCTCCAATGTTTACCTATCCCTTTCGGTATCAAGTCTACCAACGTATTTATAAAACATTCTAATCAAAGCTTACCCTTTAATCATTGGGGTGTTGGTATGTGATGAAAATCCAACCAACAGTTAACATTTAAGATTGTGCATTTCAAAGTCTAGAAGTAGACATTCTAATTCAAAATGTCTAACAAAACATATGACATATCATATTCCACATTCTAATTAATTTACATTGGAGATTAAAAATTAAACTACAATATTTAGTATCTATGTGTCCTTCACATTACATTAAAATACGTTTGGATTGTAGATGCTCTAAAATACGACGTTTTTAGCATTATAAGTTATGTGGTGTTTAGAACACGTGCTTTACACTTTCTAATACCATACGATGATATTAGATAGTATAAAACATGGAACCCTTAGCATTACAGATCATTATTACATCAAATTTGTTTAGATTATTACTAAAAGAAACACAATTTCCTTTTCTTAATATCGTGATAATTCTAATCTTTTCTATTATTTTACTCGGTTGAAAACAACCAATTGATAACAAATCATCATATGGATTTGTCGTTGACAATTAAAAAATCATAATATGGTGATTTATAATGGTAGGTTTTCATCTTAGATGGCAAAAAACCGTTGGTCGACAATAAATTATTGTAGACATCTAACGTGGTAACCCTTGCAATTTTTGTATTAAGAAGTGAAATATCATATTTAAATGGTATTAAGAACTGGAAATAGGGGTACCTTGGTAGCACACTTTGTTTAAGGCCGGTTCTATCAACCTTCCTTATTTTACCTTTCCTAACTCATTAATTTACAAAATAAATTCAAGACCCATATTTCCTTACCTCGTTTTCTACCAAACTTACCCCGATCATGAATACATAGCGCAAAAGGAGACTGAAGGTAGCTTGGATTTTTCAAACTAGGATGTAGCATGGTTTATATAAGATCGGTGATGCTTCCTAAGGAACCCCCGCTACCATGTAGCTGATAGAGTGAAGGGTTGTCATATGGGAAATTACGCGAATAATAATATAATTTAACTCTGTAAATAATCTTGTTTGAAATAACGTATGCTTTTGGTTTTTTTATGTGTTGTTATATAGCTATATAAATAATGAAATAAATACATTAAACATATGCAAGTATAAAATCCTTAGGAGTATTTATATATTACAGTTACGAAGTATTCTTAACTATGAGTATTGAATCGATATTTAAATACTTACTTTTTAAATGTTCCTAGTCAAGATGTATCAAAAAAAGGACATCGATACATCCATTGAGACTAGTGTATGTAACACTCTCCATACGATAGACAGTGAATTATATCATGGCCATTTAGGGCACTATGGAGTTAATACTTGTGGTTGTTTGGAATAAACATAGTGCGACTCGACGAGAGTCTTCTATAGATTAATATAACTAAGTCAAAATAGAAGATCTCATTGTAATGACGTACAGTAATCTTCAGACTTGAGGGTATTGTAGACCTAAAGTAGCTAGGTTGTACTTTGATTATGGTCAAGCAATTGGCATGACGACTATGTTACCACCATGGTTGAGTACATGTTGAACTACTTGAAGTGAAACAGTATGTAAAAGAGGATTCATCTCCTTTATTATAGAATGTTAGGATCACCGTAATTTGTAGTCAACTTAAAGTCAAAATCTATGGCTAGAGTAAATTGGTTAATCAATAAATCAAATTGAACCAATGACTTTAATGTATTCTAAGAAACTAATTATGGATATTAATATAGTTTTTGACCTTAGACCAAACTCTAGATATCTTAGTCATATAGTATCGACGAAAAGAAAATGTTTACAAAATGTCAAAACTAAGTGCAGCTAATAAAGATTAGAGATTGGAATTCGCTTAAATGATCTATAAGTAATAAAACTTGTATATGGTATTATACTTTAGCAAAGTCCATACATGCTTCAGTATTTAAAATATTTAAATATTAATTGAGGTTCAAGTTTAAACAAAGTGTCAACACAATTGTGTTATCAGTTAATTTTCTAGTTTGACCAATGTAATGTTAATTTGTAAATATTATAAATTAACAAAATTAAATACAAATGCTGTATTAATTTTAAATGGAAATTTAGTCATTTATTTGAAGCCTAAAAATTAATTAAAAAACAAGCTTAAATAGATTAATTAATAAATGATTTAATGGTTGAATTAGTCTGGCCAGAAGTTTGAAAGCCCAAACTGGAGGCGACAAAAGCAATGCAAGGGAAGGGAGGACTTTTCCTTCAAAGGATAGAGAAAAAGGGGCTAGATATTTGTGTTTTAGTTGGTTATATATACTCAACCCATTCATTCTCTTGATACCAAACCAAATCCTAACTCTAGCCTCCATTACCGACATTGGTTAAGCTTTATAGGCAGAGTTGTATACCGTGGTAAAGGAGAAAGAACTAAGGAGTTTGGAGATGGAAACGACTAGCAACCAAGGTGTTCGACGATCGGCGGGACCACGATAAAGTAAAGTTCAATTTTAACTAATCCATATCAGCATACATACATACATACACTCACTCACACACACACACATATATATTCGATGCACCCATATTTAATATGACCATAAATTAAAATGGTTATCTTTTAGAAATTAAATATAATTATTAATAATTAAATTAATGAGTAATACATTAAAATAAATTAAATATATGTATAATGTTGTTTTTTATTTTTAAAATAAAATTAAAAATATATTTTTAGATTTATGAATGTATATACATATAAACATTTTAGATTTCAAAACATTTATCACTGAATATACGTGGTTTTGAAATTAAATAAAAAAAAATTTTGTTTTCAATTTTAGTTAAATAAATATATTTTCAATTCGTATTTTATTATATATATATACATATAAATTTATATAGGTTTTTGTTTATAAAAAGATGAAAATTGTATTTTGCTTACGGGTCCAAATAAAAAAAAATCATTATTTTATTTCTAAAAGTCAAATGTTATTAAATTTGAATTTTTTGAAAAAATCAAAATGAAAATAATCTATATGTATTATATCTAAAAAAAATTAAAAGCTTACGGCCTTGAAATTTTCAAAAAAACTATTTTGGAAAAGTCAAATTGTTTTAAATTTTGAATTTTAAATTATTAAACAATATATGTGTATGTATATATATATATATCGATTATATAATAATATATATTTATAACGATATAAAAAATAATAGTTATTATATGCATTTAATTTTTAAAATAACATTATATTACATGTATATAAATATATTTATATATAAATATTAATTAATAAACTAATGGCCGAATTAAAATAATTATTATTAATAGTTTATATTAATGTAGATATAAATATGAATGTTTATGTGTGTGTGTTTATATATACGTACATATACATATACATATACGTATACATACATACGTACATACATACATATACATACATACATACGTACATACATACATACGTACGTACGTACATACATATACATACATACATACATATATATACATATACATATACATACATACATATATATATACACACATATACATATACATACACACATATACATATACATACATACATATATATATACACACATATATATATATATATATGACGATCGCCCTACATCTCCGATGTTCATATACATGAATAGTGCACCGCTTGAGCATTCGGCCGATGTATATATATATGACGAACGCCCTACATCTCCGATGTTCATATAGCTGAATAGTGCACCGCTTGAGCATTCGGCCGATGTAGGACGATGGTCTAAGGAAAGAAAGAAGTAAAGAAGAGAAGAGAAAGAAAACATCATACAATTATAGAACCTATCGTATATCTCACAATAAGACAATAGTAACTACATAACCACATAATCAGAGTACACAAGTTCATACAGTTATACAATACAGCGATAGAGTTTATACAGCTGATAGATAAACTCAAATGATAAACTGTCACTAATAAAGAAAGTGTACACCGTCAAGGCTCCATAGTGTCACACAGCGGAATAAGCAATAATAAGCCCAAATATAAATATGAGAAAGCATTGCTTTGTGCCATCTGCACAACTACATGTGTCGTTTACACCTGATATCTAGTCTACTCATTTAAGAGTACCCGAGATGATAAGAAGCAAATCATAAAACCTCAAGTCAGACAACTGTCTGGTGTGAGCGATAAATAATCTCAAAATACTACGAAAGTTGATATAGTATATGGAACAGAGGGTATGGGGAATCATACCTGACCTGTCCCTTCATCCAAAGAGTTAGCACATAACATTAATAATATGTTACTCTACAAACATCATAAAGTTGTACTCCATCCTAAGTACAATGTCGGGGTATCTAGGTATCCTTATCCATAATATGTACATCATGTGACATCCATAGAGTGACAGACTGCATAAAATCAGTCATGACAAATATAACATCCATCAGACAAACCTCATTGTCACTCAATGTACTTTAGATACATGATAACTCGTATGACCATTCCTCTACTAGGGATTAATGGAAAAATCATAATTTTTTGTGTACTCGATACAATGCCCGAAGCTGATACTAGACCCAATCCATTGGTCCAGGGTATATGAATCCAAAAAACTGATCTGAGGTAACCAAACAAAGTACCCATGAGCGTCCCCACAATACTCCTGCTTTGAGTACATTAGAAAACACTTCGAGTATCAACGATCCCTTAGCACGTGCATCCAAACCTTTCATTGCTCCATCTATTTCCATTCATCAAATTCCACGATAGAACCTTTCAACATTCCATCCACGAGTCACCCTCAAAGAACCCGTCCATGTGGAGAATCATCACGACTCCATCATCATGGAGCCATCATTATCAGAATAAAACTCCATCACCATTGGGTCGTCGTCATCAAAGTCTTGAATCCATCATGTCAAAGCATCATGCCATTGCTTCACCATCGAAATCACTCGTCGTAGAGCAATTTCATCAAGACCAAATGTCGGCCGCACGAACATGCCATCACGTCGCGCTCCTCAAAGCCTCCTCATCGTCCTTGTCATAGATTGGCCAAATCGGCCATCATCTATGGTGATGGGCATCGAGCACTCTACAACGGCCAATACTAACCATTTTGGTCGTGTACTTAGCCTAAAATGGCTGAGTACAAACCAAATGAAAACGTTCAGCGTCCATCCTGAAGTCTGAAGCCCATCCAAGTCCATCATCTTCCATCTTCAGATCGTCGGCACACATCCCAGTACTCTTCTACAACTTATCCCATCCATTTGAGTTTTCATCATTTGTGTGTCCCATCAATATGCATGAAACTCCGTCTCATCATATGAGTTTCCATCATGTGTGCATTCAATCAATAACATATGTAAATCTAGTGATTCCCTAAAAATATGTAACATCATGTGCGCATTCGGAGATTCATATCAAAAGTAGCCTAAATCTAGTGATTCGCTAAAAATAGTATGTCGGTAATATTTGAAACCATTTTAAAATACTTTAAAATTCCATTATAAAATCAGATGTGGATTTAAATATATTAGAAATCATGTTATAAAGTTGGAAATCAGTTCAAAATGTCATTTTTATACTATACTAACAATCATAGTATGGTGAGAGACAATGTCACTCACCTCAATAAAAGACGACCAATCCTATGCCAAGTCGTAGAAATCTCCAACACGAGCGAAATATAAGAAACCGCGTCCAAATCGGACTTCGTATGCAAAAGATATGGATTAAATATGAAACTAGATAATTTAAACTGTTAATTAACTTAAAAACCCATTTATACGCATGCTTCCATAATTGATTTCTCCATCTACACTCTACAAAACGACGAATGGTCTTTGCCAACGCGCTCCACTATGCAAGTTCATTGCAATGGTACCAAGCATGACCCGTGTATCCCCCTCCTCCATTTCACGACCTGTTGCCTCCTCCTATAGCCGCGTGACATTGTGATTCTCTAGTGATGGCTAGAGCTCTAGTGGAAGGTGTGGAAAGGTGAGTGTCCCGAAGAGTAAAACAATGGCGGTCTCGATTTTGTGTAACTCTTCGTCGAACTCCTCCTATCAACAACACTAATCACGGCGTCAGACATGGCCACTTCCCTAAGAATCACCGCACCTTTCAACTTCACCATGGATGTGAAGCTCTCACCTCCCCCAAGTTCAACGGATCTAACCTTGTCGATTTTCGTGCATAGTAGCTCCAGATTTTGTTAAAGGAAGGGGCAACTATTTTTCTTTATAGGAAGAGGAAGAGGGAAAAAGAAAATGAAAGGGGAAAGATAACGTGAGTGTGTGTGTGTATATATATATATTATTATATATATACTTTATTTGATTTCTCAAATAAATCAACATACGTTTCGAGCTCGTACAATCACATAACACATTGGATCGCAGTGAAACTCGTCGCCCATATCACCTCAGTTTTCCAACAGCGACGATATACATTTTTTTGCTATCTGAGACTACACTCAAGGGTGACAATTTTACGCATTTCAAGATCGTTTTGGCCATCGGATCGCCCGATTCCAAATATAGTGATATTTATACTTATTTTAATTCGCAACGTCGATCCGAACTCAACGGAAGTAGTCTTCAGTCCTAATTCGACCGTATGCGAAAAGTCATATTTTGGACCTTTAACTAATTGATGATTCAATATTTAAATTAATCATTTAAATATCCTATCATTGAAAATGGGGGTTGTTAAATTCTCCCATCCTTAGAAGGATTTCGCCCCTGAAATTCTCAAAGTAAGGAAAATGTGTCCTAACCCTTAGGATTTCAACGCCCCTATTATTTCAAAAAAATTCGACAACACCTCTTTTGCGCAGTTGGATCCAAAAAAATCCCAAAACAACATATATATATATATATATATATATATATATATACATACATACACATCGCATATCTAAGGCATCTCATTTCTAAGGACATTCAAGCATATATACCCAAATCTATATTATCGATCCTTCGTACCTCTTTCATAGCAAGAGCATACCATCTAGATGCGAATAAAACGGATAAGCATCCAAATAACGAACACTTTCTTCCACATACTCAACAAAGAGGATTAAACACAATTGCATCGTCATGTATTTAAGTATGCTAAATCATATATAGCAATCATCTTAAATAAATATGCTATATCAAACCATAACCATCTCGCATGCCTAACAACGATATAAGCATAAGCAATTGTATCAAATGCCAACAATCAAACCTCAAATAGCACATATAAGATCAAACATCAAAAATTAACATCCATGCCTATCCTAGCATGCTGGATACTAAACTATCTAATATAAAGAATCGAATATGAAAGCTGACGAAAAATGGCATCTCACCAAGTGAAGATTCCGGACAAGCGGTCCTCACGCTCTCATCGGTCTCTTATATGCAATCACCTTTGTCTTTACTCTATTGAACCTTTACCACTTCATCGCCTTCCTCCTAACCGGTTTTGTATCATGTCATATGATATGAATAGGCCCATGAGGTTTCGAATTTTCTGGTTCAGTCTCGATATTATCTAGTCGATTCAGAGCCATATTTCACAATACCTCCTATAAGTTCTCCCAAAACCCACTAGTAAACAACGAGTTTCGGTCACTCACATGCTCCGTGGAATTGGACAACCCACTTCCCATATAACTCTACTAACTTTACGTCGTTCTACTAGATTTATGAATATAAATATAGCATTCTTCGTTAATCTATTGACTGTGACCCAAATGCTATCGTACCCAATCTATCGACTGTAAGTCCTCGGCAATCCATCAATGAAACACATCGATATCTGCTCCCATTTCTACTCGGGAACAAACCACCTCTCATCCTTACGAAGCCAACCGTCTCAGTCGAGTCCGCACTGCATCACCTCGACATACTCTACTCGTTCCTTTGACTTAGCCACGATATCTGCTAGTCTAGCATTATGCCTCTGACTAGTACTGATCCGCTAAATCAAAGTAGGTCTGATAGTCAAACTAGCCATCATCTTTGGCACTAGCTCACATCAAGTTCTAAAGTCATAATCAGCGATAAACTCAAGCTTTGTCCACTCTAGGAACATCGCTCCCAAACCGACATGTCTTCCACTCAAAGCATCAATGACTGCATTTCCCTACCGAGCATATAAGAAATGTCCAAGCTATAAAAGGCCAAGAATTCCAACCATCGCTACCGGCGAAGGTTAAGATCCTTCTTGGAGAAGAAATACTTCAATAATGTAGGACTAATGAACAATCCAAACCTCACTCCTAGTAGATAGTGCCTCCACATCTCCAAAGCACAAACTATCTCTCTCAACTCTAAATCATGATTCGGATGCTCCCTCTCATGCTGTTTCAGCTGTCGACTAGCATATGTGACAACCTTACCATTTTTATATCAATATCACACCTAGTCAAGTACCATAGGCGTATGTGTATACTGTCGACTGCTCATTCTCACTTGAAATGAGTAACACTGGTGCACACATCAACCTCTCTGTCATACTCACAGATGCATGTACGCACCTTGTGTCCCAAATGAAAGTCTGAATCCTCCTCGTCAAATCGGTTAACGGTCCGCTACCTTTAGGAAGTCCTTGGTAAAACATATATAGTGTCTCCTTAGTCCAAAGAAAACTCCTCATATCCATAGCACTCTTGGGTCTATTCTAATCCTGGACTATCGTAACTCACATGATCCATAGTAATGTCCTGCTTTGAAACAACGTGACCCAAGCATATCAATTCCCTCCTTCAGAAGTGATACTTCGAAAATATCACCATCAATCGGTGTTTTCCCAACACCTCCAATACAATCATCAGTCGTGTCTTCTGCTCCTCTTTCGTCCATGAGTAAACGAAAGTACCATCAATGAGCACAAGCACAAACTTACTCAAGTAATCCCTCAAAACACGGTTTATGATATCAATAAAACATGCTGACGCATTGGTTAGCCCGAATGACATAACCAACCAATCAAAAATTAAGGTAGCGTACAAGATGCTATGATCGACACACTCTGTTTAGCTACTCTTAGATGGTGAATTTCCATCCCAACGTCCAACCGAGAGAACACCATCACACAATAGAGATGATCGAACACGCCATCAATAAGCGGGAGTGGATACTTATTCGTTATCTCATTCAGATCACGATAATCAACATACAACATCAAAGAGCCATCCGCCCTAGTGGCGAACACTATAGGTGCATCCTACTCAAATATGCTCATATGCATGAACCCTAGCCTAAATGGGTAATCCGCTCACACATCTAGTTTTCTCTACCCTTTGGGCATCATATGCCTTAAAGGCCTAATTACTGGTCTAGCACCTCTGACCACATCGATACAGAATTATAACTCCCTATGTGGTATGGATACTCTCAAGCTACAGGCACAAATGAAAACTTTTCATATGGCATAACGAGTGAATATAGAAAGCTAACCTTCACCTCATCATTAGGTGGGTAGCTGAACACTACTTTTCGCTCATCATCAGTCCCTATCGTCACCAGCGGCCTCTCATAATCCAAAACTATTCCATACCCCTTCAGCCAGTCCATTCCTGGACTATAAAACCAAACCTAATTAAAACAAAAAAAAATCAATAACAAACAAACATCCATGACTTGATTAAGGCTAAGTCTTGAAAAACCATGCATAGGATGGATGACCCCCCAACAAGGTTCGTAACAATTTAAAGGTCGGTCAACTACCTCAGGTCTCAATCCCAATCTATCTACCAAATCACTAGATATGAAGGAATGTGAAGTCTCGATATTAAATAAAAAAAGTATGGAACACCATAAATGGAAAGCATACCCTAGATAGTAATGCCCTTTCCCATCTCTTTCGCCGATGGAGCACTCGACAAAATTGGAACGACATTCAATGCATATGCTTCCACTGTCTTCCCCTGTGTAACTAGTTCAGGACATTCCTTCTACACTGTGTGTGGGCACTTGTATCGTAAAGTTTTCTCGATCAACTTCTCAAAGCTTTCGTCAATATAACCAATCAATTACTTCCCAAGATGATCGCTCAACCTAGTGATAAACTTTCATTCTTTCCGAGTGGAATATCAATGAAAAAGAGACCATACTTCGATAGCACATAGAATTTGGCCACATACTCCGACATAGACATATCACCTTACATCAAGTCAACGAACTTCCTAAACAATGCCGACTTTTGAGAAGTCGAGATAACTCTCTCTTTAAAGCAAACTATGAACCGATCCTACGTAAAATGATCCTCTAGAATCGCATCTATAATGGCATTCCGCCAATTCATTGTCCATCCTTAGAGTTATCTAGAGGCCAACTTCTACCTTAATGTATCATCTAACTCTACGTCATTGAAGATCCTCTTCCAAGTACCCATCCAGTCTTGCACCTCAATAACCGACTCCGTTTTAAGGAACGGTCTGCCTTCTAGACTCACGTATGAAAAATGCTATAGATCGAGTTATGAATAATTATCTAAGTTATAAACTTATGCGAAATGAAAATAAAAGTAAATAGCGATAAGTAAATAACACTAAAGATTTTTATACTGGTTTGAACTTCTCCTTCTACGTCCAGCCCTAGACTCCTTCTAGACATAAACTGATACCCTCACTTAACACGGAGGAATAGGTATTACAACCGCTTGAGCAACTGAATAGGTCTTCCATCGCCTAGATAACCGAATGGGACTTCGCCTAAAAAAGTAGAATAGTTTGTGACTTTGTTACACTCTTGAATAGCACGAATTATTCGATATAGTACACCCTTTCTATAATCTTCTTCTTTGTGGTATAACTTGTGCTCGTGAAGAAATGGAAGTAATTCGACCACAAGAATGTATTCTTGAATGATTGTGTGATCAAATATTGAAAGCAATATGTTGAAATGAATGATTGAGAATAATTCAGAATTGAGATAGGTAGAATTAAGAATTAGTGAATTAAATCTTTGAAATAAATTGCTTTATATAGGTGATCGATAGTTGTAACAGTTTATGAAGAGTAGTGATGAAGGGAAATAGTTGCAACTATTGATGGAGGGATTGTAACCATTAATGATGAGGAATGACAGTTCACGAAGCAACACACCCATTAAAAAAAATTCGAATTTTATAGTTATTGCATAGGTTTAGTCGACGAACATGAGTGCCAATCGTCTGAACTTGTTAGTGTGAATTTTCTGTTTATAATCTTTCGATCATTCAACCGAAGGTGATGATTCAATCAACCGACTGCTGTAAGTTTGCACATATTGATTTTCTGAAATTGTTTTGTGTATGCTTATATATACCGCTAGAGGAGACTTTAACAATACATATATTCGAAATTAGCACTCTTCTTTCTTCTTCCTCCTTTCTTCTTTCTTTTTCCCTAACAAAATGTCTTCCTCCCTTTCCCTCTCTGCCCCTGCCTTCTCTATCCCGCCCCCTCCGTCCTCTCTTCCTCCTTCATCACCTCAGCCTTTGTTGTTACTCCCGGATCCTATGCTGGATGAGGCACTCCTGTCGGAGCCCTCGAACAAAAATTGTTCTCTTCTGCCCCTCCTGCCTATGCTAACCCAACCTTCTGTGCGCAACAGATCGTTTGCGGAAGTGGTTAAGTCCGTTCCCATGTCTCAGCCCTCTCGCCCCCATTCCGTCAAACTCTCTCCTGCGATGAAACGTGGGATTCTTCCCGACTTCAAATCCATCTCTTTGTCAGTTGATTTTTTAATAAAGAACCGTTGTTTGAAATGTGCGACATTGGGCCACGTAGCCAAGTCATGCAGAAATGGATGTGTGTGCTTCAGATGTAGGTTCTTCAGTCATTCGACCTTAGTCTGTAAACATAAAAAGGTAGGACAAAAAGCTCCTTTTCATTTTTTCCTACTCCCTAAGGCTAACTCTTCCTCTCCCAAATCCCAGACCGAGATTTCTATCATTCCCCTAGCCCCACCCTCTCTCTCTTCTGCCCCTCTTTCTTATTTCCTTACTCCACGCAAACCCCTCCCATCAATTCCTAGTCCTTTCAATTCTTCTTCTTCTAAGGCCATGTCCATCCCCTCCCCTCTCTCCAATTTAGCCACTGGCTCCATCATTGCAGTGTATTGGAACATAGAATCGGTTTGTCACTCTCTGGTTGCTACTTTCTATACCGATGACTGGGAGATTTCCCTCCACTCTGACCAATGTTTCCTCATTTTCTTCCCTTCTGTCGACCTCCTAACTTAGGCTTCCAACTGTCGTTTTATTGTTAAGCCAGGTGGGATGTTCTACATTGCTCAGTGGACTCCTGCGTCGGACGCCTACGTCAGGGAGTTCTGGCTTCCTTCCTTGGTCCACATTAAGGGGGTGCCGAAGAATGTTCACTCTTCGCATATCACTCTTTCTGCTTTTCTCTGCCCCTTTGGCCTCTTTTTGGACTTCAACACTTGTGGGTGGGCACTTGCAGACCACCGGTTCGTGTTTGCCCAGATAAGCCTTGATAAAGTTGTCACTATTTCACGTTCATTTATTACTAAGGTGAATAATTTCAATTATAAGATTTCTATGGAGCATTGGGCTTATATGCACATGGTCCTAGACCCCACCAACCTCATGCTTGGGGATGACTTCACTAGAAATTGGCAGAACCTCTATGAGCCTTTGTATCGCCCTCCCTCAGCTCTAGATTCCTCCCCATTTCGATGCTAGATTGATGCTATGCTCGTTGAAGCTGAACTGGCAGACATCGCTACCGAAGCTCCGCCTAGGACTAATGACCCTCCTCCCTTGAATAATTTATCTTTCAAAGTGATTGGCCCTAGAGGCTGGGACCAGTGGCTAGTTTTCCTGAACCTATTTGGGACTCGATGGATGATGTTGATCTATCCACTCCCCAGCTCCTTGTTTTTCCCACCTCTCCACCGCCCGATCTCCCTCTGCTTGACACCCTAGCAGATTTCAACCTAGAGGCTTCTCCCTCTATTCAGATTGCCCTTGAGTCCCCCAGCAGCAGCCTCTCCCTGCTTTCTCTACCACTTTAGTCAAACATAGTGCTCGATTTCTGCTTTGTACTGCTGGATCCACGCCCCTGCCTCTGGTATTGTTTTTCAACTTGCTATTTTTACTTTTGCTAACGCCGCTTTAAACAAGTACATTTCACATTGCATGGGAATTGATTTATTGCTCGATCATTATTCGGCCATGCAAGCATTGGAAAAGGAGCGTTTGTCCTTGTCCTCATGAAGATTCTCTCCTGGAATGTGGGGGGCCTGGGGGACCCCAAAAAACATGGCTCTATCCATCACATTTTATTCATTTTACACCTCGATATCCTTTTCATCTAAGAATCCGAATTAGTTACTCCCCTCCTTCTTTGCTCTGTCACCTTGGAGGCCCTAACCTTTTGGAGTGGGCCTTCATTAATGCATGTGGTTCTAGTGGTGGTATTTTGACTGCCTAGAATGAATCTCTGTGGTCTCTCTCCCAAATCATTAAACATCCATCGGCTCTTCATGTTGGTTTGAAATTCATCCCTTTAGGTGTCACCTATTTCTTTTCAAATATTTGTGGTCCTCATAATAGTTAGGATAGACTCACTCTGTGGTCTAATTGCTTTGAAGTTGTTAGATTCTCTTTTGGTCCTTGGGTCCTTAGGGGAGACTTTAATAGCACTCGTGATAATTTTGAGCGTAATTCAGTTGGGGCTCATGGTCTTGCTTCTTTAGCCTTTAATGACTTCATCAATTCTTATGCCCTGTTCGACCCTCTTATATCCAATCGACTTTTCATTTAGAGCAATCCTTGTTCTTCCCCTACCTTAATCAAACTTGATCACTTCCTATTCAATTCAGCTTGGAAAGATGCTCATCTGCTATCATCTATCCATAGCTTCCTTCTATCCTTTTCGATCATTGCCCTATCCTCCTAGACTCTGGTGTCAGACGGCCCCCCAGATCTTCCTTTAGATTCGAGAGACTTTGGCTTTTGGAGCCTGGCTTTGAAAACTTCATTTAAACTGCTTGGTTTAGCACTCCCTCTCAGCTGTCTGCCTTTGCCATAGTTGTTGCTAAACTCAAATCTCTTCGCAAGCTTCTCTGTCCTTGATCCAGATCTATTTGGTCTTAACCTCAACATCAAAGAGGAATCCTGTCCCCTCTCTGCTTCAGATACCACTCTGCTCCGTTCTCTTGAATCTGAGTTGGACAGACTTCTCAAGCTAGAAGAAATTGGATGGAAGCAAAGATCTAATTCTAAGTGATTGACCGACGGTGACGGGAATACTGCTTATTTTCATCGATTTGCCGATGGCAAAAAGAGAGCCAACCTCATTTTTGAAATCCAGCATCATGGTCATTCCTTCCTGGATCAGTCTGATCTTAACAGGCTTTTTACCTCGCACTTTCGGTAGCTCCTTGATTCTGCTCCTCCACCGCCTATCGCTTAGGATGTGCTTTACCCAAATCCTTCCCCAATTCACCTTGATACCCCCTTTACTGACGTCGAAATCCTAGCTGCCCTCCTTGAGATGGATGATAACAAATCCCCTGGTCCAGATGGTTTCGGTCCCTTTTTGTTGAAGCGCTTCTGGCCCATTATTCGTGGTGATATCCTAGCTCTTTTCTCCAAATTCTACACTAAGCTGTCCTCTATTGCTAGAGTTAACTATGCTAATGTGATTCTGCTTCCTAAGAATGCTGGTGCCAATCATCTATTGGATTTTTTCCCTATTAATCTTCTTAATACCACTTTCAAGCTCATTACTAAGGTGCTAGCTATACGCCTTCAAAGTTCGAT
Source organism: Allium fistulosum (assembly GCA_030737815.1). Classification (NCBI taxonomy): domain Eukaryota; kingdom Viridiplantae; phylum Streptophyta; class Magnoliopsida; order Asparagales; family Amaryllidaceae; genus Allium; species Allium fistulosum. The sequence goes on from CM060904.1 coordinate 176,885,517, forward strand.
TTCTCGGTTGGTAAGGCTGGAACAATCAGCTTTTATTCTTGGTCATAATATCCTTGACTGTGTGGCTACTACCCAAGAGGTAGTCTCCCAATGTCACTTGACCTCTACCCCTGGTGTGCTCTTGAAGCTAGATTTTTCCAAGGCTTTTAACTCTGTTAGTTGGTACTTCAACTTTGACCTAATGTTCCACCATGGGTTTTTAGTTCGCTGGATTGATTAAATTCACCACATTCTTACCTCTAATATGTCCACTGTCTCTATCAATGGGGTGGGTGGTGGTCTCATTAAATCTGCCCATGGCTTGTGTCAAGGAGACCCCCTCTCCTCTTTGCTCTTCGTTCTTGTTGCCGATGTCTTTAATTGTATGAATAAATTGGCTATCTCTAATAATCTGCTTATTGGGACCAGTCATCCAAACTCGAGTGTTTCCTTATCCAATATTCAATTCGTGATGATACGATTCTGTTCTCCTCGCCTGCCCCAAGTCATATCCACTACCTCAAGGTTCTACTATATGTTTTTGAAATTATTTCGGGCCTTCACATTAACTTCTCCAAGAGAAGAATCACTATGCTTGGTGGAGCTGACCACCTTGGGCCTCGAGTTGCCAACACTCTCAACTGTATTATTGAGCATGTTAACCCGTCTTTCGGCAAGGCCGTAGACATGCAGATTTAACTAAATCGGTTGCTCGGTTGTCGAGACTGGAATACGATGGGTTTTAGTCAATTAGATGGATAGACAATCAATCAGGGATGGTAATCATGATTATGAAGCCGGGTTCGGCATATTCGATGGACAAAAGTCGCGGGATACTCGAAATACGAGTTTTGACAAAAGTTGAGTTGTCACGGGTTTCTTGGAGTTTGCTTCGAGTTATATTTGGACTTGCTTCGGGTTTTCTTAATGGTTTCTCCGAGTCATCCATGGTAATGCTCTAGGTCGGTAAGAAGCTGGGTCGGTAGGAATCTGGGTTGGTAGGAAGCTGGGTCGGTAGGAATCTGGGTCGGTAGGAATCTGGGTCGGTTGGAGTGGGTCGGCATGTTGGAGTCTGGAGTGGGTCGGCATGTTGGAGTCTCGAGTGGGTCGGCATGTTGGAGTCTCGAGTGGGTCGGCATGTTGGAGTCTCGAGTGGGTCGGCATGTTGGAGTCTCGAGTGGGTCGGCAAGTTGGATTCTGGAGTGGGTCGGCAAGTTGGAGTCTCGAGTGGGTCGGCAAGTTGGAGTCTCGAGTGGGTCGGCATGTTGGAGTCTCGAGGGGGTCGGCAAGGTGGAGTCTCGAGGGGGTCGGCAAGGTGGAGTCTCGAGCGGGTCGGCATGTTGGAGTCTCGAGCGGGTCGGCATGTTGGAGTCTCGAGCGGGTCGGCATGTTGGAGTCTCGAGCGGGTCGGCATGTTGGAGTCTCGAGCGGGTCGGCATGTTGGAGTCTCGAGGGGGTCGGCAAGGTGGAGTCTCGAGGGGGTCGGCAAGGTGGAGTCTCGAGCGGGTCGGCATGTTGGAGTCTCGAGCGGGTCGGCATGTTGGAGTCTCGAGCGGGTCGGCATGTTGGAGTCTCGAGCGGGTCGGCATGTTGGAGTCTCGAGTGGGTCGGCATGTTGGAGTCTCGAGGGGGTCGGCAAGGTGGAGTCTCGAGGGGGTCGGCAAGGTGGAGTCTCGAGCGGGTCGGCATGTTGGAGTCTCGAGCGGGTCGGCATGTTGGAGTCTCGAGCGGGTCGGCATGTTGGAGTCTCGAGCGGGTCGGCATGTTGGAGTCTCGAGCGGGTCGGCATGTTGGAGTCTCGAGTGGGTCGGTAAGTTGGAGTCTCGAGTGGGTCGGCATGTTGGAGTCTGGAGCAGGTCGGCATGTTGGAGTCTGGAGTGGGTCGACATGTTGGATTCTAGAGTGGATCAGCATTTTACATACTCTAAGAAAGTAGTGGTCAGCTATATGGACTCGACTATGGTCCTAATGTGCCCGGATTACTAAGGAAGCCCAATAACTCGGATTTTGCCTATAAATACAGCAAGTGGGGCTTCAGAAAAGGGATCTTCATTTTGTTTCCCTTATTCTTCCTCATTAAGGCTACTCTATCATAATTGTTTCGAGAACTCATGGATTCTGGAGTGGGTCGGCAAGTTGGAGTCTCGAGTGGGTCGACATGTTGGAGTCTCGATGGGGTCGGCATGTTGGAGTCTCGAGTGGGTCGGCAAGGTGAAGTCTCGAGTGGGTCGGCAAGTTGGAGTCTCGAGCGGGTCGGCATGTTGGAGTCTCGAGCGGGTCGGGAAGTTGGAGTCTCGAGGGGGTCGGCAAGTTGGAGTCTCGAGTGGGTCGACAAGTTGGAGTCTCGAGTGGGTCGGCATGATGGAGTCTGGAGTAGGTCGGCAAGTTGGAGTCTGGAGTGGGTCGGCAAGTTGGAGTCTCGAGTGGGTCGGCATGTTGGAGTCTCGAGTGGGTCGGCAAGTTGGAGTCTCGAGTGGGTCGGCATGTTGGAGTCTCGAGTGGGTCGGCAAGTTGGAGTCTCGAGTGGGTCGGCAAGTTGGAGTCTGGAGTGGGTCGGCATGTTCGAGTCTGGAGTGGGTCGGCATGTTCGAGTCTGGAGTGGGTCGGCATGTTCGAGTCTGGAGTGGGTCGGCATGTTCGAGTCTGGAGTGGGTCGGCATGTTCGAGTCTGGAGTCGGTCGGCATGTTGGACTCTCGAGTGGGTCGGCATGTTGGAGTCTCGAGTGGGTCGGCATGTTGGAGTCTGGAGTGGGTCGGCATGTTGGAGTCTGGAGTGGATCGGCATTTTACATGCTCCAGGAAAGCAGTGGTCGGCTATATGGACTCGACTATGGTCCTAATGGGCCCGGATCACTAAGGAAGCCCAGTAACTCGGATTTTGCCTATAAATACAGCAAGCGGAGCTTCAGAAAAGGGATCTTCATTTTGTTTCCCTTCTTCTTCCTCATTAAGGCTACTCTGTCATAATTATTTCGAGAACTCTGGATTGTAGCTGTAATTGATTCTCATATCAATAAAAAAGGAAAATTTTGGAGTGGACGTAGGCCAGAGTCAGCCGAACCACTATAAATCCACTGTTTTCCCTGCTTTCATTTTAATTTTTACCGCTCTTCATATTTATACTCTCTACATACACTATATCTGTTATCTGTGACTGTTAGTTGGTGCTTTCATTTATGTTTGGGTGTTAGTGACCAATTTTGGCGCTAACAGCTTGGTGCTTTCACCGAAAAAGCTAGCACTCAGGGATTCTAAAGCTTAGACTTTGGATTTAAAGGCTTAGGAACTCAGATTCTCGGGAAGCTATAGCAAAGCAATCAACAAGGAAACAAAGAGCGGAAAGAAGTCAGCATGAAGGAATTCAGGAGGCTTCCTCAGGAGCTAATCAGACCTCAGTTTTCATCACCAAAGATGAGATGGAAATGATGATGGATGCTATGCAGGAAGGGATACTGAAAAGGCAGGAGGAAATGATACAAAACCTACTCCAACAGGTTGGACAAGTTGGAGTGCAAAACCAAAGGAATGGAGTAGCAGGTGATGCTGGAAATGAGGTTCACGAAGCTAGAGCGACAAGAACAGAGGCAGCCCGGAATCAGGACCAAGGGCATGAACGACCGGAGTACGGGATAGAGTTGGACCATCGGGAACGACCCCTGAACTAAGGGGCATGCCCCCGAATCGTGTAGGCTCTATTCCAGTAAGGATACCAAGCAATGATGGGCAATTTGGCGTTAATAGGGAAGTGGATGCTCATCTAGAAGGGCATGTTCCGGGATTCCCTCGTGAACTCGGGGGGCAGGTTGGAGACAATGGATAGAGTCCGTTACTTGATGACAATGACAGGTTAATGGACGTAACCAGACGGGCTATGAGGAGAGGATTGGTGAATAGGGATTTGGAGGACGTGAATAGGAGCCCCTTCACTCCTATGATCAGGCAGGTAAGGAATCCGCCGGATTTCAAACTTCCATCGCTGGAAATGTATGACAGGAAAACAGATCCAACGGTTCACCTAACAAGGTATATGAGGCACATGGAAGTACTGGGGGGCATCGGAGGAAGTCATGGCACGGTGCTTCCCTTTGTATTTGACGGATATAGTGGCACTATGGTTCAGACAACTGGAAAGTGGCTCTATTGACACATGGACGGAGCTGATTGATAGGTTTATGAGGCAATTTCGGGTCCACATCGTGAGACCTAGGAGTGTGATGACTTTGACATCAATGAAGCAATGGAAGGGAGAATCACTTAAGGATTTCTTAACCAGATTCAATGTGGCAGTGGCTTCGGTGGATCGACCTAATCCGTCGATGGTTTTGATGGTGGCAGGCTCAGGGATTGTGGATAATTCGGATTTTAAGATATCGTTGGAGCAGGATCCACCGATGGATCTCGGGGAATTTTACCATGAAGCGGAAAGGTTTCTAAGACAGGAAGATGCAAAGGCTGAAAGGGAAGGAAGAGAGGTAGAGGTTTATGCGGTAAAAGGTGGAGGTCCACCCAGGGAGGATTCAAACAAGGACGATAGAGGCAAAAGGAAAATGGATAGAGAAAACACATCGAAAAGGCAACGGAGGGAATCAAAATACTCTTCTTATACGGATTTGAATGAGACTCTGGAAAGAACTTATTTAGATACTCGAGGACGCCTCCAGTATCGAAGGCAAGCAAAGTGGGAACCCTCCGAACACAAACGAGCATCGGGAAAGCATTGCCTATTCCATGAGCTGGATGGGCATAACACAAATGACTGCAGGCATTTGAAGGATATCATTGAGGAACATATAAGGAATGGTCATTTACAACAGTACATAAGGAATCGAGCTGTGGTAGTGGAACAGGAGTAGCCACCGCCCACATCAGACGAAGCTGGCACTGGATCTAGGCATCGTCGTCTTATTATCAGCTGAATGGGTTTATGGCTTTGAATAAGTAGTAAACCCCAAAGTAAGGTGGCTAAGACACTTACACATGTATGGGATCGAGGATGGTCTCTAGGCATCATCTGAGATGATGATATACCGTGATGCTCGGGTTTATGAAATTTTGGGTTTTCTATTTTCTGTGAACTCTAGTTTCTTCTTGGTACTACGGACATTTGATTTTCTTTATTGTATGGACTTTTATTTTATCAATGGAACTCTGTTTTGATTGTATTTGGAATATTAATGTAATAAATAGTACAGGTCACACGGTTACGGTCCTGATCAGAGAGACGGGGTAGAAATCGCATGTCACGAGTCCCTTCGCCGGAGAGCGATGGAAAGGACTCTAGCGTGGAATGGACTAAAGAATATAAAAGTACTCGACCGGAGAGTCGAGGCCGAAGAATATAAAGTCCTCGACCGGAGAGTCGAGGTCGGAGAATATAAAAGTCCTCGACCGGAGAGTCGAGGCCGGAGAATATAAAAGTCCTTGACCGGAGAGTCGAGGCCGGAGAATATAAAAGTCCTTGACCGGAGTGTCGATGCCAGAGAATATAAAGTCCTCGACTGAGGATCGAGGCCTGAGAAGGATACCCAACGGATTAAGTCCTTGACCGGAGAGTCGAGGCCGGAGTAGGATAAAATAACCCGGATTTGAGTTACAGGACCCAGAGTGGTCCTAGATCTGGGTATGGACCCGGTGAGGTCCCGGATATGGATTATAGGACCCAGTGAGATCCTGACTTTGGATATGGACCCGATAATGTCCCGGATACGGATTATAGGACCCAACGAGGTCCCAGCTCTGGATATGGACCCGGCGAGGTCCCAGCTATGGATTATAAGACCCGGAGAGGTCCCGCGCTTGGATAAAATTATCCGGAGAGATTGTGAATTCGGTTAATGAATACAGAATGAATTAGGAATTGGATATTGAACCAGAACAGTCATGGATTTTGTTAATGATCCGGAGAGATCATGGATTCGATTAACGGATTTAAGGCTATTCAAAACACACCTTCCAAAGCAAGGCATATTTTAGGGGGCAAATGTTAACCCGCCTTTTGGCAAGGCTGTAGACAGACAGATTTAACTAAATCGGCTGCTCGGTTGTCGAGACTGGAATACGATGGGTTTTAGTTAATTAGATGGATAGACAATCAATCAGGGATGGTAATCATGATTATGAAGCCAGGATTCGGCAGATTCGATGGACAAAAGTCGAGGGATACTCGAAATACGAGTTTTGACAAAAGTTGAGTTGTCGCGGGTTACCTGGAGTTTGCTTCGAGTTGTATTTGGACTTGCTTCGAGTTTTCTTGATGGTTTCTCCAAGTTATCCATGGTAATGCTCTGGGTCGGTAGGAATCTGGGTCGGTAGGAATCTGGGTCGGTAGGAAGCTGGGTCGGTAGGAATCTGGGTCGGCTGGAGTGGGTCGGCATGTTGGAGTGTGGAGGGGGTCGGCATGTTGGATTCTCGAGTGGTTCGGCATGTTGGAGTCTGGAGTGGGTCGGCATGTTGGAGTCTGGAGTGGGTCGGCATGTTGGAGTCTGGAGTGGGTCGCAAGTGGGTCGGCAAGTTGGAGTCTCGAGTGGGTTGGCAAGTTGGAGTCTCGAGTGGGTCTGCAAGTTGGAGTCTGGAGTGGGTCAGCATGTTGGAGTCTGGAGTGGGTCGGCATGTTGGAGTCTCGAGTGGGTCGGCAAAGTCTCGAATGGGTCGGCATGTTGGAGTCTCGAGTGGGTCAGCAAGTTGGAGTCTCGAGTGGGTCGGCATGTTGGAGTCTCGAGTGGGTCGGCAAGTTGGAGTCTTGAGTGGGTCGACAAGGTGGAGTCTCGAGTGGGTCGGCATGTTCGAGTCTGGAGTGGGTCGGCATGTTCGAGTCTGGAGTGGGTCGGCATGTTCGAGTCTGGAGTGGGTCGGCATGTTGGAGTCTCGAGTGGGTCGGCATGTTGGAGTCTCGAGTGGGTCGGCATGTTGGACTCTCGAGTGGGTCGACATGTTGGAGTCTCGAGTGGGTCGGCATGTTGGAGTCTCGAGTGGGTCGGCATGTTGGAGTCTGGAGTGGATCGGCATTTTACATGCTCCAGGAAAGCAGTGGTCGGCTATATGGACTCGACTATGGTCCTAATGGGCCCGGATGACTAAGGAAGTCCAGTAACTCGGATTTTGCCTATAAATACAGCAAGCGGGGCTTCAGAAAAGGGATCTTCCCTTCTTCTTCCTCATTAAGGCTACTCTGTCATAATTGTTTCGAGAACTCCGGATTGTAACTGTAATTGATTCTCATATCAATAAAAAAGGAAAATTTTGGAGTGGACGTAGGCCAGAGTCAGCCGAACCACTATAAATCCACTGTTTTTTCTGCTTTCATTTTAATTTTTACTGCTCTTCATATTTATACTCTCTACATACACTCTATCTGTTATTTGTGACTGTTAGTTGGTGCTTTCATTTATGTTTGGGTGTTAGTGACCAATTTTGGCGCTAACAGAGCACTTCTCAATCTCTTACCTTGGGATCCCTATCCGTCCTTCGAAATTGATTCGCTCTAACTATCTCCCGCTTATATCCAAAGTTTCTTCGCGCTTAGCTACCTGGAAATCCTCTTCCCTTTCCATGGCTGGACATTTAATTTTGATCAAATATGTCCTTTCGGCTATCCCTACTTATTGGATTTCATTTCATCATATTCCTATATGGGTTATTTCAGCCATTGACAAACTCCATCGGTCTTTCCTTTGGCATGGCTCGCGAGCTAAAAATTTAGTTTGTTGGTCTATTGTTTGCCAAGATGTGTCTCAAGGTGGTCTAGGTATTCCAGACTTGTTCTTTTTCAATCTTGCTCTTCTTTCCAGATGGATTTCACGCTGTCTCTCCTCTAGAAGTCATGGATCCTATCTAAACATTATGACTCCAATCCCCTATGTATCCTCCTCTCCTCTCCCACCAATTGCCCTTCTCATTTCTAGGTAGTTGTCCTCTTTTCAATCTCGTGGGTTTTCCGTTTTTTTCAAGTCCATATATTAGGAATAGGCATTCCTACTCTCTCTGGCATGACTCTTGGTTCAATGCTCCCTCTTGTCCAATTCATTTCCTAATCTCTACTCAGTGCTCTCCAACAGATCCACATTTGTTTTCGAAGCCATCTCTCTTGGGATCCATTGCTTCTCCTCTGACCTTGCCATTTCTGGCTCCGCTCTCACCCAACTTCTCCAAATTTTACGCATCCTTCAGTCCATCCACCTATCCTCATCCCCTCATAGCTTCTTCTTGGATCTGACCTCAGGAAAATCTTTCTCAGTTTCTTCGTGCTACTTTGCTCTTACCAATTCGAGTAGATTGTTCTCTTTCCCTAGACTCTAGAAATGCAAACCCTCCCCTCCTCCTCCCCTCATGCTCATTTCTTTATGTGGATCCTTACTCTTGATAAAGCTAACACTAAAGACAAGCTCATTCATAAAGGCATCTCGAATGATCCTTTGTGTGTTCTATGCTTCGCTCCATCAGCACCTATTCTTCGATTGTGACATCTCTTACTACATTTGGGTGTCTTCTATTGCATTCATTGGCTTTATCCCAGATATCTCCACCTTTTTTGACCACTTGCAATATTATTTTTCTGACCCAGACCTTGATTGCTTCATCACTGCTTTCAACTGGGCGATATGGTAGGAGAGGCATTTGCGCTGTTTCGAGAACGTTTTTTTGACCCAAACTAAGTATTTGCTTTAAGACTTCTTATCTTTTCTACTCGTGGATAGGTAAAAGAGTTGTGTCTCCTATGCAGCTAAGCGTTGCTCCTACGGATCCTGACAATGAATCAGTGGGTAGTTCGACGACTCTTGATTGTGGGAGGGTTGGCCCCTCTGCAGGCGGTGTTAGTATTCATCCATGGTGATGCCCTTGTTTCAGTTTTCGTCATTTTGGTTGTGCAGTGCTTTTGGTTTCTATGGTTGGATTTTCTGCATGCATGGAGTTGAGGATGGGACGTTGTACTTTGCTATGTTTCCCTTCTTTTTATTTTTAAGTCTGTCGATGTGGTGTTGTATATATCTTTACATTTCCTAGTTCACCTCTCTATGTCGACTACCGGTCAAGCTTGTTGACCGGATCTATGTTGTATCTATTTTAATATCTAATCGGCTGTGTAGTCTCGCACTACACAATCATTTTTCTCAAAAACAATACATATCATTCTAGGCTTTGACTGATATTACATTTGTTCAATCATCTTGGCCTTCTTTTGTTTGATTGATCTTTCTCTGCATAAGTGGTTAATATATAGAATATTTGTTGTATAGTTGTCACTATCAAAATACCAAAATACATGGTTATAACATTCTCCCTCTTTTTGATGATGACAACTATATATTTTTTGAGTATATGTTACAGATTGTACTCCCCCTAAATTTATACTCCCCTATTGATATGACCACAGCTATTCTCCACATTTGCCGTCGACAAAAAGGAATATGGGTCAAAATGAATGATCATGAATATGTATCTTAACATCACAATAGATTAATATCACAACATTATAAACAAAATAATACCATAATATAATTTATTAGAAGATAAGACATGTTATAAAACAAACATCACAATATAAGAAATAGAACAGTGCATAGTTAGCACAAGATGGAACATTTTATAAAACAAGCAGCATAAGAAGTCATTACGAACTTGAAGTACTTAAAATGTCAACAACATACTATAAAACATTTAAACAAACAACACAAAAAACAAACCAAGTTGAAAATCATGATACTGTAGATACTTAGGAGTGCAAGAAACAAAAGGTAGAACCAGAATCTTCTTACCAAGATATCAATTTCCATGACCACCACTTGTATTATTAGATCTTTCACTATCTTCTCCATCGAAAGTGTTTGACCAAGTTAAATGATCAAGATTTTGAGGAATTTATTCGGTGGGTGTGAATGTGGAGGAGGATGAAGCACATGATATTTTATCCCACATCTTGTTCTTGAATCCTTTGATGTGATCAAGCTTGTTATCCATCTTAACGATGGTGTGTTCAACTCGGGAGATACGATGATCAAGCTTGCTTTGATTGCGAGAGATAGTGACATAGGTCTGACAAGCTTAATGTTCTAAAGATACCTCTTCTATGTCATCCTCATCATGTTGAATATGATGATGTGGAGGAGCTTGAGAAGTAGAAGCTGCATTAGGATTGGCAGGTTGTGGATGACCAGTTTCTCTGTTTGCTTTCCATTCCTGGAATGAGATGATATTGTGATTCTCAACCCATGGAGGAAGTTTCATAAGGCTAAGGGTTTTGGAGTCAAAACATCCAACAGTAGTAAATTCTGAATTTGGAAGAGGAACTTGAAAGCTCATTAGAATTCGCATGATGTATTTTCCATAATGAAGTGTTTTTGGCTCTACGATTATAAAAAGTCTTAAATTCATTCATAATCATTTTAGCCCAATTAATGTTTCAATTACTCCATAGTGCATAGAGAGCTTAAAAGTTGTGTTTATATACAACTTTCATAACTACCGGTACGTGGTTAAATGGAATGGGTAAGCACTCTATGTAAAATTATTCCTTTTAGGTGTAAAGATATTGATCTCAACATCTCTAAATTATCAGCTAAAAATAGATGACTAATCTCATTTCGATTGTTCATATCTACCTCAATATCATCTAAGTCCTCTCCTTCGGAAGAGCAATTCAAAATAGAACCTAGTCTAGCTAAGGGTAAAAAGATTTTAACACCAAAAACCATTGTCCAAATGCAGTTTTCTCTATTGGATAGGTTCATAAAATCTAAGTTCAAGTTTGCATAAAACAATTTTACCAATAATGGGTAAATCTTGAGATTATTAGATTCAAAGTTGATGAAATGACCAATGTGGTTTGGTACAGTGAATTCTCGAATAACATAGCCAGCAAAGTCCCTAAATCAGATGAAGGACCCTTCAAAAATCCTCATGTTCTTCATGTTGTTGAAACTTACTACAGCAGCATCATTATATAACTAACTTCTAATTTGAGAATCTGAAGGACCAGTGGCAGATGAAGGCTCTCTTGATCTTTTTGGAGGCAATGTATTTGAAATTGAGGGAAAAAAGATTTGATTTTGTGTGTCTTTGTTGTGGAGATGGTGAATGATAATCGCAGGAGTTATAGGATTTGAAAAGATGTTAGGGTTTAAAATGAATTGGTGCTTATGAAAATGGTTCGGGTTCTATTTTTAAAAACCACTAAAAATCTGTTCAATTGTCTGAATCATCAATTCAGTCATCGAATGTGAAAACTTCAACCTTTCGGGAAAAAAAATATTGTTGTCAGGGTCGACTAAAAAGCATCTCAAGTATCTAAAAATTATGAAGGTAATTTTTTTATTTCTTCTTGTTTAGTCGATTGAACTAGGGCATCCAGTCGACAGAACCTGCTGTTTATTTCAAAAATTCGTTTTGATTGTCAAGGTTTTGTTTTTCACTTCAAGGTGTTTCTTTATGATAAAATTTTATTTATTTTGATAATAACAAATATAACATTTATTTTATAAAGACAATATGAAAAGCAATACTCGAATATATATATACACACACGAGGATTTATTTTTCTTTAGTCGGTTCTGACTCCTCTAGTGTATTATGATCCCATGAGTTTGTCTGTAGAGCTTGTATAGGAGTCCAGGGTTTATGTGGAATTGCATCTTCAATTTGAAGCAGAGGTGGTTGAGGAGACCATGGATTTTGAGCTGGTTCCTTAACCGGAGACTTGCCACAAAATTTGGATGTAAAGTTCATGAGACGACGAGTTAAATAATTTAGATGTTTTCCTTGACATTGTTGTTCCCAGCACATTTCTCGAGAGATTCCCATTGGTAGTGATGTGGATCATCAATTCTGTAGTCGTCTGTCTGGGTAACAATACCTTCGTATTTAATCGAAATTTTCACTTTCTTCCCATGTAGAGAATAGCTAGATTTTTCATCATAAGGTGGTGTAGAAAAATTTAAAATAAACCTTCCTTTGTTAGAAAGAGGTGTGAAGTGCAAGGAGGATGAAGAAGTTTTCGATTTTTATGAATCTCCAGGTGAACTGGAGACTTATACACTTCTTCATGCGATGACATTTTTATAAAGAATTGAAGGTGTTTCTTAGTTTTGAATATTTTATGATATTGTCAATTTTTCTTTACACAAACTAATGGTTTATGTACATAAACTTTGAGTTATTTTTAGAAAGAGAGTTTAAGGCTTAGAGTATTTTTACCATAGGTTATTCTATGGTTCAAGTAGTTTTGAATTTTAAACTGTTTACATTTTTTTTTACTAAATTTAGAGTTAGTTTTTATATTTATATATATGTAATACCATATTGATAAATACTTAAATATCTATTTTAATTACCATAACGATGTGATGCCTAGTTCATGCCTTAATTATATGAAGGTGTTTTCGTTTAATGGTTTGGTAAATATATATGCTATTTGATTTTTGAAATATACAAATTATAGTAATATTATATCCTTTTCTATGTTGTCACGTAGAAAATAATGTCTAATATTGATATGCTTGGTTCGAGAATGATTTATTGGATTTTTCTACAAGTTAATGGCACTTGTATTGTAACAATAAATCGAAGATTTTTGAAGATAGATTCCAAAATCTTGAAGTGTTTGTTGCATGTATATAACTTGTGCACATGCCAAAGCAGCAGAGATATATCCTGCTTCACACGTCGAAAGTGAAACATAATTTTATTTCTTACTAAATCACAATACCAGAGACTGTCCGATGAAGTGAGAATACCACTCGTACTCTTTCTGTCCGTTCGACATCCTCTGAAATCAACGTCACTATATGACACAATTTCGAAAGGACATTCTTTCAGATAGAAGAGGTCGTAGTCTCTAGTGTTGCTTAAGTAGCGGAAAATTCATTTCATGGCTCGGAAATATGATTCTTTGGGATTTTCTTGAAATCGTGCACACAAGCTGACACTCATCATGATGTCGGGACGACTAGCGGATAAATATAGCAAAGACCCGATTATACTACGATATAGTTTTTTATCCATATTTTTACCGTTTTCATCTCGATTGAGATGAATAGTAGTACTCATAGGGGTTGGTTTTGCAGAAGTATTTTCCATACTAAAACGTTTTATTAAATTGTTACAGTAGTTTTCTTGATTAGTAAAAGTACTATCACTTAATTGTTTGATTTGCAATCCAAGAAAATATGAGAGTTCACCCATATGAGACATCTCGAATTCACTTGTCATTATTTTTGCATAATCATTACATAACTTTTCATTTGTAGATCCAAATATAATATCATCTACATAAATTTGTATTATTAAAATGTCTTTGTTATTTCGTTTTATAAATAGAGTTTGATCAACTTTTCCGATCTCAAATCCAAAATATATAAGATAGTTTTTGAGATGTTCGTACCAAGCACGTGGTGCTTGTTTTAAACCATACAAAGCTTTCTTTAGTTTATATACATGATCTGGGTATTTTTCATGAGAAAATAACGGTGGTTGTTCTACAAAAACATTTTCTATTAAAAAACCATTTAAAAATGCACTTTTCACATCCATTTGATATAATGTGAAATTATGATGACAAGAAAATGCTAACAAAATACGTATTGCTTCAAGTCGAGCAACTGGAGCAAATGTTTCTTTGTAGTTTATTCCTTCCTCTTGATTATAGCCTTATGCGAATAATGTAGCTTTATTTCTAGTTTTACTTCCATTTTCATCAGCTTTGTTTTTATAGACCCACTTCATCCCGGTAACTGTCTGATTATTTGGTCTAGGAATTAAGTCCGAAACGTCATTTCGTTCGAATTGGTTTAGCTCTTCTTGCATAGCTAAAATCCAATAGTCATCAGTTGAAGCTTCTTTTGGATTTTTCGGTTCGATATATGAAATAAAAGCAACATGACCCACTTGATAATTGATGTTTAGTTTTAACCTTTTCATTTACTTTACATATAATTTTTTGAATTGGATGATTTATAAAATCTTTGGAGGAAACTTTAAGTTCAAATTCAGTTTGAGTTGATGTAGGTAAATTATCCGTAATATTATTTTCAATAATATTTTAAAATTATTTATTATTTCATCATCATCATTTTGTTTAACTTTGAAATTTCCATCAAACGAAACATGAAGAGTTTCTTCAATAATATTTGTTCTTCTATTAAAAATTCTATAAGCTTTACTTCATTCCAAATATCCAACAAATATTCCTTCATCGGATTTTGAATTAAAATTTTCCCAATTGATCTTTTGTGTTTAAAATAAAAAAAATTTGAACAAAAAATTCTTACATGAGAATTGTTAGGTTTTCTTTCATTAAAAGTTTATATGGAGTATGTTTTGTTAATGGTTGGATTGTGACAAGATTCAAAACGTAACATGCAGTTGACACGGCTTATGCCCAGAAGTGCTTTGGTAATTGGCTACCATTCAGAAGAGTTCTAGCACATCGATTCTTTCTCTCTATAACTCCATTTTGTTGTGGAGTTCTAGGAAAAGAGAAATTATGGCTAATGCTTTTTTTATTACAAAATTCATTAAAAGGTGCATTTTCGAACTCACCACCATGATCACTTCTTATGTTTTTAATTTTCTAACTTTTTAAATTTTGAATTTTTTGCAAATATTTTAAACATTTCAAATATATCACTCTTATTTTTCAAAAATAAAGACCAGGTAAGTCTAGAAAAATCATCTACAATCACAAAAACGTATTTATTGTGATTAATCGATTGAACTTGAGTAAGACCAAAAAGATCCAAGTGGAGAAGATTAAGAAGTTGAAGTGTAGAAATAATTTTCTTAGATTTGAAGGAGGATTTAGTTAGTTTTCCAATTTGACATGCATCGCACAAGTTGTTCACTTTGAAGCCCACTTTTGGTAGACCTCTAACTAAATCAATTTTTTGATAATTTACTTATAGCTTCAAAGTTCACATGACAAAACCGTTTGTACCATAACTAGGGATCATTATCTTTGGCAATTAAGCATATGTCAGAATTATGATTAATTTTCATATTTAAAACATAAATATTTCTTTTACGATTACCTTCAAAAATTATATTTTGATTTTGATCATAAATATTGCATTTATCTTTTTCAAAGGTAATTTTTAAGTTTTTATCACAAAGTTGCTTATACTAAGAAGATTATGTTTTAAATTCTTAACCAATAAAACATTAATAATGTGAGGTAAGTTAGATGTATCGTCATTGCTCACATCACCTTTGCCGATATATATCCTTTAGAGTTATCTCCAAATGTAATGGATCTAACATATGAGTAGATAATGTTTGCCAACATTTCTTTATTTCCCATCATATATTTTGAGAAACCACTGTCTAGTATCCACTTTCCTCTCTTCTTATTATGTACCTGCAAAAAACATTAAAATGATATTGGTACCCATTACCTTGTTAGGGCCCTAAGAGTTAGATCTTAGGAAGCTAAACCCAGAAGAGTTAGAGTTCCCTTTAAAAATAAAATCAGAATTTCTATGTATGGTTGTCATAAATGAGTCTATATATTTATTTCTGATCAAATGGTTATTAGTCTTTAGAACCCAAATCTTAATAGATTTTGAATCAATTATTGGTTTCTTCTGAATAAGAGACTTAATGACAGGTTTCTTACGACTCTCACATTTCTTTTTGAAATTTATGTATAAAGAACTATATTTCTTAGGTCTAGATTTAACTACCGTGCTGGTTTTTCTATATCCCAAACCTTTTTTTACTAGAAACTGATTGTGAATTTTCTATAATTTTAGAAAGACTTTATCTACCTTGTTTAAAATTAAATACGTTTTTAGTAATACTTTCTAACTTGGTTTTAAGACTTACTATTTCTAATTATAATATTTTAATGTTAGATTGTAAATCATGATTTTCTTTAGCTATAGTATCATTTTTTTCTTTTTGCATTTCGATTTTGCTACCTAACATAGTGAGTTAAGATGATACGTTAACACAAGATTCTTGTGAATTTACTAGTTCTTCTTCTAAAATTTTCTTTTCATCTTTTAACATTTTACTTCTAACTTACTTCTATTTAGCTTTTCAAGCGTGTCTTTATATTTTCTCTTAAGATTTTTTGGTCTATCTAGTAACTCGGAATTTATATCTACTAAATCATCAAAAGAGAATTTAGTTACATCATCACTTATAGCCATGAAGCATACATTTGCTTGTTCTGAGTCGCTATTACTATTTGATGATGAAGAAGACGAGTTTGAATCATCCCATGTTACTGCGAAGGCCTGCTTCTTCTTTTTGTGATATTTCTCATTTTTGTTCTTGTAATTGTTTTTCTTACGATCTGGACAATCTTTCTTCATGTGGCCCATCTTGTGACACTCATAGCATTCAAGAGATGAAGTTGACAGTTTATTTGCGCTATTTCTGTTGTTGCCAAACTTCTTATTCTTGTTATATTTTAGGAATTTCATGAAGTTATTAGCTATGAAGGCCATATCGTTGTCATCTTCGTCATATTCTTCTTTTTCAACCAAAAATGCTATGGTCTTTCTATCTTGAGCTTGTACCCTTTTAGCCTACACGTTTACTTCATAGGACATAAGATTTCCTATTAAGTCCTTTGGTTTCAAGATTGAAATGTCGTTAGCTTCTTTGATAACTAGGACCTTTCTTTCCTAATCATCCGTTAAGGAGTTAAGTATTTTTGATGTAATGTCAAGATTGGAATATCTTTCTCCTAATGCTAGTAGAGCATGATAATTATCTTGAAATCTAGAATACATATCATTTATACTTTCATCCTGCTTCATTCTAAAATTTTGAAATTGATTCTTAAGCGTGGAAATTTTGCTCTATTTAACTTTATTTGTGCCTTCATGAGTGATCTTAAGGGTATTCCTAATATCATATCCGATTATGCACATGCTTACTTTGTTAAATTTATTTTTTTATCTAAAGAGTAAAATAGTATATTCATAGCTTTGGCATTATTAACAACATCATTTTTTTGAACAGTTGTCCATTGTGCATATTCAGTGGTAGGAACAATGTATTCCATTTGTGTAATATTCCAAACTTCAAAACTATTGGCTTGCATATATATATTTTCATTCTAGTTGACCAATAATTATAGTTTAAACCGTTAAATAGGGGTGGCCTGGCAGTATACTATCCTTTAACAAATTGAGTGATCAAATATTGAAAGCAATATGTTGAAATGAGTGATTGAGAATAATTCAGAATTGAGATAGATAGAATTAAGAATTAGTTAATTAAATCTTTGAAATGAATTGCTTTATATAGATGATCAATAGTTACAACTATTTATAAGAGTATTGATGAAGGAAAATAGTTGCAAATGTTAATGGAGGGATTGCAACCATTAATGAAGAGGAATGACAGTTTAGGAAGCAACATACTCGTTGAGAAAAATTCGAATTTTATAGCTATTGCACAGGTTTAGTCGACTGACGTGAGTGTCGGTCATTTGAACCTGTCAGTGTGAATTTTTGTTTATAATCTTTCGGTCAGTCGATTGAAGGTGATGATTCAATCATCTGACTATTGTAAGTTACACATATTGCTTTTCTGAAATTGTTTTCTGTTTGTGTGTGCTTATATATGCCACTAGAAGAGATTTTAACAATACATGTCATTATAGACTCGGACCGATATTACATTGGTTAATTCATCTTGGTCTTCTTTTGGTCGAGTACGCCTTCTTGTTCGATTGATCTTTCCTTGCATTAGTGGTTAACATACATAATATATTATTGTATAGTTGTCATTATCAAAATACCAAAATACGAGGTTCTAACAGCGTAGTCTTTATATAGCTCGACAATGTCGACTCTTAGAATTTTCACTTGAGCAACATAATCATTTGTAGCAACTTGGGCGTTCCAGAATAATGTTTCACACCATATCAGCGAACATATTCCGTGAATTGGGGTTTGTGGTCCTTGATCCTGCCCACTCCTCTACTCCAGAGATGGATTCAGTTGTAGCATTTCTCATATACCAGATCATTCCTAATCTATAATAAGGATGATCAGTCTCTCATAAAGAAAAACCGCATCAATAGTACACGTGTGCAAAGTGACTTATATATTACTTAAACTAATACATAGTTTTGAACATCAAAATATATAACGAATGTGCTCTCTCTCTCTCTCTCTCGTGTGTGTGTATGTGTACACTCTCGATCCAGTCTAAGGCGACAACTCCTACCCTATCTCTACTGCGCGTCAACAAAGGTTAATCATGTAACCTAAGCTCTAATACCAAGTGTGACGATCGCCCTATACCTTCAATGTTCATATAATCGAATAATGTGTTGTGGAGCATCCGACCGACGTAGTACGATGGTCTAAAGAAAGAAAAGAAGTAAAGAAGAGAAGAGAAAAGAAAGAAAACATCATACAATCATAGAACATATCATATATCTCACAGCGCATCGAAAAAATTATAATAATCGTCACAAATATAAAACAAGCAAGACAATAATAACTACATAAACCATAGAATCAGAGTACATAAGTTCATACAGTTATAAAAATTAGCGGTAGAGTTTATACAACTGATAGATAAACTCAAATGGTAAACTATCTCTATAAAGAAAGTATACACTGCAAAGGCAAAATAAGCAATAATAAGCCCAAATATAAATATGAGAAAGTGTTGCCTCTTGTTAGCCCATCTGCACAACTCAATGTGCCATTTATACCAATTATCTAGTCTACTCATTTAGGAGTACCCAAGATAATAAGAAGCAAAGCATAAAACCTCGAGTCTGGTGTGAGTAATAAACAATCTCAAAACACTACGAAAGTCGATATAGCTTATGGAACAGAGGGTATATGTAACGACCCACCTTTTTGGACGGTTTAAATCGACAATAAACCACACATGTCGAATCCAAACCATTCAAAGGGAGGATTGTAATAGGGTAAATAAGAAAAAGAAGAAAAACAAAGAAAAACAAAACACAGAATCTCACAACGGAATGACAAAATATAATAATCAAATAAACAGTTCATGAAGCCGTTTTACAAATAACATTTGATTACACTTTACAATACAAATCAGAGTTACATACAGCAGAAATAAATAAATAATGCAGCGGAACAACATGATGCAGTGGTAAAAATATAATAAATAGTAATAATATACTAAATCTTCGTCTTTGTCCTCGAGAAATAAGGTCTTCAATACACTGAAAATCTCAGACTGACCCAAGCGTAATGAAAAGACAAAACACTCGAGTCAGAACTAAAAGATCTTATGTAAGTTAAAACAACAATAAATAAATATGAGTGTAACAGCTTTAGAGATGTTTACGGGATTTTACATCTCCTATCCAGTGTCTAACGTGCGTGCAGAAACTTAAGAGATTTTCAGGATTACCATCTCCTAAGGACCCGTTAAACTATTTACTATGTAGTAATATACGCTATTGTAATATGTCTATCAATAATGTAAAGTATTAAAATAGCATTAAGGCATTACCCATATCCCCCTTAACACATTTTATATATTCCCGTAGTCTATACAGATACTGTAAGCTCCACCAAACCGGTGGTTTACTCAGTGAGCACTCCATAGGTACGGTACAAACCAAACTTGTAGTAGGCGCGATAAGACATGTGACAAGGCACACGAGGCAATGCCCTGGGTAGGATACTACCGTTTTGTGGATCTGGACTGGTGGTAACGCATAGCAGCTACTACCGCCCACCTCGGAACACACTCCCATAATCAAATCAAGGGGTGGCCACCAAATCAATCACAAAGTAATAAATATGGTATCAAAGAAGCATGTCCGATCGGAGGTTCGATCTCACTTGGCCCGGTGTGGCTCCTGTTTTAGTCACATCAAGCTGACTCGAGGGAGTCAGGGCTACGTTAATACCTCATACATAATCGTTCGCCAAACCATCATACTTCAATCTGGAATCTCCACCACGTGCACAGTTGTTAAAGTGGTTTTCAGTATTGGCAGAGAGTATGATAATATCCGATCCCGGTCTCTTTAACAACCAAACGCTTATTTCACATCGGATGGTTCTTTTACATTTCAAATAGTTCATACTTCATATCAAAATATCATATTCACTTCAAAAATCATATCACTTTCGAAATCATTATTTACTTCAAAATCATATTCACTTCCAAATCATAATCCCTTCAAAATCATATTCACTTTCGAAATCATTATTTACTTCAAATCATATACGTTTCAAAGTCATAACCACTAAAATAGGTTAAACCATCGTATCAAAATATTGGCTTTTAAACCAATTAAATCTAAATCATAACAGTTCCAACGCTAACAGTTTGAATATTGAAAGTAGTTTATATATTGGAATAGTTATACATTTAAAAAGAGTTTATATGTTTAAAATAGGTTATAGATTAAAATAGTTTATATATTAGAAATAGTTTATATATTAAAATAGTTTATATATTAAAATAATTTATATATTAGAAACAGTTTATATAATAAAATGGGTTATATATTAAAATAGTTTATATATTAGAAATAGTTTATAATAGTTAAAATAAACAGTTTTTAATAGTTTAAATAGTTTAAGAGTTTTAAAATAGTTAAAATAGTTTAATATAAAATGGTTTGATTATTGGAAATGGTTTATACAGTAAATAGTTTGAAAATCTAAAAAATCTGAAATTTTAAATATAATAGATTTTTAAACAGTTTACATCAAAATAATTAATTTGAAAATAATATTCAATCAAACTATTTCTTTCATTTCAACAAATCTGGACCATATCCAGATTCCAAATCAACAAACTCAATTTTAACATTTCAATTCAATTTCTCATAAACCATTTCAATTTATATCGATTTCAAATCCAAGTTTGAACTTATAAATTTAAACCACTTTAAATTCAATAGATTTCAAAGTTTAAATATTCAAACGTTACAATAATTCAGTTTTGATAAATTTCATTTATATTTCAAAATTCAACTTTAAAATTCCAATTTACTTCTTCAAACAATTCATTTAAACCAATTTCAATTTCAACATTTTAAAGTTTGAATCTTGGAAATAATTTAATTTATATAAATTTTTATTTTAAAATATCATTTAACTGGATTCAAAAATTAAGGATTTAAAATCATTTAATTTAACCAATCTGGTGTCCGTATATAATTTTCTATCCTATGGTCAAGTGATACGGATATATATCATTTCAATCCGCAATAAATTTAAATTTGTGGGTATATATCATTTCAACCCGCAATCCCGAGTTAAAATTCAAAATCCATAAAATCGCTCGAGTCTATCATTTCAACCCATAACGATTTTTCCCTAATCTATAAAATCTTTCGGGTATGTATCATTTCAACCCATATTGATTTTCCTAACAATAACTAAGGGAACTTGCAGTGCAATAACAACATATAAAATAAATATAATATCCAATCATCCAAATATCAACAATTAAACATCCATCACAATCATCATTCAAATCAACCAATACATCACAACAAATAAATTGGCTATCATTATCAGGCATTTAACTAGCAATTTAAAATTCAATATTAATTAAATGGCGATTAAACTCAATAAAGTCAGATTTAACTGGAATGACAATTTAAATATACCAAACAGCAATCAGTCAATTTCTAATCATATCATAAATTTAATTTAACTAACATAAGATAGTTTAGCATTCGTAAGTGGGTTAAAACACTCACCTTTGATTTTTAATCGATTTAAAATCCAAATAAAGACTCAAAATCTAACAGTCTCAGAATGCAGCCAAACCAGTTCCATAATGTCCAGAATTTCGATACAATCGCAACGGAGAAAACCGCGTGTAAATCCGACCTCGTATTCAATGTTTTTGACATTAGAAGATTTAAATTCAAATTTAAATAAAAAAAAAACAAATCAAACTTGCACAAGTCACCAGTCACCACGCAAACCCTACAACCTCGACACTTCATGCACGCGACCTCTCGACTCTGCCACCACCTACCTTGACTGTCGCGCCACCCGAAGATGCTTCACCATCGATCAGAGAACGTCGTTCGACTCACAGTCTCCTACCGACCCCACGACCAGAAGATGATCGCCTTCGATCGTCCATTTTAGCCGTGCCACCGCTGATAGTTATTTGCCATTTCTGGCAAGGTCGACGACCATCTCGACAAACGAATACCAGAATCGAGGCCTGCTCGACCTCCACTTCCCAACGCCGCTTCCCGATCGTCAAACGGTTGATGATCCACCATTGGATCGGAAACCCTAGAAATGGACGGCCGAGGTTCTTCGACGATTTCTGGCCAAACGATGCACCAAATTGAAAAACGAATTGCTGCTGTAGGCTCGTTGAGAGTTTTCCAATGATATATAATATGACATAGTTTTGAGGAGTTTGATTTTCGATTTGAATTTGAAATTGAATTAGGGTTTTGGATCTGCAGCCATTGAAGAAGGAAGAAGTAGCAGGTAATAGAATAGACAGATACGTACAGAAATGAGAAACAACTAGGGTTTATAACAACCTATATATAGGCAGTGCTGAAATAGAAAAGGATGGACCAGATCGATTTGGATTGAACGACAACAACGACCCGAAAAGCATATTTCGTTTCCGAAACGAAAATGGCTCATCCAATATATCGAAATACAAGTTTTCGATATTTTTAAACTCAATGGAATTGGTTTCAGACCCAAATTCCATTGTATATAGAAGTTAGCTTTTAAAATAAGCTTATATTCATTTAAATCCTTTTAATTGATTTCTACGCGTTTCGAGCCCGCACGATCAAACGACAAGTCTGATCGCTATGAAACTTGAAATCCTACAATAATTCACTATTACGGTCCGATGAAATTGGTTTCGTCGAAATCCGAGACAGTGACCTATTTTTACGTTAATTAAATAAATTGATTTAATCACCTATCAAATTCAAATTTAATAGTTAACTTATCATTTTTGATTACACAGAAACTAATAATCTTTTAAAACAAATTTCTCATGCCAAATTCAATATTAAATATTGCACTAATTACAGCGTTCAATTGCAATTGAAATAAATTCATTAATTATAATTTAAATTCCAATAAATTCATTTTATTTAATTGACATCTATTATTCAATCACCCAATACCAATATGAATTCATTTGACCCTAGTTCACTTTTTATTACATTCTTATTCTACAGTTATCATCTTAATTCATACTAACTGTAATATTTTATTAGATTAATTTCATTTGATTTATAATTAATTCCAAACGGATTAAATACCAAGATGATAATTAAACAATTATTACACATTAATAATTCAAACACATTTCTATGTTTATTATTTAAAAACAAAGCTAATAAATTCACATACTAATTAATTAATTTCACATTATATACTAAAACCAATTATATAAAATAACATACAATTTCATTATTAATACAACGTTGAATTTATTTCCTTATTTACAATTATCACAACATTAACTTTACAATTAATTAAATTGATTGAAATTATATTAAAATAATTGTCAATAACATTCAAACAACATTATTAAATCATATTCAAATTATTTTTCATATTAATAAATCATAAATTTTAATTTCTTCCACTATTAAATACCAAAATCTTATTTTATTTTATATTTTTAATTATCGAAAAATACGGCTCGTTACAGTATAGGGAATCATACCTGAACTGTCAATTGCATCCATAGAGTTAGCTCATAACATCAATAATATGCTACCCTACAAACATCATAAAGGTGTACTTGATCCTAAGTATAATGTCAGGGTGTCTATGTGTCCATATCCATAATACTTACATCATGTGACATCCATAGAGTGACAGTCTATATAAAAACAATCATGGCAAACATAACATCCATCAAACAAACCTCACTATCACTCAATGTGCTTTGGATATATGATAACTCGTATGACCATTCCTGTGCCAAAGATTAATGGAAATATCTTGATTTTCCATGTACTCGGCACACTGCGTAAAGCTGATACTAGAGCCAATCCACTGGTCCAGGGTATACGGATCCAAACAACCGATCCGGGCTAACCAATCAAAGTACCCATGAGCGTCCCCACAATACCCCTGCTTCGAGTACATCAGAAAACACTTCGAGTATCAATGATCCCCTAGCATGCACATCCAAGCCCTTAATTGCTCCATTAATTTCCATCATCAAATTCCATGATAGAACCTTTCAACACTCTATCCGTGGGTCACCCTCAAAGAACCCTCCCATGTGGAGAATCATCACAACTCCATCGTCATTGAGCCATCATCCTTGGAACAAAACTCCACCATCGAGTCATCATCAAAGTCCCAAAGCCATCACGTCGAAGCATCATGTCATTGCTTCACCACCAAAATGACTCATCGTAGAGTAATAACATAAATACCAAGAGTCTGTCGCACGAACATACCATCATGTCGTGCTCCTCAAAGTCTCCTTATCGTCCATGTCAAAGATTGGTCAAATTGGCCATTATCAATAGTGATGGGCACCGATATGAACGAAACTCTATCTCATCATATGAGTTTCCGTCATGTGTGCATTTGATCAATATGCACGAAACTCCAACTTACGGGATATTTCCTAACAATGGATCACCGACTGATCAGAGTTTTCAACCAAAGCAAGCAAACAAACATACATACAACCAAAAAGCATATATACATCTATCATTACATACATACAACACATCTAACATGTCTATATCAACTAATTCGGGGTTCATATCAAATGTAGCCTAAATCTAATTCTCTAAAGTACGTCGGTAATAACATATGTAATATCTGATTAAAACCATTTTAACACACTTTAAAATTATTTTATAAAATCATATGTGGATTTAAATATAATAGAAATCATGTTTTTAAAGTTGGAAATTAGTTCAAAACGTCATTTTTATACTATACTAATAATTATAGTATGATGAGAGACAATATCACTCACCTCAACAAAAGCTGACCAATCTTATGCCAAGTTGTAGAACTCTCCAACATGAGCGCAATACAAGAATCTACGTTCAAATCGGACCTCGTATGCAAAAGATATAGATTAAATACGAAACGAGATAATTTAAACTATTATTTAAGTTAATTAATTAATTAGCCATCTTAATTATTTTATTAACCAAATGCCCTTCTTCCCCAAATACCGATACACCGTGCACCAAGACACCCATTTACATGCATACTTCTATCTTCGATTTCTCCCTCTTCACTCGAAGAAACGACGAACGGTCTTCGCCAACGCGCTCGACTACACAAGTTCTTCGCGATAGTACCAAAGATAATACGTGCGGCTCCCTTCTCCATCTTACGGACTGCTACCTTTCCCTATAACCGCGTTATGTCGTGATTCTCCAGGGATGGTCAGAGCTTCAGTGGAAGGTGTAGAAATGTGAGTGTCATGAAAGGAAAAACAACGACGGTCTCAGTTTTGCCTAACTCTTCTTCAAGCTCCTCCTATCGACAACCCTAATCACGGCATCAAACACGACCACCTCCCCAAGCATCGTCGCACTTTTCAGCTTCACCACGGATGTGAAGCTCTCACCTCCCCAAGTACAATGGATCCAACCTTATCGATTTTTGTGCACTGTAGCTCCCGATTTTATTAAAGGAAGGGGCAACTATTTTTCTTTATAGGAGGAGGAAGAAGGAAAAGAAAAATTAAAGGGGAAAGATAATGTGAGTGTGTATATATTATTATAATTTATAATTAATTTGATTTCTCAAATAAATCGCCATACGTTTCGAACTCGTACGATCACACAGCACATCAGATCGCATTAAAACTCATTGACACACATCACCTCAATTTTTTGGTTGCGACAGTATAAATTTCGTCACTATTTGAGAATGCACTCCGAGGGCAAAAATTTCATGCATTTCGAGATCATTTTGGCCATCAGTCGTCCGGTTTCAAATATAGCGATATTTATACTCACTTTAATTCGCAACGTCGATCCGAACTCAAAGGTTGTGGTCTCGAGTCCTAATTCGACCGTATGCTAAAAGTCATATTTTGGACCTATAATTAATTAACGATTCAATATTTAAATTAATTATTTAAATATCTTATCATTAAAGATGTGGGTTATTACAATATATGTATGTATGTATGAATGTATGTATATGACATCATCATGAAACTATACATTAAACCTATTTATTGACAATAAATCAAGATGGTTAATCAAACTCCTTATAACAAATGTTCATCATGTTACCCTATGTTAGATCGCCATATTTAATATAGTTATAATGTTTATGCCATGAATACGAACATATTATAATATCAAAACATAAAATTAAAGTAAATTGATTAAAATTAATTAACAGTAAAATATTATTAAATCATGACAAATCAATATAAATTTTTAATATACAAATTAATTAAATTAAAACTATACACCAAACTCTTTTATTAATTAATATTAAATATAATTTAGTATAAAATTATTATTTATATAAATAGAAAATACGATGTTGTGCAACTTAATAAAAGATTTTTTTGAAATTCCCACTTTAACCATGTTGCTAATGCACCTGATCCAACAATGGTATCCGATCCAGCATTGTGTTTATGTGATTAGTTAACCAACATGTAGGCCGATCTCATGGAAAAACCAATTAGACGGGAGTCTAAGGAAAAATGCTTAAACTATAACAATCCAATGATAGGAAGTAATTAAGTAAGATTAACAATAGAAATTTAAATAATTAATTAAGATTTAAATAATAAAGACGTGCATCTCTAGGATAGAACAACACAAAATATTCAATAAATTATAGAGAACACAGAGTTAATTTCACAACGACAATATGTAATATAAAATATATAAGAGAATGTGAATACAAAATATCTCACATGTCCATTATCTTAATATAATACAATGTAAAAGGTATATACATCACAATGACATGCATACAATTTTTTTGCATACAATTTATCTATACATAAGAATAGTATAGAACAATCCTAAGTACCATATCTCCACTATGCCCACAAAACACAAACTGGTCACATTGTCTATGTACCTGAAATGTATTGGACTGAACTCGAGTATTACGTACATAACACACGGGTTAGGCTATGTCTAAATATAGAGGTCAATATACATATGTTACTCAGCATATGCATGATATAATAATATGATAACACCATCAAAATAACGCAAGACAACAACTATAATGTCAATGTGTGTGTATATTAATGTATGCATGGTATATAATTCTATTATCACAAACAATTTCTAAAGCATCACAAAATGTTGTGTATCACAAAACCATGCATAAAGATGTCATTATCCATTTAATTCACATAAAATAAAGAACCACAGAATCGATATCAAATGGTTGAATCATCCATATCAAAACCATCATCAAAATCCAAAAAACATCAATACTTGAGATATCATCTATCACACAACAATGCCTAGGTATATCCCTCAATCTCAAATAATGAAATAACATCATCAATCAATATAAAATAGACCGCCTATCAGTAAAATCATATACCTAAAAATGATATTAATATCCCCTATACTTTGGACACCCATCATAGGCATAATATCATCTCCTTATATAGGAATAAAAAGTGAGAGGAGTTAATGTACGGTAGACACAAAGTTCCAAATAGTGCCATATCTCAAAGTGTGGTTTATCCACCCATATCCATACTTTGGTTAGGTATATCGATATTATATGTCAAACTATCACTCTGCTAGAACCAAAAGGGAGACTGATGACTGTTTGTCTGCTCTAGAAGCACACGGGTCATCCACTCGGATTCACTCCTAAAGTCTTCCGTTACCTCCACGGTATCATGACACATATCCTTCAATGTGCTCGTCAATGCGAGGACTTCTAGTCATGACCCGGGTCTGGCCCTTATGGTAACAAACTGCTGGCTTAGGTACACAAGGGGCTAGGGTTAACCACCCTGTTGTGAATATTATAGTGTCAGATCTAGGATGTGACCCCATGGTCAGGTCGCTAGAATGGATGCTAGCCATCCGGTTCACTCCAGCATAATATCCAGGAGTATATCATGATAGACAAACACATAGTATCTACATATATATGTATCCCACCTAACTAAAATCCATGAGCTTTACCTCACGTAAGTATTAACCCAGTATTACCAACCCGTCACATGAGTGACATCTGTTGGAACCGAGCCAATCGTATGTGGAAGAAATATGTAGATTTCAAAATTTTCCTATATGGATCTATTGGGCCTATGAAGTATTAAGAGATTTTAGATCCAACCTAAACGGTGTTTTAAATAAGATCCTTTATTTTATTAGTTTAAAAGAGTTTGAATTTGATATAAATTTAAACGTCTGAGATATCGAATACACCTATTTGTGTAACAGTTACTCGTTAAAGTTAATTTGAAAAGTAATCTTTTGTTTCCTTCTCTAAAACCTATGCAATTAATTAAGGAAATAAATAACTTCAGTTGAAGAGAGAAACCTTTTATTTCTCTCTCTCCAATTAGATTAGTGATTCATTAAATGTCATTGATGAACAATACTAACATAGCATGAAATTTAAGTATATCCAAATATACTCACAATATATATTATGGAAGTGCAATATATAAGAAGTGTGCATAGTTGTTGATTCCCTTTATATATACCTTTATTGTCCAAAATATTTTTTTTAAACAAAACAACATTTGTTATATATATAAACACATATAATATATATATATATATATATATATATATATATATATATTAGGCTAGCACAGGGTTGGGATGTTTTCATCTACTAATCATATAGTGTCATGTATTATTTCTAATAATTCTTTCAGGCCAAAGAAATTTATAGAAAAAAGGGAGGCTTAACAACTTATCTGCCAGGTTCCTATATGTATTCAATTAATTTGTAATTAATGGATAGTTTAAATCAAAATTGTAAATTTCATAAAAGTCCATTTTGTAAAACTTGAATTAAGAACATATACATATATGTTTATTCAAAATGTATATGCATATATTTATGTATACAGTATTTGAATCAATGTTTTAAATTCAAAACAAAGTATAATATATATATATATATATTCAATCAATTTGTATTTTAAAATATATACACATTTAATCAAAATAACAATCTTAGATTTAATTGTTAACTTAGAATAAAAGTTTTAAGATTTAATAGAAAAGTACATATGTGAATCTTAAAATGAACTAACTTTTATACTAACGTAAATAATGATCAAAGTTGTTTCAAAATAACTTGTAACAGTGTATTTAATTCCCAAACTTGTAACATAAAATTTAAATTAATTAATTAAAACTTTTTGAAACAAAATATTAAACAACAACTTCTAAAATAGAAAAGAATTAGACAATAAAGGCACATATAAAATCATGGTAATAGAATTCAAATCTAAACTAAACATACAATATGAACAAAAGGAGTGATGGATATATATTAACATAAATAACATAAACTATTAGGGTACGAAGAACATGTGTAGATTTGAGATGAATAAAAATAATAGACATACTTTTAATTTAGATAAAGGGGTTTTGATTCACATGTTTAAAATTAATCAATTAAATACATAATGAATCATTCAAATCCAATCATATGAATGATAAAACATATAAATAAATAAATTAGAGGATCACCTTAGGATGTTGCATATAAATCACACCTTGAATGATGATATCTCCTCAGATCTTCAAGATCCACCCCAATCATTGCAAGAGATGGATGAACCACTTGTGTTTCATTTTATTTGATGTTTTTTTTGAAGTTGAAAGAATTTTGGTAACCTTTATTTTTGTTTTATGTCATGGAAGGTTAGGAGGAGAGAAGAGAGAAAAATGAATTAGAAAGAATGTTTACCTGTAGGAAATGAATTAGTGGATTTGTTTTAATTAAAAGAATGAAACTTTTCTCATTATTTGATTAAAACGTCCTTAATTAATTCCATTGATTATCTCTCTCTCCCTCCCCCATTCCTCTCTCTTCACATGGTATGGGTAAAATTTATATGCCATCAAATGCCATAAAATTTCAGTAAATTACTTCATGCAATTATCTTTTATTTAAACCCATTTAAATCTACATTGATATCGTATATAGATGAGCACAAATATAGCATTTATAAATGCATTCAAATAATTACAAACAACTCCCAATCATCAACTAAATTAAATAATAATTAATATTTCTTAAATATTAATTAACTTAATTAATTTACAACATTTTATAAATTAATTAAATCATGTGGCTTTTTGGAAAATTCATCATTCCAGTTGTGCCACTCAAAAGTGTAAATTCAATCAGCGATTAATATAGAACAATTCGAATATTAATGTTCACATGTCACCTTAGCTAGCGGTGTGACATTTTGGCTGAATTTATCACTTAGACATCTTTTAGTAAAATCCAATTTTACTTATTATAAGCAGTACTAGATAGCAACGATTATTTACACCAATTCCCTTCGTCAAAACTATATCACATTAGGATTTATGGAAATTGGTTTTGGTCAAAACTCCAACATCGTCCACATTCAACTTGTAATTCCAAACACAAAATCCTTGGTTCAGTATAACAATTATTATTAACCATACCGCTCTGGCTAGAGACTTTGATTTTGAATTGACTACAGTTGACCGTAATACTAACCCCATTTAACCGAGGAGATAAATTCTTTAGTGAATAGTATTTCACTTCCAATGCTTCAACTCAGACCCAAATATAGTTGTTTGATGGACGCCATGCCACTATTTAACTCCAATTAAAGTGGAGTGTCCTTATTGAAGTTCCACAATATTCTTAAGTCGAGGGAATTGTGTAACATCTTCACTTTGAAATTGTTTGTTTGGCTTTAGTTATATTAACCAATAGAGAACTCTCGAGTGATCATTCCATAGTTATCCAACAACTATCAGTACGTAACCCTTTGGTGTCCCCAATAGCTATGAGTAATACACCGTCCAACATTTGGAGAGTGTTACGTACTCTAGTCTCAATGGATGAATCAATATCCTTTCTCGAAACATTTTGACTATTTTAAAAAATCATTATTTTTATTGTAATAAAATTTTCATGATTACAACACTTTGTAATTACTATCACCTACCATGTCATTTAAGGATTTTCCATCTATATACTTTAAATTAATTACTTAACTATTTATATCACTATATAATAAGTATATGATAGAAAGAAAAACACCTTTTATTTTGAACAAGATTGGTCATAAAGTTAGATATATGTAACAAATTACATGCCCATAGGGCATATCCCTAACTCTATCAACATCTACATACAATGTATAACCGTGTAAATATCATAATAGCATCCCATACCACCATGTGATACTTAATTGTTTATTCACGGCTTATAAACTACACTCAATTTCGACAATATTCTATATAGCGAGTCCAAAGAATAACCAGAGATATATTACCAAGAGTCTCATACTGGAAGGTATTATAACTCTATTTATTCAGATTTCTTATTACACGAATAAAAACAATCAAAACATTAAATATAGATTGTAAAAGAAATTATGTTCATCAATGTAATAAATCTTCCAAAAACAACTATTATATTCTAATAACAATACCTTTAAACCATTTATATTAAAAATAACATATTCATTTTATTTATATAATTACAAATACAAATTTAAATACTATAATTCATTTTCAATCACTTTATAAAATCAAATTCATATTTTATTAAATCATATGCTTATTTGAATAAAAATATTTATTTTCAAAATTCGTATATACTTCCAATTCATCAATCATTAACAACTATGAAAATCATCAAACAACATCCATCCATAATCAAATAAGCATTATACAATAATAAAAACAAGCAAACAAACTCCTACAACAGAAAGCTATCAATCAATTTCCGCTGCGAAACTTTGATCACTACCGGATCTTCCAACTCAAACTCGCCACTCAGGATTTGGAATTGTGAAGTATTCGGTACAAGATTTGAATTAAGGTCTTTTACAGTTTCCTTAACCAAACTATACTTCATGTTAAGTAACATATTTCGATAACCGCACAATTTCTTTCAGTTCAATTCCATCTGCTATGGGACTTTCGGTAATATTTCTCCGGTTATTTTTTGAACTCGTTATATAGAATATTATGGAGATCGAGTGTAGTTTATAAGCAGTGAATAAATAATTAAGTATCAGATGGTGGTATAGGATGCCATTGTGATATTATTCTATTATTCATTATAAGTAGATGTTACTCATGTGATTGGATCACTGATACAGGGTTAATACTTATGTAAGGTGAAGCTCATGGATTTGACTAAGGTAAGATACCTATATATGTAGATACTATGTCTTTGTTTATCATGATTTACTCCTAGATATTGTGTTGGAGTTAACCAGATGAATATCATCCATCCTTGCAGCCTGATCATGGGGTCGTACCCCAGATCCGTGACACTATAGTATTCATAACAGGATGGTTAACCCTAGTCCCTTATGTCTCCTAGGTTGGCAGTTTGTTACCATATGGGCCGGAGTCAAGTCGTGATTGGAAGTCCTCACGTTGACGAGCACATTGATGGATATGTATCATGAAACTATGGAGGTAATGAAAGACTGTAGGAGTGGATCCAGGTGGATAATCCGTGTGCTTCTAGAGTAGGCAGACGACCATCGTCTCCCTTCTGGTTCTAGCAGAATGATAGATTGGCATATACTATTGATATACCTTACCTAAGTATGGATATGGGTGGATAACCCACAGGTTGTGATATAACTCTACTTAGGACTTCATGTCTATTGTACAGTCAACTCCCATCACTATTTATTTCTATATGAGGAGATGAGATTATGCTTGTGATAAGTGTCCAGAGTATAGTGGATTCTCATATCATTTTATGTATATGATTTTACTAATAGCGGTCTATTTTATATTTCTCGATGATGGTATTTTATTATTTGGGATTGAGAGATATACTCTGGCATTACTATGTGCTAGCCTGACTAAACTTGATGATATCTCGAGTATTGATGTTTTATAGATTTTGATGATGATTTGATATGGATGACTCATCCATTTGATATTGATTATGTGATTATCTATTTGATGTGATTTATATGGGTGATGAAATCTTTATGCATAGTTTTTTAATACATGATGTTTTGTGATACTTTGGAAATTGTTTATGATAATAGGATTATACACCATGCATACATTACTATATAAATATATGCACATTGACATTATGGTTGTTGTCTTAAGTTATTTAGATGGTATTATCATATTATTATATCCTGCATATACTGAGTTACATATGTATATTGATCTCTAAATTTAGACATAGTCTGACCCGTATGTTATTTACATAATACTCGGGTCGGTCTGAGACATTTCAGGTATAGGGATGATGTGACTAGCATGTGTTTTGTGGGTATATTGGAGACATGATACATAGGATTGTTACATATTATTCTTATGTGGTAGATAAATTATATACCTTATATACATTGTATTTGTGACGATCTACCTCCTCGACCCTCAGAGATCAACACTAATACA
This sequence comes from Allium fistulosum, assembly GCA_030737815.1. Classification (NCBI taxonomy): domain Eukaryota; kingdom Viridiplantae; phylum Streptophyta; class Magnoliopsida; order Asparagales; family Amaryllidaceae; genus Allium; species Allium fistulosum. Next base: position 176,919,025 of record CM060904.1, read on the forward strand.
TCCTCGGTGTTTATGTGCCACAAACCCAAATGTTGGAGAGGCAGATTATCATGGAGTAAAAGAAAATAAAGACAGAACAAAATCTTACACGAATGGAATAACATATATTATTTCAATATATATATATATCTTTATAGCGGAAATTTTAAATACATTTATCAGAGTTAAACATGGACAGTTATAAATATATGTCTTTACAAATGTGAAATACAATAGTACACAAGTGTGGTGGAAATGGATAACAATCTTCAGAAGAATCTTCTAACTCCATGCACTGAGCTCTTCCATAATGCTCTAAACAAAACTTGACTATTAGGCTTCCCAAAAAATAGGGCATCTAGAGTTTAAGGAAATGGAAATAAACTTCGGGTCAGTCATAGGACTGGTGTGAGAAACTCAAATACGAGTATTTGAAAACAAATGGTATCTCATAAGACCACGCCCCGCATAAACACAGAATGAGTTTTTACCTTATGATAACTAAAACATTTGCTACGCAAAATCTGGGAATATTATATTTAATGACATTCTTTTGAAAATACTTTTCAAATAAACTTATGAATCTTTTCCAAAATTGTTACATTGATTAAATTCCAACATACTAGCTACAAAATAGGTTCTGCAATCAAATCCGAAGGCACTTATTGGAGAATGGATTTCCATACAATGGCAGGTAAGGGATTACCTTCCGTACAGTACATCTCTATAGGAATGTACCGAGGATCGACATCTTTGAAACCTCTACAAATCAGAATCGGCCTACCCGCAGACTCATCTGGTGGCGGATAGGACCGAATATGACATCACCAGAGTCGTAACCGACCTATCTGTGGCCACAACATACACGACGTACTCAACATATAAAGAGTAATCTAGAAGGGTGATGACCATACCCTTATGGGAGCAACCCATATAGCTCTGAAGCAACCTTATTTTAGCCATTACCGGTTTATGATGCCTGAGGTAACGATTACCTTTCACATAGCACACATTCCACTTTGAATGCCACATTACAAATTCATAATCACACAACTGATTTCTACAAACGTATAACTCCTAAGCTCGTATGTCTCAAGAAACGGTGTTAAGTTAAGAGAAGTTGCCTACTCTGCCACCAAATAGATGATACGTTTATAGAGATCAATCAATGTAATTAAAAATGAAATGTCAGATATTCGTCCATACAAGTTGTCCAGGAACAGGACAAACTGAAGGAACTCTCCTACCATATCCTATCCAGAATCATCCCTATGATTAGTAGCGAGCAACCCTTGCATCGAAGATCAAATAAAGGTACTATTGCCAGATATATATGACATGGGAAATTCCCTCAAGGGTCAGTGACAAGCAGCCTTTCATTCTATTTACAATTATTCTATGTCTTTACTTCGAATACGTAAATTGGTTCGAAGTGGTTTTCGGATAAGAATCGCTCAAATTCGACCCCGGTTCGTTCGAACCAATCATCGATAAAATATGTTAAGTAAATAGGTCCTTATCATTCGATTACCTTTTTCTTTATCAAAAAAATATCTTCTAGAGGTATATATATTTAAAACATTTCTTTCCGGTATATACATAATCATTAAACCTCCCTTATAAGGATGGTTAGAGATGTTTGGGATGCTGCTGGCCACGGATTTGCAAAGGACAAGGAGGTTGTTGTCTGAATTCTGGCAGTGGAGATAGGAAGACAAGTTGCTGGGTTGTTTTCAGGGGTGAGTTTGAATGGTATGTATGCACAACAGTTGTGTCAGTGACTTGAAGTAGGAAATGTCGGTTGCGGGCAGAAGTAATGTGGTGGTCAGTCGGAAGATACAGCAGTCCTTTGGCAAGGTGGATGTTTGGTTACTTGATGTTGGTTGTAGAAGAATGGTTTGACAGAGATGTTGGCAAAATGAAAATGTTTGGTGGTTGATTACTGGAGAGTGTGAAGTGAGTCAAGGAGGATATGTGGTGCAAGTTGCTGGATATGCAAGTGATTGTTTGTTTGGGTAGTGGGTTTGGTTGATTGAAGGCAGCAAGTAAGTCAGTGGTAATAGTGGAGAGTGTTGCAGTCTTGGGCAGTGGAAGTTTTGAAGTATGTATGTGACTTGTTTGAAGTATGTATTGATAGATTGTGGTAAGTGTAGTGAAGCTGAAGATACAGTTTCACAGCGTACCAGTGCAGTGCTTGTACAAGGATGGTTGATGGATGATGTAGTGGATATGATAGACGTATTTGTAAAGAGGAGTGTTCTAGTTGTTGAAATTGATAGGGGCAGTGGAGATATAATTGAGAAATGGGTAGTATTGTGGGGTTGGTGATGATGTATGCAAAAGGAGGTTGGTTCGATGGAGAGGAGGGTGGTCGCGGTTATATGCTGTTGTGACAGAGGTGGAGTAACAGAGGGAAGTTGTTCAAGTTTGGTGATGAAGGTTAATGAAGATGACTGTGGTTAAGTGTGTATGTTGCTGAGGCAGTAGTGAGTGATGTAGGATGTTGTGTGGCTTTGTCGGGCAGAAGTAATGAAATGAGTTTGGGGTAAGTGATATGGATTGGGGTAGAGGAGTTTGAAGGAGGGCGTTGGAGAACTGTGATATCAATGTGGTGTTGCTGTCGACAAAGAAAGGCAAGACAGTTAGATGATATGCAAGTGGTAATGCAGCAATATGAAGTGATGGCTATTTGTGTTGAATGTTGGTTGAAATGGCAGTCTCTGGTATGGAAATATTGCAGTATGTTTGCAGATTGCTCTGTGAACTGGAAGTGGATGTAGTTTGTGGAGAGGTTGTTTGTTGAGCAAGGTGATGATATGTTATGCAATGTGGAAGAGATAGTGAGTGGTAGACTAAGAGAAAGAGAGCATGAAGTGATGGCTGTTTGTGTTGAATGTTGGTTGAAATGGCAGTCTCTGGTATGGAAATATTGCAGTATGTTTGCGGATTGCTCTGTGAACTGGAAGTGGATGTAGTTTGTGGAGAGGTTGTTTGTTGAGCAAGGTGATGATATGTTATGCAATGTGGAAGAGATAGTGAGTGGTAGACTAAGAGAAAGAGAAATAAAAGCTAATCGAAAAGAAAACTATTCTAATTACATTAAAAAAAATCTACACTACTAGCATGAAAGGAAATGAACATGTAATTAAAAGGAAACAATAATTACATTGCATAAAAAAAGGAAAATTACATGAAATAAAAATGGCCAAGTAGCCATGAAAAGAGAAAGAGAGCTTTCTTTTTATTTTCCTAAGAGAAGAGACTAAGAGAAGAGAGCCTAAAAGAGAGACTATTTCATGAAGATATGGGGTATTTATACAAGTGTTAAGCCCAAATTCATATTTTTGGGAAATGCCCAAATTGCCCTTGAGAAAGTGTGGAGGCCAAGTAATCATTAGCATCCCCTAATCATCATTTAAGCGTACATGAAGTCATTAATTCCATAAGCATGTGCATTAGCCTCTAATTTGTACATTAAGGTAGGTGGGTAGGTGGGGTCCTCCGTGATCTTCACTTTGAATTATTTCCATCTTCATTTGTTCTCTTCACTCTTGTGCATGAATATATCATCATGAAACCACTTGTATATGAATTTAAATTCCTACAAAATAATATAGAAATTTTCAAATAAATTTTCAAAAATTAATATATGCACAAAAATGAACATTTTGCCCTTGGATAAAGATAAATATGTGACAATTTGAAATAATTTGAATTTTGGTTTAAACAAGTTAAAATACCCGATATGATCATTTATTTAATTTAAATAGATTAAATATGGTGGTAAAAATATGCACATTTACGTGCACATCAAATACCCACACACTTATCTTTTTATTCGTCCTCGAATAAAGGAAAAACTAAGATAAATCCATTTTCGTAGGGAGCACGATTCCATTGAGCGTATGCAACAAGCCGTTAAACCTCTGGGTGTCCCCAGTAGGACGAGTGTTGTCTCGTGAGGGTTTTCAACGGATACTACCCACAAAATCCAAATGCAGGATGAAAATATTTACAAGATGCAAGATTTATTTACAAAGAGATGAATGCGAATTTTTGAAAATATTTACAAATGAAGGATTTACTTTTTAAATTAACACGAATAAGTTAAATATAGGTTTGGTTATTATCTTGGAAATTTTAGTCATTTACTCGTCAAAATTTCCAACAAAAATCAAGTTATCATAGAAAATAGACTATAGTTTAACTCGTTGTTTTGGTTGATAACACAGTGTAATTATGAAATGGATCCTTTGTTGATTATCAAAGTTTATCAAAGTGGTATTTTCATTTCTTTTCAATAACAAGTCAAATCAAATAAATTAAAATAGTGCTTGGATTTCATTTGCTTACTCTCTCCATTTTTTCTTTTGAAAATTTTATTGATATTAACAATATTTACATATGCCTAACTCAGATAAACGGAGGCCAGATATATTACCCATGCACTGCCTTGCGGACTGATGTGAGGGGAATACAGAGCGTGGGGAGTGAACACACAAGTGTGAATGCTTATTGACTGTAGGCGTTATTAGTACAAGATTTTTTATATACACACACTTAACTCAGATAAACTGTGGCCTGATATACCGATCGTGCACTGCCTTTCGGGCTTACGTGAGAAGGGTACAGAGCATGGCGAGTGAACACACGAGTGTGAACACATGACTCTAGGTGTTAAAAATATATACATATATACAAATGTTTTTTTTTCTTTTTCTTTTTTTTAGAAAGAGTGAGTTTTGCAAAATCATCTTAGCACCATTTAACTTAGAAGACAAAAAATGTTATATCCTTTTATTTGAATTCACCATGTTAAAACAAAGATTTTCAATTAGGATGTATTTCATAATTAACACGTATGAATCTTCCTATATACTAGTTAAACCATTGTTATTTGTAATCAAACTTCATTTTTATTTTTGTTAAGATGAATAATTTTTTTAAAAATTTCAATTTAGTAAACCAAAACCATATATATCTATCCTATAGTGTTTCTTTAAAAATAAATCGAAAGAAAATTTGTTTTTGGGATTTTATTTTATTTTTAATTTTTTTTTGAGTTTTTTTTAAAAGAAAAGGCAAAAATAAACCATGAAAAATTAAAAATGAAGATGAGTCTCCCCACCACACTTGATTTTGACTGTGTCCCCATAGTCAACCCAAGTGGAAGGAGAAAAATAAAATTAACACGAATAAGTTAAATATAGGTTTGGTTATTATCTTGGAAATTTTAGTCATTTACTCGTCAAAATTTCCAACAAAAATCAAGTTATCATAGAAAATAGACTATAGTTTAACTCGTTGTTTTGGTTGATAACACAGTGTAATTATGAAATGGATCCTTTGTTGATTATCAAAGTTTATCAAAGTGGTATTTTCATTTCTTTTCAATAACAAGTCAAATTCAAATAAATTAAAATAGTGCTTGGATTTCATTTGCTTACTCTCTCCATTTTTTCTTTTGAAAATTTTATTGATATTAACAATATTTACATATGCCTAACTCAGATAAACGGAGGCCAGATATATTACCCATGCACTGCCTTGCGGACTGATGTGAGGGGAATACAGAGCGTGGGGAGTGAACACACAAGTGTGAATGCTTATTGACTGTAGGCGTTATTAGTACAAGATTTTTTATATACACACACTTAACTCAGATAAACTGTGGCCTGATATACCGATCGTGCACTGCCTTTCGGGCTTACGTGAGAAGGGTACAGAGCATGGCGAGTGAACACACGAGTGTGAACACATGACTCTAGGTGTTAAAAATATATACATATATACAAATGTTTTTTTTTTCTTTTTCTTTTTTTAGAAAGAGTGAGTTTTGCAAAATCATCTTAGCACCATTTAACTTAGAAGACAAAAAAAATGTTATATCCTTTTATTTGAATTCACCATGTTAAAACAAAGATTTTCAATTAGGATGTATTTCATAATTAACACGTATGAATCTTCCTATATACTAGTTAAACCATTGTTATTTGTAATCAAACTTCATTTTTATTTTTGTTAAGACGAATAATTTTTTTAAAAATTTCAATTTAGTAAACCAAAACCATATATATCTATCCTATAGTGTTTCTTTAAAAATAAATCGAAAGAAAATTTGTTTTTGGGATTTTATTTTTTTTTAAAATTTTTTTTTGAGTTTCTTTTTAAAAGATAAAGCAAAAATAAACCATGAAAAATTAAAAATGAAGATGAGTCTCCCCACCACACTTGATTTTGACTGTGTCCCCATAGTCAACCCAAGTGGAAGGAGAAAAATAAAATTAAAAATGGCCTTTATTTATATGAAAATGAATGGTATTTACACGAGATTAGAAAGTATTTCGTCAAAAAGTAAATGAAACAGTCTTCCAAAGACCGATTCATTTGTCTCGTCAGATATGCGAGACACAGCTTAAACTTGGAAAACCAAATCGCAAAAGATTTCAAAGTTGAATGTTGATTTGGAAAAACGAATGTCATTTTATTAAAAACCGTACGAGTTGTTTTATTTTCGATGATTTTCGGGGTTGATAGAATAATTGATTGAAATTCAAATTTATTATCACCAAGTTGAAGTTCAAACTTATCATTGAAAACTTCTTCAAAATTATCGATTTCAAAATCAAAATGATGATGTAAATCTTCCCCTTCAGAATTTAACAACTCATTTTTGAAAATTCCAAAAAAATCGTGTTCATTGAATTCGACTTCCTTTATTGGATTATCAACAACTTCATTTTGTATATCATTTTCAAAATCCAAGGTTATTGTATTCAAGTTTTCGAAATCGAGAAAAGGAAGATCGAATTTTAAATTTGGTTCCACACCCTCAAAAGAATTGAAATCCAACTCAATTACCGTGTTCTCAACAACTTCATTAAGATCGTTATTTTCAATTTCAAAAGTTGTTATTTCAAAATCAGTGATTTGGGTAAAAGATGGTTTATCGTTTGACTCGTCACACATTGGGATTTGATTTTGTTTATCACGTTGTTTCATATATGTTTCGAACAACGAATCCGTGTGATCATCGTAAATTTCATTCATTTGTTCAACAAAATCCAATTTATAGTTATGAACATGAGGATTTTCACTTCGAAATTGTTGATAACAAAGATTTTCAACCGTATCATGGTTAAGATTATTCCCATTGCCAAATTCGTTTGAAAAGTTGTTTCCATTTTCATTTTGAGTTTGAAATTCATTCTGGAGTTCGAAATTGAATTGGCATGGGTTATAATCGAAATCGTTTGAATTTTGAATTGAATTCAAATTTTGAAATCCTTGACTCGAGTTGTTACACAAATATGAATTACACAAATCATTTATCATTTGATTTTGTTGTGTAGAGATTTCAAGTAGAGATGAAATGCTATTTTTGAGTTTCGAGGGTTGGTCATCGTTTTGAAAACTTTGTTGTTCAAAACTCGAATTGTTTAAAGAATAGTTGTCATTAAAATATCCATACGAATTTGGAGTGAAATTGTATGGATTATATTGATATTCACAACTATTGTAAAATTCACGTAAATGGGGAAACTCGGGCATTTTCAAGAATGTGTTTTTTAGTTATAAAGAAAAAATATTTACAGATAGAATTAAAAATGAAAAATTGATTTTTGTTTTGTTTTTTATTTTTCCAATTTTTTTTTTTGGAAAGATTTTATATATTTCTTTTTTTTGGATTTTTGATTTTGATAAAAAAAACTAAGTAAATCTTTTTTTTTCGATTTTTGGTTTTGATAAAAAAAATTCAAAGAAAATGGATTAAAAATTTTCAAAGGAAAAAAGGAATATTTACAATTTTTTAGTTTTGAATTTTGAATTTTTTTTTAAATATGCATGAACTAATGCAAATAAATGAATGCAAGGGTTAATTACAAATGATTTATCCTAAGTTAACCCGAAATTGTATAATCACGCATTGTCTTAGATCAACAAGATAGTTCTTAGCCAGGTAACGGGCAGGAGTTATCGGTGCACCACGAATCACCGTAGCAATGCAGCCGAAGGTTTAAGTACCTTCAAAGGAACAACCACTATAATATTTATGAATCACCGTAATATTTATAAATGGTTATTACTCTGTCGTAGCTTAGACACCAATAAAGTAAATTGTTCAAAGAAGACAAATTGTCATTATACAATTGAGTGTTATCGATGTCTAACCGTTATTATTAACCAAAATCTAAGATGAAATGCAAAGCAAAAATTAAACGTGTATTAACAATGCAACAACGAATGAAATTTTTTTCTTTTTTTCTTTTTTTGAAAAAAAATGTAAATGCAAACAAACAACAATTTGACAAAAAATTTATTTGGCAAGCAGCGAATCAAACAACTTCTCCTACCTGCTTTGGCAACTTGAAATTTCAAACAAAATATATATAATTTTTTTTTGCAATGATGGAACTTCAATCAAATTAAAACAAAACAAAGACAAATAAAAAAACAATTTTTTTTAGTTTGAGCTAAAAACAAACTAAATAAAACAAATTAAAACTAAACAAAATTATTTCACAAATGAAATTTCAAAATGAAATTCACTGAAACTAACAAACCCTGCTCAAAGTAAATCAAATGTACTTGGACCAATTCTTTTTCTCTCTTTTTTTCCTTTGTTGTTGTTTTTTTAAGAGTTTGAAAGAAACAAAAAAAATCAAAAATAAAGCTTTATCAATTTTTTTACAGATTTAGGGCCCGGCCCAAACTCAAGTTATCTAAAAAAACCGACGCTCCCAGTTTAATCAAAACAACCACGACTTGATGATTTTCGAACACAATTTTCACAAATTCCTCAAATTTCCCCAAATTTTCACAGCAAATTACTGAATAAAAATCTCCAATTCAAAACAAAATTAAAGACGAGCCGAAAACTTGTTCGAGTTTGCTGTTTCAAGAAGTTGAAGGTCGCGGGCTCGGTGTTGCGGCTTTGAGGCGATTCGATTGGAGAGGATGCTGTTGAGTGGTGATTTGGGGTGGTCGATTGCAGTTGAGGTTACGATTAATCGGCAACGGAATTATTTTTGGTTGAATGGAGGTCGAGGTGATTGGTTACGATGCACAGAGTTGGTCAGTAGATAGCAGCAGTTTCCCTTTCTTCTTCTTCTTTTTACAAAAGAAGGGGATATGCGGTTTGAAGTTGAACTGGGATGTGTGGTAGCAGTAGAGAGGAGAAGGGTGTAGGAAGTTTGAAGTGTATGTTGCAAGGGATATTGAGGTGATGCGAACTAGTTCGTTTGGGCGAGGAGAAAGTTGCGGGTTAGCAGGATGGTTAGAGATGTTTGGGATGCTGCTGGCTTCGGATTTGCAGAGGACAAGGAGGTTGTTGTATGAATTCTGGCAGTGGAGATAGGCAGACAAGTTGCTGGGTTGTTTTCAGGGGTGAGTTTGAATGGTATGTATGCACAACAGTTGTTAGTGACTTGAAGTAGGAAATGTAGGTTGCAGGCAGAAGTAATGTGGTGGTCAGTCGGAAGATACAGCAGTCCTTTGGCAAGGTGGATGTTTGGTTAATTGATGTTGGTTGTAGAAGAATGGTTTGACAAAGATGTTGGCAAAATGAAAATGTTTGGTGGTTGATTACTGGAGAGTGTGAAGTGAGTCAAGAAGGATATGTGGTGCAAGTTGCTGGATATGCAAGTGATTGTTTGTTTGGGTAGTGGGTTTGGTTGATTGAAGGCAGCAAGTAAGTCAGTGGTAATAGTGGAGAGTGTTGCAGTCTTGGGCAATGGAAGTTTTGAAGTATGTATGTGACTTGTTTGAAGTATGTATTGATAGATTGTAGTAAGTGTGGTGAAGCTGAAGGTGCAGTTGCACAGCGTATCGGTGCAGTGCTTGTAATAGGATGGTTGATGGATGATGTGGTGGATATGATAGACGTATTTGTGAAGAGGAGTGTTGTGGCTATTGAAATTAATAGGGGCAGTGGAGATATAATTGAGAAATGGGTAGTATTGTGGGGTTGGTGACGATGTATGCAGGAGGAGGTTGGTTCGATGGAGAGGAGGGTGGTCGCGGTTATATGCTGTTGTGACAGAGGTGGAGTAACAGAGGGAAGTTGTTCAAGTTTGGTGATGAAGGTTAATGAAGATGACTGTGGTTAAGTGTGTATGTTGCTAAGGCAGTAGTGAGTGATGTAGGATGTTGTGTGGCTTTGTCGGGCAGAAGTAATGAAATGAGTTTGGGGTAAGTGATGTGGATTGGGGTAGAGGAGTTTGAAGGAGGGCGGGGAAGAACTGTGATATCAATGTGGTGTTGCTGTCGACAAAGAAAGGCAAGACAGTTAGATGATATGCAAGTGGTAATGCAACAATATGAAGTGATGGCTGTTTGTGTTGAATGTTGGTTGAAATGGCAGTCTATGGTATGGAAATATTGCAGTATGTTTGCGGATTGCTCTGTGAACTGGAAGTGGATGTAGTTTGTGGAGAGGTTGTTTGTTGAGCAAGGTGATGATATGTTATGCAATGTGGAAGAGATAGTGAGTGGTAGAAGTTTGGTGAATGGACTATAGCAGAACTATCCAAAAGAACAGAGAACAAAAGACATGTATGCAAAAGAACTAAAACAATGTACAGAAAAACAACAAAAAGCTAAGGGAAACAGTGAATGAGCATGCAAACTAATTATGTATTTTTTTTAGAAAACAATGTAGATAAAAAATGTGCAATGTAAATGAAAAGTGAGATAAAAAAAATTTGTTATGAAATTGTATCTGTTTTTTTTAATATGAAATGTAGATGAACTAAACACTAGAAAACAACAATGAACACACAAAAAAAATCACACAATAAACACACACAAAATATTTGTTTTTGTTTTTATTTTTTAATGTAAATTAACACAATAACAAACACCCAATAAAAATCAAACGAAAATAATTCAAAGAATGGAAAATCAAAATCAAAACAATTCCCCGGCAACGGCGCCAAAAACTTGTTAATCGACGGAATTTCTATCGGATTAGAAAATCGTAGAAAAATTTAGAAATAAAAATATCTGCAAGCGCACGGCGTACTATCACAGTACGTGGCGAGTACGAGCCGATCCGCATGGAATTATAGATTTTAAATTTCTATTCAATCAAATTAAACCAAAGTTGAAGAATAACAAACTACAAATGTGAATGAAAACTATGAGAATAAAACGACAATTTAGAGATAATTCCACTCTCTAGATCACATAAATCAACAAAATGAAGTTACGATCTCTCTTTTCTTGTCATTAGTGTAATTAGTTGATGTGCTTATCATAAGTTTGATATATTTGTGCTATTAATTAGCACAATATAAACCATCAAACTATAACACAACCACTAATACACATTTAACTCTCTTGAAATATGACAACAAAGTTGAAAGCAAAATCTATTTTAAGCATGGCCTATTAACTATTGTTTAGAAATATAGGCCATCAAATTTCAATTTACACAATCACTTCTTTACCATCATCATATGTAGATGAAGAGATAATCATTATTTGTGATTGTTTAAGCATAGCCTATTTGGTGTCAACAATATAGGCTATCAAATTCACATAAAAAACAACAAGTTAAACCACTTCATATTAAGCACAAAAAGAGAGCATAAACATCAAAATGTTGAAGCTACATGATTAGAGGCTTCATTACCCCTAAATTGAAGGGATTAGCCTCTCATTTGTGTTATCATATCAACACAAGTAGCATGCAACATGAAACTAAAAAAGAAGTAAAGTAAAAGCTAATCGAAAAGAAAACTATTCTAATTACATAAAAAAAATCTACACTACTAGCATGAAAGGAAATGAACATGTAATTAAAAGGAAACAATAATTACATTGCATAAAAAGAGGAAAATTACATGAAATAAAAATGGCCAAGTAGCCATGAAAAGAGAAAGAGAGCTTTCTTTTTATTTTTCTAAGAGAAGAGACTAAGAGAAGAGAGCCTAAAAGAGAGACTATTACATGAAAATATGGGGTATTTATACAAGTGTTAAGCCCAAATTCATATTTTTGGGAAATGCCCAAATTGCCCTTGAGAAAGTGTGGAGGCCAAGTAATCATTAGCACCCCCTAATCATCATTTAAGCGTACATGAAGTCATTAATTCCATAAGCATGTGCATTAGCCTCTAATTTGTACATTAAGGTAGGTGGGTAGGTGGGGTCCTCCATGATCTTCACTTTGAATTATTTCCATCTTCATTTGTTCTCTTCACTCTTGTGCATGAATATATCATCATGAAACCACTTGTATATGAATTTAAATTCCTACAAAATAATATAGAAATTTTCAATTAAATTTTAGAAAATTAATATATGCACAAAAATGACCATTTTGCCCTTGGATGAAGATAAATATGTGACAATTTTAAATAATTTGAATTTTGGTTTAAACAAGTTAAAATACCCGATATGATCATTTATTTAATTTAAATAGATTAAATATGGTGGTAAAAATATGCAAATTTACGTGAACATCACATATATATCATCCAATATATCATACTATTAAAAATTTCTCACTTTCATTTGATGACGGACTAACTAGAATTAACAATAGCCTTGCTAACTTTAACTTTAAGCCTACGACACTTGCTTTTCTTCCTTCCTAGGTGCTCGGCCTTGCTCCTTGGAGCCTTGGGTGCTCACGGCCTAGGAGTGGAGGTGGTTGTTGGTTCAACCAAATGAATAGGTGGTGGTGGCCGTGGATATGAAAGAGAAAAAAGAGTGATTTGAAGTGGTTTTGAGGTGTTTATACTAATACACACACTAATAATTTAATTTATTTCCATAAATATTTTCTGCATAATTTTGCTAACATATAAAGCCATTAAAAAAGCTTGAAAGTGGAGTAAGAAGATGAGGAATAAGTGTTAGAAATTTATGAAGAAAGGGATGGGTATTTATAGGAAAAATTTAGAAACAAATATCTAAATGCATAATTACACATTTGCCCCATTCCCACACCCCCTCCATCCCTTCCAAATGCATAGCAAGCCTCTCCCTATGTGCCTCCATGTGCTTGAGGTGATATGGTGTAAGGTGAGTTGATGGATGCTTTTTGGTTGCTTAAGTATTGAGTTTTTAGGAAAATATCTTGATATTTTGTAATATATGTATATCTAAAGGTATATGTATGTATGTATATGTTCATGTGCATGTTAGGTTACGCATGTCTATGTTATATATGTGCACATGACATATAAACAAGGTTGCAATGAATTTTGAACTACTTCTGTTCGTTAAACCGTTGAAAATTGAGAAATCGATTCCCGATCATATTTTCACTTATAAGTTAATTTACATATAAATGTAAACAAAATTTGAAAATTCATTTCTTATCGTTGTTAATTAATTAAAATGATCGCATTTAATTTATAAAACCATACAAATAAATATTAAACAATTGTTTACAAAAAGTGCTATTATATCAATAAAGCGATACAAATTTTCTTATATTTTCAAATCAAGTATATATCTTTATAAAACTATTTAAAATGAATTATTATCATTTGAAACAATTATTTAAACCATTATAATAATTATTAAATAATTAAATATCAATTTAAATTCACAAATCAATATCTAAATATAAGGGCATCACGGATGATGTCATAAATAACTTTATTTTTACCAAAAATAAAGTAAATAATTTTATTTCATATTCTTGTTCAACTATAAAAATAAGTGTATGTATCCAGCTCTGTGCGCGATGTTTGATAATTATAGAACTATTTATTGATAACACGGTTTTCGATCATTTTATCGACATTTTTCCAAAGTATATATTTTGTAAATACTTATTCAAAGTAAGATTACCATCATTATTTATTATTTAAGACAACATAATCTATGGTGAAGATCTTATATTTGAATAATTAAAAATAAGTATAATTTATCAAATTGGTAAATTTGCGGGTCGTTACATACTCCCCACTTAAAAGAATTCCGTCCTCGAAATTACAACGCAAAACCCAATGGTGTTTGCCCATAATATTTATTTTTAAACTTACACTTGTACGATGTATATAGATCATCCGTACGCAATATCTTATTCGATCTACTATTTGAATCCACAACTTTACTTCCGAACTAGTATTGATCCCCTGATCCTCTAGTGCGGACTCCGATCAGGCTTTCCGATCAGAATTTTAGTCTTCTTTGCATAGCTCTAAACTATGATAGAAAACTCAAGCATCTAAATACAAATACTCGTCAATGTTCGTCGTCAAGAATCAAGCGATAAATCCTTTTTTGGACTAGTGTAAACACTTCAAGGTTCTACACTCGAATCTTGGATCAGAATTGTGTGATGAAATAATCTATACTCTTTATATATAATAATCTTTCCACGTAATCATTCAAGTTAGAAGATAACTTACCTTTTATTATAATAAACCTCTTATATTATCTTTTACTTCTTTTAAATCAATATTAATTGCAATGCTTTTGTATTAGATAAAACTTCTTTGTTACTAAAAACTTACTTATTTAATTAATACCTATTTATTAATCAAAATTTCCTTTACATGTATATATAAATTTTTTTTTCAAAATGTTTAGCAAAATTCTGTTTCGAGTTCAGAAGAAGATTTTCCATTTAATTTTTGATTCTTTTATCAAGAATTCTCATTGATTCATTTAAGGTATTTATGTAATTGCAATAAACGAGGTTGAAAACGAAATATCATATTTATATTATGCACTTCATAATTTACATTAACGTTCCAATTTTTACACAGGTTATACCTAAAGCATACAACTCCTATAGTAAGATACATAAACTAATACTATACATCACCCACCAGCATAACATCTCATTCCACATTATACATAAGCTATATATAGATATACTAAATAGATAGATAGAAAACCGCCTTCAACTATTATACTCATCATCTTCCTTATTCTTCTGAATCGGAGGCCGATGGGGCGGTCCAATATCCGAAATATATCGTAACTTCTCTAATCCCTTATTCGTCACTCTCATGCTCGTCATCTGCATAATTTCTATCTTTCAATTGATGCATTTCTCCTTCAACATAAGATAGCCATGGCTGGTTCTATGGAACATGACCGAGACAAACAGATACTTCTTGCATTACTTCGCCTTTAGCTATTTCTTCGAGTCCTTGCATCTCAACCTCCCATGGGTTTTGAAACACTTCAGCTTCTTCCTCAGATATTTCCTTATTGTCTCCTTCCATTTCATCCCAGTGATGTAAGAACTGGATGATGCTTCTCACCAAATAACGTGTTCTCCTTCCATTTTCCAAATCACATTGTTGTCTACGCTACCTGGTCTGATATTATGGTTTATGGGTCCTCTATGGGTTTAGATTCCTCCTCCATGGGCTCGGATTCCTCCTCCATATTCTCTGATTCTGTTATGGGTTCTAATTTAGAACGGGCCGGATTTGTTATCCATATTTCTTCCAAGGCTCATGCAGACTTATCATCACTAGATATAATAATCATTTACGGAATAGCGAGTGGGATGAGCACCATTGGTTACTTGCCTTCATCCCTTTTTGTGTATGTGAGACACTCATCGCTCGAGAGGATAATGAGATTATCCTCTTTGCCCTAATTTTCTCATGATGACTCACCCTTGGAATACTTTCTTTCATATCGTTTCTACAAATGTAAACGCAACTGCTTAGATATATGCACTAAGCATTTTACTTATTCTAACTCATTCTAATGTCAAGTTATTAATATTTTATTTACTTAGGCATATCCTAATATAAATCAGCCTTAACTATAACCCTTTTAAATGATTTTCCAAGCACTTGGTGTTATTTTCTCCCAAACCAATCTTTGAAAACAAATTGAGATTTCTATCAAAATGTTTTATCTCCTTCAAAATCCTTCGGAAATCTTTTGTCAAAAAACATTCCAAATATACTATTTCAAATATTTTGAAAACTCTTTTTCAAAAATTCCAACCTTCTGTATATTTCTCAACTTATCTAGTTTTCATTCCTTTTTAATCCTTTCAGTGTTATTATAAACATCCTATACTCAAACTGTGAAATTCTAATCATAAGATGTTTATACTTAGTTTTACCGAACCGATTTTAATCACCCAACACTAAATGTTTCAAAGATATCCTTTTTTGTTCCAAAATGTAATCCTAGGTAAAATTATTTTATTTACCATAATTTAAAAACAAAAATCATTTATATATATCATTAACAAATATGTACTCATATATAATACTCTCATACTCATTCTAGGTTGTCACTTACCTAATCTCTAATGAGTAATTCATCCTAGTGTATTACTAACCCTATCTCTGATGAGACTTTTACCCCAGGCTTAAGTATTCGCTCAACCATAAGCTCTGATATAAAATGTGACGACCTGCCTCCTCGACCCTCAGAGATCAACACTAATACATCCTTGGTATTTACGTGCCGCAAACCCAAGTACTGGAGAGGCAGATTATCATGGAGTAAAAGAAAATAAAGATAGAGCAGAATCTTACATGAATAGAATAACATATATTATTTCAATATATATATATATATATCTTTACAGTGGAAATTTTAAATACATTTATCAGAGTTAAACATGCAAAATACAATAGTACACAAGTGTGACGGAAATTGATAACAATCTTCAGAAGAATCTTCTAACTCCATGCCTCGAGCTCTTCCAAAATGCTCTAAACAAAACTTGACTGCCAAGCTGCTCGGAAAAATTAGAGCATCCAAAGTTTAAGGAAAGGGAAATAAACTTTGGGTCAGTCATGGGACTGGTGTGAGAAACTCAAAATATGGATATTTAAAAACAAATGGTATCTCATAAAACCACCCCGCACATAAACACGGAATGGGTTTTCACCTTATGATAACCAAAACATTTGATACGCAAAATTTGGAAACATTATTTTTAATGACAGTCTTTTGAAAATACTTTTCAAATTAACTTATGAATCTTAGTGAAAATTGTTACATTGATTAAATTCTAGCATACTAGCTACAAAGTAGGTACTACAATCAAATTCGAAGGCGCTTATTGGAGAATGAATTTCCATGTAATGGCAGGTAATGGACCATCTTCCGTACAATACATCTCTAGAAGAATGTACCGAGGATCGACATCTTCGAAATCTCTGCAAATTAGAATCGGCTTACCTACAAACCTATCTGGTGGCGGATATAACATCACCTCGGTCGTAACCGACCTATCCATGGCCACAACATACACAACATACTTGACATATAGAGAGTAACCTAGAAGGGTAATGACCATACCCTTAAGGGAGCAACCCACATAGCCCTGAAGCAACCCTGTTTTAGCCATTAACGGTTGATGAGGCTTGAGGTAATGATTACCTTTCACATAGCACGCATTCCACTTTGAATGCCACATCGCCAATTCATAATCACACAACTGATTTCTACAAACATATAAATTCTGAGCTCGTATGTTTCTAGAAAGGATGCTAAACTAAGAGAATTTGCTTCTCCACCACCAAACAAATGATACGTTTATAGATATCAATCAATGTGATTAGAGATGCAACACCAGACTTTCTTCCATACAAGTTATCCAGGAACAGGACAAACTGAAGGAACCCTCCTACCATATTCATCCCTAGGATTAGTAACAAGTAGCCCTTGCATCGGAGATAAAATTAAGATACTACTGCTACATATATATGATATGGGAAATTTCCCCCGAGGGTCAGTGATAAGCAGCCCTTCATTCTATTTACTATCATTCCATGTCTTTACTTCGAATACGTAAATTAGTTCAAAGTAGTTTTTAGATAAGAATCACTCAAATCTGACCCCGGTTTCTTCGAATCAATCATCGATAAAATATATTAAGTAAATATGGACTTATTATTTGATTAATTACTTTTTCTTTATCAGAAAAAATATCTTCTAGAGATATATATCCTTAAAACATTTCTTTCTAGTATATACGGAATCATTAAACCTCTCTTATCAAATTCTTTGGTTACTTTAAAACCTTTCTAAATCTTGGAGTAATTCCAAATTATTTCGTCCTTTACTTTGGAAAATTATCCAAATAATTTATTTATATCTTAATAAAGATTTCCAAAACATAACTTTTAAAACGGGTCAAAAACAATATTATTTAAGACATCGTTTATTGTAAACCCAAAATAATTAATTTTAAGTAAAAGGATCCATAGGAATTAAAATAATTCCAAATCATTTATTTAAATCTTGACAAAAGATTTCTTATTTTCAAATCATAACTTTTTAATAGTATACTTAAATTTATATGTATATATGTATGTGCGTGTGTGTGTATGTTCATGTGCATGTTAGGGTGTGCATGTGTATGTTATATATGTGCACATGACATAGAAACAAGGTTGCAACGACTTTTGAACAACTTTCGTTCGTTAAACCATTGAAAATCGGGAAACCGATTCCCGGTTTATTTTTCACTTATAAGTTAATTTACATATAAATGTAAAAAAAAATTGAAAACTCGTTTCTTATCATTATCAATTAATTAAAATGATCACATTTGATTTATAAAACCATATAAATAAATATTAAACAATTGTTTACAAAAAGTGCTACTATATTTATAAAGCGATACGAATTTTCTTAAATTTTCAAATCAAGTATATATCTTTATAAAACTATTTAAAATGAATTATTATCATTTAAAACAATTATTAGAACCATTATAGTAATTATTAAGTCATTAAATCTTAATTTAAATTCATAAATCAATATTTAAATATAAGGACATCACTGATGATGTCAAAAATACCTTTATTTTTACCAAAAATAAAATAAATAATTTTATTTCATATTCTTGTTCAACTATAAAAATAAGTGTATATATCCAGCTCCGTACACAATGTATGATAATTATAGAGCTGTTTATTGATAAAATGGTTTCGACCATTTTATCGACATTTTTCCAAAGTATATATTTTTGTAAATACTTATTCAAAATAAGGTTATCATCATAATTTATTATTTAAGACAACATAATCTATGTTGAAGAGCTTATATTTGAATAACTAAAAATATATAATTTATCAAATTGGTAACATTGTAGGTCATTACAGTATTATATTAAGATAGTGGACATTTGAGATATTTTGTATTCACATTATCATATATATTTCATACTATATATTATCACTGCAATATTGACTCTGTATTCTCTATCATTTATAGAATATTGTGTATTTTCTATCTTTGAGACACACGTGTTTATTGCTTTGTGTCGATATTGTGTACATATAAATGAGTTACTTGTTTGATGTTTAAATATGTACCAGTGTTAGCCTAAGGGAATAATCACATGCCGCAACCCAATATTGCCTCATTCTTCGTATTATCTGATAGTATTACCTAGTAATACTCTTGGATAATATGGGTATAAAGGTGGGGCGTTTCATAAACTAAGGAGAAGTTTTCTCTAATTAACCAAAGTTTTTATGAAGAAAACCTCCCGATCTCCTAGTTATCACCTTGCTCGTCGAAGTGGTTTACTTCAAGAGCATGCAATTATGGAAGGCTCATAAATGTTTTTAGCCTTAAGTTCATTCAATCAAGCGTGTTTGAATATTATAAAATGAATTTAAAATTGTTTTAAATTGTAATAAAGCATTATGGAATTTTACAAAGAGTTATAAAATGCAAATTTTAAATCTATTTTAAATTTATATAAATATAAATGTTATATTTATGATTAATTAAAAAAGGATATATATGAATATATATATATATATATATATAACTTAATTAATTATAAATGTTATAATAAACTAAAATATACATATTATATCTTTAAAGAAATGGGAGGTTCAAAATAAATTAAAACTCAACGAGACTTAAGGGAGTATACATTGGATGTATATTGGTATAGGATGTTATATGTTATACTCATCCCCCATAGATATTTGATAATACTCTATAAAAATTATTTCAAATAATGAATTTGAACTAAAACTTCTCTCCATCATTTTTAATATAAATAAATTAATTTACATACCTATGTTTATTGAGCACCCTCAAGCCATAGAATATCCAATCAGATGTTTATATTGTACCTGGACGGGTAAGAATATTATGTAACTTTATTGAGCAACTTCATGGGTTATATAATTACCTTTAGGCTATTGGGAAATGATGGGTCTATAGTATCTAATAAACTCTATGATTTGTTGAGCATCCTCAAGGTGATAAAGATGATTAGGAGCAAAGTCAAAGAAATGTTAGGAATTATATGCAAGATATAACTAGTAAAGCATCACTTACCATTTATTAGGACTACAATTTATTGAGCACCCTCAAGGTTGAAACAACATGATAAATGGGTCCTAGCATATACTGAAAGAATTTACGAAATTATTGTATCTCTTTTTAGATTTTTGAGAGATGCAAAATTCAGTGGGAGCCTTATTAGATAAATATAATAAACTAATTTAATAAGTGTAAGAACAAGTGTAATGTTATCTAATTTACTCAAATGAATTGCGTATATAAAATGGAAACCATAAAGCTATTTCTAGACAAAAGCACACTAGCCGGCACGAACTACAAAGACCGATTGAGAAACATTAAAATTGCTCTCACCTATGAAAAACTCTCTCGGCAACGGGCTAATGGCTAAACCCGGTAAGGATGCCACTCCCCATGACTTAAGTCCTATGAAAACAAGTCATTATACTGTAAGCTTGTCCAAATTTATACACTGGCCACCATGAGTAAGGAGCTACAAATGAAGCACAAGAATATGAATATACGAGACATATTCAATCACCTACAAAAGCTATACGGTAAGCAGTCTTGTACCACAAGGTATGAAATCTCATGGAAACTATTCCATGTGAAAATGAGCAAGGGCACTCCAGTCCAAGATTATATACATAATATAATTAGGTACATTGAGAGGTTGACTGAGTTAGGAACAACTCTTGAACAAACCTACAAACTGATTTGATTCTTGGTCACTGACTCCGCTGTTTGATCCATTCATATTGAACTTTAATATGAACTCATTGAAATGTACATTTATAGAACTCATTAATATGCTATGAACTGCCGAGAATATGTCCACGAAGGAAATGAATGTAATGCTTTCTATAAAGGGTGCCTCTTCTCAAATAGTTCAAAGAAGAGGAAGCATAGGTCAAAGTGTTGCAAAGGTAAGTCGAGGGATGGTCATGAGAAAGGTAAAAGTCACTTTTGCTAGAAGAATGGACACAAAAGAGGAACTGTCTGGATTATCTGGAAATGCTCAAGGGAAAGGATTCTGATTCCGCTCCTAAGGTATTATCCTAATAGGAAATTGTTTATATATAAGTGCTTCTAGTTGGATTTTAGATACCGAAACTAGAACTCATATCCGTAATACTTTAGGGACTTAGTAGCAAGCGGGCCATACCAAGAGGAACCATGGAATTCCAAGTTGCAAATGGAGCTACTGTAGCAGTTGTCGCAGTGGAAGATTACCATGTGAAGTTTTCTAGTGGACATGATTTAATTTTATACAATAGTTAACTAACTTTATTAGTGGAATAGTGTATGTTTCCCGTTTGATGAAAAATGGGTATAGTTTCATTTATGATGATAGTATTATGAATATTTGTTATGGTAATAAAACTATTTGTTATGGTACTTTGAGTTATACTTAATAATAATCATGGATTTGCTGTGGAAAATAAAATGCATCTAAAATAAATGATAGTTACTTTATGCATGTACACTAAGCCATATTAGTAAGGAACGATTGAACGAGTTAAGAAACCAATGGTTCCTATCATCATTTGATATTTGTACATTGTGTCTTAAAGGTAAAATGACTAGGCACTCATTCAGTGGGAGCAGTGAAAGAGTTGATGAACTCTTAGGACTAGTACATATTAGTGTATGCGGTCTTATGTCTACAACTACCAAAAGTAGAATCTCTTACTTCGTTACGTTTACTGCTGATGTTTTATAGACATGGATATGTGTATCTTATGGAAAAAAAATCATAGGTCTTTAATAAATATATAAAATATAAGAACTAAAAAAGGAATGCCTAAGACATAGAGTTGCCAGAATCAAACTTTTATAGACATTGTTCATAGAACATAACATAATTCCAGAATCAAACTTTGTTAGGCATGGTTCCATCATGACGAGTGACATTCAGTTGGTAGTATGAAGTTTGATAATCGACTCGCGACTTGGAGTTGGCAATAGTGATCTTCGCATTGAAGATTTGGAAACATTGTCTTTTGGGAGAAATATTCAAGTTGTATAAAGACCGAAAGTCCCTTAAGTATTTATTCTCTCAAAAGTTGGATAGGAGGCAATAAAGATGGTTAGAATTCTTGGAGGCATGTAACATTGATATAGAGTACATGCTAGGAAAGGGGAACAAGGTTGTAAATGCTTTAAGCAAAAAGCAACAAAATGGCATGTTAACCATGATTGAGGAATGAAAAACATTAGAGATGTTAGCATCTTATGAAGTGCATTATAGAACGAATGCAAGATCAAGTCAAAAACTTAGTGCATTAGCAAGTTTGGAAGGATGCAAGAATTTTTAAGGAATAAAGAGGACCCGTTGCTAGCCAAACGAATTAGGCAATTAGAGATAGGTAGGATGTAGAGGATCTAAAAGGATTTAAGAAGACTCCAAAGAATGGCTTAGAAAGAAAGGAATACTACGTGTTTTGAGTGTAGGAGATCTTTGGAAGGAGGTCTTAGAGGAAAGTCATCAACCTAGGTTTATGATTCATCCTGAAGGAACAAAAATGTAAGATGACATGAATCATGTCATCTTTTAGGAAGGGATGAAGAGAAATGTAGGAGACTGTGTGAAGAAGTGTATCAAGTGCATCAAGTGAAAGCTGAGCATCAAAAGCCAAGTGGTTTACTTTAACCCTTGGAAGTACCGATTTGTAAGCGAGATCGATATACATGGATTTTATAGATGGGTTGCTAAGGTCGAGAATAGGAAATGATAGCATATGGGTAATAGTCGATAGATTGACTTAAAGTGTCCATTTTATCCCACTGAAGATGACAAGGATGACAGCTAGCTTAGTGAAGCTATAAAAGAAGAATGCTATAGGAATGCATGGGATTCTGATCAATACTGTTAGTGAGAGAGAAACATTGTTTACTAGTGAATTCTAGTGAAGTTCGTAGAGTGCATTGGGTATAGAGCTGAATTTGAATAAGGCTTACCACCCGCAAACAGATGGTCATGTAGAAATGGTGAACCGTGTGCCAGAATATTTATCAAGGGCATGCGAATTAGATTTTAGAGAATTGTGAGAAGATCACTTTCATATGGTAGAGTTTTCCTAATGTAACAGTTAACAGTTGAGTATTGAAATGACATCATTTGAGGCACTTTATAGTAGACCATGTAAGTTACTGATATGTTCATTGGATGCAGGAGATGGCTTTATGTTATGACACAAATTGGAAAGGGATGCCACTAAGAAGATATAATTGACTCATGCTAGAATTAATTATGCACAATATAAGCTAAAGAGTTATGTCGACAAGAGAAGAAAGGAACTAGAGTTCATAGTATGTGGTCATGTATATGTGAAAATTTCACCGATGCGAAGTGTTATGCACTTCGGGAAGGTGGGGAAATTGGCACTAGATATGTGGATCTGCTTCCAGTGATAAAGAGGATTGGTAAACTCACTTATCGGGTCAAGTTACTAATTAGTTCGACGAGTGTGCATAATGTTTTCATATATCACATTTGCGGAAATGTGCACACGACCTAAGTACATTAGTGGAACTAAGGGCAATTGAGGACTTATTTATAGAACCATATTTAACTTATGTTAGAAGGCTGAAAGGGATGGTAGGTCGAGATACAAAGGAATTATGGAACAAAGTGTAGATTTTTTATTATATCTAGTGGAGTGACAATAAAGATGATTGTACCTAGGAGGTAGAGGGTAAGATTAGTAATATTGTTCATGAATTGTTTCAGACATTCATGTTTGTAGTAGTGTACTTTGTTTGCTATTGTATATACTATTATTCGCACTAGGGTATTTATGTTATGATACAATTATGTGTTAATAGTTAAATAAATGCATTATGTTTAATGATTGATGATTTACATCAGTGAGGAATTAGTGTAATGATTGTACCATGTGCACTTCATATAATGATGATTTTGCGCTATCAGGGTGTTAGTGTAATTATTTTCCTTGTCTGAATTTCTAGGACGAATTCCTATAAGGAGGGGAGAGTATAACACCTCGTATTTTGGAGTGCCATAATGTGGAACTAAATTAATAATAAGAACTTGGTAAATGATAACTAAGTAGAATTACTTGAGGGAGATTTGACAATTTAAATATGGCTTTAAAAGGTTAATTAAATAGACAAAGAGTAATTAGAGGAATTTAGTTCGACCATATATGAATAATTAAGTAAGGTTAAATATTTGAATGAAAAGGATTTTATATTAAGGGAAAAAAATAATAAGATTAGGTAATATGAGGTTTTCCCCGCACAAAAATCATTAATGTATATGCCCTTAACTATT
The DNA here is from genome assembly GCA_030737815.1 of Allium fistulosum. Taxonomy (NCBI): domain Eukaryota; kingdom Viridiplantae; phylum Streptophyta; class Magnoliopsida; order Asparagales; family Amaryllidaceae; genus Allium; species Allium fistulosum. The sequence goes on from CM060904.1 coordinate 176,943,526, forward strand.
TCATTCTCTTCATCCATTCTCATTTTATTTTTCAAAAGAAAACAAGAGAGGAACACATAGGGTTGGCCACCACTTTGTAAGGTAAGAGGAGAAAATCAAATCAAAGAGAGCGCTTTCAATTTTAGAAGAAGAAAGATTTAAGTAATGCTTTTTATAACCTTTTTTATAACCTAGGCAAGTAATACTTCCTCTAGTTACCTCTGAACCATTTGGGTGTGGATTTTATATGATTTGATGTTTTGAACATGGATAAACTTGTTTTAATGATAATGAATGCTTTATATAAATGTTTGGGAATTAAATGACATAATTCGAGATATGTTTTAGGGTAAAACATGGGTAAACTAAGAGGCATGATTCTTGCCTATAAAAAGAGGATACTGTTACAAAATAAAATTAACCGATTAATAGATGACAATTGCATAGATTTGGTCAAAAGTGACTACTTTAATAAGGAAAATATCAGTTTTCTGCTTAACTATAGATTTGCACTTAACTCACGATAGCTTTAAAAATGAGGCATGTGATAGCTTAACTCGCAATTGCTTTGACACACGATAGTTTAAGCAAGGTATGCAATTGCCTTAGAGAGCGACTTACAATAGCTTAGAGGCACGATAGTTTTAGAGGCGCGATAACTTAAGGATGCGGTAGCTTTGGAGATGCGATAGCTCAGAGGCATGATAGCTTGAGACGTGCGATAACTTTGAGGTGATAGTTTTGGAAGCACGATAGCTTAGAGGTGTGATAGCTTGAGACATGTGATATCTTTGAGGCATGATATCTTAGAGGTGCAATAGCTTGAGATGTACGATAGCTTGTGGCACGACAGCATTGGGAGTGCGATAGCTTAGAGGTATGATAGCTTAAGATATGCGATAGCTTAAAGGCATAATAGATTAGAAGCATGATAGCTTAATACATGCGATAGTTTTGAGGCGTAATAGCTTTATAGCTGTGATAGCTTGGGATGTGTGCTAGTTTGAGGTGCGATGGCTTTGGAGGTGTGATAGCTTTTATGCGCGATAGCCTTAGGGACACGGTAGCTACGTAGGCGACAGCTACAGATGAGTAGTGCGATAGGCATGGGAAGTCAAGACACACAAAGCTATTGGACTAGATATGTGATAGCTAGTGGTGATAAAATTCCCCAAGTAGGGAACAATAAGTTAGAATCTAAAAATTTATTTAAAGGTGGGAAATGAAGCTATGCTTAAGAAGCTAAGAGACGATGAGTAGTATTATTTAAAATGATAAAACGTTGGTGTAAGGCATTAGCGACAACCAAATGTCTCTATATGAAATTATATTTGACAAAATTTGTATAAGGCCTAAGTGGTAACCTGGTGTCCAAACATAACATTGTAGTCAGTAACGTTGGTGTAAGGTCTAAGTGGAAACCTAGTGTCTAAAAATATCGTATTCGTAATTTTGGTGTAAGGCTTAAGCGGAAAACCGGTGTCTGAACATGACATTATATTTGGTAATGTTGGTGTAAGACCTTAGTGGTAACCATGTGTCTAAACATGACATCGTATTCAATAAAGTAGGTGTAAGGCCTAAGTGGCAACCCAGTATCTAAACATGACATCATATTTGGTAAAGTTGGTGTAAGGCCTTAGTGGTACTCTAATGTATGAACATGACATTATATTCGATAGCATGTGTGTAAGGCCTTAGTGGCACCCTAATTGATTATTCATGATAAAACTGAGAAAGAGGATAAAAGGCCTAAGTGGAAACCGAAAATGTCTAACCACGACATTAGTAGTAAAAATAATTCCTGATTGACTATTTGAATGAATCGACTATGGAACCTAGTCAGGATATGATGTGTAAGTACAAAACACATATCTAGAGTTGAATTAATGTTGTATGTATTGTCATGACATGATTATTTGTTACATGATATGATATAATTTTTGTCGATTGAACTAGTGAGGAGAAAACTCATTCCGTCCTTTAGCGGCATAGTCTCACTATATGATAAGTTTAGTGTAAAGTATTACTCATTCCAGGCTTTATGTCTGACCCATGTTTTTATTATTATTTTCCACATAAACTCACGGGTACTCTTTCGAGTAGGATGAGTTTATGGATTAGATAGGTTACATTTGGAAGATGAATAAAGAAGCCAATGTCGAAGTAGGAGGCTTAGCTAATAATAAAAGTAATTTTTGTATTCCGCTGCTATAAAACCAGAGTATATAATTAGTTAAGTGCTTGTGTCGGCATCTTCATATATTTGGCACGACACTATTATTTGTGTTTATTATATTTTACCCCTGCGTGGGCTCGAATGGGGTTGTGAAAAATGTTATTGATAAATTATGTAATGAAAAATATTTTGATGCTTTGTTTACTTAATGTGGTGAAAAGAAATATTTAACCTATTTTTTGCTTTGAAGTAATTCCGACGATGACTATAGCATCATCATCGTTCATTTTTAGATATTGAAAAGGAGAATGTCATAGCTAAGTATCAAAGCTTAGGTTTGGGGACATTCGAGTAAAATATATCAAAGTATAAAGTTGGTAAGTAGAAATTGAACACCTTAGGGAAGGGTACACGCTATATACTTAAAATATACTTGTATTTTGATATAGATACATAAGTGGAAATATCTATTCCTCTGCTAATGTTCTCACTCTCTTTACTTTTGTTCCTAACGAAAGATTTCTTACGCAAAAAGTAAGAATGGAAATTTGAAGTGGACGTTCGACGTTAAGAGGTGTTAGAACGAGTACTAATAGAGGAACCCCAAGTACTCAAACTAATGTCCAAGGAGAGGAAGTAGCCCCAGAAGTTCATGTCGAAGCCAGTATTAAGATGCCTACACCGGGTGTTGGAGAAAGGGTCATGAATGCTCTTTTCCTTCGGTATATGGTGGAGATAAGGAGGTAATAGCTAGCTGAAGCTATTGGGCCAAGGCCAATGGCTAGAGGGATGGACTTCTCTAAGTTGACTTTGATTACAAGAACAATGGAGGAAAAGTATTCACCTAAATGGAGTAGCTTTGGAAATTCAGAATTGGTTGAAGGTTTGTGAGTGCATCTTTGGGGACATATGTTATGATAATGCCTAGAAAGAAGGTTGGCCTCTCGTCATCTTCAGTAGGATGCTTTAGGTTGGTGGGAAGCATTGACCGTTGAAGTACCAGAAGAAGAGATAACTTGAGAGCGATTTAAGGAGAAATTTAAGTCTCGGTTCATTCTTGAGTCATGGAAGAATTCTATGTGGAGAGTTTTTGGATCTAAAACAAGGAGAGATGGCTTTGGAAGAGTATATTCCGTGCTTTAATGCTTTGTCAAAATATGAAAGGGAGCATATTAATAGTCTTCTAAAGGAGAACGAAAAATTTATTGAAGTTTGAGGAAGGGGATGAATCATAAGGTGATGGCGCACCTGCTATCTCCTTTGAGACGGCTGTGGAAATAACGAGGATGTATGATTAGCTATATCAAGAGGAAAGAAAGACCCATGTCTGACGTAAGGGAGGGCAAAAGAAAAGGTTCAAATCCATATCAGACGGGGGGAAAGAACCAACGCCAGAAAGGGAGAGTTTCAGAAGGAGAAACACGAAAGGATTTGTTTGAAATCACTTGTTATAACTGCAGGCAAAGGAGGGCATTATGCATCTAAGTGTCCTAAACCAATTAGAGTGGATAAGGTCAGGTGTTTTAACTATGACAAACTCGGCCATAATAAGAAAGACCGCCAAGAGCTAAAGTTGGTAATGGTTTATGCTTTGGAGGGATCATTGGCTAGACTAACCGCTGAAGAAAATAGGAAGGTGTTGTGCTTGGAGGTATGACTTTGATTTTCAGTATTCTAATTAGAGTTTTCTATAATGCTAGGGCTACACACTCCTTCATTTCAAAAGATTTGACAGATAGATTAGAGTTATAAACTGCCTATTTGATTATGTCCTTGCACGTGGTTAGTCTGATAGGTGGGTATGCCTCTCTCAAATTAAGGTGCACTGACCTCAAGTTTGCCTTATGTGGAATTTTTTGTGTGATCCATATGTGTTTGACTTCATAGGGTATGGGGTAATTCTGGGTAAGGATTGATTTGCTTGTAATGATAGTAGGGTCTATTATGCTGATAGGGTTATCGCTTTACGAAATCAAAGGGGTAGAGAAAGGATCATGGTTGCGTTGGACGTAATGAAGGAAAAGATAGGGCCGATGTTATGTACAATGAAGAATCGGGAAGATGAGGTTAATAGAATATTAGCGGTTTAGAAGTTTATTGATATTTTCGAGCAAGTGATGGGATTACAGCCAAGAAGGGCGATTGGATTTCATAAAGACCCAATATCGGGGGCACAAATTTTTAGCATACCGCCTAGTAGAATGCTGCCTAAGGAGATGGAAGAATTGAAGAAGAAACTAGTGGAACTTAAGCATATAAGTATAATTAGGCCAATTAGTTCACCATGGGGAGCATCCACGGTATTTGTGAAGAAGTTAGATGGGTCATTACGGATGTGTATTGATTATTGGAATTTAAATGATTCAATGGTGAAGAATCGTTACTCATCACCTTGGATGGATGATTTGTTTGATCAGTTAAGTTAAGCTAGAGCATTCTGGCATCTGGATTTGGCCATGGAATTCCATTAACTAAGGGTAGCTAAGGATAGTGTTCCTTTGACCTCGTTTAGAACTGTATATGGTTCATGTGAATGGGTAGTTACACCTTTTGGGATGACCAATACCCCAACATTCTTTTTAGATCTTATGAACCAAATCTTCTGCGATCAGTTGGATCTGTTTGTGTTAGTCTTCATCGATTATACTTTTGTGTACTCTAAGAATGAAAGAGAATATGAAGTCCATCTTAATTCGTGTTTGAGACCTTGAGACAACACAGATTGAAAGCAAAAATTTTGAAATGTCACTTTTGGAAACGAGAATTAAGTTTCTTGGTCATGTTATTTCAAAGAATTGATTAGCAATCTTTTCACTGAAAATTGAGACCATTAATGATTATAAGAGACCAGGGACGGTTACTAAGATGAGAAGTTTCTTAGGATGGCTGGCTATTATCGTAGAGTCATTAAGGATTTCTCACGTATAGCAGCACCCTTGGTAAAGTTGACTAGAAAGAATGAGAAGTTCGTGTGGACAGATAAATATGAAGGGTCATTTCAGGAGTTGAAGAGATACTAACCAGTGCTCTTGTTTTGATCATACTTGAAGGGAATCAGGATTTGGTGGTATATACCGATGCTTGTGGAACTGGATTTGGAACGGTACTAATGCAGAAAGGCAGGTAATAACTTATGCATCGAGGCAGTCGAGGCCGCATAAAGATCGATATTTGACTCACGACTTGGAGTTGGCATCAATTATCTTCGCATTGAAGATTTGAAGACATTACCTTTTAGAGAATGGTTCAAGTTGTATATGGACCATTAGCCCCTCAAGTATTTATTCTCCTATAAGGAGTTAAATACGAGGTCATAGAAATGGTTGGAATTCTTGGCGACATATGAATTCAATATAGAGTACATGCAGGAAAGGGGAACAAGGTTGCAGATGCTTTAAGTAGAAAGTAGTAGAATGACTTGTTTGCCATAATTGAGGAATGGAAGACGTGGAGATGTTAGCATCTTATGGATTGCATTATTGGATGATTGCAGGATCAAGTCAAGACCCTGGTGCATTAATAAGTTTGGAAGTTCGTCCAGCGCTTGTGGAAAGAATTTCCACAAGGAAAAATGAGGACCCATTGCTAGCCGAAAGAATTAGGCAATTAAAGACGATTGTGGTTGTAGAGGATTTGAAAGGATTTGAGATAGACTCCAAAGGATGGCTTATGAAGAAAGGAAGACTATGTGTTACGAGTGTAGTAGATCTTCAAAAGAAGTTCTTTGAGGAAAGTCACCGTCTAAGCTTACGACTCATTTCAGAGAAACAAATATGTACCGCGACATGAAGCATGTTATCTTTTAAGAAGGAATGAAGAGAGATGTAGGAGAAATGTGAAAAAGTTTATCACATGTCAGCAAGTAAAAGATGAGCATCAGAAGCCAAATGGTTTACTTTAACCCTTGAAATTACCGATTTGGAAGAGGGATTCAGCATCCATGGATTTTATAGATGGGTTGCCAAGGTCGAGAATGAGGAGTGATCACATATGGGTAATAGTCGATAAACTTATTAAGAGTGCCTCTTTTATCCCAATTAAGACGATAACGACGACAACTAGCTTAGTGAAGCTATATATGAAGAATTTATATGACTGTTGGGGATTTCGAGTAGTACTTTTCGTGATTGAGACCCATTGTTTATCAATGAATTCCAGAGAAGTTTGTAGAGTGCATTGGCTACAGAGTTGAACTTGAGTATGGCTTGCCACTCGTAGATAGATAGTCGAACAAAAAGGATAAGCTGTGTGTTAGGATCATGCAATATATCCTAGAGGAGGATGAATAGTGTATTTAAATTATTTTGCAGATAAACAGATAAATAATGCAAAAACGTAAATGCGAAAAGTAAATAACACACAGATATACCCAGCTTTGACCACTAACCCGTTAGTGTCTGCTACCCCTAAAGTTACTACAGGATTATATATTCGACGCTTACCACACCTATAAACTCGCACTTCCCACTAACCTGAATATACTAATCCTATGCCTAATAACCCTACCTGGACTCAATTCCCTAAGACCATAATCCTCGAACTACAAATACGTAGCTCAATCCTAGATAAACACTAGAGTTCAAATTTTTTAAAAAAAAATACAAAAAACACATTAAAAGAAACAAAAAATAATAAAAATAAACTCCCATCTATTAATATCACGTGTGTTCCTTTGTCCACACACTCTCTCCTTTCCTCCCTTTTGTATGTTCTATACTCCAACAAAAGAATCAATTTCACCTTCTAATCTAAATCCACCAATTTAATTTATCAGCCGCCACCCAAGGAAAAAACTCGACATCGCAATCTACATAAGTGCCGTCCTTATTCTACCTAGCTTGAGAATCACCATGTCACTACCGCTGCTCTGTCTTTCTCGAGAATTACCACGTCGCCTGAGATTCGACTGTTTTCAAAAATTCTGATGCTCGATGCATCACGTCTCATGAAGTTCGATTCCTCTCTGTGCCTAGATCTGAACCGTGGACTGCATTGCTTCGAGATACTAATGGGATGGAGGAGCTTATGGCTATGGGATTGATTGAGTTGTTTGTCATGCCACTGCGTTTGGCTTGCTGTAGGTCTATTCAAAATTTGGTTGTTGTTGCAATGCTTGATCTGCTATCTTCAATCTGTAGTTTTGTTGGCCATTGTTGTGAAGTTTGTGATAGTATTGGTTGTGAGTTTTTAGATGACCTTGATGTGATGGTTTGATGTACGAGTAATGCTATGGTTGATTTTGGAGAGAGTTGTATTGTATGATAATGAAGTATTGATGCTTTGGTTTGTTGTTTTAGGAGATGGTTATTAGGAATTTTCCGGGATCACTACACAATTAGATTTAGAAGAGAAAGTAATGAAAAAACAAACAAAAATGATTCCCCCAAAAACAAAAACTTTTATTGATTCAACCAAGAAAATACAAAAGAGACCTAAAATTGAGAAGAAATCTCAACCCCAAACACCCAATAAAATTCACTTTTCCCACACACATCTTATGAACCCTAGACATGTCTATTTATAATAGACTTCATAAAATGTATTCTTTAAGAAGCTATTGAATACTTCCATAAATCTTTCCCATGTAGATAATTTGTTGCCTTCTCTAATGCAATAAAAGAGGCAACTAATCATCCTACCAAATACACAAAATCTCTAAAAGGTGCAATTGATCACACTCTAAAATCTACCAAATCTATAAAATAGGTAAGGAATTTGAGTCATAATTTCACATAGACTCAAATATCTCCAAGATCAACTTAAATATGGAATATTGTATCACCAAAATCTAACAATCTCCACCTTGATATAATATTCCATAAATGTCATCCAAGCTCCTCCTATAACCTTAAACTCCAAACAATATATCCAAGGAAACAAATGTCTCCACCACAAAGCTAAACCACCCTCCAAACTATGCATGCCCACCAATCGAACATGTACATCATCAATAGATCAGAATTGCTTGTAATACCACAAAGACCTCTAAGTAGGCTTTGTGGTTTTCCATTGTTGACTCCACCTTGATTCAGATAGACTTGTCTCTCCAACTTCACTTGTATAAGATTTTGCAATCTTTAAGATTTTTCCAAGCAATGTATAAATATTATTGCTTTTCCTCTTCGCATGAAGCACCTCTCTGTTACCCTTCCAAACCCTAGTTACTCCACGTCGAGTCAAGAAGTTACAACCTTTCCCTTCCAGTTGTCTAATAGAAACAAGATTTCTTTTAATTTTTGGGATATTCCTAACCCCTGTAAGCATCACCAACCTTCCAGTATCCATCTTCAACCTGACATAACCTGTTTTTTGAACATGTAGATCTCCACCATTAGCGGACTACACCTAGCATGCTTCCTCCTTATAATTAGTGAATGCTTCCCTTTGATTGCAAATGTGGAAACATGCACCAGAGTCTAGCACCCACTCTCCTCCCCTACTCATATCAACACAAAGAACATCATTGCTAATGCCAAAGTTAACCTCCTCATCACTATCTGCCTCCAGCTTATTTTTGCTTCCTTCTTGAGTTTTCATCCTCTCTTAATTTATTACAAAATTTCAGCCGATGACCCGGTTTATCGTAGTAATAGAAAATGAAGTTTCAATCCGTATTTGGTTTGAAAGAGCGTCTTTCTCTCCTTACAAGGTGGTCCTTTGCCAATGGATATATAGTTTCCTTTTCTTCAATGGCATTTCCTTCCGATGAATTTATCCTCTGCATCTCCTCATTAAGAAGGCTGCTAACTACAGTCTCCATGGAAACAACACCACTAGAATTTAAATTGTTCAACGCGACTACAAGAGTAACCCAACTTTCAGGTAATGAGCTCATTAATATCAAAGCTTGAGTTTTGTCATCAACTTTGAAGCTTACCCTTGCCAATTGGTTCACAATTTCTTGAAAGTTGTTGAGATGTTCACCAATCGTCGCCTTCCTTTAGTTTTAGATTGACCAACGTTCTCATCAAAAATGCCTTATTCGTCGTGGAATTTTTTTGCATAAATCCCTTCAAGTGTCTTCCATATTCCAAAAGAAGATGTTTCACAAGCAACGATATAAAACACAGAATTCTCCATAAAACACCGAATAGCCGTCGTTGCCTTCCTATCCAAAATTTCCCACTTTTCCCTAGTTATGCCGTTTGGCTTTTCCCCTTTGTTTTCCAAGGGTTGGTGAAGATCATTAAGATATAGATAATCTTCCATCTTCGCCTTCCACAACCCCCAGTTCCTTTCATTAAGCTTTTCAACACTTATCTTCTCCATAGCTAAAGACTCTTCCAAAAATTTATGTAGCTGGCCCTGATACCAACTGTTAGGAATTTTTCGGGATCATTACACAATTAGATTTAGAAGAGAAAGTAGTGAAGAAAACAAACAAAAATGATTCCCCAAAAAACAAAAACTTTTATTGATTCAACTAAGAAAATACAAAAGAGACCTAAAATTAAGAAGGAATCTCAACCCCGAATACCCAATAAAATTCACTTTTCCCACACACATCTTATGAACCATATACATGTCTATTTATAATAGATTTCATAAAATATAGAAGCTATTGAATACTTTCATAAATCTTTCCCATGTAGGTAATTTGTTGCCTTCTCTAATGCAATAAAAGAGGCAACTAATCATCCTACCAAATACACAAAATCTCTAAAAGGTGCAATTAATCACACTCCAAAATCTACCAAATCTATAAAATAGGCAATGAATTTGAGTCTTAATTACATAGACTCAAATATCTCCAAGATCAACTTAAATATGGAATATTGTATCACCAAAATCTAACAATGGGTGCTTGGAATAGAGATGGTGCTGTAGATTCTTGGGGATGATGGTGTTGCTTTCCTTTGTGTCAGAGATTGTTATGTGAATTATTTGTACAGGTTACAGCCTCCAATTATATGCTGATAGGTTATTGCCACTCGATATGGCTGAAGTTGACGTTGGCGGAAGTATTGTCAGCCTGGATGTCTAATGCTGATGAGTGTGATGATGGAGAGATGTTTGGTTGTGCTCTGATGTAGTTGTGATGTGTATAGTTCTTCCAAGTCCTAGACGGTGAAGCCTTAACCTGATGGCGTTTGAGATATGAGGTATCGTCTGTTGGCCTTGAGACTGATGTCGAGGTTGGCTTTGTGTTTGCATTCAGGTTTACTTCAAATATATCAGCGAGTGGGTATCAGTACGTCATGAGCAAAGAGTTGAAGTGTGGCTCCGATGTTGGTCAAGAAGATCTGGGTGCACTGTGTTGAAACTATAGGGATGTTGATGCTGATAATAGTTTTGCTATACTTCTATTGATCGGGTAAGTGAGAGATTTCAAAATATATATTTTTATTTTTTATCCTATGGAGACGCACTATATGAGGGGTTTCTTTATATAAGAGATTATGAGAATCCTTGTATGATTTGATATGGATTTTGAAAGATTTGTTTCCTCATATAGTAAAAGAAATAATTCATATATTGAAGGCAAGAAAACTTTTGATACATGTTATCTATGCTCTAAATATTCTTGGTTTAGAGCATAGATTTGAGAAATATATTTCCTTGCTTCGACTTCTTTTACTTTTTGTTGCGATTCTTGAATATCTGCAATTTAAAACCTTTCATATTATTTGACTATTCCATATCTGCAATTTGAGAATCTATATATATATATTGTGAATGGCAATTTAATTAGAAACAAAATTGTGCTTTAATGATTTTTAAATGTGCTACACTCTAAAAGCAAAAGTAATTATAAAATATTTTCGTTATCATCTAACCAGACATATACTTCACAACGTGTGCTAGAAGATTTGTTAATGGCGTGTACTTTAGATTTTGGAGGATCGTGAGAAGATCACTTGTATTTGGTAGAGTTTCTTATAATAATAATTACTATCGAGTATTGGAATATCACCGTTTGAGGTGCTTTGTGGTAGATCGCATAAGTCATCGATATGTTTTTTCTACAGGGTAGATGGGCTCATGTTAGGACCCAAATTAGTAATGCTACAGGGAAGGTAGAATTATTCTGTGCTAGAAAGAAGGTTGTGCAATCTAGGCAGAAGGGTTATGCCGACAAGTGGGGAAACAAACAAGAATTCACGGTAGAGGATAATGTGTTCATGAATGTTTCACCGATGCGAGGTATTATGCGCTTTGGGAATGTGGGAAAATTGGTACCAAGATATGAATGTTCGATTCTAGTGATAAGAGTATTGGTAAACTCGTCTATCGAGTTGAGTTACAAATTAATTTGGCAGGTGTGTATAATATTTTTCATATATCACATTTGAGAAATTGTGTGCACGACCTAAATACGGTAGTGGAACTGAGGGAAATTGAGAACTTATTTGTAGAACCAGATTGAACTATGTTAGAAGGTGGAAAGGGATAATAGGTCGAGATACGAAGAAATTAAGGAACAAAGTTATTAGACTTGTTCACTTCCAGTGGAGTGAAGATAAGGATGACTGTACCTAGGAGATGGAGGATAAGATTAGGAATATCTATCCCAATTGTTTTAGACATTTTTTATAGCAGTGTATTTTGTTTATCTATTGTATATACTATTAGTGGAACTAATGTATTTATGTTATGATACAATTATAAGTTAGTAGTTGAATCAATGCATTATGTTTGATGATTTACATTAGTAGGGAACTAGTGTAATAATTGTAGCGTGTACTTCGTATGATGATGATTTTTCACTATCAGGGTGGTAATACAATTATTTGAATGATGGTCATTTTCTACATTGTTTGAATTTCAAGGACGAAATTCTTATAAGGAGGGGCGACAGTAACACCACATATTTTGGAGTGCTATATAATGAGAATAAATTAATAATAAGAATTTATTAAATGATAACGTAGGTAATTTAATTGAAAGAATTACTTAAAGGGAGATTTGACTATCTAAATATGGTTTTAAAAGCTTAATTATATAGTCCAAGAGTAATTAAAGGAATTCAATTTTTCCATATACATATAAAGAAATAAATTAATATTTGGAATGAAGATGATTTTATATTAAGGGAAATAAATTAATGAAATTAGGCAATATAGGGTTTTAACACAAAAAAGTTACTGCTTTAAATTATGGATTTGCCAGTTAACTCACGATAGCTTTAAAAATAAGGCATGCGATAGCTTGAGCTCACTATAGCTTAAAGTAGGTATATTATAGCCTTAGAGAGTGACTTATGATAGCTTGGCGACGCGATAGCTTTAGAGGCACGATAGCTTGGGGACGTAACAGCTTCAGATATGCGATAGCTTAGAGAAGCGATAACTTGAGATATGAGACAACTTTGATGTGATAGTTTTGAAGGCATGATATCTTATACGCGAGTTAGCTTGAGATGCGTGATAGCTTTAAGGCATGATAGCTTGAGATGTGTGATAGCCTGTGGCGCAATAGCTTTGGAAGCACGATAGCGTATAGGTGCGATAGCTTGAAATCTTGAAATGTGCAATAGCTTTGAGGCGCGATAGCTTAAGATATGTGATAGCTTGTGGCGTGATAGCTTTGGAAGTGCGACAGCTTGGGATGTGCGATAGCTTGGGATGTGCGATAGTTTGAGATGCGGTAGCTTTAGAAGCGCGACAGTTTTGGAGGCACGATAACTTCGGAGGTGCGATAGCCTTTGATGAGTGATAATCTTAGGGGCGTAATGGAAACGTAGTCGATAGCTGTGAATGGGCGGTGCGATAGCTATGAGAAGTTAGACACACAAAAGCAATTGATCTAGTTATGTCATAGCTAGATGTGATAAAATTCCCTAAGTAGAGAACAATAAGTTAGAATGTGAAAACTTATTTAAACTTATTTAAAGGTGGGAAATGATGCTAAGCTTAAGAAAGCTAAGAGATGACGTGTAGTATTATTTGAAATGATAAAACGTTGGTGTAAGGCCTTAGTCAACAAAATGTCTATATACACGATATTGTATTAGAAAACAATGGTATAAGGCCTAAATGGTAACTCGATGTCTAAACATGACATCGTATTCGGTAACATTGGTGTAAGGCCTAAGTAGCAACCCGGTGTCTACACATGACATCATATTCGGTAACAACGGTGTAAGGCCTAAGTGGTATCTAAACATGACATCCTATTCGATAATGTTGGAGTAAAGCCTAAGTGGCAATCCGGTGTCTAAATATGATAACATATTCGGTAACGTTAGCATAAGGCCTTAGTGGTAACTGAATGTCTGAACATTACATCATATTTGAAAGTGTAGGCATAAGCCCATAGTGTCACCCTGATTGACTGTTTATGATAAAACTGAGAATCAAAAATGGCCTAAGTGGAAACCGAAGGTGTCTAACCATAACATTAGAAGTAGTAACAATAAAGTCTGAGTGGAAATATGAATGAATCGACCATGGAACCTAGTTAGGATATGATGTGTAAGTGTAAAGCACACATTTATGGTTGAATTAATGTTGTATGTATGATGATGATATGCTGATTTGTTACATGATATGATACAATTGTTGTTGATTGAACTAGTGAGAGGAAATCCGATTCTGTTCTTTAGTGGCATGGTCTCACTATGGTATGTTTAGGGTAATGTAGTACTCATACCAAGCTTTATGTCTGACACGTGTTTTTATTATTGTTTTTCCCATAAACTCATGAGTACTCATTCTTGTAAGCTGTAACAAACCGCACTATAGTGGGCCTGAATTTTCACTAAATTGAAAACCCAAGTCCACTAAAGTACGGATCGTTGGTTTGGTACCTTGCAAATAAACAAATAAATGTACATAAGAGCACTAACGATATAACTCACAGCAGAGTAATAAAATACAATAAGTCATAGAATTACTGACCAAGATTGACACTTCAAATATTTAATGTCCCGGTCAGCATCGAGCATGGAGAGGGAACTTGTACTTCAAAGATATCCTATGGGTTGTAATGAGGAGGGGGTCAAAACAACATTTTGGTGACTAGTACATTATACACTTTGTACATAACACTAGTTTATGTCGATCATCTTCTATCTCTTATTATGTATTTTCATTTTCAGTTAGTCGTCTCAACTTTACATACGCATACAATTTGTTTTATCCACCTATAGTAGACTATAGCTATGCGCGCGCGCACACACGCACACACACACACACACACACACACACACACATATATATATATATAAGTACCATGGTCCCTCATTGGACCAAGATACAATCCTTGCTAGTATTCCTTAACTTAGCACCCCGTCAGGATTCATCACCCTCGTCGTATCATACTCTCATTGTTGTGCATACTGAGGAACTCCCTTAGTGCCTAATAACGGCTTTACAATAATTTAGTTGTGCTCTATGTTGTATTTTTAGGGATTTTCTTGTCTGCTTTTCGGTTGTAGACTCAGCTCTACGAACTATAAATATGTTGGATTCAGCCCCACCGGCTGTGCACTCAACTCCACGGGCTACCCCATGCACATTTTTGAAAGACCTCTCTAACAGGGTTAACAATCATTGCCTCCTACAAAAAACTAGCAAACGACGTGGGGATACATGACCTAACGTGGTCCGTGCATGTAACAACCCGTATTTTTAACACTTTAAAAATACGAATTAAAATGGAAATTTTGGATAAAAATCCGAAGGAAATAAAATTTTGTGTTGTTAAATGCGAATTATAAGTTAAAATACAAAACTGAATTCTGAAATAACTTATTTGTAAATTAAATATGGATGTTAACTTGTAGTGAATGTAAATAATGAATTGAATTTGATTGTAAACCAAATTGGTTATGATTGTAAACAAAGAATAAATAAAATGGTAGATTTAATAATGGAAGTTTATGTTATTGAAACTAATATAAATAAATGTAACTTAATATTATAGTTGATTGAAAGCAGATAATAACTGAAACTGTAATTCGATAAAGATGTTAACTTGTAATTGAACGTAAGTAAAGATTTAAATTTGAATGTAACAAGTAATTGAATTGAATTGAATTTGATTGTAAACAACGAAATAAATAAAATGTTACATTTAATATTGAAGTTATAATATGGAAATCAACGAAATGAATGTAATTTAATATTACTGTGAATTTAAATAAGATGATAGCTGAAGAAAATGAAAGTAAATGAATTATAAACTATTGATAATAATGTATAAGTAAATGGTTGATTCAATAATGAAAGTGTAAATCGAAATAAAAGAATTCATTTGGAATTAAATAACTTGAATTTGAATTACAATATAATTGAACGTGGAATCTAATATAATCTTTTATATTGGATTTATAATGGAAAATTGCATTGTAAAAGATTGTTAATTACTGTGAAATTAAAAATGGAATTTGTGAACAATTGAAATTTGATTTAAAATTTAATAATTTAAAATTAGGAATTTTATATTGAAATTAAACAGTCGAATAATTTATTTTTCGAATATTGGATTTAATTAGACAATTAAATCGATAATTTAATAAGTTAAATTTCAGAAATAATTGAAAATCGAGTTGAATATGATTGAAAATGATTTGTAAAATTTTATCTTATCATATTGGAGTTATAGTAATGTTATAGAACTTTTAAAATTGAATTTAAAGTTAATTTGTGAAAATTGAATATTTTAATATTTAATTATCGACTGAAAAATAGCCATTTTTCGAACAGTCTCAGAATTGAACGAAACTAGTTTCATTGGATCCGTAATAGTTTGTTATTGTCAGATTTCAATTTTTGTAGCAATCGGAGTTATCGTTTGACCGTGGCAGCTCGAAACACATCGAATTGTTTTTAATATTAATTCGGCGAGAGAAAATAGTCATTTTTCAAAAAGTCTCGGATTTCGACGAAACCAGTTTCATCGGATCCATAATGTCATATTATTGTAGGGTTTCAAATTTCGTGTCAATCGGATTTACCGTTTGTCCGGGGCGAGCCCAAACGCATAGAAATTTGATTAACCGATTTAATTTTAAATCGATCGTTTATTGCCGTAACTCGCACAGATGATCGAATTAGCTTCCGAAACCTATTCCATTGTGTTCGGAACGCGGGATAAACCCTAGAAACGCCGGTCATCACGCGAGATTTGAAGTTCGGATTTTGGAGTGAATAGTGTTTTTCGGTAAATTTCTATAAAAGGAACCCTTTATCATTTCATTTGAAAACATCAGCCCTAGGGTTTCATAGCCGCCACTTTCAAATTCAATGGCCAGAAAATTTCGAAACTTCTTCCTCATTTTCCTCTCAATCCATCAACAATTAGCAAAAGTCGTCAACTACAAAGTTGTAGAGGACGATGAGAGCTTCAAATCCATACGGAGATGATCGAAAACGGAGCAACAAATCAACGGGAAATCGAGCTCGAAGTCGCTGCGTTTTTCACGCAAATCGAGGTGATGGGGGGACCGAGTTCAACCACCTCCTGGCCGTGGGTAGCTCTTGCGTAGGCGCTTCTAACGTGGGTCTCCGATCAACTTCTCGTCGAGTGATGGTGGAGAAATCGTCGGTCAAAGGTTGGAAGGAATGGGTTGAGATTGTACGTGCTTTTCACGTTTTGGAGAAGATGGAAGGAAGGGCCCAGATCTGCAGTAGAGAAAATGGAGGGCTGAGATTGAAAGTAGGGTTTGAAAAAAATATGTGTATATATTTATATATATATATATTTAAATTCGCAAATGTTTAAAATGCATAACTTTTTCATACGAGGTCCGATTGGAACGAAACTTTTTGCGTTGCGATCGTAATGACGAGAGCTTCAAAATGAAACTGGTTTGGATGGATTTGGAGACGGTGGAAATTTGGGCTAAAGTTGGGCGTCGTCCAGTTTTAGTTCCAAACCGGAATGCCTCGGCGACAACGGAAAATCAAGGTGAGTGTTTTATAACGCTCACAACGTACTGAATATCTTTATGGTAGTTAAATTTGACATTATGAAGTGATATGAATTTAATTGTCGTTGTTTGATAAAAATTTAAATTGTCATATAGATTGTCATGTGAATTCACCGTTGAAAATTTAAATTGACAGTAGATTGAAATTAGGATTTAATCGAAATCAAATTTCTCGATATTGATAACTATGAAATTGCCGTGAATTGTATTGAATATTGGATGATTTATTTCGATGGATGCTATTGGTTGATATTTAAATGTTTGGATGTTTATTTGCTTATATATATATATATCCTATTATACATGCATATGACACTGTGATTGGTTTAAGTAATATATATTCATCCCTGACATGTAATTGGAATAAATAATCACTTGGCCATAGGATAGAAAATTATATACGGACACCGGATTGGTTAAATTAATGATTTTAAAAGTTGTTTTGAAATTATTTAAATGATTTGATTTAAAAGTTATGAAAAATCCAATTTATGGAAATTGAATTATTTTAAATTGAAGCTCGAGATGTTGGTATTTAAACTTGGTAAATGAAATTGTTTAATTATTTGAAGTTTAGATTTTAAGTAAAAAAAATTGAAATACGGCGTAAATTTTCGAAAGTTGATTTGTTTTAAAAGATTGGACTTTTAATCGAACTCTGAATATTTCTAAGAAAATTTATATGAAATGATATTTCAAGTTTGTGTTTGGAATTGAAATGAATTTGAAATTGAGATTTAATTAATTTGGAATTTAATTGAAATTCAAAGAAATTTGTGAATTGGACTAAATTGAAACTATTGAATTAAATTTGAAGATAAAATTGATTTGAATAGGATTTGGACTGAAATCGATTTGGAATGTAATACTTAAATGAATTCTTGAAATCCGAATATTAATCTAAGTTTATTGAATTGGAATTGTTCCAGAAATTAAGTAAACTACTTAATACAGATGTTTAATTTGAAGAATATTCTAATTTGAATACGAAATGGTTTTAAAGCGAATCTTATATTCTTATATAAATATATGAACTGTTTTGAAATGTGAAATATTTAAAGTTTCGAAATATATTGGAAGTGAAATTGTTTGTTTTGTGGTTCAAATATGTATTTGAAATTGATAATTTGAAATGGTTTATTGAGAAGCTGAATCGAGTTGAAATTGATGATTTGAGATTTGATTAAATTTTAAATTTTGGAATTCGAGTTTATGTGAATCGTTTTGTGGAATTTGAGGCGAAAAATGATTTTGAAATCGAAATGAGATATTGAGGCGAAAAATGATTTTGAAATCGAAATGAGATATTGAGGCGAAAAATGATTTTGATACGGAATCTTACATCTTGAATAGATACGATGATATTTGAAATGGATTTGATTTTGAAGCGAATATGATATTTTGATATCAATTATGAATCGATTAGAAATGTAAAAGGGCCATCGGTGTAATAATACGTAGTTATTAAAGAGACTGGGATCGGATATGGACATACTCTCTGTCGATACCGAAAACCACTTTAATAACTAGTACACGCGGAGTGTTGATCCAGAATGAAGTGGATGGTTTTGGTGAACGTGTTGATTTGAAGAAAGAGAACGATTTTGGATGACCCTTGACATGACTAAAACAGGAGCCGCGCCGGGCCATTGAGGTTCGCCACCTCTAGCGGACACACTTCTTCGTTACCATATCTATTACTGTTGTGATTCGATTTGGGTGCACCCCTCGATTTTGGGAGTGTTGTTTCGCGGTGTTGGGGTAGTAGCTGCTATGCCCAACATCAGTCCGGATCACGCAACTACTAGTATCCTAGTTGGTATTGCCTCATGTACCTTGTCATACTGATTATCCTATTCGCGACCACTACGATTTTGGTTTGTACCTTTAGTATATGGATTGCCCTCTGGTGACTTCCGGTTTTGGGGAAACTACGGTCTTGTATATGCTATTGGGAATAAAACTGTGTTAAGGGTGGAATGGGCCATGGCTTAACGCTAGTTTGATATTTTACTTTATGATAGACATTATTGTATATAGCGTATTCTATTATATAGTAGATAGTTTAACGGATCCTTAGGAGATGGAAATCCCGAACATCTCTTAAGTTAATGCACGCACGTTAAACACTGGATAGGAGGTGTCTAAAACCCGTAAACATCTCCGACGCCGTCACACTCATATTTACTTATTCAATTTAACTTACATGAGATATTTTAGTCCTGACTCGAGTGTTTTGTCTTTTCATTACGCTCGGGTCAGCCTGAGCATTTCAGATAAGGTTGAAGATCTATTCTGGAGGACGAAGACGGAGTTTGGTATTACATCATTTGTATTCTACTACTGTATATATTTTCCGCTGCATTGTTGTATTATCTCTGATATGTATGTAACTCTGATTTATGATGTATAATAATAATCAAATTTATTTATTTAACAGCTTCATGAACTGTTATTTTATTATTATATCTTGTTCCTTCCGCTGCGAGATTCTGAGTTTGTTTCTGTTCTTTCTTTTCTTTTCTTATTTAACCCCAATAACTATCTGTATTTTGGATTGTTTGAGTCGGCATGTGTGTATGTTTTGTCGACTTGAACGGTCAAAAATGCGGGTCGTTACAGTTGGTATAAGAGCTTTGGTTTAGCGATAAACCTTGGCTCTAGTGGGGAATAACTCATTGAAATAGAGGTAAACTATATGAATGAGTTGAGTGTATATGAGAGAGCGTATTTGTAATTTTGATATAAAATGATTTTATATTGTGTTAATTTGTTCCGTTTTGTATTTATGAATTCTGGTTGGTACTTGGGACGCCAAGGCATCGATAGGAATTTCTAAACACTCGAATAGAACAGATTGACATAATATTGTTTTGGATTAAATTTTATATATGTAAAAGAATTATCTTGAAAATTTATAAATTTTGATTGTATTGGTTGTTAGGAGATGATAATATTAGATTATCATCGTTTAGTGTTGATTAGTCAATATTTCTAACTATTGACTAATGGATGATTTTAAGAAATGAAACTTGTAAATATGATTGACAATGAATATAAATGGTAAATAAAATGAAATAAAAATGAATTTAAATTAAGATGGAGAATTTAAATTCCGGTGTTTTGAAAATTTATTAACAAAAATTTGAAATGTATAATATAAGTATTATATGATAGTATATTCGATTAGAAATTGTTTTCAAAGGATTTCAAATGAAGTAAGTGTTATACTCCCCTCTTGACACTAGAGAATGATTTCGGTGATGAGTGCACGCATCATCGACGTTTATTTTCGAGAGTCCAAGTGGGGGAGATCACTTAATAGTTTTTCTAAACCCTGTTTTGATTAAAATTGAATTTTATTTTGTATTCTCTATAGTATGATTTGATATATAAATTATATAAGTATATATTATTTCAAAACTTGATTTGAAATGAAACCGGGATTGGAATTCTTGAGTTCTTTAATAATTAATGATTTTTCTTTTAATGGTTGAAATGAATTAATACTTGAATCATTATGGAACTTCTGAATTGCGAAATGAGAAATGAACCTAAGAGCTAAGTGAAATATCAATTGAAGTAGAAATCCTTAGAATTAGGAAATTATGGATTTAAAATAAAATTGAAACTGTAAAACTCGCATAGTATTAAATTTCATTCTATAGCATAGATATAACTTACCAAAATATTTAAGAAGTTCAAAAATGTTATATGAATTGTTAATTGGATAATATACAAGTATAGGTTTGAATAATGAAATATGCATTTAATTAATGGTTTGCAAATATAAATAAAATTGTTAGTAAATAATTGGAATTTAAATTAACATTTAAAGGTGATTCACAATTATGTTAATATAAAATGGAAATACTATATGTGAATGTAAATGTGAAATTAAATTATAGTGAAATTTAAGTAATGACTTAAGAATTAATTAATTGAAAATTCAACTTTGAATGAAAAGAGGTTGTATGTTGTTTAACTACATTCTATTTGCATAACTATTACTTACCAAATACTTAAAAAGTTTAAAATGCTAATAAGGATAAGTAGAGGAATAATATACCAGTGTGAGAGTGAATAATAAAATGTGAAGATCTATTGATAGTTGTAAATATAAAAGAAATTTAAGCTGTAAAATGAATGATATATACAAGTGAATGAATAAAATTTAAAATTAATGAAATATAAAATTTGTAAATGGAAACTAATTAAAGTTGAATATAACTAAATGTCAATAAACTTGGAAGTGTATGAAATAAAAAATTTGACTTGGAAATGTATAATTGATTTAGTGTAGATTCTGGATGGATGGTAATGTTTGATATGCATTGGTTGTTTGATGGATGGTAATTGATTTAATAGAATTCATTAGTGTTAATGGAATTGAATAAACGGAATAAAATTTTAAAATAATTAAATTCAAATTTGAAGCAAAATGAAATTAAATATAATTGAATCCAATTTAAATTGAAGCAAATTGACTTGAATTTAAAATGTGAATGAAACAAACTTGAATAAATCAGAAACAAATTGAATGTAAACGTATTTCATGGATAAATAAGAAAATAAACGACTTTGTGTTTATGATTGTTTCTTTAGAAAATTTAAAGTTTGATGGTTTGTACTTTGAAATAATAAAAGCAAAATTTTGGAAAAAATCCCAAAATTGTCCAATATATGCTGAAACGAAAACAACCATAACTTTTAAATGGCTGGACGAAATTCAATGATATTAGACTTTTCGGAAAGCTTAGAAATTGTAGCACGACTTTTGTTTAGACTGTCTTGAGAAATTCCTTCATTTACTTAGTTAAAAATTTGAATCTTCTCGCTGGCCTGTGTAAAAGGGAAGCAAAATCAGTAGCATATACTCTTAGTATTTTTGCCATAACTTTTTACTGGTGTATCGGATGTTGATGATCTTGCACTTTCTGGAAAGCTTAGAACTTAAGCTAAAACTTTTGTTTTAAGAATTTGGTGTTTTGCTGTCGTTTAGAAGGTCAAAAACGTGACCAAACGTCGCTGACCTGCGCAATTCATTGCCAGGCTAAGGCGTATCTATTTAGTAAAACGGTCGTAACTTTTGAACGGAAGGTCCGAATTCAATGATTTTGGACATTCCGGAAAGTCTGAAACGAATGCAACAACTTTTTTTTAGATTCCATTGTCAAATTTTATCGTTTAGGTGACCAAAAACTGAGATTCGTTTGCTGTCCTGGAATTGGAATTTCAGTTTTGAAGCTAAACATGTTATATGTGTGTTGTTTATGATAAGTATATCGATCTATCTTTATATGCATGGTTCTAACTTGGTTATTGAGCATTTTAGTAGGTAGAAAAGGGGTTGCGCTTCGCTTGTGGAGCTCGCTTCTGCGCTTAATGCAAAATGTAAGTTAAAATGCTAATAAACGCTAAATAAAAGGTATGTTCTCGGATTACAGTTTATGTTGTGGTATATTATTGCGTTCCCCATGTTTTGGGATGCCTCTTTCTTGTAATGAGATGTATATCATGCAATTATTAATACTGTGAAATTTTTCGGTCCTAGCCGCGCAAAGGAGGTGCTGCCGAAAATTTTCAAAAATCCGGGAGTTAGAAAATTTTGTGAAAAAAAAATCATATAACTAAATTTTGCAAATAAGTAGAATATTTTGAATGAATTATATCTAAATGATAGTTTCTCCTTCTCCGTTCCTTTTCGAGGACGAAAATTTTTAAGTGGCGGAGAATGTAACGACCCGTATTTTTAACACTTTAAAAATACGAATTAAAATGAAAATTTTGGATAAAAATCCGAAGGAAATAAAATTTTGCGTTGTTAAATGTGAATTACAAGTTAAAATACAAAACTGAATTCTGAAATAACTTATTTGTAAATTAAATATGGATGTTAACTTGTAGTGAATGTAAATAATGAATTGAATTTGATTGTAAACCAAATTGGTTATGATTGTAAACAAAGAATAAATAAAATGGTAGATTTAATAATGGAAGTTTATGTTATTGAAACTAATATAAATAAATGTAACTTAATATTATAGTTGATTGAAAGCAGATAATAACTGAAACTGTAATTCGATAAAGATGTTAACTTGTAATTGAACGTAAGTAAAGATTTAAATTTGAATGTAACAAGTAATTGAATTGAATTGAATTTGATTGTAAACAACGAAATAAATAAAATGTTACATTTAATATTGAAGTTATAATATGGAAATCAACGTAAATGAATGTAATTTAATATTACTGTGAATTTAAATAAGATGATAGCTGAAGAAAATGAAAGTAAATGAATTATAAACTATTGATAATAATGTATAAGTAAATGGTTGATTCAATAATGAAAGTGCAAATCGAAATAAAAGAATTCATTTGGAATTAAATAACTTGAATTTGAATTACAATATAATTGAACGTGGAATCTAATATAATCTTTTATATTGGATTTATAATGGAAAATTGCATTGTAAAAGATTGTTAATTACTGTGAAATTAAAAATGGAATTTGTGAACAATTGAAATTTGATTTAAAAGTTAATAATTTAAAATTGGGAATTTTATATTGAAATTAAACAGTCGAATAATTTATTTTTCGAATATTGGATTTAATTAGACAATTAAATCGATAATTTAATAAGTTAAATTTCAGAAATAATTGAAAATCGAGTTGAATATGATTGAAAATGATTTGTAAAATTTTATCTTATCGTGGAGTTATAGTAATGTTATAGAACTTTTAAAATTGAATTTAAAGTTAATTTGTGAAAATTGAATATTTTAATATTTAATTATCGACTGAAAAATAGCCATTTTTCGAACAGTCTCAGAATTGAACGAAACTAGTTTCATTGGATCCGTAATAGTTTGTTATTGTCGGATTTCAATTTTTGTAGCAATCGGAGTTATCGTTTGACCGTGGCAGCTCGAAACACATCGAATTGTTTTTAATATTAATTCGGCGAGAGAAAATAGTCATTTTTCAAAAAGTCTCGGATTTCGACGAAACCAGTTTCATCGGATCCGTAATGTCATATTATTGTAGGGTTTCAAATTTCGTGTCAATCGGATTTACCGTTTGTCCGGGGCGAGCCCAAACGCACAGAAATTTGATTAACCGATTTAATTTTAAATCGATCATTTATTGCCGTAACTCGCACAGATGATCGAATTAAATTCCGAAACCTATTCCATTGTGTTCGGAACGCGGGATAAACCCTAGAAACGCCGGTCATCACGCGAGATTTGAAGTTCGGATTTTGGAGTGAATAGTGTTTTTCGGTAAATTTCTATAAAAGGAACCCTTTATCATTTCATTTGAAAACATCAGCCCTAGGGTTTCATAGCCGCCACTTTCAAATTCAATGGCCAGAAAATTTCGAAACTTCTTCCTCATTTTCCTCTCAATCCATCAACAATTAGCAAAAGTCGTCAACTACAAAGTTGTAGAGGACGATGAGAGCTTCAAATCCATACGGAGATGATCGAAAACGGAGCAACGAATCAACGAGAAATCGAGCTCGAAGTCGCTGCGTTTTTCACACAAATCGAGGTGATGGGGGGACCGAGTTCAACCACCTCCTGGCCGTGGGTAGCTCTTGCGTAGGCGCTTCTAACGTGGGTCTCCGATCAACTTCTCGTCGAGTGATGGTGGAGAAATCGTCGGTCAAAGGTTGGAAGGAATGGGTTGAGATTGTACGTGCTTTTCACGTTTTGGAGAAGATGGAAGGAAGGGTCCAGATCTGCAGTAGAGAAAATGGAGGGCTGAGATTGAAAGTAGGGTTTGAAAAAAATATGTGTATATATTTATATATATATATTTAAATTCGCAAATGTTTAAAATGCATAACTTTTTCATACGAGGTCCGATTGGAACGAAACTTTTTGCGTTGCGATCGTAATGACGAGAGCTTCGAAATGAAACTCGTTTGGATGGATTTGGAGACGGTGGAAATTTGGGCTAAAGTTGGGCGTCGTCCAGTTTTAGTTCCAAACCGGAATGCCTCGGCGACAACGGAAAATCAAGGTGAGTGTTTTATAACGCTCACAACGTACTGAATATCTTTATGGTAGTTAAATTTGACATTATGAAGTGATATGAATTTAATTGTCGTTGTTTGATAAAAATTTAAATTGTCATATAGATTGTCATGTGAATTCACCGTTGAAAATTTAAATTGACAGTAGATTGAAATTAGGATTTAATCGAAATCAAATTTCCCAATATTGATAACTATGAAATTGCCGTGAATTGTATTGACTATTGGATGATTTATTTCGATGGATGCTATTGGTTGATATTTAAATGTTTGGATGTTTATTTGCTTATATATATATCCTGTTATACATGCATATGACACTGTGATTGGTTTAAGTAATATATATTCATCCCTGACATGTAATTGGAATAAATAATCACTTGGCCATAGGATAGAAAATTATATACGGACACCGGATTGGTTAAATTAATGATTTTAAAAGTTGTTTTGAAATTATTTAAATGATTTGATTTAAAAGTTATGAAAAATCCAATTTATGGAAATTGAATTATTTTAAATTGAAGCTCGAGATGTTGGAATTTAAACTTGGTAAATGAAATTGTTTAATTATTTGAAGTTTAGATTTTAAGTAAAAAAAATTGAAATACGGCGTAAATTTTCGAAAGTTGATTTGTTTTAAAAGATTGGACTTTTAATCGAACTCTGAATATTTCTAAGAAAATTTATATGAAATGATATTTCAAGTTTGAGTTTGGAATTGAAATTAATTTGAAATTGATATTTAATTAATTTGGAATTTAATTGAAATTCAAAGAAATTTGTGAATTGGACTAAATTGAAACTATTGAATTAAATTTGAAGATAAAATTGATTTGAATAGGATTTGGACTGAAATCGATTTGGAATGTAATACTTAAATGAATTCTTGAAATCCGAATATTAATCTAAGTTTATTGAATTGGAATTGTTCCAGAAATTAAGTAAACTACTTAATACGGATGTTTAATTTGAAGAATATTCTAATTTGAATACGAAATGGTTTTAAAGCGAATCTTATATTCTTATATAAATATATGAACTGTTTTGAAATGTGAAATATTTAAAGTTTCGAAATATATTGGAAGTGAAATTGTTTGTTTTGTGGTTCAAATATGTATTTGAAATTGATAATTTGAAATGGTTTATTGAGAAGCTGAATCGAGTTGAAATTGATGATTTGAGATTTGATTAAATTTTAAATTTTGGAATTCGAGTTTATGTGAATCGTTTTGTGGAATTTGAGGCGAAAAATGATTTTGAAATCGAAATGAGATATTGAGGCGAAAAATGATTTTGAAATCAAAATGAGATATTGAGGCGAAAAATGATTTTGATACGGAATCTTACATCTTGAATAGATACTATGATATTTGAAATGGATTTGATTTTGAAGCGAATATGATATTTTGATATCAATTATGAATCGATTAGAAATGTAAAAGGGCCATCGGTGTAATAATACGTAGTTATTAAAAAGACTGGGATCGGATATGGACATACTCTCTGTCGATACCGAAAACCACTTTAATAACTAGTACACGCGGAGTGTTGATCCAGAATGAAGTGGATGGTTTTGGTGAACGTGTTGATTTGAAGAAAGAGAACGATTTTGGATGACCCTTGACATGACTAAAACAGGAGCCGCGCCGGGCCATTGAGGTTCGCCACCTCTAGCGGACACACTTCTTCGTTACCATATCTATTACTGTTGTGATTCGATTTGGGTGCACCCCTCGATTTTGGGAGTGTTGTTTCGCGGTGTTGGGGTAGTAGCTGCTATGCCCAACATCAGTCCGGATCACGCAACTACTAGTATCCTAGTTGGTATTTCCTCATGTACCTTGTCATACTGATTATCCTATTCGCGACCACTACGATTTTGGTTTGTACCTTTAGTATATGGATTGCCCTCTGGTGACTTCCGGTTTTGGGGAAACTACGGTCTTGTATATGCTATTGGGAATAAAACTGTGTTAAGGGTGGAATGGGCCATGGCTTAACGCTAGTTTGATATTTTACTTTATGATAGACATTATTGTATATAGCATATTCTATTATATAGTATATAGTTTAACGGATCCTTAGGAGATGGAAATCCCGAACATCTCTTAAGTTAATGCACGCACGTTAAACACTGGATAGGAGGTGTCTAAAACCCGTAAACATCTCCGACGCCGTCACACTCATATTTACTTATTCGATTTAACTTACATGAGATATTTTAGTCCTGACTCGAGTGTTTTGTCTTTTCATTACGCTCGGGTCAGCCTGAGCATTTCAGATAAGGTTGAAGATCTATTCTGGAGGACGAAGACGGAGTTTGGTATTACATCATTTGTATTCTACTACTGTATATATTTTCCGCTGCATTGTTGTATTATCTCTGATATGTATGTAACTCTGATTTATGATGTATAATAATAATCAAATTTATTTATTTAACAGCTTCATGAACTGTTATTTTATTATTATATCTTGTTCCTTCCGCTGCGAGATTCTAAGTTTGTTTCTGTTCTTTCTTTTCTTTTCTTATTTAGCCCCAATAACTATCTGTATTTTGGATTGTTTGAGTCGGCATGTGTGTATGTTTTGTCGACTTGAACGGTCAAAAATGCGGGTCGTTACAGTGCACTAGTAGGCAGTGTAGCCCGTTAGGTGTAACCCTATCTTTCCTATTGACCGCTAAGGGTTGATGACGTTCTCGGCCTATGTGCAGCGCTACTCCTTAATTTGGTACCAATACATGCTGACATAGTGTCGTTCCTCGCTCATCATATGATTTAGATTGCCTATTGCAATCAAGGCAATACCCACTTTCCTATTTTACTGAAGTATACTCCTTTTTCTATTAGAGTGTTCCTTTATCTATATGCAAACGTATACTCTCCACTGGTTCTACGGTTTGATATGTCTCACATTAGTATAATGTATAGACAACTGCTGGTAGCCCCTTGCGATGGGCAGACTTCTATTGTGTAACACTACTGATCTCGCATTCCAACCCATTCTAATGACTATGTCATTCTTATTCATATAATATTTATTAACTTTAATAGTTCACACCCTTCATAAATGCATATTCGAGGCTATATATATATGTATCTTATATATATATATATATCTTGATTCATTCTGACTTAATTATTTTTCCTTCATAATTTATTATTAACCATAATTCTTTACTCCTTTATGCATTTATATCTTACTTAGTTTAAGACCATTTACCACTTTCTTTTTAAAAGATTTACAATGCCTTTTTTACATTCTTTTACCATTTTCCCAATTCCTATTTCTATTCCCTTTTTAATATTTAATTTATTCTTGCACATTCTTCAATTTCTTTTCCTTATTTAATTCCCATCTTTAATTGTATGGGCGTTTATTCTCTTAAAATATTCTTATCACATTTTTCTCTTTATTTAACACTTAAGGATTTTCTGCATTTTAATGCATTGGAATTACGTCTCTCCCAATGGAAAGATTTACACTTTAAATTTCCATATCTTATCCAAAAAGGAAGGTTTATGTTGCGTTAGAATTACAAGGAATTATCTCTTTCTGTAGTTATTGAAATAGACAGTACAAAATACAGTAAACATACCTATTTTGTATATCTCTTTTCTTTTTAGGTGTATTCCTTGTCATTTCGAACGACACACTTTTATTTATTTTAAACTTGATAATGTATAGAAATTCACATTGCAACTTCTTAAATTCCAATGAATTAAAGTACCATTTAAACCCCTAAAATCTTATTTTGATTTCTTTATTTTTCATTCTTATTTTTCAATATCTATTTTAAATAACAAATCTGGAATTATTACATCATTTATAAATTCATGGTATATTATTATACAATAACAAATTTAGGGATTGCTAATACCTAAATCCTTTTCCAGATTTACATTCATATAACATATAGATATATCAAGTTAACAATAACAGAATATGTAGGCGGAGCTTATAATTTCATTGCATGTGTATAAGTTTAGCCTACAACTCCAATTTACATTTCAGGCACATAGAAATAGATCTACAACGATATAAATATGAAATTATACAAAAGTATATAATTATTCACACTCGCCTTTTTAGCTTTTCAAATCTCTAGATCTAATCTCTGTTATTCCACTTTGACTCCCTTTTCTCCGTATTTGGATTTATGCACAGCAAGCATATATAGATTTATCAGAGATCCAGACTAGAAAAGAGATTTGGAATTTGATTTGTATTTTAGATTTGGATTTACAATTTACTTTGGCTTTGGCGATTTGATTTGAACCCTCTTCCTCAATCATCTTCTACAATTCTCCAATTGTGTATATGTATAAACTAGAACTTTTTCTAAGAACTAAGAATTTTGAAGGAGAAGAGAAAATGGCAGAGCTCTAGTGTCGCTTCAATAATATGAGTTTAGAAGTGAGGATTTAGTTCTACATCTATAGAGGTTCAAACAAATGCTAGTCATCCGATTAAATTATATTAAATTCAGGTCGATTGGCCACGCTTTACTATTAATTTTTCACAGGCAACGGCCGGCCGCCTTGGTCCTTAGGTCAACCGCTACCGGTCGACCATCAGGTACGTAGAGTCGACTGTTCCCTTGTTTAATGTTGATTGATTAGCGTGCTGAGATTTTGTTTTTTTATTCCTTTTGTGTTAATTCCTTTCCATCTTATTTCGGTTGAGATAATTCATTTTCACTTTATATATATATGCTCTCAGATTTGATTTAATGTTAACATTTCTTAACGTTTAAGTTTCCATTATTGTTAGTAATTAACATTAACTAACTTTTATTACCATAATTAAATATATAATTATTTCTGATTCAAAAACTTCAAACGTTAATAACTTTTCCGTTTGAACTCCAATCGAAAAACTTTACATATGAAAATTGATCAGAAAATCGCAACAAACCCAATGTTGTAAGTTTCGTAGCCAAATTCTGACGTTTTTGAAAAAAAATATTTTTCATCATTATTATTTATTTATCAAATTTCATCTTAAGTAATTGTCGTAAAATCACGGGGTGTTACATTCTTCCCCCTTAATTGTCCCCAAAATTCCTCATGGACTAAACAGTGTAACATAACATACAACCATTCTAAATTAACAAATAAATTAGTGTACAAACAATTTTGCAACCAATCGTATACAAGTGCATGGTATGTCACAACACATATGATATGTATGCAGAATAATTCTAATTTTCTCCTCCTATATGAATGCATTCTTTTAAATCAATTTTGAAGATACAGTGCAAACATCCTAAATATACTAGCAGTTCTATATGCATGCAACTTTTGAAAACCAAAATCTTATTTTACATCCAAATTTTCCCCCAGTTCTACGAATAGAAGTATAGTTCAACCAATTTTGCATCCAATACCTACCATCCAAAATCCTAGCACACCGTTGCTAACATCCAAATTTAGAAAAATCCAATTTTCTAAACCTGTTTTCTTTATGATGGGAAAAGGTTTAGATGGAAAATCTCATATTTCCATCCTTTTTCTCTTTGGAACCCAACTTCCCACTGTACTTTGGAACCTCCTCCTTGCCCCCAATTCTTTTTCAACTTTTCCAAGTACAGTTTGCATAGTTAATTTTTATCTTAAAGTTTTAAAATAGGTTTTATTTCAAAATCAACTTCTTGTTCACCTATTGACATGATATATAGGAAAACATTCCATAGCTAAAACAGCTTCCTCATCACAAACCGTATTTTAATTTACTGCCACTTCTGTTGTACAGTAAAATCTATGCTAGCCAACCAATCTACCATTCCTCCAGATCAAGTATATAGCATTTTCAAAATTTGAAAATTTCTTCCTTTTTAATTCAAAATATTTTTATATTACTTTTTAAACTATCAATAAAAAATTTCCTAACACAATTTGTTTTTCAAAAAACTTTTGCAAAACTATTTTTATGTCAAAAGTATACTTATATAAGTTTTTCAAAATAATTTTTTTTTGCACCTTCTAAAATCGGGGTTTAGTCAACCATTTAGCGTCCATAATTGGACTCTATTCGATTACGCGGTAAAATTTTAAATTTCAAATCCTTTATTTTCTTTTATAATATCAACCAGCACACAAGTTCAATTATAAAATTCAGCATTTAGGCACAGGGTATTGACCTGTGGTTACGCAACATCCTTTCCCTGTCCTCCGTTTACTGAAATTTATTTCCTAAAAATTTTTCTATTTTTTTGGGACTTAAGATCTTCTTTTATTTTTATCTTAGTAGTTTTAAATAATTTTTCTTAACTTATTTTTGTGCTTCTAGTCTCTACTATTTTCTTTTCCACTGCATTAGTTAAGTGTGTTTTCTGAAAATTCTTGTTTTTATTATTTTCCTATAATATAGCGGTCCACACAGAAAACTCATAAAAGGAAATATTTCCATTACATTGTACGCATTTTTACATAACAGAAACAATCAATGCTTACAACCCAATTAAAAGAAAAAAAAACTATTGGAAGGAAATAGAACTACTATTACTAGCTACTAACACTACTACTACCTATGGACCTTTTTAACATGCCATCATTCTCCAACTCACACATCTTAACTTTCCTTTATGGATTCTGATGAATAAGGTATATTCATTACTTCTATTACCATACCCAATTATGGAATAAACTATACATCCTCGTACACTGTAGTGGGTAGAAATAGAAACTATGCACCTTTTGAATGAATCATTAGCAACTGGCTTGGCAGAATAATTTGACGACCTCTAACATGTCTTCCTTAACTTTGAGTCTACCAATGTTCTCTATGTGTATTTGCCATCTCATTACCCTCTATTACTATCTTCTTTTAATCCAAGTACTCTCATATCTTGGTATTTACTTTCTTTATCCTTGATTTTTCATACGGGTATACCCTAGAACTTGTAGAAATGTACTTTAATACAAGTTATCATACCTTTGCGGGTTCTTCTTATGGCTTGCACAAATGTCTCACTAATATTCCTCACACTCTATGAGGATTCCTTATTGCTACTCTGTGAGTAGTCATCGATATCTTCTTCATAACCTTATCTTTTGCCCCATCTTACCTAAGCAGTCATTCTTATCTACTCCATATTTAAAATTTTGGTTTGGTCTTTGTCATTTTTTTTCAAAATTAAAAACTTCAAAATTTTGAAATAATTAATCCCAAAACCTTTATCTTTAAAAGTAAAACTTAGAAACCTTTTGGTAAATTCAAAATACTTGGTGTCTTAACTTTTAAAACTATAATTTAGAATTTTTTGAATTTAGCTTATTCATTAATCTAAAAGAAAATGTTAGCAAAATCAATTTAAAAAAGGTTCCTTTCCTCTTTTTTTTCAAATCAACATTTCCTTTTAAAGACCTTTTAACTTTTACTTCTTAAAAATTGGGATTTTTAACCAAAACTATTTATTAAGTATTTCTTCTTAAAAACTCATTTGTTAACCAATCCATTTTTTTTCAAGAATACACTTTACAGTATTTCTAAACATCCTTTATAATTTTTAAACAATAAAAACCGAGATATGAACAACTCTCACTATCATTTTCTTATCACTCGTATTATCTTCATTTCCAACCATGGCGGAGTCTTTAATATCATGTAAGGGAGACTTTTATAAGATACTTGCAATAAATGCGCACAACAATGGAAAATGTCCATTTTTCTGTGTTTTACCTTTAATTTCCTTTGTTGCTTCTAACTAGATTACTAACATTATTATAAATTTCTAATATTGTTTTTATTTATATTTTACAATGTTATTACTATTCAACTTTCCTCTACCTAAACTGCCCTTATTCCAATTACTTTATTTTTGGGTACTAATCTTCTTACCCGTTCTTTTTACCCCACTTCAAATTTGTACCACTTCCTATTGTCCTCCACTAAAAATAATTTTCTAACTTAAAATTTTTCATCGTATAAAAATCAACGAGCTACATATGCTTTATTATATTTCTTTTCCAAAAGAATTAACTTTTTTATTAAAACCCATTTACTATTATTTCGGTCAAATTTTAAATGTTCTATTAAAATTTTTTATTTAACATAACATGATTACCTGTACTTTTTTGAAAACTTAATATTTACGTATTTTTCAAAAATAGGGTTTTTCTACCTTTAAATGATTCCTTTGAAAATAATTTCAAATATATTATATTTTCTCAAAATTTTATATTAAAATCATTTCAACTTTTATATTAAATCCTTTAATATGGGGTCAGACTCGGAGTGGATTTTTATTTCTTTTGGACTTTTGTTTTTCAGCTTGTTGACTTACCTTCTTCCAAATATTAAAAATTCAGCTACTGTCTTGGAGTGATTACTTCATATCTTCCTTCGGGAACTCAATTTCTTTCTGATATTTACAACATATGGATTCTTATTTTCCCCTTATATGGACCTTCTATACATCATCAATCGGCAATCATACGGGGATCTATAATTATTGGGCTATCAAGGGCCTAACTAGGGAGCCACGTAATATCTAGCTTCAGAGTCCTTCCATATGTTGCACTCATGCTCTTTTTAAGTCAACGCCTTTCCATACGACTTATTTCCTATGGGGTAATCAGAGTAGGTGTATATCTTCAACTTCTTCAATTATTCCAACTTATAATCAACCTATCCATATTTCAATATATGTTGCAACTACTCTTAGTCAGAATTTATAAGATTCAATGTATAATGCATTTATAGACAAGATACAAACATGTTCACTCAAATTTTCCTATTTTTTCAAGATCGACTAATCTAAACTTTGATTACCAAATGTAACAACCCGCATCCCAATGGGCCTGAATTTTCGCTAAATCGAAAACCCAAGTCCACTAAAGTACGGATCGTTGGTTTGATATTCTGCAAATAAATGCATATCAAAGCACTGACGACATAACTCACAATGGCATAATATAATAAGTCATATAATTACTGATCAAAGTTGACACTTCAAATGTTTAGTGTCCTTGTCAACATCGAGCATGGATATGGAACCTTTCCTTCAAAGATATCATATGGGTTATAACGAGGAGGGGGTCAGAACAACGTTCTGGTGATTGGTAAATTATACACTTTGTACATAGCACTAGTCTATGTCGATTGTCTTCTATCTCTTGTTATGTCTTTTCATTTTAGATTAGTCGTCTCGACTTTACATACATATACATTACATCCCATCAACCCATAATTGACTATAGCTATGTACATATATACATACATATGTATGTATGTATGTATGTATGTATGTATGTATGTATGTATGTATGTATAAGTACCACGGTCCCTCATCGGACCAAAATATTTTCCTCGCTAGTATCCCTTCATTTAGCACCCCATTAGGATCCATCACCCTCGTTGTATCATGCTCTTGTCGTCGCGCATGTCAATAACGGCTTTACAATAATTTAACCGTGCTCTATGTTGCATTTTAGGGATTTTCTTGTCTGCTTCCCAATTGTATACCCAGCTCTACGAACTATAAATATGGCGGACTCAGTCCTACCGGTTATAGACTCAGCTCTACGGACTCCCCATGCACATTTTTGAAAGATCTCTCTAATAGGGTTAACTAGCCTTGCTTCCTAACAAACAACATGGCGATGCATGACCTAACATGGTCCGTACACTAGTAGGCAGTGTAGCCCGTTAGGTGTAATCCCTGTCTTTCCCGTTGGCCACTAAGGATTTATGACATTCTCGATCTATGTGCAGCCCTACCCCTTAATTTGTACCAACACATGCTGACATAGCGTCGTTCCTCATTCACCATCCGAATTAGATTTCCTATTACAATCAAGGAAATTCCCCATTTCCTATTTTATTGAATCGAACACCCTTTTCTATTGGGGTATTCCTTTATCTATACACAAGCATATACTCTCTATGGGTCATATGGTTGGATATGTCTAACATCAGTATAATGTATACACAACTACTAGTAGCCACTTACGGTGGGCGGACTTCTATTGTGTAACACTACTGACCTCACATTCTAACCTTCTAGTGACTACGTCATTCTTATTCATTTAATCATTTATTAACTTTAATTGTTCACACCCGTCATAAACGCATACAAAAGGCTATATATATGTGTGTAACTATGTATGTGTTAATTGAGTTTTTAACCCAGTAGAATTCAATGGGAATTAGAACATTCAAATTAAACCAAAACGACTTGAAACTTGATCGGAAGGCCCAAAAATACAAGGCAAAGGACTCCAAGAAGTTTGATTGAAAAATATGCTATCTTTTCGGATCGGCACCGATCTGAATTGAAAGTTCATGGTAGCCCTAATCCTTTTACATTGTGACTCTATGCCTCAACCAAGCGCACCCAACAAGTTGGAAACATTCCAAGCATCTGAGTTCAAGAAGCGAAGGTTCATTTGACTCAGAATGCATTTCAATCTAACCCACTGGAGATTCATCATCAAAACAAGTCAACAAGCTATGAAATTATACGGAGAGCGTCACTATAAAGTAAGAAGCTTGACCAAACAAATCAAAGCTAAAAATTGGCTAATGATTTTGATCGGTACCGATCCAAAAAGATGGCCAATATTGGCTCCAAACATTCTGAGCTCTCTCTGCATAATGACTATAAGCTTCTGACAAAGCGATTCTCGGTCTAAGAGCTTTCCAACCCCTATAAACACCATCTCATTTACAACAGAAAGGGGATCTGCTTTGATCTTTGCTGAAACTCTGCCATTATTTCTCCACTCTACTTCTCCCTCACAACAGCCATTAAAGGGCAACTGAGATCCTTTCGGTTGCCTCTAACAATGATGGCTTGATCTAACTTAGGAATGAAGAGTCATATTGTAATCCAAACTCTTTTGTAATAACAATTGATCAATAAAAGCTATAAAGTGGACGTAGGCTTCGTTAATAGCTGAACCACTATAAAAATCTCTTGTCTCTTTAATTTTTTCTACGATTTACTATTGCTTTTTCTATTTTATTTTCCTTGATAAATAGGGCTGATGCTTTCGCACTCAATCCAGGTTGTTGATCCATTTTTTTGGGTTAACATTTTGGTGCTTTCACTGGGAACCGAACTCAAGCTTAGATCTAGCTATCTACTTTGGATCAGATTGGTTCAGAAGTTAGATCCTCAATCTCTGCTTAGAAGATTTGTTGTTGAAAATCAATGGCACCAGGAAGAAAGAAAACCACCTCCGGAAAATCCATAGGAGCAACTATTGCCAGAGAAGAAACAAGCCCCTAGCAAGTTGAAGTCAACAACTCCAACCTGCAACTTGGAGCTAACACTGGAGATCAAGTGTTAAGATCCTCCACTCAGCACAAGGTTGTGACTAATAGAGAATTGAACCAAATGGTTAATGAAATTAACCAGAAAATGGCAAACAATCAGAAGCCCTTATGGACAAGATAGATGCTCTCTTAGCGCTTTAATCACTAAATATTCCCAGAACGGAACTTGAAGCTGAGGCTGCAGCGGAGCAAGAGAATTCCTTTGTTTCTGGCCTAAATAGGAGAAGTGAAAGGCAGAAGCAAAAAAGAGTAGTGGGCGGAGTTGCAGGAATCACCGTAGAAGTAAACGCAAGCACTCCACCAACTGCAAAGCAACATGCTTCAAGCTTAAATCTAGGTGCGAAAACACCACGGGAAGGTATATCAGTGGATCTCTCAGACTGTGAAGATAATGAGCAACTTGACAACAACAAGTTGGAAGAAAATACTAATGCACTCAATACCGGTAGGGAGGTCCAAACTACTCCTACCGACCAACCGTAAGCCAATGGAACTCCAAGGGAATGGCCCTCCCAAAGATAGGGGAGCCTAGGCTTTAGCCCACTTACCAAGTTCATTTTCAAAATCAAACACTTGGCATAGTCATTGACAGCCAACCCATGGACCACCGGACATCGTAGTCATATATCGTGGATATGTTAAGCACTTGATGAACAAAAGTAAGGGTAGGAGAGATGATGAATGGGGATTCACTCCAAGCAAGACTCCCTTCACTGATGCCATTCTGAATGAATGGTACCCTAAAAAGGTTATTATGCCGATCATTCTGTCTTACGATGGAATTAGAGATTCGAAATCTCAATTGTACAAATACAATTGGTACGTGGATGGAGCAAATGCTTCAAATGCCATTTGATGTAGATATTTTCCCATCTTCCTAGAGGGATATGCCTCTATGTGGTTCACCAGGCTCCCACTAAAATCCATCTCCACTTTCAATGAATTAGCAACAAAATTCCTTGATTAGTTTAGACTTCACACGGCACAACCAAAAGACGTGATGTCCTTATCTAGCCTATTCCAGGGATGAAATGAATCTTTGAAATCCTTTATAAGTGAGTTCAATACCGTGGTAACTGAAATAAGTAACCCAAACAAAGATATGGTCTTTATGGCCTTGGTCCGTGCTATTCACCCCGACACTGAATTCGGGAAATGGATCAAAATGAAACAACCTACCACTATGAAGGATTTTAACCGAAAGGTAAGCCAGTACTTGAGATTGGAAGAGGTGGAGGAGCTAGAAGGAAAACCTTCTAACCCACAACCAACCGACGCTGGCTAGAATGGTAAGGCAGCTAACCAAGGCGCAAACACATCCGAGACCACTGCCGGAAGTGCAGGGAAGGATGGGAACTAGAAAAGGATGAACCAGAATTCCAACAGACCAAATGGAGAAAACATGCAACTTAAAGGCTTGAGGCCTGGAGATTACACTCCGCTCAATGATACTCCAGAAAACATCTACCTTGCTACACAAGGGATGGAGGACTACAAGAAGATGCCTAAAAAGGAAGCAACTAAACAGGAAAAGGGTTCTGGAAAGTACTACTGCTTCCATGAAACACATGGTCACAACACGAATGAGTGCCGAATCTTGAAGAACCTGATTGAAGAACTGATTCGGGAAAATAAGCTTCAGTAGTATGTGAGGAAACCATAGAAACCTGACCAACATGCAGCACCACAAGCTCCTAAAGGCCAGAAAAACCAAGCTGGAACCAGCAAAGAAGGATCTAGACAAACCGACCAAAGACTCATTATCGGAACAATATCTGGAGGACCTCATCCCGCACAAAATAGTTGGGGAGAAATGGAACGATATGAAAGCTCGTTAAAACATGCCCTGAGAGATTCATGCTTTACGATTGAAGAGGGAACTCCTTCTAAGTAGTGGAGAACCCTGAATGATGATATCTTATTTCGGAACCGAGATACTAAAGGAATGGAAGATCCAACCCTCGACCCCATGGTTGTGTCGGTAGGAATCATACCAGCCATGGTCCGATGAGTATTATTGGATAGTGGTAGCTTTATCAATATCTAATTCAGACACACATTTGATCAGATGAAGATCAGTATGAAAGACGTATCCACTTGTTGAACAAAGATCCAAGGATTCACCAATGAAACTAAGTAACCTGTCGGAACAATTGATTTGCCCGTAGAATTTGGGGAAGGCGGCCAAAGAGTCGTCCTCATCCAAACCTTTATTATCGTAGATGAAATGTCCACCTACAATGCTTTCTTAGGTTGGCCCGCCTTAGCAGATTTCAGGATTGCTTTAGCCCAGTGGTGCCTAACCATGAAATTTCCAACAGAGAATGGATTTGGAGTGATCAAAGGAGACCAAAGCGTCGCTAGAGAATGCTACATCGTAGAGCTACGTGAGTCTAGAAAAAATGAAAAGGGGAAAATGTAGGGAAAACTCTCCACATTAGCGAACCTTCCGCATAGCAATTACAAAGCTGCCTCTGGCTTGGGGACCATATCAGATACGGTAAGGCTTTGAACCCTAGAAAGAAGAGTTCATAGGAGGATCGGGTAGCACTGGTAAATTCCCCGAGCTTGGAACAACGGATCATGCATCATTCCTTTATCTAAGACAATCTTATGTATTTCCTATTTCATGCAAATAAGCTATCCTGGAATACCGGAGGCATTGTAAATAGGCAGAACTTACCCAACTTTTATTAATGAAATTGCAGTGCTTTTTGAACCAATAAAACTATGTTCATAAAAGTAACCTGCTAAGTCGACGGGGTCAAATCGACTCAAAACCATTCACTCGATGTTTGAGATAGTGGAACCATGCTCAAGTAGCCCCTATCTACCTGCATAGTCGACGAAAGCAAATCGACTCAAACCATTGGATTGACGGAACTCAATCCATGCCTTCTAAGAACTGTTGTTTTTCCGGCGACACCGGGAAGGCCCAAATCAGAGCCATGCATTTCGTAAGCCATGCACTGCCTCTTGGATTGTGGAATCATGTCCAAGCAAATTCAATTACCTAAGTCACGCATCTCGTAAGCCGCGAGTCGCTTCTTAGTTCGCAAAACTACGACCATGCAAGCCTTAATCCCACCGTACGCATTTCATAAGCCACACACTACTACTCGGGTCAGCAAAATTGCATCCAAAGATGAGGAACTCTCATATTGCAAAATATCACATACTGGAGCAATAAAATGCACTCCAAGAAGCGATACGTGTGCGCGATAGCCTGAATATCAGCATCGTGACGAAATCACTTAACAAAATTTCAAGTAATCGGTGTTGCCCTGACATCGCCAATCACTTAAGTATGTAAATCACTTGAGTGCATAAATTACTTGCCGTGAGGGCACTAAAGAGCTTCGCAGGTATCTCAAGCCAGAAGCTCCCAAAGATAGGAGTTGCAGTATAGACCTGACTTAGGGCAACCAGTCTCATATCAAGTTTTTGGAGTAAACATCCCCGTGAACTAGGGGGCACACACACTCAAACAAAGCAGCAAATACTTCACAGTTCTGTTACTCCAAACAAAACTCCAAACATAAAATTTTGGCAATAATTACGGGACTAAATAAAATAGTGATGAATAAAAAAGAGTGGCATAAGTGCATGAAACATAGATAAGTAGACAAGTGAAGTTACAATCAAAATTCCAACAGTTTTATTACTTATAATGTTTTTCATGTACAACAACAAACAGCGTGGGCCGTGCCTGCACAATATCGGCCAAGAATAAGAAAATAGAAACATCACTACCGTAACAAGAAGAAGAAGTGCGAAGTACAGACTCTGCACTTATACAAAAAGCAACCAAAAAAGCAAAAAATCCACTTCACGAGTACACGGACAAATCATGAGTTCTTGTCACCGCTTCCCCTGTCGCCTTTCCCGCCTCTGATAGACAAATTCTCAGGCTTCTCTCCCCCCGGGGCTATCTCGCTCTTTGAAACATAGCCACTAATGAACCCACCTTTGCCTTTGTGCTTGCGGGATCTGTATGAACTCTTTAATGACCTTTTTTGCTCTTCAACCTTCTCCTTCTTCACCGCTACCATCTGCTACTCGGTCATTGGCTACTTGGCCTCTGCTTTGTTTAGTTAGCTAGCTTGATCTGTCTGCTCCCGTGTATCAGTATCTACCAAGCCTTCCTCTTGGGATACAGAGGGGTAATCCAAACCATGCAGCGCTGCAATTTGCTAGAAGTGCAAACCGGGCTGCGAGCCAGATGCAGAGACGATGGTTGATGCGGTCATAATGGTTGTAGATCTGGCATCATGTCGAGGAGGTAACTCGGTAGGAAGAGAGGGTTGATCTATAATATCAAAATAAAGGGTGGTTATCTCGGTGATTTCTCCAGGCGTAAATTGGAAGTCTTCAAGCATAGGAGAGATAAGAAAATTACCTACTATGGGGGTTTGTTCATGCCCCACAACTTCGAAGCCTCTGTCGCTACCCTCCTTTGATGGCTACACAATTATGGGATAAGTAGAAACGATCCCCTCATCATCACGAAGATGTGAAGACGGCTCGCTAAGGCCTGAAGGAAAATGCCCGGTTACAGCCTTAGTGGCGGTCGTGGCATCAATAGTTTCTCATTCCCTCTCCAGTCTTAATATTTCCTGGCCCTCTACCAAAGCTTGGTGAGATTATTCGTCCAAGTATGCCTGAACCAACTCCTCTTTGGTATAACTGCCACCACTGTTTTGAAATCAGGCCAGAATCTCTTCCCAATCTACAGTAAGCATACGAGGGAACAACGGAACCAAGTAACTAACGCTCCCCTGGTGCAGCACAGA
This sequence comes from Allium fistulosum, assembly GCA_030737815.1. Lineage (NCBI taxonomy): Eukaryota > Viridiplantae > Streptophyta > Magnoliopsida > Asparagales > Amaryllidaceae > Allium > Allium fistulosum. The sequence continues at coordinate 176,984,680 of CM060904.1, forward strand.
GTTGATATAGAAGCCCAAAATGGTAGCATCCAAGCCATCCATCTTCTTTATGAAGGTAGCTTAAAACTCTAAAAAGCTGGTTTCCGTGCTAGCCTTCTCTACCACCAGCTATTTTTGTTAGCATCTAAAGTTGAAAATTATTCGCGAAGAGAAGCAATTTCTTGAGCCTGTTCGGCGATGGTTTTCTTTTGCATCTCAACCATCGTCTCTCTTATCCTCAACTTTTCTTTTAATGCCGCCTCATCAGTGTGGCACTTCTTTATTTCATCTCTAAATATGAGTGCGGCTCGGTCGGTGGATTCTTTCAGCTTCTTAAACAAAGAAGCATTTTTGCTCTCTCTTGAGGGCACCATCCCTATCTTTTTTCAGCCTCTCAATCTCCACATCACGATCCGCGGGCTGCTTCTCATACTTATCCTTTTCGGACTCGAATGAGAGAATTCCTTAGTACTTTTTTTGATTAATAGTGGACAGCTGCATGCATGGTTTTTCCCACCCATCGGCTTGCTCCAAACTGCTCTGAATCGCATGGAGATGGGGTTAATAAGATTCGGTACGAACTGACTTCAAATTGGGATTATAAAAAACAACCCCTCTTAAGAACAAGTTAGGGAATGCAGGGGAGCAGTGGGGAGAATGTAAGTTGCACGCCTAGAAATTGGGAGGAGATGATCATAGCAGCATGAGTAGAGGAGATCATGACACTGGAAGCAGGAGCATTTATCCCAGTGGAAGCACGAAGCTGTGAAGCAGGTTTTCGCTCTTGGTCTCTTTTCGGCCTCTTTGACGGATCTTCCTGCTCAGTCGGACTCTTCCTATTCTCATAGCCACTCCTCTATCACGGCCTTGATCTTTCTCGGCACGACGCCACTTTTTCGCCTCCCTATCCTTCCTCCTCTTCCTCTCCTTGTCAGTCTCCTAGGGAGCACGGTACGTAGAAGAGTGTCTCTGCGAATGTTGGGACTCCAATACTTGATCAAGATCACTTTAAAGCCACAAGACTTGATTCCTGCAGCAAATGATAAAACGACTTTAGGAAAGAGGCATTTGATAAACTAAAGCAAATAATAGTAATATAAAGTGTGAGATCCTAGTGAAGTGTGAGCTGCAGTTTAACGACCTCAGCAGAGTATACAAACCAGATTGGTCACCGACTAATGTTAGGACATTGATTCCTGTAGGGATGATTTGATTAACCTAGGAAGGCAACCCTTCCGAAGTGAAGTCATCCATCGAGTCACCCATATTCGTAAAATTGTCGCTCGTATCTCCGAAGTCAATATCGGCACCTTCCGACAAAGAGCTGGATACAGGTTCATTCTTAGGAGAAGCTCCTTCAATGGGCTCTTTCAAAGAAGGTGAGGGAGCATGTCCAGGGCTCAACTCCAATGCCATGTTACCTAAGTTGACGTCATCCTCATCAGTGTCCCAATCTATTTCTTCCTCATTTAGAGGATGCTCCTCACTGATCTCTCCTTTCTCCTTCCCTTCAATCAATGGAACCTTGCCCTTTCGTTCAACGAACTCTTCTTCTTTCTCTTATGGGATCGATGGCATTTTGAGCAGACTGTCGACCCCGACTTGAATTTGGATCTCCTCAGGGGTCTTCTCTGACCCATCAGATGGATCACTTTCTTCATCATCATCGTCATTGTCATCTTCACCAAAGTCATAGGAAGAGGAAACCGAATAGGTTCAGACTTTAGAGCGAGAAGGAGCACTGACGAATCCAACGGACCTCCCAGGGTGTAAAAGCCCACATCGGCGAAATTTTCATCTATGAGCAAGAACCTAATTGTGCACTCTTAAGCATCGACCACTTTCAGGGTGCTAAGAATAGTGCCGGTTGTCGGATCCTTGTTAATCTTTGTAAGAACTGCATGGAATATACGATCGTTCAAAAGACTTGTAGCAATTAAAGGAAATTCTAAATATGGTGAAAGAGACATACCCCCCATGGTCCATAAACGGGTGAATCCCTCTGGACATTTAGCGAAAAAGAACTGGTTCTTGAATGAAGAAACTTTGTTGGGAAGATCCCGTATAAGTTTCCGGCTACGTTGCGCCTTGATATAAACAAGTGATGGGTTAGCCTCTCTCTTTTTGAATAATAGAAGATACTGCAATTCAGTGAAACTCGGGGCACGATTGAGCGTCTACATGAACAAAACATATAAGCACATCCGTCAGCATGGCATATCCATTTGGAAGGATCTGGAATGGGCCAGCCTTATGTTCTGAAGTGTTATCATTAAGAAGTGACTAAACGGGGGCACTACACCATACATGCACATGTATCGGTGGAAAGCCACATATCTAGAAGGTGGCCTATGAGAAAATTATCTTCTCAATGGCAGAAGCACATCGTCCTTTGGGATATCATATTACGAGCAAATGTTATGCAACATCTTGTGTGTAAGGATTAAAGGAGCTTTCTCCGGAGGATCAAACAAGACTCTAAAGTTAGGAGGAGTGCAATCAACAACGGGACTGACAGAAATCAGGTGACTATATTATTTGAAGTTATGGAAGCGGAGGATCCAGCTGAGATTGACGATGGCTCCGCTTCAGAAAGAGGTGAGTTTCCCTTAACTGATTTGCATTGAGAAGATTTGTGCGTCATTCTATATAAGAAAGCTTGTGTTCAAAAGGGCCAGATATGCCTAATCTCTAAACTATAGACCCTAGCGAAGTTAATACTTGAAATTCGGAAGATAATTGACGTGTACCAACCACCGGTTGGATTCCAAGTATTAACCTGGGGTGTGTGTGATGTGTAGTCTAAGTGGGAATGGGTTCGGTATCTTGAACGTTGTGAACAAACCATTCCATGTAGTTGGCTCATGTAATGACCCGATATTTTGGACCATTCGCATCCACACATGTCGGACTTGAATAATTCAAAATACCGCGTTGTTAATTTAAATTTGGAAAAACTGAACATATACAGTAAATAAATAATCACAGATCACAGACACAGAGTAATAAATGCAGTGGAAATAAAAGAGATAGTAGTTTATGAAGCTACTATATAAATGTATAAGTTACATCAGAGTTAAACCAGATACAACGGAAGAGTAATACGATACATCAGATACAAATCAGAATACATCACTGGAATCATCGAATACTGAAAGCAGAATAGATGGCTGGATCTTCAAGCAAAGCTCCAACTTCAAAGGTGAGTCTCGAATACTGGTACACTCAGTCTGACCCGAGCGTAAAGCAAAACACAAGACACTCGAGTCAGGATTAACATTCTTATATTAATAAATCCAACTCAAGTGAAATAACAACTGAAATACAAGTAACTCAAAGGTTGTTTGGAATAACCATCCTTTAAGGATCCGTTAAACTATCTACTAGGTAGTAATGTACGCTAAGTAGATAATGTCTATCAGTAATATAAGGTATCAAAATAGTGTTAAGGCGTTACCATTATCCCCCTTAACACATTTTATATAAGCGTTATAGTCTATACAGCACTGTAAACTCCACCGTAAACTAGTGGGATATCAGGGAGTACTCCATAGGTATAACACAAAACAAATCGTAGTGGTCGCGAATAAAGGGATACAAGTATGACAAGGCACATGAGGCAATACCCAAGGTAGTGAAACTACCGTTTGCCTGATCCGGACTGGTGAGAACGCATCGCCGCAGCGATCGCAACACCGCGAAACAACACTCCCAAAATCAAGGGTGCACCAATCGACATCAAGTAATGAGTAGTTTTCGAAGAAGTGTGTTCGCTCGAGGTAGCTGACCTCCATTTGGCCCGGCACGGCTCCTGTTTTAGTCATTTCCAATTTGACACAAGTGTCAAGGCTATCCATTATCGTTCTCTTTCTTCAGTCATCACGTACATCATTCCAACCACTTCATTCTGGATCACACTCCGCGCATAGTTATTAAAGTGGTTTTCGGTTTAGACAGTGAGTATGTCCCTAACCGATTCCGGTTTCTTTAATAACTTTCGAAATTATTACACCGATTGGTCATTTATATATTTCGAAAACCAAATCAATTTCAGTTTCAGTTAGAATTTATAAATCAACATTTCATTTCTCTTTCTAAATCAATTTCCACAATTTACGTTTCAAAACTTCCAAATTCATAATTTCAAAATCTTATAATTCAATTTCAATTTTTTTTAAACAATTCAAATATTGATTCAAGTTTGTATATATGTTTCATTCCGAAATCATTTAAATTAATTTAATTTAACATTCAAATCAATTTAACTTCATTGATCGATTTTATTCAATACTCATTAAGTAAATTTGTCATTCAAAACAATTTTCTATTTAATTTCCAATTTATTAAATCAATTACTTAAGTTCAACTTCATTATATCAAAACTTCAAATTTGAATTAAATTAAATTCATCAAATCAATTCTTTAAATTACAAGTCTTACATTGATTCAATAAATCCCTTTTTATTTCTTGTTAAAGAAATTCAATTCCACTTATTTATTTACTTAATTACAAATTTCAAAACTCAGTTAATAATGAAACTTAATTTCACTTATTCAAGAAGTTCAATTTCACTTAATAAAGAATTCAATTTTATTTAATTTTTAAATAATTCAAACTTATTTAATTATTAAACAATTTCAAAACTTTAATTATTAACTAATTTCAAACTTAATTTTTTTATAATTCCAAATTTAAGTATTAAATAATTAAATTTAAAACAACATTCTTTCAACAACTACTATGTTAATATTTTGATTCAGATTATTAAATATTAACATTTCCTTTCATTAAAATTCAAATTCAAACTTCATTTCAAAACCTTATCATTTATTCAAATAAAATCTTTATTTTATTTTTAAATCAAATCATTGACCAATCAGGTTTATTTAATTCTCTATCCTAAGTCAAGTTCATTTGGGTATTTATCATTTCAACCCGATTCCAATTCAATTCAAATCAAAACATAGCAAAGGGAACTTGCAGTGTGATAACTGGGATGGTGTCAAGGTAAATAAACAAGCAATAACAACAATCAGTAACAATCCAATAATTAATTCAAATAATCCTGAAATAATCGTATTAATTTACATTGTTGTTTGTGCAAATTAATATAATTATTTCTAGAATCTACACTATCATTTCATGTAGATTAAAGATTATTACACTAATATTTATACGGTTTTCACTTGATATCCATTATTCAATTTTAAACTACAACGATTTATATAACACATTCAATGGTTCAAGGTGTAATTAAACAAATCCTACGTGTCAATAAATTTAACAGTTAAAGAGGTCATATTATACAAATGTCATTTAATCAAATTTAACGTATATCAAATCTAACTATCCTACATCTATTTCAATTTCAAATTATTTATCACTTACACATTAACAATTTAACGTCCAATGTCAAAATCAAACAATCAATCATTATCAACCAAACTGAATTATCACTGTATAAATAACATATAGTGGTGTCAGATGTCACAGGTGAACTGATACAGGTAATAACAGTGTAAATAACTAACAGCAGCATATTTCAATTGTCGTTTCAATTGAAATCAAATTTAATAAATAAAAGAACATTAATCGTGAGTGATTGCTCACCTTTCGACGCTAGAGATCGAGAATAGACAACAAAGTTGAGTTATGAATTGCAAGCACGACTTCCGAAATAAACTAGATAGGCACAAATCGACGAGCAAAGCTGTTAAATAGGAATTGCCGAAATCAAATCAAAACATTCAACATAGCAACAAATAAAAAAACATGTCCTGCGTCAAAGTTTAACAATATAATTCTATGTGCTACCGAGATCGAAATGGTTTGAAATTTGGTATGAATAAAGATTAAAACTTGTATTTCAAACTGCAAAAGAATCTCTTGATTTGGACAAGAGATGAGAAAAGTTACAATGTCACGAACATAGACTCAGGCAATGTTGCGACTGTCAAATGTTCAGGTCTGGAAACCCCTCTGGGTCTAACTTTCAGGTAAGAAACAGAGGACTGAACCACCTCGTATGAAGCTAAAATTTTATATACAGAAAGTAGAAAACTTTATCTTTTAAACAAAAAGGGAATCACCATATTCCGACGTAAGACGGAAGAGATACGATGCGTCAAACATGAACTCAGGTCGTGTTTGCAGCAGTGTAAAATAATTTCAAGTACAAAAGAATAGCTGCTTGGGTCTAACTTCCAGATCCTCGACCACTAATCAAACGATGTCGGATTTTACTGAAATTTGACAGGCATTAACTAGGTAACTTCGACTCTTTTTTAAAAATAGAATCAACCCATTCCGATAAAACATGAGTGAGATATGATATCGTGAACATGAAGTCTAACTGCTGTTCAGAAAAGAAAAAAAAATAAACATGCAAAATACACAATAGCTCATATATAGACATACGTAGGCTTAAATATACAAACTGTACATACATATTATATATATATATATATATTATCAAATATAAAATTAATATAACTTCTGTTCACAAAACCAAGTTTATATACAAACATAAAAACAACAAGTTGTCTGCCCAGCACACATACTAATATATACAATACTTAGGTAGTATAACATTGTAGTCCAAGTATAAAGTACTGTAATATAAATATCATTCAATCGTATAAATAACTAACATGCTATATATACATATAGCTAACTAAGATCATGCAACAAAATATATCTGTGTTTAACAAAATTTTTGGCGTATGCTTGTATATCATCACAGAACTTCAAATATAAGAAACGCATGAATATGTATGCAGACCTATTAAAATATCCCACAAATGTAAATATATAAATATTGTATAAAATATAGGCTGTCAAATTATAACTACATATATATACTACTAACATATAAATATCACTAACAACTTATACAGCTTTTTGCATATAGCCGAACATACATATATGTATACCTTTCAAATACTATATATATTTACATATAAACTATGTATATATGTAAATGCAACACATATATATAAATATATGCATATCTGAGAAGTTGAAGAGGTGGAGCCGATATGTGGAGGAGGCTTCTGCGCGTATATGACAAGGAAGATGGACGGGTGGAAGGAGGAGTCGGGTCTCTCGACTATGGTGGGTTAGAGGCTGCCGAAGGGAAAAATGGAGATGGTGGTCAGCTGTAGGGCACATAGCGGCGGAGAGGGGAGGAAACTTACAGCAGCCATAAATCAAAACAAAGGAAAATATACCACCTGTTGACTACAAAGTGGGTAGGAAGTGCCGACGTGGATGCCGGGTTACGTGACCTCGTCGATGAGGTTAGGGAGGGGAGGCAGCCGAACTGGCTCGGGTGATGGGATAATCGGTGGAAGGCCAAGTATGCGGAGGGTGGTCTCGGCTTTGGTTGTGAACGGCCGAGAGAAGACGTGAGAAGGAATGGGTTAGGCCAAAAATAATAGGAGATGAAGAGAGAATGTGCTGTCAACCTTTGCTTTGAAACAAATGTTATCTTATTTTTAGGCTATTGGATTGGAAACGTATGAATCGAAAGGTTACAAATAATAATTTCCGAATAATATTAAATGCAGTGAACATTGGAATCATCCAGTGAATCTAAATGGTCACACCAAATCAAAAGGTAAAGGTTTGAATACCGATACGGTCATCCGTTTTACGGATTTCCGCTCTAAACTGGGCTTCAAAACACAGGAACGAATATACTGCGGAGATCAGCATGATGAGACGATCAAAACGGTATACAGATATCAGTGGTACGATTGAATTATAAAAATTCGAATTTTCTACTAGCGAAAAATGCAGCAAAAACGCCGAAAAATAAGATCGATGGAGCTAAAGAGGTCTGAATTTGGAAAAACGAAAAATGACGTCTTGCTCAGAAGATGGTTTAGAATCTTTTTATATAAAAATATTTAGGTTCCGGAAACATTTTATTTTCATCGCTTTTTAACTGATTAAATTGAAGTAAATTTACGCGCGAAATAAACTTTCATATTTTCGGACGAAAATTTACCAGTTGCTATGTTTAACTAGACGCATTCCAAATATCAAATTTTTATTTCAAAATTTTATCGTTTAAAATTTCACAAAATTTCAACTAATTACGTTATTAAAACAGTTAAAATTTTACGGGTCGTTACAGCTCACTCACATCGGAAAGAGCGATCTGTATCACTTGTTAATTTATTTCTTTTATAATTACCCATTATCGATCAACAATCGATAATAGATCCGCTGTCCAAAGCAACACGGAAAGCCCTTCATATTCCATGTACATTGGTCATGCAATGACAAGACCTATCCAAAGCGAGCGACTATAGGTTGATGGGTCAAAATCGAGTAGAAAATTCTTAGCATAAGTTGATTTTAGTTCTCTGAAAAGTGGTAATAGCATAAGATGCATACAAGACGCTACCCTAAGCTATTATCGCCCCCCAAAAAAACCAAAACCGATCCACAAGGCATCATGCCGGGATCGACTGTGTAACTCGGTGCAAGTTAATTCTGACTCTGTGGATGAAGATAGCAAAACATGTCGAGCACTGGGGCAAAACCCTAGCTTCGTTCCATGAATAATTCAAGACTCCATTTACTATCTTCTTCCATAAATTCACAATCGGCTCGAATCGTCCACTGCATCTGTCACCAGCATAACTTTATCACCAATCGTTAATGTAGTAATACACCAAAATCCACATCACCAACCTCCAAAATGGAGAAAAGTGATTTGATCCTCGATTCAAGACAACACAAACTATGGTATTGGATGGATCGGATCTGCAATGCCTTGAAACGGAGGAGATCACAACAGTGGGACCTACTTAGAACGACAACTATAGCTCTAGGAAGCGGCGACTGATGGCGTTGGTAGGGGAGATCGACGACGGTAGCTCCAAAATGGATGGAAAGCTTGGATCGGTAGGCTAGGGCTTGAAGAGATTGGATCGGCTGGAGGACAAACGCTCGGATCGAATGGAAATGAAGTGAAATAGGAGGGTCAGCTCATATAAAAAGAAAGAGAAAGGTGAAAAAAATTGTAAAATACTTGGATCAGTACCGTTTCGTTCACCCAAATTAACACCTCCGAATGGTCTCCAATTTTCCCTATTTAACCTATTCGACGTTTGTATTCATTATGGAAATTATCAAGTCGAGATCACTCCGTAATTACGAACAATAGAGATTCACACTAAGGACTGAATAGTTAACCGGTACGTCATAGATAGCTTTTCAAGATGGCCAGATACGACCAATGAAACTCCCTAAAATAGAAACCCAAAGTTAAACAATTCCATAGCACACCTTGTTTTTAATGAAAGCGTACTCTGGGGGAAAATGCTAACGGATTTTTAACCTAATAGAATTCAATGGGATTTAGAACATTTAGATTAAACCAGAACGACTCAAAACTTTATCGAAAGGCCCAAAAATACAAGGCAAAGGACTCCAGGAAGTTTGTTTGAAAAATATGCTATCTTTTCGGATCGACACCGATCCGATCCAATTGGATCGACACTGATCTGAATTGGTAGTTTGTCGTGGCCCCAATCCTTTTGCATTATGACTCTATGCCTCAAGCAAGTGCACCCAACAAGTTTGGTAACATTCCAAGCATCCGAGTTCAAGAAGTGAAGGTTCATCTGACTCAGAATGCAGTTTAATCTAACCCACCGAAGAATCATCATCAAAACAAGTCAACAAGCTACGAAATTATATGGAGAGCGTCACTACGAAGTAAGAAATAGACCAAACAAATTGGAACCAAAAATTGGCTAAGGATTTGGATCGGTACCGATCAAATTGGATCAAATCGGTACCAATCCAAAAAGATGGCCAATTTTGGATCCAAACTTTCTAAGCTCTCTCTGCATGACGACTGAAAGCTTCTGACAAAGCGATTCTCGTCCAAGAGCTTTCCAACCCCTATAAATACCATCTCATCTACAACAGAAAGAGGATCTACTTTGATCTCTGCTGAAACCCTGCCATTATTTCTTGACTCTTCTTCTCTCTCACAATAGCCATTAAAAGGCAACTGAGATCCTTTTGGTTTTCTCTAACAATGGTGGCTTGATCTAACTTAGGAAAGAAGAGTCATATCGTAATCCAAACTCTTTTGTAACAATATTTGATTAATAAAAGCTATAAAGTGGACGTAGGCTTCGTTAACAACCAGACCACTATAAAAATCTTTCTCACTTTACTTTTTCTGCAATTTACTATTGCTTTTTCTATTTTATTTGCCTTGATAAACAGGGCTGGTGCTTTCACACTCAATCTAGAGCGTTGATCCGGTTAACAGTATGTTATTTAGTTATTTTGCCTTCATAATTTACTACTAATCATAATTCTTTACTTCTTTATGCATTTATATCTTACATAGTTTAAGACTATTTACCGCTTTCTTTTTAAAAGATTTACAATGCCCTTTTTTACATTCTTTTACCTTTTTCCCAATTCATATTTCTATTCCCTTTTTAACATTTAACTTATTCTCTCTTATTCTTTAATTTCTTTTCCTTATTTAATTCCTATCTTTATTTATATCACGCATCTATTCTCTTAAAATATTCTCTTCACATTTATATCTCTTCACTTAACACTTAGGAATTTTTTGCATTTTAATCAAGTGGAATTACCTTTCTCCTAATAGAAAGATTTACACCGTAAATTTCTATATCGTATCCAAAAAGGAAGGTTTGTGTTGTGTTTAGAATTACAAGGAATTATCTCTTTCTGTAGTTATTAAAATAGACAATACAAAATACGGTAAAAATGCCTCTTTTATATATCTCTTTTTTTGAGGTGTATTCCTTGTCATTTCAAACAACGCACTTTTATTTATTTTAAACTTGATAATGTATATAAATTCATATTGGAACATCTTAGATTCCAATGAATTAAAATACCACTTAAACCCCTAAATCATATTGTGATTTTTTTATTTTACATTCGTGTTTACAATATTCATTTTCAATAACAAATTTGGAATTATTACATCATTTATAAATTCATGGTCTATTATTCAATAATAAATATAGGGATTGCTAATACCTAAATATTTTTCTAGATTTACATTCATATAACATATAGATATATTAAGTTAACAAATACAGAATATGTATATAGCTTTTTTAATTTCATTGCATGTGTATATGTCTAGCCAACAACTCCAATGTACATTTCAGGCATATAGGAATAAATCTACAATGATATAAATCTAATATTATACAAAAGTATATAATTATTCTCACTCACCTTTTAGTTTTCTAAATCTCTAGATTTAATTCATGTTATTCCACTTTGACTTCCTTTTCTCCCTATTTGGATTTATACACCGCAAGCATATATAGATTTGAAAAAGATCTAGACTAGAAAAGAGATTTGGAATTTGATTTGTAATTTAGATTTGGATTAACAATTAACCTTGGCTTTGGCGATTTGATTTGAACCTATTCTCATCCTCAATCATTTCTACAATTCTTCTATCGTCTATACGTATAAACTAGAATTATTTCTACGGATTAAGAATTTTGGAGCAGAGAAATTGGCAAAGCTCCTGCGTCGCTTCGAATATACGAGTTTAAAATTGAGGGTTTAGGTCTATACTAGTGTGAACCCGTGCTTCGCACACGGATATAACAAAATATATTTGTTGCAATTAGAAATTTAATTATTTTGATAAATAACCAAAATATACTATTTACAGGAAGGAATTATAAAACATTGCTATAATATCAAATATAAGTATTAAAATTAGTATAGAATCCTTATTGAGTCAACGTAGTAATAGGACTGAATGCTCTTAAACATATATCAAGGCGAAAGAGTTAAAAGGGCAAAGTGGATTTGTCAGTAGTAAAAAAAGCAGCAGATGTAATATGGCGAAATACGAAAGCAATAAAAAGCACGGTTCTATAAAATATGACTAAAGACGTGATCATAAAATAACGTTTCCACCATGCTGGTTTAATTATTAACCATGGTTGTCTTGTGAAAATACACGTTTTCAATGGCAATTGCCCTTTTTATTACGTTACAATGGGAAAGTGAGCACCCAATGATATTCAAATGCTAGGGGAACGATGGATTAAGTTTATTCACAGACCTGTATTAATGATTTTGCAAGAAAACTGGTATGTTTTGAAATCTCATTTATTTTCGTTCATTAAAATAAAAAAATGACAAATTATCCCTGGGGTGAGATATGCCTTCCATTGACAAATACGGAGTCACTACGATTAAATGGTTGGTATCTAAACCATACATGATTTTTGCACCAAAATTAAGAAAGATGATAAGTTCTGGTAAACCACATGTTCATCAAACATTAATATTGAAACTGTTATGTCTGTCACTTACTACCACTTCCGATTCCTAGTTTTTTTGTCAATACAAATTCTATTGTTTATAGAAAAGTATTACGATACAATGATAATCCAGTCAAACTATTTCTATATGTTGATTTGCTGTAGATTTTAAACACACGAATAATTAAAGAAATGTCTATTTCTTTGTACGAAGCTTCAGACCTGAGTAAAAACCAAAGAGAATCAAGTTAGATGAAGTAAAATGTTTTATATGGTTTAAATATTACAAACATTCAAAAATAGTTGAAGAGTGGACATCGGCGAAAAAGACACATGTACACTGACCTGATAACCAATATTGAATTACCGACCTTATTATAAATATGTGAAGAAAAGCTATATGATATGCATAGTGATAACCGCTAAACAAAGACAAACCGCTAGATGAACATGCCAAAGAAAAAACCTAAAAGCTTAAGAACATGACCTAAATTATTCAAATTAGATATGACATTCATATCAGATAACATATATGAAATTTTAAGAACAATGGACTTGAACTATGGAGCAACTCATCTTTGAAAATAAACGATCACCAAATAAATTCTACAAACAATATGAATATTTATTATTTATCCAACATGTTGAAAGAAAAAACACATTAGTCATAAAAGAACAAATTCGCGATTGCTAGTAGAAAATAGAGAAAGAGCCTATAACTACAGAAAACAATAAGTTGAATTATTATAAAAGATATTAAAGCTCAGAGCTAAAACGTATAATCAAAGCTTATAAATACACACACTTCTATTAAAAACATATATTTACAGGTTAGAATATTTGTATAAGATATATCAAACTTATGTATACACTTATTCACTTATTGAAGCAGTACCTTTTAATAATAACAAAATTATTAATATAAATCTATATGAACTTCTTGGTCTTATACACACACGCAAATATAATATAGACACACACGCGCACACATATACATACGTACATATACACACACATAAATGGTAATGTAGTATATGCTTAATCCTTCAATGAAAATAGAAAAGATAAAAAGAGGATTGCACTTAACACTGTAAAAAATATACTAAAAAGGCAAGAAATATATTCTATATTTGGTTCATATAATATGTAAATTAACCAATATTTAGCATATATTTTAACCTTCATGTGGAGCTTCAAAACTGGCTTGAGTAAGTCAAAGTACATCTAAACAATGAAAACCGATAAAAAGACCAAACATGTGAGGAAATAATTATTTTATAAAAATATAAATCAATTTATATACTAATTAAACCAAGGGGTATAATCTAAAATTGGGAACATTAACTCTCTACAGTATAATAAAAAAGAAATATTTGATACATCTTAAAATAGAAAAGATTTTTTCAACATAGTATTGCTATAGATATGGTATCAGCGAGTAGTACAAAATATACACATGATGCCAAAGTTGGTTTAGTCCAGTAGAAGTACCTTATATATGGAATAAAAAACAATTATTTCTTGAATCTCTGTTGTTAAGCAACCATCACAAATTACTGCCAATTTGGTCATTCAAACCTATAAATTAAGAGCATTTCAAACATAATTAGCAGCTATGTGGATGCAGCTATGCTTAACTCTGTAAATGTAATGAAAAGATTTTGGGTGTAGAAAAGTTCATTTACTGCAGAAAATAAATATCCATAAACACACTTTGACTAAAGAACAAAGTTTAAGCATCCAAAATAGACATAGCAAAGAAACACCTTATACTACAATATCATAACTGGTAAACAAAGATGAAGGTAGACCTACATACCATAGTTGATGCACATTTGAAATTAGCCATAACAGTAACCTATAAGGAAATGTTATATTCAACAAATAAACTGAGAGAAGAATTGTGTAAGAAAAATTGATCGTGGAATCAAATTTTAAAACACTTGCAAAACCATAACGTCTTTAGTTTAGCAAATTTATAGCTTTCAAAATCAATTTAGTGCATTGAAAAAGTGAGGAACAGGTGAAAAGAAAATTACAAAATGGAATCATTATTTGGTTAGAAAGTAATTTAATAGAAATGATAGCTTTCATCAAATTTGTTTTTATAAAAAACTTTCATTCTAAAATATAGAAAATAAAACCCAAATACTATAAATAAATAAAAATAGAAATTGGATTAAAATTGACCTGAAAATCATGCTTCTTTTTTAAGCACTGGATAATCCAAACGTATTTTTTCTATATAATTGCATGCAATAAAGAATTGATTGTTAAGAAAAAAGGGTAAATCAGTGTTGCTGCAAAAGCATCAAACGAAAAAGATACAAAATAGTTATTTTGAATTTAAGACGATGACATAAGAGGGAGATGAAACAAAAGTGTTTACATGAATAAAATTATGAAACATCAATAAACATAGTGGATGAGGTAATAAAATGGATATTGGTGAAGAAATTTGTATGCGGACTATCGCATGCATTTATTCAAATGTTGTGTGATTTATTATTGTATCAAAAACACATTCATATTTTTTTCCTAGTTAAACATTTATAATAAACATTTAACCTGTGTTTCTAATACCCACCCACTCACATGCATTATCTTTTTTCATTCCAGAATGTTAAAGTGCTTCTAATTATTGGAGTCTAATTGAATTGCTTTAAAACTTAGTATCCAATTGTTTTGTTGGCATTAGTGAATCAAAACAGAACTATGTGGTAACCCCAAATCAACTAAACATCCATGGAAAGTGAAATTGTGGAGCATGATATATATTGTCGTTATTGTGCATTTGCAGACAGGATGGAAAAGAATATCGGGTTAATCACCAAAAGTGTCATTTCACTATGGTTAATTCAAAGAAATATTTTTATTTCCCCATCATCCATGGTCTCCAAAGTAATTGAAATTGTACAAATCTAATCGGTTTTATGAGATAAACATAATCGTGCACCCTAAGTTTAAATGATCATGAATACTAAGAAATGCAATAACTAACCTTTTGAAATTTCAAAATATTTATGGTGTCTTGTTAGATCACAAATGAAAATTATTAGGAAAACTAATTATGAACCTTTTATACTTAGGAATAACAAACATTGTACTAAAATTTAATGAGAGAACTCTTGTTATGCACTCGGGTTTGTATCATTATTTACATGGATGTTGACTGAACTTTGATAGGTACACGATATTCATAATGAGATGTTTGTGCACAAAAGATGTGTAAAGCCAAGACTAATTTTAGATACCTGCCTTAAACAGCATGATAAGCAAATTGATACAAAGCATACATAATTTACCAAATGACCTTTGAAAATGTTGCAATATAGCTCAATTAAAAGCAAACCATGAATGGCAACTTCCATTGCTTGATCAGTAGTAAAGCAAACGCCAACAGTCTCAACAAACCTTTGTGTGTCTCAAAACCTGTAGAGGTAGCATTTATGATAAATGAAAAAGTGATTATATAAGTTATTAGTAATGACAGAGACAACCAAGCTAAATAGATAAACTATGGTTATTAGAACAAAACCAACCTAAATATTGTTTAATTGTTAAATGCAGAGATGATTGACATTTTTTAAAATATTTACCAATATTAAATATGAGATTCTTAATTTAAGTATGTTAAGAGGTAACAGATTTCATAAAATTATACTCTATATCAGATCTATCTTGCTGCTTTTGGATTCCCTGAAAACTTCCTAAATAAAACTGATCAAATAATGTAATAACGATAATCACAAATCCAACCGTCGGTTTTAAATTGCTCAGTTTCATGTATACACAGCTTTTGACAATCTGGAAATAAAATGGAGAAATTTTTTATCAAATAATTCGTAATTGGAAAATTCGAAAACAGTAATAAAATACCTAGATCACAGATTCGTTAAGGATGTTCTTGATTGACTGTGGATCTAGCAAATCTGCAAAATCATTATACATGAAATTCTCAAAATCAAAATTACAAAATGACCTAAAAAAATAATATAGAAAATTTTATCAAATAATTCGATTAAGAGCTGGAAAAATCAAAAATAGAAATAGTGGATTAAGGAGATTAGTACACGTGAAATCAAATGCCGAATAGTAATTGGATCGTAGGAAATCAACCAAGGAGTTAGAGAGTAAGGAAAGGAGTGGAGAGTGGATATTGATGTAGAGGGAAGGAATTGAGGATGTCAACTAAAACCTAGGGTTTAGACGTTCGATTTTATTTGATTTGATCGGAAGTCTAGAAGTGAAGATGAGAGAATAGAGGCCATTAGCAGGAAAAATAAATTTTGTTGTTTTGTTTTTCCTCCAATTACGGAGATGAGAGGAAGAATGTGACGCTTAGGAAGAATAAAAGAAAGGAAATATAGATTTAGAGACTGTTCAGTTGCCAAATTTCAAGGGGGCTTGTGTGAGCTTGAAATTTAACTCACTAATAATAATATAGTATAGATTTATAGGGGTTCAAACCAATAACAGCCGTCCTATTAATTTATATTAAATCTAGGCCGATTGGTCACACTTTACTATTAATTTTTTGTACTAAACGGTCGACCATCTTGGGCCCAAGGTCGACTGCTACCGGTCGTGATAGAGTTAGGGTATGCGCTAGGGGAAATTATGTAATTTGTTACATATATCTAACTCAATAACCAATCTTTTTCGAAACCTAATGTATTTTCTTTCTATTATATAGTTGATATAATGTGGTTATATAAATTAATTAATTTAACTAAAATTATATTTAATAGAAAATCCATAAATGGTATGTTTTGTGATACTAGTTACAAAGTGTTGTAATCATGAGTAATTTATCATGATGAAAACAAATATACCATTTTAAATGTTCCTAGTCAAGATGCATTGAGACAAGATATCGATGTATCCATTGAGACTAGAGTATGTAACGATCTCCAAATGTTGGACAGTGTATTACTCATGGTTGTTTGGGGTACTAAAGGGTTACGTACTGATATTTATTGGATAACTATGGAATGACTCACTCGATAGTTTTCCATTGGTTAATATAACTAAGGTCAAAAAGAAAATATCTATGTGACTGATTTACATAGTTCTCTCGACTTGAGAATACCGTGGACCTTCAATATGAAAGCTCCGCTTTGATTACAGTCAAATCATGGATGACGTTCCATCGAGTGATTGTAGTTGGGTCGAGTGGAAGTGAAGCACTATCCAAGAGAGGATTTGTCTCCTCGGTTATATGAGTCAACTCAAGTCGACTCAAAGTCAAAGTCTCTGGCCAGAGCATTTCGGTTAATAATAATTGTTATTATTGGACCAAGGACTTTGTGTTTGGACAATAGAGTTGGACATGGATGATATTGGAATTTTGACTATTGCCAAATTCCGTAAGTCCAAAGCAATATAGTTTTGATGAAGAGAATTGGTGTAAATAAATATCACAATCGGGTAACGGTTAATAAACTGAAATTGGATTTTACCAAAACTAAGTAAGTGTCAAATTTGGCCGAAATGTTATGCCAAAATGTCACACCACCTTCTAAGTGATGTGTGAACGTTAACATTCAAATAGTTGATGTTAATCATTGACCGAATTTATACCCACGAGTCACATAACCGAAATGATGAATTCTCTTTAGACCAAACGATTTAATTAGTTTATAATTGTTACAAATTAATTAAATTAATTAATATTTATGAAATATTATAAAATTTGAATTTGATTTGAGGAAAAAATATTGTTGTATATATATTTATAATTATTGTAAATATATCGATTAATATGAGATATCGATAAGGATTATATTGGATTTAATTAAATATATTTACTTGGGTTTAAATAGGCTATTAGCCCATGAAGTTGGAGGCAAAATTTCGGCAGCAAACATTAATATAGGAGGCGACCAAAATAGGGTAAAGGGTTTGTGATGGATGGTAGAGATTTAGTGAGAAAAGGAATGTGATGTGATCCATATTTCTCTCTGATTCAACCATTATAAAAGGAACCCTAACCCTAACTTTAGAAGAGCTTTCTATCTCTTTTATCTTAGCCGAATTACACCTTCCAAAAGCTCCAATAAAACTCAAATCAAATCAATTCAAACTAACAACTATTTGATATGTTTATAAAATTAAAAAACAACTTTTAATTAAGGATCCGATACACACAACTAAAATCATTATATTTTATTAATTAATTTATACAAATATTAATAAGTTAATTAATTTGTTTATATGATTTGTATTAAGCTATATAATTATTTCACATAAATAACTGAATTAATATTTTTCAATTGTATATTTACATTGATTATGATATTTAGTAACCAAAAATTCATTTTTGGTAATTATTTATTATTATTTAATTGTCACACGAATTAATATATTAGTATAAAATAAATTATGATTCATAAAATTAAACTGTCATCATAGAAGCTCTCTCTCAAAAAATTAGATTTTTTAAATCTATTTATATATTTTATAAAAATCATTTTTAAATTGGAAAAAAGTATTTAATTAATAAAAAATAAAATTTTGACTTAGAAAAATTTGAAATTTTTTCGTAAGCTATAAAATATCATTTTTGATTTTCTGAAATTTTAAAATTTGAAATATTTTCTATCATTTATTTATTGTTATTTAACTAATTAATCCATAATATATATATATATAATTAAACTTAGAGCTTTTGTGTATTCAATTTGGAATGCAAAAATATAATTTTAAAATTTATATATATTTATATAAACTATTCGAACTCATATTTACATAAATTATTATATTTATATTTATGTACACACACACGTATTGTTATATATATATAATTATTTTACTTTAATACTTACATATATATAACATGAACACTAAATATATATATATACACATATTAAAAAAATTAAAAATTAAACATATATTTTGCATATATATATACGTTTATTTAATATTTAACACCAAAATATTTTAATTATAAATATATTTATAATATTTTCTCATAATTTTTATACATACACACACACTTGGGTTTTTATATAAAATAAGTATAAATATATACACATAATTGGAAAACATACAATAGATACGGGATGAGCTAGCATGTCTGTTGCGATGTAAATCCCAACATCTATATACAAGCATGTTATACCTTGCACGGAATATCATATTACACATGCACACACATACACATATGTATATGATACATCTGTGTGCTAATATATAAATTGAAAACAAATTAAATAAATTTCTATCAATAATTTATGAATTTAAATGAAATATATGATTTTATTTAAATTAAATTTAGAAATGTTCTAAATAAATTAGACTTCATTGGCCCAATAAAGATCTAATAGGGTAATTGTTTGGAAATTCATCCATAACTTCCGCTGTGGGCTGGCCTAGTTTCAACAATGGTATCAGAGCCCAATAGCCTATATGGTCTGAATTAGTTATGTTAGGGTTAACAATTAAGCTCACAGCCAAAAGTTATCACTAATAGAAAAGACCCAAATTTGAGTTAGGCCTTGGGCTAATTTTTAAAATTGTTCGAAAAATAAAATATAAAATTTTAAATTTTAAAATTAAATTTAAAATAAGATATAATTATATTATAATAGTTATAATATAATAAAAATTTCAAAATGTTTGAAAAAATATATATTAATTTCAAATTTCAAAATTTGTTAATTGGATTAATTAAATAAGTTAATTAATAAAAATATATGTGCATGTATTATGTATTATGATATATGTTACGATATTTTAAAAATGTCTAAAATAACATAAGTATACATGTATGTATATGAATTGAATTTTGAAATTAATATAATTTAATTAAAATTATTTAATTGAATAAACAAATTAAAAGTTAATTAATTATATAAATTAATTAAAAGTTAATTAATTAAGTGAATTAATTAAAGGTAATTAATTAAATGAATATACACATATATAAGATATATGTGTAATACTATAAAGGTTATAATATGTAATAAATATTTAATATAAATGTTATATTAAAATAATATAAATTTAATTAAATGTTAATTAACTTAGATTTAATTAATATATCGATTCATTTATATCGAATTCCTTTGATGGCATGGACTCCCATTGGGATTAATTGGCTATGTTGCCAAATTGGCAAACTTGTATGCTTCGATGAGAACACTGAGAAGATGAAAAGATTTGAATACGCAAAATGCCTGGTTGAAATTTCACCAGATAAAGAACTCCCTGACTCTCTCAGTGTAGGTGAAGATAATTTATCCACTGTCTTGATTTATTATTCTTGGAGACCCCTTATTTGCACTCATAGCTACATTTTTGGACATTCAATCAAAAATTGTGAACATTTTGCCTGTCAGGATGTTGATATGGCTAACAAGGAAAGTGCAGTTGATAATAATGGTAATAATCTGAAGAAAGACAAAATGGAAGAGACAGTGGAAACCATAGCTAAAGATAAGGAGGAAGGGATTAAAGATAAAGAAGATAATGCTCTTGATAAGGATTTTCACATGGTTAACAGCAAATGACATATGATGAATAAAAAGAATACTGGTAAACAACGGAAGTGGAGGAAGGTTATTTCTTCAAATACTGTGCCTGTGTTTCCATAAAAAAGGTACTGGACTCTTGTGCAGTTGATGATGGATCTTTGATTGGTGACTTTATTGTGCATAAAAATGGATTTGAAATTTTGAAGATGGTGAAATAATCAGTGATGATGTTGGAGAAGTGGAGGAATTACTGAATGAAGACATATATTGGATGTTTCTACTGTTAGTGACACTAATGCACATGTTCACCATGCACAAAATATAGGTGCAAGTGCTCATGCACGCAGATCTGGTTCAGTTGTGATTGAAAAGGAAAACAATGAAGCTCTGAATCATAAAATATATACAACAGCTGATCTAGTAGTTCAATCTGAAACAACTAATATACACTCCCACACTCAAACTCTTTTACCTAATCATCCTCATTCTAACATTAATGATCCCAATATCCACCATAACTCTTTGCCACATCACCTCACTTCATCTATTTCAACTCCTGATGTTAATATCTCCACCCATCCAACCTTTCTTGATCATACTACTATCAATTCAAATATTATTCCCCCACAACAATCAAAATCTGACCTCAATGCTCATGCTCAATCTCCTGTACATGCACTGTCTCCTATACATGTACACACATAGTCAAATTCAATTTCCATCTCTGCTCCTATCTCTTCATCTGTTCGTTCATCTCTCCCTTTGAGTAACCTTCCTCTTTCCTCTAACCACTATTCTAATTTATCCCCTCCACCTTACAACCTCCTGAATTCATCATTCCTTTCTCTTACTACCTCTTCTAAAGGCAAAAGAGGAAGACCAAAGAAAGTTCCCTCTGCATCAGTTGACCTTGATAATGGCATCTCAATCACTTCTGAACAAACATGCCCATTGCAAACCTCTGGAATCCTTCCTTCCCCTACTGGTATTAATACCAGATCAAAATCTATTATTCCTTAATGTTACACAACACTGGATATTGGAATATTAGGGGTGCTCACTCTATGGAAAAACAAATTAAAATTATACACCTTATCAAAACTTTCTCTTTACAAATGCTGGTGATTGCAAAATCAAAACTAAATCATGATCTTACTAACAAAATTTGCTCTTTCATTAACCCATTTTGGTCCTATCTCCACAATCTTGCTCAAGCCCCTTATGGTAGATTGCTTTTGATATGGAACCCCTCTTTCTTTTCTATATCCCCTGTCCTCTTCCATAAACAGTTCATTCATTTAATGATCACGCATCCTGAATCCTCCACTTCATTTAACTTCACTACTATATATGCAGAAAACTCTAAAGTCCACAGGCAAGTGTTGCTTGATTTCATCCCTTCACTCTCTACCGCATCAATTCCATGGTTATGCCTGGGTGACTGGAATTGCATGCAATTTGCAAATGACAAACTTGGGGGTATTCCCTTATCTATCCACTCCATAAAAACTTTAAGCAATGCTATTCAGGCTGCTGATCTCCTCCCAATTAATAGCACTGGTTGTTTTTATACCTAGAGCAATTGTAATCACAAAAATTCCCCTACTTTATGCAGGCTTGACAGAGCATACCACAACTATAAATCTATTCTCACTTGGCCTTCCCTTTCTACCTTTTTCCCACCCCTTTCCCTCTCTGACCACTCTCCTATAATACTTAATTTTGGTAGGGTTGCCATTAATAATCCCTCCTCTTTTTCATTTTTTAACAACTGGACTGATCACCCTTAATTTTTGTGTTTAGTTAATGACAAGTGGAGAACTGATGTCTTTGACAATCCAATGTATGTTTTGCAGGTTAGATTAAAAGCTCTTAAGCAAGAATTGAAGACATGGGCAAAGAATATTTTTGGTGATGGCATCAAAATGTCCTATGACATAAGGGCTCAACTTCATGTTGTTCAATTTTCCATGCAATCATTTCCTATTATCTCATCTCTGGTTGAGCAGGAAAAAATTCTACAGAAATCTTTACAACCTGCACTTGTTGAAGAAGTGAGAATGGCTAGGCAAAAATCCAAAGACTGCTGGTTATCCCAAGGTGACAAAAATACTTCATTCTTCCACAAATCCCTTAAAATTAAGCAGTACAACTCTAATATATTCTCCGTGCTTTCCCATGATAACATTTCTTGTAACTCCCCTAAATCCGTTAACAAAGCCTTTCTATCTTATTACCGTGGTTTTCTTGCTAGCAAATACACTCCCTCCCTAAAATATCCTCAACTGCTAAACTCTCCTTAATTGCTGAAGTCACTCCTGTAAAGATTCAACAAACCATATTTTCCATGAATTCATCCTCTTCCCCTGGCCCTAATGGTTGTACTGCACATTTCTATAAAACATGTTGACATATAATTGGCACTGATGTTATCAAGGCAGTTAGAAACTTTTTCCAAAGCAGCAAGATGCTTGGTGGTATTAATGCTGCAAGGCTAGCCATGATTCCCAAGTATATTTCCCCCATTTCTGTCACCCAATTCCATCCTATTGCATGTTGTAATGTCATTTACAAATGTATATCAAAAATCATGGCCCGTAGAATGAAAATTGTACTTGCTTCAATTATTTCCTCTAACCAGTCTGCCTTCCTCCCCAATAGAAATATTATAGACAACCTTCTCCTTTCCCAAGAACTTATGAGAGGGTATACCAGAGCCAATTTATCTCCTAGAGTTTACTAAAGATTGATATCCAGAAGGCCTTTGACACTCTCCAATGGAAATCTATTTTAAACATTTTATATGTTATGGACTTTCCCCTCCCTTTACTAGCTTGGATTTACACTGCTATCTCATCAGTTACTTACTCCCTATCTATTAATGGATGAAGTATTGGATATTTTAAGGGTACTCAAGGCATTAGATAGGGTGATCCCATCTCTCCTTATCTATTTATCACTGTTATGGTACTATTAAACTGTATGGTGTGTAAGGCTGTGGCAAGTAAGACAATAGATATTCACCTTATGTGAAAATATCCTCAAATTACAACTCTTATTTTTGCTGATGATTTAATCTGGTTCACCAAACTTAATATAAAATCAATTACCAATGCCGTGAATACCCTAGCTAAATTTCATTCAATCACTGGCTTATCAGTCAGTAAAGAAAATCAAAAATTCTAACTACTTTGATCTCTTAATCTCTCATCAATGTCATTCTTCAAATTTCATCCTTGTAACCTCTTCCCCTTAATGATTTATACTTAGGTACTCCACTCCTTTCATCCAGAATCTCTTCATCTCAATGTTTACCTTTATATGATAAGATCATGGCTAAATTATCATGCTGGCCTGCTGCCAAATTTTCTACTGCTGGTAGACTGATAATTATTAAATCAGTTATCTCTTCTATGTGTCTATATAATGCTAGAATATATATCTGCCTAACTCGGCCATTAACCATTTTCTTTGGCATGGTAACCCCCACTCATCCAAACTGGTGCCTATTGCATTCAAAAAAGTCATGTTGCCTCTTCGAGTTGGTGAACTGGGTATAATGAATATGAAACTACGAAATAGAGCTGCTTGTTCTTCCCTGATAAATAAGCTTCTCTCTCCTACCTATAGCCTATGGGCTAACTAGACTAAAATAAACCTACTGAAAACCAATAATTTTGGACTATCCCTATGCCTACTGATTGCAGCTGGACATGGAGATGTCTGTTGAAACTGAAAAATGATCTCCTCCCTTTTTCCAAATACTCCACCCTATATCCTTCTTTGATCTCATTCTGGCATGATCCTTGGTTTGCTAAGGGTATGATCTTCTCTAACATTATAGATTCTAACCTGAAATCAATCTCTTGCATTCCTAAAGTTGCAAAGGTGGATGCCTTTATGCATGATGGTAAGATTTCTCTCCCTTATTCTAGCTCTTCTTTAATCAGGTTTGTTTGGAGCTTTGTTGAGGCCTGCACATTTGATAGACCCAAATTCCACTGCACTTTGGATAATGTCAACAATACCATCAACCATGTCTATTAACTCCTAAACCTCCATAGTTTAGTTATTTTGTTCCCTTGGCATTCAAGAATTTGGTCTTCTACTGGCAAGCCTAAAGACAATGTGATGCTATGGAAAGTCATTAGCAATGCAATTCATACGCAAGATAACTTGGTACACAAAGGTCTATTGCAAAACTCTGTGTGTATACTCTGTAACAAAGCCCCTGAAAGCACCCTTCATTTGTTCTTTGCGTGTGAGTTCTCTCACTTTATCTGGAAGAACGCTATGACCAGGTTCGAGCTTCATTCTCCACTGCTTGACCCAAAGGCTGAATGGCATAACATATTTAAGGCCACTCGTTGGAGGACAGTCAAAGGGAAGTTGCTCTTAAAAATTCTGAAGAAATTTGTTAGTTTAATTTGAGAAGAAGGCAATGCGAGATTGTTTGGTGGTTTGATGAAGGATATGGCAGCGGTTTATGTTGGCCTAGTTAGAAATATTGAGTGATTGTTGTTAACCCTGTTTAATTCTTTGGTATTAGATAGGGTTATTGTACTATCACCTGTTTGTTTTGTAATGTTTTTTTCCTTGTAATTTGATTATGCAATAAATGGTAAAGGACCATTAAACCCCACCGACTTTGCCAAAATATAATATTATACATAAGACTGTTATATAACTAGTATGAAATATAAAAGTTATATAATAATAAAACTTATATACTATGATGTATAAACTAAACGTGGAACATTAAAGAAATCCTAAACAGACTTAATGATAAATACATATGTATTGTATGTACACCATGATTTCAGATGTGTCTGATACTTGAATCACAAGGGCATTTCATAAAAATACATTATTTCATAAGTCGATATCACTCGATATAATATATTGAAGATTATGAATCTTCAATATAAAGTTGTCCTCTTTCATTTATATATTAGTCGATTACTTGCATACTCTTTAGTTGTTGAGCTTTCCTCAAGCTAAGTATATTATATGTAGTACTATTAATTTATTGAATAGACGAGGTAAGATAATTGCACATATTTTTTAAGCTTCCCTTAAGGTATGTGCATTATACTTAGGTCATCGTGAAATGATAGGTCCGAGTGAATAGTCCAACTTTACTTGTTGAGCTTTCCTCAAGGTAAAGGCGGAATTAGGACTAGGAACAACGGGTTAGGAGCTATATGTGATACAATCGATAAGGAGTTATCCATCGTATGTAGGCCTATGATTTGTTGAGCTTTTCTAGAGGTCAGAATCCCAAGGTATACAAGTCCTAAAACTCGCTAGTGAAGTCATAAGATTTCTATGTTTCGCTTAGGGTTTGGTGAAATATAAAAAACTAGTGGGGGCCTTATTAGAAAATGAAATGATAGCATTTAACCTTTTTAATATTATAAGAACATATGCTATATAATGCTATAATAATCTACAATGATAAATTTTTCCATTTAATATGATTGATAAAACGGTTATCAATTAAGATATACAAGTGAACTGAATTGAATATTGACAAATAGAAACATAACATATACTTACTAATAAATGTCTATTGCATCTTAACGTTTCTACATACAAGCAAGTACCTAATTTTACAACTGCTTATTACGTTCGTAATTTGATCGCTTATGTGCTTATTTGCTTGAGGTCGTGTATTGCATTCTATGAATTTCGAACTCTAAAAGCAATATGAGACCATGGATATTTGATCCATATACTATCACATATAAATGTTATATGGGAAACAATCTGTAACGACCCTTACTTTTCAGTAACATTATTTAGGACATTTAATTAGTTAAATTAAATAAAATAATGTGATGATTAGGGGATTGAGATTTGTGATTACTAGGGGTAGCCGTGCCAACATGAACCAATGAGATAAAATGGGTTAAAATAAAATAAGTTAGGGAAGTTAGATAACGGGCAAAATAGGAATAAGTAGATCTTTATACCCTAAACCCTTACACTCATTCATTTCATACGTTCATTTGCAAAAATTAAAACTAAGAGGTCGGCTACCATTAAGCAAGAGCAAGAGGAAGATAAGCTAAAGGAAGAAGCAAATCAACTTAATCCATTCTCAAATCTTGACTCCTTAATCAAAAAGCTAAGATGAATAATAACTACATCTCATGTTTTTAATTGATTTCGGTTTTAGATTAAATCCGATCTATCTTGCAAGGTTTTTCCATGTTTTGATTAATAAATTAGATATATATGCTTGTTGATGATTTATACTAATTCATATAGATTTTATGATATGTTTTAATGTGAAAACCCTTTTAAATGACATCCAAATGCCTTGAGATTTTAGATTTAGATCAGAAATGATATTTTAGAGATGGGTTTCAATTTTCATAATTTTTTGAATTAATGTGGATTTATTATAAATTTTCTAGTGAAGAAAATAACTATTTTGGGTTTATCTTAATTATGGCTATTTTATGATGATTTTGGATCAGAAATCAATATATGTTAGAAAACATATTAAAAGTGATTTATGGGAATTTTTATTGAATTTACCTAAGTGTTTTAATAAATATATAAAATTATTTAAGGTATGGGACTTAAATGTTATATATATTTATAAAAGGAGAAGGGGCATTTTGTAAATAATTTATTTGTTTATTTCTGAAATTTCGGCAGTTCTTTTAGAAAAGAAATTAGCAACCAATTTTTTTATGACAAACAAGGCAGGTTGGTTGTAAAGAATTGCTTAAAAAGATATAAAAAATCAGTTTAAACATGATTTTTACATGTTTCACCACTTTCGGCACTTAGCTTTCGACCGTGTACTTCCGCCCCTATCACCATCGAAACCAATTCACATGGTGTCAAAGACTTGGTGCGCAACGAATTGGACATAGGCGAAAGGTATGAAGTTGAAACGAGTGGCTCCGAAGGGATCAAAGCTTTACTTTGTTTTTAAATGAAAATGCGTCTGCTTTGCCTTTTCTTTCGACTTGGTTAGCTTTCGACTTGCTTAAACGGTTTAAGGAATGGTTTCGAAAGAGGTTGCGCCTTTAGTTTTAAGTAAATGCTTTCGAAGGGGTCGAAACCCCTTGATGCCGCTTTCTACCTTTCGAAGCAAATGGTTTTGGAAGGGTAACTTTGTTTTTAAAACCTAGCCACTTCTCCAATGCTTTCAAAGGATTGGTTTCGACACCATCACTTCTTAGGAATTGCTTTCGAAAGAGTGCTTTCGACTTAGTTGTTTTATGACCCGGTTGTTTCTATTGAAGGTAGAATCCAAAGGTTTCGAAAGGAAAGGTTTTTCATGGTTTCAAAAAGTTTCCACGTGTTTTACTTGAACCCAAATGCTTTCGAAAGGTTTGATGGTTATAAAGTATTTTAGTGCTTTCGAAAGGTTTATGATAAAGGTTTCGAAGGGGTGGTTCCCCAATGGTTTCGAAAGGTTTTAAATGGAGGGTTTCCAATGTTTTTGAAAGGAAATGTTTAAGTGTTTAAAAAAAAGGATGATTTCAATGTTTTCGAAAGGTGATTATGAATGGTTTCGAAAGGAATGTTTTGGCCTTTCGGCCTAGGTTTACTTGGTTCGAAAGGGGTACTTTCAATGGGTTCGAAAGGGGTACTTTCAAAGGTTTAAATGTTTTCATCAACAAAGATTTGTGTAAAGTATATATAACATGGCAAGGTGATTTGAGTAAAGCATAGAATATATTTTCCTTGTTTAAAGTACGATTTAAAGGTTTAAATCAATTTGAGAGAAAATGTTTTTCAAGGAAAATTTTAAGGGAAGATTACCCTATGTAAAATGACTCAGATATCAGAATACCAGATGGGACTGGTATGGGGTCGCGCCCTATACTTTAGCTAGTAGCCCCTAGCTAATATAAGTCCAAAATTTCAGTGTGTAGGGCTTTGTCATAGGTAAGCCTAAAATGATGTTACACACGGAAAGGAATCTATAGAGAAGAGATAGGTTATTGGTGAGCCCGCAAAACCATTAAGATCAGTTGACCTTGGGAGAAGATAAGTTACGGACAGACTGTCTAGAAGAGGAGTATCTAACATATGTTAGATTATTTATTTATTTTGTCTGGTAGGCCCGAGTCAGCCAAAGGTTAGTAGTTAGCTAAACAAAACTATAGTGTTCAGACAGATACTCCATTGATTACCTGATTTGTATGTTAACATGATATTGCTTTATTGTTTTAACCAGTTTTGGTTGCAGGATTATGATTTGCAAAAGATATGTTTTAAAAGGATATTAGTAAGGGGAAACCCGTTCCGCTAAGCGGCGTGGTCTCACTTAATATCAAATAACCGAGATGTATAGTATTATTCACACCAGGCTTTATGTCTGACTCAAAGTTTATGTTTCCCCTTAAACTCTCGGGTGCTTAAAATTGATTTGAGTAGGCTGAGGGTTGAGGATTTATAGGTTTTAGTAGGTGGACGAATAAAGCTTCCGAAGACGAGCGGGAGGCTGAAGTTAGCTATATTTAGGTGTTGTTTTGTTTTATTCTGCTGTGTTGTATTAAGTCAAATATGACTATCTAGTACTCTGATCATCCAAGGGAGCATCTTCATATGTCGCTCTTAGCGTATTTATGCAATAATTATATTTGATCTAAACTTGGGAAAGCAATGGGATTATGTAATCTGGATATGAAACTTGTTTTATGAAATGTAATTAGAAATGTTGTTTCAAAATATGTGATTTTGTTTCATATTCAAGTGCTTCTGATATTATGGATACCATTAACATAGCCGTATTTTGTCGCTGAAGGTTAATACTATGGATGACTGTAACATCTGTAACGCTTAGTTTTGGGTCTCAAGATAGAGGATGTTACACAGTCATAGTTTGTATTGTATGATACTTTAGTGAAATTAGTTCATTTAAAACAACCAAATAAACAGTACTATAAGATAGAGTATTTAATTTGATTGATTACAATAGAAGATCATACTGTGTTAAATGTAACATAAGACCAAAACTACAATATAAATTTAAGAATTCGATCATTGAAATGTTAGTGTGATCGGTTTACATAAGGTGCATCATATTTGATGTCCTTAAATTTTTAAGATGATATAATGCATCTTTGTAAAGATTTCATTATGATGTTATAGTAAGGTTTTCTTTTGAATAGTTCAATCGTTTAGAAAGAAAAACGAATGTACAAGAGCGGATGTGGTTTAAGGTACAGTTGGGATGAAGAGTGTGAATGGTCACTTCTACTTCATAAAGAAACATCGTAAATGAGAATTATAATAATGATTGATACTTATTATTGGAATAAGAAATACGATTTCTATTCTAAAATATATTTTCATATAGAAAATTGTTTTCTATGAGATTTATTTCTTTGAGTTTAAGATATTTGATCAAAGAACTCTCCGTTGTAATATATTTATAGTATATGGAATAAATAATCTATATTAAGTGAATGATGGACCGCCGAATTTGGTATGCTATTATAGTAGTGGCAAAAATAGCGGGAGCATGCCATATAACATCGATTGATTGCATCAAAGTATGAAAATTGTTTTCGTAAAACATACCGAACATTATTTATGAAATAATGACTATTTTTCGGTATCGATTGAAAAATAGAATTAATTATTTTTCAATATGAATATTATGAATATTCGTTATGAAATAAAACATGATGTGGTATTTATTTTCATAACAAAAGTGATGCATTAGAAAATAAAAAAGTATCTAAATTTTTTTTACAATTATTTAGAATTATAGACTAAGCCATAGTTTTAAGAAACAATTTTTATTATATGATTATGAATCATATGATATTAGTTAATTATATCTCAAACAAATAGGGGCTATTCACCCATTTAGTGGGAGCGTTATAGGAGTAGATGAACTCTTCAGATTGATACATATTGATGTATGCAATCACTAGTCTTCTAACACCGAAACGGTTCCATATACTTAATTATATTCATTGATGAGTTATCGTCGACATGGACATGTGTATTTGATACACATGTAGTATGTCTATAGTAAACTCATAGAGTACAAAACGGAAGTAAATAAAATAACATGCAGTAGAAATGATTCCATTTGATCGAATGGGTGAGTACATTGGAAAAAGTTCCAAACGTACCTAAAAATGAATAAAGATTCAATCTCATGTAGGATCGTTTTCACCCTAGAGGGGGGTGAATAGGGTGACACTAAAATTAACGCGGAAATAAAAATAATAACAGAGAGTAATGCAGTGAAAATCAAATACAGATTTACCTAGCTTCGGCAAAAACTTGCCTATGTGCTACCCCCAAGGTTTCTACTAGAAATTAAGTAGTCAAAAGCTTACAAACACACATAAACTTGCGACACCCACTAACTTGACTAACCTAACACTAAGCTCAAAACCCTGCCACAACTCAGCCACTGAGTTGCGAATTCTTGAACTACAAAACCGTAGTTCGTACCTAGTTACACAACTAGAGTTTGACTCAAAATAATTAAAAGAAACTAAAGTACTAAAATTAAATACAAAGCACTACAATATAATTCGGCCCAAATAAATTAACAAATGTGGCCCAATAATTAAAAGATAAAAAAACAGTCACTTTTCCCTTTTCTTATATTCGTGGCCGCCTTGTTTTCTTGATCAATCTGGATTTAGGGCTTCGTTCAAAATTGAAGTCGCCGAATCAACCCGATCAATTGCAGTGATGAATTTATTTCGATTTTCCTTGTCAATCGATTCCTTGGCTTTGATAGCTTGCGGCCGCTTCAATAAGTCGAGTTGGATGTTGATAAATTGGTACGTGATTTTTGCCCTTTTAGTTCTCGACTTTGATTCGAGTTATAAATTGGTTCGTGATTTGGCTTGCTCTGGTATTTGCTTGAACTCGAATGAGTATTTGCCGATGATGAAATTGGGTTAAATAGGGATAAAATCCCTATATTTTCGTTCGTATATTTTTGGTTTGAATCTTCAAGTTTCCATGCTCGGCATTGATTTGTAATCGAACGTTGGTGATGATTTCTGACTTGTTCTTAGTTGATATATTCGAGTTGCTTTGCGTTCTTTTCTCCTATGACTGCGGCATTTGAATTTGAGATATATATTCACTAATTTTGACTTCCTGAAGCCTGACTTGTTCATCATGTTACCCTCTGCGATTTTTATCTCGGTCTCGACTTGTTTGAACATTGTAATTTGCTTCGAGTTAAATTATGGTCTCCATGTCTATACATATACGTATGTATATATGTGTGTGATTCTGACTTTTCTTGTTTCATTTCTTTGAAAAAACTGCTACTTTTGAATCTCTGAGCCTCTGTGATTTTGTGCTAGTTGTTGTGTCCACTCGAGTGCTTGCATTCATGTGTGTGTGATTTTGTGTATACATACATATATATATATATATATGCATATATGTATACATGTGTATATGTGACTGTTGCATACTCATGTTGCCTTGCACTTGAACATATTTATCTCTTTGCTGTTGCACTGGTAATTTCTTTTGCCTGTGTGCTTGTTGTCTTCTCTGTTGCATATGATCTGTTGTCTGCATTTGCTTGGACATTCATGTTATTGTAGTCATGCTGCTTTGCACCTGTCCATGCTATTGAACTTGTATTCTCTGAAGTCTGGTTTGCATGAACATACTGCTTTGTTCACCTGAACTCCTGTGCACCTGTTCACTTGTTTGGTTCTTTGTACATTTGGTGGTCAGACTTGTTTTCATTGTGCTTGTTAGTCTTGTTGTTGTTGTGAGCATTGTTGTCGCCTTTGTACATGTCTGGTGTGATTTTGGTTGAGGCTTCATGTGTATATTGATTTAGAGAATTGCCTTCTTGGTTGAGGCTTCACTTGCATGCTTCACTTTGTATTTCATTCACTGTTTGTTGGGTTGCTTATGTTCCAATGCCTTCGAACCTTGCTCTGTCCACTGTGCTAGAGTTTGATCTGATGTCACATGTATATACATACATACATGTATGTATATATGAGTGTGATTTGTGTTGCTATGCTCTTTGTTCATCCCTATTGTGTTCTTGACATTCAAGTATGGTCTCATGTTGAATGTAGTTGAACCTGAGCATGTATGAAATGTTGTATGTTGTTTCTTTGCATTCATGATAACCCATTTGGACCTGCACTTGATCAATGTCACTGTTATGTTAGACTTGTTCTGTCTGGTTGTTCATGCCAGGGTTATGATGACTGGTCTATGGGTCTTGCTTTGCATTCATGTTTGTGTGATTCTCTTGACTGACCATTGATTTTGTTTGAGCTGCATGCTCCAATGTGTACATGTGTGCATTGTGACTTGCCTCGAGTTAAACTGCCCATGTTTGCTTGCACATGTATCAGTGCATGTATACTTTGTGTTCTGTTTTGTTCGAGTCATTTGCACTTGAGTTGAATCCAGTTTGGGTTTGATCTTGTGCTCACATGTCCCTGCTATTTTAAAGAGCAAGGGTATATCAGTATGCACGACCTTGTGGCATATACAGTGATACACCGTGCATGTCACAAGTTGTTCGTGTAAGATGAATTAACAAAATGATGACGAACAACCCAAATAACTGAGACAAATAATATTTTCAAACACACGCTTCATTGTGCACTGCAAAATATTTCTTTTTCAATTTTACTACGTCAGTGTTTATTTTGCAGATAGTTTAGATGCTGAATACAGGCTGGAACGGAGTTGAAGATCAAATACGAGTGATGAGTGAATATATATAGTGAGGTGAAAATTGTAAATTGAAAATTGTGTTGTAATTAAAATTGTATTGTAATTGAAAATGTGTTAATGTAGTGAGAGCTCAAATTTGTACTATTTGAATTTATAATAAAATATTTGTTTGAGTAAAATATTTGTTTAAATATGAATTCTGAGTTATTTATTTTATTCAACAAATATTTATTTAATTATTTGGAAAAATAAAATAGTACAACAACATATACATTTAAACGAATATATATGTTTATTATCATCAAACAAAAATCATAGGCTATTGTATTCTACAATCTCCCCCTTTTGATGATAACAAACATATATTAAGATTTTGACTTTATGAAATGTATTTGGTCTTGATGAATTCTATTAGCTCCCTCTATTTAAATAGTTCCTCTATAACAAAGCTCCCCTTTCACATATGCATGAAAAATATGCAAATAAAATAAAAAAACAAATGCAATGAGCCTAGATGATAATATGCTATGCAAATAAAAAATATGACTTATTTACCAAAATCTTAACTTCTCTCTCCCCCTTTTGTTATCAGCAAAAGAGTAACAGTGTTAGAAAATAGTGATAAAGTGATAAACATTAATACACCATTAATACCTAATCGAGTATAAATATTAAATTTCAATAAAAAATCAAACAAAATCATAAATACTCTGTTAGGCGCATATTCCATTTTAAAGTGATAGGGGTGATGTCGGTTTAGAAAACCATATAGTCGTGTCCATTTGTGGTATATTTATGATAGGAATTTGAATACTTACTAACCATGCATAACTGTTAGGACTTTTAAATGAGATTAGTAGTATTCCCATTTTTTATTAAAAATGAATCCCAAGTATCTTCTAACCACGCATAACCGTGAGGTCTTTTAAATGTGGTTAGAGTCAACTCGCCTATTTAATAATCAATTTTGATATGTGTTCCATACATGCATAACCACGAGGACTTTTAAATGAGCATGAAAGCACATAATCCAAGATTCCAAGTAGTTCACCCATGCATAACCGTGAGGACTTTTAAATGAGAATGAATACTTTTGGATGATTTTAATGCTAATTAATTAAAAAAATGAATAATTTTCTGTTTAAATACCACATTTTGACATACTATATTGGATTTTGATGGTTGGTTGTCGTAGAAATATGATAGGAATAGAGATGGTCATGAAATTTTTACCAACCAAAGTTATTACAAATTTTGTTTAAATTTTTAAAGAAATTTACTAAATATACTGTCTCAAGTCATAATGTATGACAAATATCAGCACTCATCACTTTTTTCAGTCACTATTTATCTTTTTGATAATTAGTAGGGAGTCAGATTAGCATTTAAGATCTAATCCAAAAATATAGAATCAAATTTGTAAAATGCCTAAACTGAGATGAAGTCGACAAAAAACTATTTTCTGGAAGGGGTTTTGTAAAAATGTCTGTCAATTGAAAATCAGTTAAAATGAAATTTACGCAGATATTTTCTTTAGAAATATGATGCAACCAACGAATGCCCCAACATAAAATACGTTTCCATTTGTACTTTTTCTATCAACTAGACCACCATCATAGTCTACATCTGAATACCCTTTTAGCTCAAAGTTATCATTAGATGGATACCATAGACCAAACCGTGGGGTGTGCAACAGATACTTTTCCTCTTACCTGAAAATAAGGTTTCTTTTGAAGATTGGTCAACAATTTTGCACGAATTGGAATAAAAAACAACATTCAATCCCTTATAACATAAATGGCTGATTAAAATCCGATTATGGTGCAGATTTTCAACATATAAAACATCGTTTAAGGTAAATGTACCGTTACCTCCTTTACCTTTACCGATAATTTTACATTTATCATTGTTGCCTATTGTGACTCTGCCACCTTTGTACTTCTCTAGGCTGAGAAACTTTGATTTGTCGCTCATCGTGTGCCTGGAACAACCAGAATCTGGGTACCACTATGTTGTTCCTTACCTGCCAACACACCTACACGAGGAAAGATTTTTGTGATCTATTTTTTTTATAGGTCCATGATTGTTAGTGACAGACAATTTTGAAAAACAAATAGAACCAAGACATTCTGTGTTTGTTCCTTTTGGCACCCAGATTTGTTTGACTTTAAGGGATTTTACATTCGTGCCTTTAGGAATCCAAATTTGTATGGTTTTCACGTGTTTGGGTCTATACCAGTAATTGTTTTGATTGTGTCCAATTTTTCCACAAATCGTGCACTTGGAATTGACATGATTAGTTTCAATTCTAACTCTTTCGGATTGAGTATACCCAAGTCCTTATCTAATAGTATTAACAGTTTGTTTTCCTAATAACATATTTAGTGATCTTTCTCCTTTGGAGAATTTTTCTAAAGTTGTAGACAATTGTTGGACTTGTGAATTGAGAGATTCATTTTCATTCAATAACAAAGTGCACTTTTTAATAGAATTTTCTCTCCTAGTATTTTCACTTTCTTTCAAAATCAGAATTTCATTTTCAAGCGATTTAATTTTATTTTCTGATATTTTTTATTTCTTCTTCAAATGATGGACACTTATCACACTTAGGGCACTTATTTCTATAGTTTTGAACCAATTGATCAAGCGGCATATTTAGTTCTATCAAACAGTCTTTTTGTGATTCAAGTTTAGCGTACTTCTCCCTAAGTCTCTCAAAACAACCATTTACTTCATGAAAGTATATAAGTAATTGAGAGTGAGTAAGTTTTGATACCTCGCTTGGCTCATCATCATCATTGTCACTTGTTTCTCCTTGAAGACACATATATGCTTTTTCAATCTCATTGCCGGTGCTTTTATCAACTTCATCACTTTCATCCCAAGTAGCTACAAAACTTCTCCTCTTCGGTTTCTTTCCTTTGCTGAATTGATTTTGAGGACAATTTGGCTTGATATGACCAGGTTTATTGCACTTGTGACAAATGATCTTCCGCTCTTTTGAGTCATCTAGAACTTTGACAATTATGTTCCTCAATTGTTGATTTAGAGCTGGATTTCTATACTTGTGGTTCCACCTTTTGAATCTCTTTATTATCAGTGCCAGCTCTGCTGCTCCATCATCATCATCTTCTTCACTTTCAGTTGTTCCTTTGAGAGCTATTGATTTCTTTCGCGTATCACATCCTTCACATTCTTCCTTAAATTTGATTTCTAGCTCATAAGTGGTGAGATTCCCGATGAGTTCTTCAACTTTAATTTGTTTCAGATCCTTTGATTTTTAAATGGCGGTCACTTTTGCTTCAAAATTTCATGAAAAAATTCTGAGGATTTTTTGGACTATTTCCAGTTCGGTGTATGGTCTTCCTAGATATTTTGATTTGTATATAAGATTAGAAAGTCATCCATACATTTCTTTGACACTTTCATCCTTTGCCATTGTAAAGTTCTCATACTCGCTACTAAGCATGGCAAGGCAAGATTGTTTAACCTCGGAGGTTCCTTCATGAGTCACTTCAAGCGTGTGCCAAATTTCCTGCACAGTTAGACAATGTGAGACACGATTAAATTCAATTTGATCTAATAAACAAATAATAGAACCCATAGCTTTAGCATTAGCATTTTGCAGTTTATTTTCAAGATTTGTCCATTGATCCATAGGTATTTCAACTTCTTGTTTATCTACCATTATTGTTGGGGTGTTATATCCCATCTCAACAATATTCCATGCATCTATGGTTTTTATAAAAAAATCATTCTATTTTTCCAATATGCATATTCACCATTGAACATGGGTGGTCTGACTATGGATTGACCCTCAGCAAAAGCATTATTAAAAGAAGACATTAAAAAATCAAATTTTTTAAAACAAAAAATGGTTTTTGTTCCTGGCTCTAATACCACTTGTAGGATCGTTTTGACCCTAGAGGGGGGTGAATAGGGTGATACTATAATTAATGCGAAAATAAAAATAATAACAGAAAGTAATGCAGTAAAAATCACACACAGAATTACCCAGCTTCGACAAAAACCTGCATATGTGCTGCCCTCAAGGTTTCTACTAGAAACTAAGTAGTCAGACGCTTACAAACACACGTAAACTTGCAACACCCGCTAACTTGACTAACCTAACTCTAAGCTCAAAACTCTGTCATAACTCAGCCATTAAGTTACGAATTCTTGAACTACAGAACCATAGTTCGTACCTAGTTACAGAACTAGAGTTTGACTCAAAAAAAAGAAACTAAAGTACTAAAATTAAATACAAAGCCCTACAATATAATTCGGCCCAAATAAATTAACAAATGCGGCCCAATAATTAAAAGATAAAAAACAATCGCTTTTCCCTTTTATTATATTCGTGGCCGCCTTGTTTTCTTGATCAATCTGGATTTAGGGCTTCGTTCAAAATTGAAGTCGCCGAATCAACTCGATCGATTGCAGTGATGAATTTACTTCGATTTTCCTTGTCAATCGATTCCTTGGCTTTGATAGCTTGCGGCTGCTTCAATAAGTCGAGTTGGATGTGATAATTTGGTACGTGATTTTTGCCCTTTTAGTTCTCGACTTTGATTCGAGTTATAATGGTTCATGATTTGGCTTGATCTGGTATTTTCTTGAACTCGAATGAGTATTTGCCAATGATGAAATTGGGTTAAATAGGGATAAAATCCCTATATTTTCATTCGTATATTTTTGGTTTGAATCTTCAAGTTTCTGTGCTCGGCGTTGATTTGTAATCGAACGTTAGTAATGATTTATGACTTGTTCTTAGTTGATATATTCAAGTTGCTTTGCGTTCTTTTCTCCTATGACTTCGGCATTTGAATTTGAGATATATATTCATTGATTTTGACTTCCTGGACCCTGACTTGTTCATCATGTTACCCTCTGCGATTTTTATCTCGGTCTTGACTTGTTTGAACATTGAAAATTTGCTTCGAGTTAAATTGTGGTCTCTATGTCTATATATATATATATACATATACGTATGTATATATGTGTGTGATTCTAACTTTGCTTGTTTCATTTCTTTGAAAAAACTACTACTTTTGAATCTCTGAGCCTATGTGATTTTGTGCAAGTTGTTGTGTCCACCCGAGTGATTGCATTCATGTGTGTGATTTTGTGTATACATTTATATGCATATATGTATACATGTGTATATGTGACTGTTGCATTCTCAAGTTGCCTTGCACTTGAACATATATATCTCTTTGTTGTTGCACTGGTAATTTCTTTTGCCTGTGTGCTTGTTGTCTTCTCTATTGCATATGATATGTTGTCTGCATTTGCTTGGACATTCATGTTATTGTAGTCATGCTGCTTTGCACCTGTCCATGCCATTGAACTTGTATTATGACTGGTTTGCATGAACATACTGCTTTGTCACCTGAACTCCTGTGCACCTGTTCACTTGTTTAGTTCTTTGTACATTTGGTGGTCAGACTTGTTTTCATTGTGCTTGTTAGTCTTGCTGTTGTTGTGAGCATTGTTATCGCCTTTGTACATGTCTGGTGTGATTTTGGTTGAGGCTTCATGTGTATATTGATTTAGAGAATTGCCTTCTTGGTTGAGGCTTCACTTGCATGCTTCACTTTGTATTTATTCACTGTTTGGTGGGTTGCTTATGTTCCAATGCCTTCGTACCATGCTCAGTCCACTATGCTAGAGTTTGATCTGATGTCACATGTATATAAATACATACATACATACATATATGTATGTATATATGAGTGTGATTTGTGTTGCTATGCTCTCTATTCATCCCTGTTGTGTTATTTGCATTCAAGTCTGGTCTCAGGTTGAATGAAGTTGAACTTGAGCATGTATGAAATGTTGTATGTTGTTTCTTTGCATTCATGATAACCCATTTGGACCTGCACTTGATCACTGTCACTGTTATGTTAGACTTGCTGTGTCTGGTTGTTCATGCCTGGGTTATGATGACTGGTCTATGGGTCTTGCTTTGCATTCATGTTTGTTTGATTCTCTTGACTGACCATTGATTTTTTTTGAGCTGCATGCTCCAATGTGTACATGTGTGCATTGTGACTTGCCTCAAGTTAAACTGCCCATGTTTGCTTGCACATGTATCCGTGCATGTATACTTTGTGTTCTGTTTTTTTCGAGTCATTTGCACTTGAGTTAAATCCAGTTTGGGTTTGATCTTGTGCTCACATGTCCCTGCTATTTTAACGAGCAAGGGTATATCGATGTGCATGACCGTGTGGCATGTACAGTGATACACTGTGAATGTCACAAGTTGTTCGTGTAAGATGAATTAACAAAATGATGACGAACAACCCAAATAACCGAGGCAAATAATATTTTCAAACACACACTTCATTGTGCACTACAAAATATTTCTTTTTTAATTTTACTACGTCAGTGTTTATTTTGCAGATAGTTCAGATACTAAATACAGGCTGGAACAGAGTTAAAGATCAAATACGAGTGATGAGTGAATATATGTAGTGAGGTGAAAATTGTAAATTGAAAATTGTGTTGTAATTGAAATTGTATTGTAATTGAAAATGTGTAAATGTAGTGAGATCTCAAATTTGTACTATTCGAATTTGTGATAAAATATATGTTTGATTAAAATATTTGTTTAAATATGAATTCTGAGTTATTTATTTTATTCAACAAATATTTATTTAATTATGTGGAAAAATAAAAAAGTATAACAACAAATACATTTAAATGAATATATATATATATATATATGTTTATTTTCATCATACAAAAATCATAGGCTATTGTATTCTACAATCTCCCCCTTTTGATGATAACAAACATATATTAAGATTTTGACTTTATTAAATTTATTTGGTCTTGATGAATTCTATTAGCTCCCCCTATTTGAATACTCCTTCTAAAACAAATCTCCCCTTTCACATATGCATGAAAAATATGCAAATAAAATAAAATACAAATGCAATGAGCCTAGATGAGAATATGCTATGCAGATAAAAAATATGGCTTATTTACCAAAATCTTAACTTCTCTCTCCCTCTTTTGTTATCAGCAAAAGAGTAACAATGTTAGAAAATAGTGATAAAGTGATAGACATTAATACACCATTAATACCTAATCGAGTATAAATATTAAATTTCAATAAAAAATCAAACAAAATCATAAATACTCTGTTAGGCGCATATTCCATTTTAATGTGATAGGGGTGATGTCGGTATAGAAAACCATATAGTCGTGTCCATTTGTGGTATATTTATGATAGGAATTTGAATACATACTAACCATGCATAACTGTTAGGACTTTTAAATGAGATTAGTAGTATTCCCAATTTTTATTAAAAATGAATCCCAAGTATCTTCTAACCACGCATAACCGTGAGGTCTTTTAAATGGGGTTAGAATCAACTCGCCTATTTAATAATCAATTTTGATATGTGTTCCATACATGCATAACCACGAGGACTTTTAAATGAGCATGAAAGCACATAATCCAAGATTCCAAGTAGTTCACCCATGCATAACCGTGAGGACTTTTAAATGAGAGTGAATACTTTTGGATGATTTTATTGCTAATTAATTAAAAAAATGAATAATTTTCTGTTTAAATACCACATTTTGACATACTATATTGGATTTTGATGAGTGATTGTCGTAGAAATATGATAGGAATAGAGATGGTTATGAAATTTTTACCAACCAAAGTTATTACAAATTTTGTTTAAATTTTTAAAGAAATTTACTAAATATACTATCTCAAGTCATAATGTATGATTAATATCAACACTCATCATTTTTTTAGTCACTATTTATCTTTTTGATAAGTAGTAGGGAGTTAAATTAGCATTTAAGATCAAATCCAAAAATATTAAATC
Organism: Allium fistulosum; assembly: GCA_030737815.1. Lineage (NCBI taxonomy): Eukaryota > Viridiplantae > Streptophyta > Magnoliopsida > Asparagales > Amaryllidaceae > Allium > Allium fistulosum. The sequence continues at coordinate 177,025,970 of CM060904.1, forward strand.
AAATTTATAAAATGCGTAAACTGAGATGAAGTCGACAAAAAACTATTTTTTGGAATGGGTTTTGTAAAAATGTTTGTCAATTGAAAATCAGTTAAAATGAAATTTGTGCATATATTTTCTTTAGAAATATGATGCAACCAACGAATGCCCCAACATAAATTACGTTTCCATTTGTACTTTTTCTATCAACTAGACCACCAGATATTTTCTTTAGAAATATGATGCAACCAACGAATGCTCCAATTTGTACATGTGTGCATTGTGACTTGCCTCGAGTTAAACTGCCCATGTTTGCTTGCACATGTATCAGTGCATGTATACTTTGTGTTCTGTTTTGTTCGAGTCATTTGCATTGAGTTGAATCCAGTTTGGGTTTGATCTTGTGCTCACATGTCCATGTTGTTTTAACGAGCAAGGGTATATCGGTGTGCACGACCTTGTGGCATGTACAGTGATACACTTTGCATGTCACAAGTTGTTCGTGTAAGATGAATTAACAAAATGATGACGAACAACCCAAATAACCGAGGCAAATAATATTTTCAAACACACACTTCATTGTGCACTGCAAAATATTTCTTTTTTAATTTTACTGCGTCAGTGTTTATTTTGCAGATAGTTCAGATGCTAAATACAGGCTGGAACAGAGTTTAAGATCAAATACAAGTGATGAGTGAATATATGTAGTGAGGTGAAAATTGTAAATTGTAAATTGTGTTGTAATTTGAAATTGTATTGTAATTGAAAATGTGTAAATGTAGTGAGAGCTCAAATTTGTACTATTTGAATTTGCAATAAGATATTTGTTTAAATAAAATATTTGTTTAAATATGAATTCTGAGTTATTTATTTTATTCAACAAATATTTATTTAATTATGTGGAAAAATAATAGTACAACAACACATACATTTAAACGAATATATATATGTTTATTATCATAAAACAAAAATCATAGGCTATTGTATTCTATATCTCAAAAGTCACTCCTCCATGTGATACATAATGATGTATCGCTAAAGAGTAATTGAACTTTGTTGAACAGAGTACGATTAATTATGAGTGAAGTTGAGTTAATTTCTTTCTTTAAGGGTATGTACTTAAGAGTAGTACACAAGGTTAATATTATTTCTTCTAAATAATATTACAAAATCATACAAGATAAGGGTTTATAAGAAACCCCAACATATGCTAGGTCAAGGAGTTGGCAGGTTGTGCGAGTCAAAAGTCTGCACGATATAATTGTTCATGGGGGATCTTGTATGAATCTCCCCAAAAGGAGTTTGGAAAGGACTGTCATTGGATAACATATTTATGTTTTGAACATAAGTTTTGTAAACTAAAACTAAATTGGTTTTAAATAAAAGGCAATTCATAAAATGTTTATGAATACATGTTCTATTGCATTGAGAAACAATTGTTGTTTCAAGAAATACCAACTTCATAGTGAAGGAATTTCTTTGAGAAATTACTAGTAGTAATATGGAACTGGATATGATCCAATGATAAAACTGGTTACATAATATGAAATGAAATCAGCTAACCTAAACGAACACATCGCATTAGAGTTGTTAATAAGTATTCTCGCACATTGAAGAGAAATTACGAGTTTCTTGTCAATGTCGAAAATATATAATCCTTGGTTGTTTAAATAAACCACTAAAAGTGTTGACTCTATAATATGGTATGATGTGAAGATTTGAAAATGAATTCCAAGTACATTATCAAAATATGATTTTGGTAGTCGTAACCGAAGGGATGTGATCCATCAGCCGCGATTGTGCCTTTATCAGCAAGATTAATGCAACTGGAATTAAATAAGCAATGTTGATAAGAACAATCTCATAAATTTGAAATGTTAAAATTAGCATAATAGATTCATCATTTAACATGATCAAGTTATTTCAGATTTACTCACAAAATTATCGCTTTGTTAGACTTTGTGATTTGCTACATATGTGCTAAAATGGAAAATTCTAATTAATGATTTAGAATACAATGTTTGCACATAACAACCAAAGTGTCTCGAAGTCAGTAGGAGCGATATTTTTGGGTTTGTGAGTGTTTGGATATGATCCAAGAATAGATACGAAAGTATCGTTCGACAAGATTCAAAATTAAACAAGTGTTTTGATAGAAATATCAAATAGTTTGATTGTCAATCAAAATGCAGAGGAAGCGTGTGCTCATAAGAAAGAACATTAAAAGGTACAATAATATTTCTAAACTATAAGTAAACAACACATTGCTAATTTTAATAATGAGTTTAGAGTGTTCTCGTGTATTTATGAAATACCAGAGAATTATATACAGAAACAACGAACTTCTTGTGAAGAAGTGTTCGGACTCAAAGTTTCATAAGCGATATTGAGTATGATATGTCAATAATAAATTCAATTTAAGAATATTTTAGTTGGAAATGTTCAAAATGAAAGACCATAGCTGATTCAATGGGAAAACCTAAGTACATCGCCTTGAATAGCGCAACAATAAAGAAATGCATATAAATATAAATGCATAAATTTATAACTAAGCCGATGGTGATTCCAAATGTTGAGAATCCCATAGAATTGTTATATGTTAACAATGCCACTATATAGTTCATAACAGAACTTAAAGCTCAAAGGAAGTCAAGAGACATACTTCAAATCATTCCATATGATAATGGTAGTTTATCAGCGTCCGAGGGAATTGATTGACAAAGTAGATAATTGAAACATAATAGCATGCCCGTTCACTAAGGGACTGACCCGATCGGTTTTGAGGAAATTGATTTGGAGAAGTTGGAATAAGATTCCATAATTGACCCTAAGTGCAAGTGGGAGATTGATACAGTTAGGGGTATGCCCTGGGACCAATTATGTAATTTGTTACATATATCTAACTCAATAACCAATCTTGTTTGAGATCAAAAGTATTTTCTTTCTATTTTATACTTGATATAATGTGGTTATATTAATTAATTAGTAAATTAAAAGTATATTTAATAGAAAATCCATAAGTGGTATGTTTTCTGATAGTAGTTACAAAGTGTTGTAACCTTGGGTAATTTATCATAATGAAAACAAATATACAATTTTAAATGTTCCTAGTCAAGATGCATCAAGACTATATATCGATGTATCCGTTGAGACTAGAGTATGTAACGCTCTACAAATGTTGGACAGTGTATTACTCATGGCTGTTGAGGGAACCAAGGGGTTACATACCGATAGTTATTGGATAACTATGGAACAACTCACTAGATAGTTTTCTGTTGGTTAATATAACTAAGGTCAAATAGAAAATATCTAGTTTAACGATTTACACAATTCTCTCGACTTGAGAATATTGTGGATCTTCAATATAAAAGCCCTGATTTGATTATATTCTAATTATGGCATGACGTTGCATCGAGTGATTATAGTTGGGTCGAGTGGAAGTATCGGAAGTGAAGCACTATTCAAAAGAGGATTCGTCTCATAAGTTATATGGGGTCAATATCACGGTCAACTCAAGTCAACTCAAAGTCAAAGTCTATGGCCATAACATTTCGGTTAATAATAATTGTTATTATTAAACCAAGGACTTTGTGTTTGAACTATAGAGTTGAATATGGATGATATTGAAATTTTGACCATTAACAAATTCCATAAGTCCAAAGTGATATAGTTTTGACAAAAAGAATTGGTGTAAATAAATGTCACAACCGGGTAACGCTTAATAAAGTGAAATTGGATTTTACCAAAATTAAGTAAGCGATAAATTTGGCCAAAATGTCACACCACCTGCTAAGTGATGTGTGAATGTTAACATTCGAATAGTTCGATGTTAATAACTGACCGAATTTACACCTTCAAGTCACACGACCGAAATGATGAATTCTCTTTAGACCAAATGATTTAATTAGTTTGTAATTGTTATAAATTAATTAAATTAATTAATATTTATGAAATATTAATTATAAATCTGAATTTTATTTGAGAAATAAATATTGTTGTGTGTGTGTGTATCGATTGATATGAGATATAGATAAGGAATTAAAGTGGATTTAATTAAATATATTTACTTGGGCTTAAATAAGTTATTAGCCCATGAAGTTGGAGGCAAAATTTCGACAGCAGACATTAGATATAAGGGGCGGCCAAGATAGAGTAAAAAGTTTGTGGTGGATGGTAGAGATTTAGTGAAAAATGGTATGTGATGTGATCCACTTTTCTATCTGATTCAACCATTATAAAAGGAACCCTAACCTTAACTCTAGAAGAGTTTCCTATCTCCTTTATCTTGGCTGAATTACACCTTCCAAAAGCTCCAACAAAATTCAAATCAAATTAATTCAAATTAACAACTATTTGATAGCAAAAGGGTCTGCGATTCAGGGCTAGCAATATTTAGAATTGAGAAGTTTTCTAAAGAGGAGATCTCATCATTACAAGTGGACTTAAGGGCATTAGTTTTAGGTAAGTGTTCAGTCATATACATATGATACATAATCTCTGTATAACTGAATATTTTTCATACATACATACACGCATACATACATACATACATACATACATATTGCGATTATTGTATTGTTAGTTAGGTGAGATTCCCATAGGTATTGATGTGGTCACATATTGATTGGCTATGTGTATATGCTTATAAAATAAAAAAACAAATTTTTATTAAGGATCTGATACACAAAGCTAAAATCATTATATTTTATTAATTAATTTATACATATATTAATAAGTTAATTAATTTGTTTATATGATTTCTATTAAACTATATAACTAATTCACATAAATAACTGAATTAATATTTTCAATTGTATATTCACATCGATTATGTTTTTTAACGATCGAAAATAACCTTTTTCTAATTATTTAAATTTTTATTACTTTTTAATCATTATAAGAATTAATAAAAAATAAATTTTGTTTGAAAAATTCAATTTTAAATTTTCTAAAATTAAATTGTCATCCTAGAAGCACCCTTTCAAAAAATAAGATTTTTTAAATCAATCTTTATATTTTTAAAAAATCATTTTTAAATTCAGCTAAAAGTATTTAATTAATAAAATGAATTTGACTTAGAAAAGTTGGAAATTTTCTTGTAAACTATAAAATTTAATTCCCGATTTTCTAAAATTTTTAAAATTCTAAATATTTATTATTTAAATATTTTCTATCGTTTATTTGTTGTAATTTAACTAATTAATTCATAACATATATATATATAATAAAATTATAATTAAACTTACAGTTGCTATCTATTCGATCTAGAATGCAAATATATATATATATATATAATTTTTAAATTTTATAATTTATATAAACTATTCTAACTCATATTTACATTAATTATTATATTTATATTTATATATATATATACATATATTGTTTTATATATATGAAATTATGTTACTTTAATACATACATATGTATAAATATATATGTGTATAAATTAAATAAATTAAAAATTAAACTTATATTTTTCATATATATATGTTTATTTAATATGTAGCACCATAGTATTTTAATTATAAATATATTATAATATTTTCTCATAATATATATACATATATACTTATACATACACACACTTGGGTTTTATATATAGTAAGTATAAATATATATACATATTTGGACAACATACAATAAATATAAGATGAGCTAACATGTCAGTTGCGATGTAAATCTCAGCATCTATATACAGGCATGTTATAATACCTTGCATGGAACATCATGTTATACATGCACATACATACACATATGTATATGATACATATGTATACTTATGTATAAATCGAAAATAAATTTCTATCAACAATTTATGAATTTAAATGAAATATATGATTTTATTTAAATTAAATTTAGAAATGTTCTAAATAAATTAGACTTCATAGGCCCGATAAAGATTCAATAGGGTAATTTTTTTGAAATTCATCCATAACTTCTACTACGGGCTGGCCTAGTTCCAACAGGTCGACCATCAAGTACGTAGGGTCAACCGTTTCCTTATTTAACATCGATTAATTAGCATGTTGAGATTTTGTTAATTTTTATTCCTTTTGTGTTAATTTCTTTCCTTCTTATTTCAGCCGAGATAATTCATTTCCACTTTATATATATATATATATTTGATTTAACGTTAACATTTCTTAACATTTAAGTTTCCATTATTGTTAGTAATTAATATTAATTAACTTTTATTACCATAATTACATATATAATTATTTCTGATTTAAAAACTTCAAACGTTTATAACTTTTCCGTTTGAACTCCGATCGGAAAACTTATATATGAAAATTGATCAGAAATTCGACACAAACCCAATGGTGTAAGTTTCGTTGCCAAATTCTGACGTTTGTAAAAATTCTATTTTTCAGTATTATTATTTATTTATTAAATTTCATTTTAATTAATTGTCATAAAATCATGGGGTGTTACATAAGCTAAGTTTATGGATTAGACTGGTTACTTTTGGAAGACAAATAAACAAGTTGAAGATGAAGCAAGAGGCTTAGCTAATTATTAAAGTTATTTTTGTATTCCCCGGTTGTAAAACAAAGGTATATAACTTGTTAAGTGCTTGCGTCGGCATCTTCATATATGGGGCATGACCTTATTATTTATGTTTATTATATTTTACCCTTGCGTAGGCACGATTGGTATTATCAAAAATGTAATTGACAATTTATGTAATAAAAATTATTTGGCTACTTTATTTAATTAATGTTGTGAAAAAATACTGATCCCATTTTGTCATTTGGAAATAATTCTGATGATGACTGTAACATCATTGGCATTCATTTTTGGATCTTAAAATGGGGACCATTACGTCCGACTTGTGTTAAGAACGTAAACTTGATAAACTTGGAGCAAGATCGATTTTATGTAAGTTTAAAGGGTATCCAACAAATTCTCATGGATAAATATTCTATTGTACTGAGAAACAAAAGTTGTTTGTTTCGAGACATGCCACCATTTTAGAAATGGAATTTCTCTCAAAAGAAAATAGTGGCAGTAAGATAGACTTGGATGAGATCCAAGAAGCTTCCATAAAAATTAAATATTTGAACAGTAATTTAACACCGATTGAAAATACGCAGCCTATTAAAATGTCTAATAAGGACTTTCATAAGCTAAAGAGATACTATGGGTTCCTTATTGACTGTGAAAATGCGTATTGTGTCATTCATGATGATGATCCCCTCGCATATTAATAAGCCTTGAAGATTAAAGACTATGCCATATAGCTTGATATGACGAAATCCAAAATGGATTCCATGTACAAAATCAAAGTTTGGACTTTGGAGAACGTAGCCTAAAGGGTGAAACCCATCGGCCACAAGTGGATCTTTAAGCAAAGGATTGGCATATATGGAAAGATCAAGACCTATGAATCAAGATTGGTAGCGAAATGTTTCCGTCAATTTCAGGGTGTTGATTATGATGGAATGTTTTCTCTAGTCATCATGCTTAAACCAATTCATATTATACTTATAGTCGTTCTTATTATGACTGTGACATATGGCAGAAGGACGTTAAAATAGAGTTTCTAACTAGTGACTTAGAAGAGACTGTTTATATGTCACAGTTAGAGGGTTTCGAGTCAGTAGGAGCGGTGATAAGGCATGTAGACTCTCAAGATTAATCTACGGTCTTAAGCAAACATCTAGAATTTGGAATAAATGTTTGATAATGGTAATCAAACAGTTTGGTTTTGGTCAATACACAAACGAATCATGTTAAGGAAAGCATAGAATGATGCGATAACGCTCTTAGTTTTAAATGTTGATGACTTACTACTGACTGGGTATGTTACAATCAGCAAAAGCTTGTCTATTCAATAATCTATAAATGACGGATTTAGGAGAGGCATCCCTTATATTAGGCATTAAGATCTATATAGATAGATTGAGAAGGTTATTTGGATTGTCCCAGTCAATGCACGTAGATATCGTACTAAGACGTCTAGCATGAGAAATTCCAAGTGCAGAAATGTTCCACTGCGACATGAAAATGTCCTTTCAAAGAAGGACTCTCCATCTATGGATGAGGAAAGGTAGCAGATGAGTTAGATTCCTTCTTTGGTAATAGGATCCATTATGTATGATATGCTATGTACTAGGCCGGATGTCGTTTTTGCACTAGGTGTAGTTAGCTGATATCAGTTGAATCCGAGAGAAAATCATTGGACAACGGTAAAGTTATCCTTAAGTATCTGAGAAATACCAAGGATTTGTTTCTCTTCTATGAAACAATAAACTCCTTATGAAGGGGAATTTGGACTCGAGTTTTCAGAGTGATGTCGACGACAACAAATCAGTCTCAAAGTTTGCGTTCACCCACAATAGAGGCCTATGTAACAACCCATACTTTTATATATGGTAGTTAGATATATATTAATTACACAAACAAATGGACTTAAACTAAGCTAAAACTTTGGGTAATACAGTAATTTGACATTTTTGACCTTTAGAATAAATTGTGGACACTTTCGGCCCCAAAAACTTGTAATGACCATAACTTTTGATAACTTGAAACCTATTCCAAATGAGAGGTATGATGGTTTCCCATTCTGTAGAGTGGCTATAACAGTAATTTGGCCAAGCCATTTAGAAGGTATCGCAGTTTTAAGTTATATTTTTAGGTAGATTTTGGTAATTAGGCCTAAGCCCATAATTAAGGCCTAATGATTTCGGGAATTATGCTAATCCCAGGGGTTAATTAGCCCCCAAATCATTTCTCTTTCTTCCTAAAATAGATCTACACCTCCATTAATCTTATCTCCACCTAAATCATCATTAAATCATACTACTTTTTAGTTAAAAACTTGAGATTAAGTAGAGATTATCAAATTAACATTTTTGGGAGGGAAATCCAAGATCTTTGTTGTCTCTATTCGAATTTGGTTGGATTTGGCTTTGTTTCACTGATTTTACCTTAATTATTCAGTAATCTATGATCCCGCACTAACTATATATGCAAATATATATTTAAAAGTGTTTTGGACCCATTTATTAAGACAAAAATATAATTTTAAATCTGACATGTTTTGAAAACGTGAATAAAAATGTATTTTGATGGGTTTAAGTGTTTTAAATCATTTTTTATATGATATGGACATGCACATGTATGCTAGGGCTTGTTAGAATGGTTTTTATGGTTGAATGAGTTGATATGATGGTTGTTGTTTATTGTCATTATTTTTCATGCTATGGATGAATCGATGAAACACTCATGTGGAGTGAAACAGGGTTAATTCATTCTATAATGGAGGATCTTCGAGTGTAGATGAAGGCTATTTGACAGAGTCTCCAATTCGATTACACCAAGAAGGGAAGGTCCATAGTCATAAAATAAGATTCGATGGATCATGAGGGATGCACATAGGTCGAAGAGGCCAGAAAAGAGTTGAATCAACAGCAAACTGGACCAAGCCAAAAGACCTAGCCAAAATTGGCTAAGTCTATGGATCAACACTGATCTATATGGATCGGTACAATCCATGCCAAAAGTGGAAGATTGAATTTTTGGGACCAAAAGTGTAAGATGCCAAAAGTAGATGTGGTTTTTGGCTAAGTACACGGACCTATACTGATCCATGATGATCGGTACTAATCCATGCTATTATGTTGGATTATTATGGGCTACAACATGGAACTATCAGAAGCATCTATGGAACGTTTGAGCAGGCAAGTTTTATATTATGGTGATTTATGGAGTTGAACAAAGGGGTTCTAATATCGGTACTTATGCCAAGAGATCATTTATGACTCAAAGGTTTCGATGTATGTTCGTGTAACAACCCTAGATTCTTGTATATTATTTAAATTGGACTTTCTTTTATTTTTAAATTATTTTAAATTTATTTTATTTCAAACATTTCATTTTTATATAAAAATGATGATTATTAAGTGAATTATAGTTTCAAACTAGTATAAATTGGATGTTTCACTGAAAAGTGAAATTCTGGTCAAACTGTTCAATCTTTGACTTTTAAACTTCAAATTTAAATTATATAAAATCTTAAATTTTATCTTTTATTATGAAAATAGATGTAATGACTTGAACACTGCTTTTTTTTCCGTTGAAAACGGAGTTAAACTGTAAAAGTTATGTATATTTCGATATTGAGTGCAATTTGTTTTATTCTGCAATTTTGTTATTTTAAATTTGTATAAATTATATTTTATTGTCAAATTTTGTTCTAATATGTGTTAATATTTTATTTTATGTATAATTTTGTCTTTTAATAATTTAAAGTGATTATATAATTTTTCCAAAGCTTATTGAATTTATTTTCTAATTTTAAAGCCTAGTTTCTATTTTTCTGCTATTTTCTTCAATTAAATTATATTTAATTAAAATTTATTTATTCATTTTGTGAATGCATTTTTATTTTATGTTATTATCTTTATTTATAAATGTTTTACAAGTCCATATGATTTTTCCAAAAAAATTTCTGTTTATTTTCAAAATTTCTATACTAGTTTGCAATTTTGTGTTTTTTTTCTTATTTTAACCTTATATAATTAATAATTATTTATATATCTATTATATTTTGTTATATTTTCGAAATTATGACTGAGTTATTATTATTTTCAGTAATTTAAATTTATATAAAGAAATTTGAAAGGTTATGACTTTTGATTTGCCTAAGGCCTTTTATCTTCCAACCTTACACATTTGTAACTTATCTTTTCATCAATTAGCCTTTACTATCCACATCTTTCAGCTGCATACTCTATTTTCTATTCACGTACATTCATTTTCATTTCTGAAACAAAATAATTTCGTCCATGGCTATTGAGGAAAGTTTGGGTAATGATTTTCAACTTTTTCTTATTCTTTTTCTACTTGTTTACATTGATTTTTGCATATGTTCTCTACCTTCATAGCTCCACACCTCCTCAACCAGATCTGGTCTGACCTCCACCACCCCCTTTCTCTGATCATTACCCACCCTACTACACCACCAAGGCAGGCCAAGCACATCCATGGCAAGGAGCACCACGAAAATCAACAAAAACCACCACATATTACACTAGCCGAGCCTAGATTGTTAGCACCACCTTCTACCATCATTTGCCGCCACTACCACCACCACCACCACCTCTGACCTGACCTCCACCCACTGGCCATGACCCATGACCTCTGGCCGAACCTATTTGTGCCAAAGATGTGAGGTTATGTTGCATTGTTTAGCCTTGAACACCTAGTTTTTGCACCTAGACTTCACCACTTTGTTAACGCATGCTAGGCCGACCCTATGGAACCCAAAACCAGATCCAAACCCACCCCTTAGCCATGCATTTTAGATCTGGGGCTGAAGCATAGATGGTAGAAAGCAAGTGCAAACACTTTGGTTTTGTTTTATGCAGTTGTTCCTAACATTGTTTAGTGGCATCCTGTTTTGAAACTTATGTTTTATATATTTGTTTTGTGTAATGTTTGCAAGGGGTATAGCTTTGGATCTTCCAATCTCAAATCATTGTCGTGCTTTCGTGCCTCTGGAAATCTTTGTTGTGTGTTTGTGGTTGTCATCTCCAGCTTGAACAAGTGAGTAATTCTCACCACACAATGTGTACTTATATAACTAGTAAACTGACACCATTTGAATCTGTAAAATTATATCATCCTGTTATAACTGTTATATTATGATCCTATGATGCTCACCCCTGTTATTACTCATGTTATATCATCATTTACTGTTATATAATGCTATTCTTTTATTTTATCAGTTTGTCACACTGCAAGTTCCCTGTTAGTATAGAAATCACTATGGGTTGAAATGATACATACCCGAACGGACTTTAGAATAGGGAAAAATCGTTATGGGCTGAAATGATAGGCCTGAGCGGTTTTTATACATTTCATATTACTTGGGATTGTGGGTTTGAAATGATAGAACCCGGGTTTTCTTTGTAAATTTCGGATTGAAATGATATATATTTGTATCACTTGACCTAGGCTAGAAAATTATATACAGACCCGTGGTTTATATATTTTTCTGAAAATTTTAAAATATTTTCAAAATGTAAATATTATGATATTTTGATTTAATTTTTTTTTAAATGATTTCTATAAAATATTAGTTATTTTCTACAAATTAAATAAGTAAATTAAGTAAATGGTGAAGTAGAATTTGAAATATAAGTTAATTTTTGAAATTTATGATTTTGTTATAAATGGAGTTTATGTAAAGTATGAATATATGACAAATTTTGATTTGAAATGAATTTAATGATATTTATTAAGTAATAATAATTTTTAAAAGTGTTAATGATTTTGTATAAATTAAAATATGAAATAAATGAATGTTTAAGTTGAAAATTTTGAAATATAACTTAAATTGGGAAATTGTGAATTTTGTTAAAAGTGAAATTTTAATTAAGTAAAATAAATGGAAATAAGTTATATTTTGGAAATTTAAACATAGTTGTTAAGTTAAGAATTTAATTAAAGAAATGAAAATTTAATTGTTATTTAATTTGATTTTTGTATTGAAATTTGACTTTATAAAAATCATAGGAATAAAGGTATTTAAATGATTGTTTTTAAATGTGAAAATATATGATTTTATAAGTTAAAATGATTTATGTTAAAAGTTAATTATGTGTGAAATTGTAAATAAAACTCTGAATTTGATTTGACAGCATTTTTGAAATGTAATGTAAAGATATTACAGCATTGGAAAGTGTTGTAGTTGTTTTAAATAAACCGAATAGCAAATTTGAACTAAGGGTTATTATAGCACTTTGTTAGTGCTATAGTTGTTAAATTTAACTAAAATTTTAATTGAAACTAAATTAAAATATTACAGCATTTTAAATGCCGTCTTTTGTTAATGAACTGTTTTTTAAACATAACATTTCGTAGCATTTTCTAAGTGCTGCGAAAGTTGAATTTTCTTTGTTTAATAAATTCAAATGAATAAATGATCTTTGAAAAAGATTTAATTTTGGAAATTAAATATTTAATTATTAAATATAATGAATTGACTTTAAATGATTTAAATGGAATAGTTGATTTTGGAAATACAACTATTTTGAAATATGATTAATGGTATTTAAATTTAGATTAAATAGATGATGTTTTGAAATGATATTTTGATATATTAAATGATTTGAAATAAAGTTTTTGAAAGATATGATATTTTGATATATTAAATGATTTGAAATGAAGTTTTTGAAAGGATGTGTTATTTTGATATATTGAAATGATATGATGTTTTAAATTATTGAAATGGTTTAGAATTGATTTAATCTTCATTTTGATAAAGATTTGGATTTGAAATGATATTCTATTTTGAAATATAAACTGTTTTTAAATTTATAACCACGGGTTATAATAACGATTGGTTGTTAAAGAGACCGGGATCGGATATGGACATACTCTCTGTCGATACCGAAAACCACTTTGACAACTGTGTATGTGGTGGAGTTTCCAGAATGAAGTAGGATGGTGGCGACGATCCTAAGGTATATACGTGGACCCAACTCCCGTGAGTTGGCATAAGGTGGCTAAAACAGGAGCGATCGACGGGCCAAGGAGGTAGCACCTCTTATCGGACACACTTCTTCGATACCATTCTATTACTTGTGATTGATTTGGTGCGCACCCTTGATTTGGGAGTATTGTTCGAGGTGGGCGGTAGTGGCTGCTATGCCACACCACCAGTCCGGATGCGTAATTGGTATATCTACCCTGGCATTGCCTTGTGTGCCGTGTCACCTACCATATCGAGCTATACTACGATTTGTGATTTCTCCCATAGCCTGTGGAGTATCGAGGGTAGCCCCCATTTTGGGAGTATGCTAATACTGGATAGACTACTGGGACTATTGCGTGTTAAGGTGGAAAATGTAAAGCGTTAATGCTATTTAAAAGTATGTTTATTTTATGATTAGACATTATTATAATAGCGAATATTACTACATAGTAGATAGTTTAACGGATCCTTAAAGAATGGGCGATCCCAAGCATTCTTTTAGTTACTTGTACCTTTATTACAGTTCACTTGAGTTGGTTTACATTATATAAGTATATATTGTCCTGACTCGAGTGTTTTGTGTTTTGCTTTACGCTCGGGTCAGCCTGAGTTATTCACAGATTTGGATTTCCACTCTCTTGGAGATTTGAATCGCTGGAGATTATCTGCTTGTCATGCCCTGTCTATTCCAGTTCCGTTGTTCTACTCAGCTTGTACTTGGTTATTTATTGAGACTTCTGTTGTATTCTATTTTCTTCTGTTATATCTTATGTAACTCTGATATATTTATATAGTAGCTTCATGAACTACTATTTCTTTTACTTTCGCTGCATTATTTTACTCTGTGTCTGTGATCTGTGATTATATTTATTTACTGTATATTCTGAGATTTGCCAAATTTTATTTACAACGTGGTATTTTGAGCAATTCAAGTCCGACATGTGCGGATGCGAATGGTTGAAAATATCGGGTCGTTACAGTTGGTATCAGAGCTTTGGCTTTGAGGTAAAACTTAGAATGTATGGTAAATTTAATTATAGAATCACTTTCATTCGAGCTTGAATCTCTTCATTTTATTTGATTTCCTTTGAATTTTGGAACGTTCCCTGCGGTTCCAAAATCCATTCTTGCCCCTCACTATTCATCTTCTTATGATTCTGGAGTATCCCATAACTCCACTTCGAATGAGCTTTATAGTGAATTGGCGGTCTCGCCAATACTCTAATGACTTGTAAAGAGGGAAACTCCTTTACAAATTTGCATCGATTCACCAGAGATTTATATCTATCCTTGGTTTAGATGCTAATATCTTTTATTACTCCAAACTCTATCTCTTGAGATCGGATGTAGATTTACCCCAGAAAAATACACATTTGATCTTATTCATTAAGTCACGGTTGACCCGGTTAAGGTTGCTCGCGATTTATCTAAGCTTATCCATCTTCTTATTTTGTCAATTAATCATCTTGTCTTTTGTTTCCAAAGTATCTCCAAACATTTTTTTTTAATTATACTTGTAAATCTATGTTTTGTTTTATATATTGTGTTGTTTGAGCTGTTGATGTTGATTTGGGTTTTCGATCGATTCGTCTGATCAACGCTATCGATAGGATTCCTAAAACACTTTGACAGAACAAACCGATACAGTATTATTTTAAAATTTGGTTAATGAAATAAATTTTGATATAAGTAAATATTATGGAACTTAATAAATTGATTATTTGAAATGATAATATTTGGTTTATCATTCTATAAATGAATTTATAAATAGTTGTTTATAAATTTGATTTAGGAACTGAAATGAATTTAAATCAAGAATTTGAGAATTTAATTTCCAATGGTTTCAAACCTTGTGTTTAAAGTTTTAAATGGATATATTATTTAAAGTATTTGTGAATTGAAATTGTTTCCAAAGAATTTTAAAGTTTTAAAATTTTAGTGCTCTTCTCTTTGTCGCTGGAAAATAACTTCGGTGATGATCGCGACATCATCGACGTTCATTTTCGAGTTTCGAAGTTAAGAGACTGTTCTGTAGTCTTGCTACAGTTTTGTTTTGGGGAATTTAATTGATTTGAATTTCTAAAATATGACTTGATTTATAATATATATGGATATATGATTTAAATTTGATTTGATAAGTTATGTATATACATTTATTTATCTCTAAATGGTTTGAAAGGAATCGGAAATTTTATTCTTAAATTCTATCTTAAATAATAACTTCAAGTATAAAAAGAAAATCAAAATCTTGAATAAATATTCAAGCCTGAAATGATTGAATTAGAATGTTTATATTGTATATTAATTTTAGAAAGTTTTATTTGTATAATTCTCAATTGCATTCCAATATAACTTACCTTAATTTTAGAAGTTAACAATGTAATTGGATAATATACAATATAAAAAGATTTTTATAAATAAAATTTGAGTGGTTATAATAAATATTATACACTTAAATTTTAGTTATAAAAAGATTAACAGAGGTAAATAGACTAAAAGGTTAATTGAATGATTTACAATATAAATGATGTTAAGGGAATTAGGAATAAATTAAAGTAGTTATAATAAGTGTAAGTATATTTAACATAGGTGATAAAAAAATATTGAGAGGAATAAATTTAATTTTAATTAGGAATAAAGAAGAATTAAATTTATTGAATGTTATACACTTAATTTTAATCAAATCCATGATTTTTGAAATTGTTGGTTTAAGAAATTAGATGATAAGATAATGAAATTAAAAATAGTTAAGATTTATTTAACTTGTGTAAAATTAATTATCTATTTAAGTTGAAATTTCCATGGTTTCAAACTTATTATCTTATTTTGTTTTCAAACTGTCTGTTAGTTGTCCTCATTTTTCCTTATCTTGCTACAGACTGGTATATGCATCTATCTATATTCTTTCTGCTTAGAAATCTTTCTATAATCTTTGATACTCAATTGAATCTGAGCACTGCTTGTCATCCTCAGACCGTCGGTCAAGCGGAAAGGGTGAATCAGATTCTAGAAGATCATCTCCACCTTGTTAAACTTACCTATAACGATAGTTATCAGGTATAATTTCAATCTTCTTATCATCTTGTCTTAATCTTATTCCACTCTATCTTTTTTCTGTGCTTTACCGTACTTCATTCCTTTTCGGGGACGAAAAGTTTTGAGTGGGGGAGAGTGTAACAACCCTAGATTCTTGTATATTATTAAAATTGGACTTTCTTTTATTTTTAAATTATTTTAAATTTATTTTATTTCAAACATTTCATTTTTATATATAAATGATGATTATTAAGTGAATTATAGTTTCAAACTAGTATAAATTGGATGTTTCACTGAAAAGTGAAATTCTGGTCAAACTGTTCAATCTTTGACTTTTAAACTTCAAATTTAAATTATATAAAATATTAAATTTTATCTTTTATTATGGAAATAGATGTAATAACTTGAACACTGCTTTTTGTTTCGTTGAAAACGGAGTTAAACTGTAAAAGTTATGTATATTTCGATAATGAATGCAATTTGTTTTATTCTGCAATTTTGTTATTTTAAATTTGTATAAATTATATTTTATTGTCATATTTTGTTCTAATATGTGTTAATATTTTATTTTATGTATAATTTTGTCTTTTAATAATTTAAAGTGATTATATAATTTTTCCAAAGCTTATTGAATTTATTTTCTAATTTTAAAGCCTAGTTTCTATTTTTCTGCTATTTTCTTCAATTAAATTATATTTAATTAAAATTTATTTATTCATTTTGTGAATGCATTTTTATTTTATGTTATTATCTTTATTTATAAATGTTTTACAAGTCCATATGAATTTTCCAAAAAAATTTCTGTTTATTTTTAAAATTTCTAGACTAGTTTGCAATTTAGTGTTTTTTTTTCTTATTTTAACCTTATATAATTAATAATTATTTATATGTCTATTATATTTTGTTATATTTTCCAAATTATGACTGAGTTATTATTATTTTCAGTAATTTAAATTTATATAAAGAAATTAAAAGAAATTTGAAAGGTTATGACTTTTGATTTGCCTAAGGCCTTTTATCTTCCAACCTTTCACATTTGTAACTTATCTTTTCATCAATTAGCCTTTACTATCCACATCTTTCAGCTGTATACTCTATTTTCTATTCACGTACATTCATTTTCATTTCTGAAACAAAATAAATTTGTCCATGGCTATTGAGGAAAGTTTGGGTAATGATTTTCAACTTTTTCTTATTCTTTTCCTACTTGTTTACATTGATTTTTGCATATGTTCTCTACCTTCATAGCTCCACTCCTCCTCAACCAGATCTGGTCCGACCTCCACCACCCCCTTTATCTAATCATTACCCACCCTACTACACCACCAAGGCAGGCCAAGCACATCCATGGCAAGGAGCACCACCAAAATCAACAAAAACCACCACATATTACACTAGCCGAGCCTATATTGTTAGCACCACCTTCTACCACCATTTGCCGCCACTACCACCACCACCACCACCTCTGACCTGACCTCCACCCTCTGCCACATCATCCACCATCACCAGCACCCACTGGCCGTGACCCATGACCTCTGGCCGAACCTATTTGTGTCAAAGATGTGAGGTTATGTTGCATTGTTTAGCCTTGAACACCTAGTTTTTGCACCTAGACTTCACCACTTTGTTAACGCATGCTAGGCCGACCCTATGGAACCCAAAACAAGATCCAAACCCACCCCTTAGCCATGCATTTCAGATCTGGAGCTGAAGCATAGATGTTAGAAAGCAAGTGCAAACACTTTGGTTTTGTTTTATGCAGTTGTTCCTAACATTGTTTAGTGGCATCCTGTTTTGAAACTTATGTTTTATATATTTGTTTTGTGTAATGTTTGCAAGGGGTATAGCTTTGGCTCTTCCAATCTCAAATCATTGTCGTGCTTTCATGCCTCTGGAAATCTTTGTTGTGTGTTTGTCATCTCCAGCTTGAACAAGTGAGTAATTATCACCAAACAATGTGTACTTATATAACTAGTAAATTGACACCATTTGAATCTGTAAAATTATATCATCCTGTTATAACTGTTTATTATGATCATATGATGCTCACCCCTGTTATTACTCATGTTATATCATCATTTACTGTTATATAATGCTATTCTGTTATTTTATTAGCTTGTCACACTGCAAGTTCCTTGTTAGTATAGAAATCACTATGGGTTGAAATGATACATACCCGAACGGACTTTAGAATAGGGAAAAATTATTATGGGCTGAAATGATAGGCCCGAGCGGTTTTTATACATTTCATATTACTTGGGATTGCGGGTTTGAAATGATAGAACCCGGGTTTTCTTTGTAAATTTCGGATTGAAATGATATATATCCGTGTCACTTGACCTAGGCTAGAAAATTATATACAGACCCGTGGTTTATATATTTTTCTGAAATTTTTAAAATATTTTAAAAATGTAAATATTATGATATTTTGATTTAATTTTTTTAAAATGATTTCTATAAAATATTAGTGATTTTCTACAAATTAAATAAGTAAATTAAGTAAATGGTGAAGTAGAATTTGAAATATAAGTTAATTTTGAAATTTATGATTTTGTTATAAATGGAGTTTATGTAAAGTATGAATATATGACAAATTTTGATTTGAAATGAATTTAATGATATTTATTAATTAATGATAATTTTTAAAAGTGTCAATGATTTTGTATAAATTAAAATATGAAATAAATGAATGTTTAAGTTGAAAATTTTGAAATATAACTTAAATTGGGAAATTATGAATTTTGTTAAAAGTGAAATTTTAATTAAGTAAAATACATGGAAATAAGTTATATTTTGGATATTTAAACATAGTTTTTAAGTTAAGAATTTAATTAAAGAAATGAAAATCTAATTGTTATTTAATTTGATTTTTGTATTGAAATTTGACTTTATAAAAATCATAGGAATAAAGGTATTTAAATGATTGTTTTAAAAGGTGAAAATATATGATTTTATAAGTTAAAATGATTTATGTTAAAAGTTAATTATGTGTGAAATTGTAAATAAAACTCTGAATTTGATTTGACAGCATTTTTGAAATGTAATGTAAAGATATTACAGCATTGGAAAGTGCTGTAGTTGTTTTAAATAAACTGAATAGCAAATTTGAACTAAGGGTTATTATAGCACTTTGATAGTGCTATAGTTGTTAAATTTAACTAAAATTTTAATTGAAACTAAATTAAAATATTACAGCATTTTATATGCCGTCTTTTGTTAATGAACTATTTTTAAACATAACATTTCGTAGCATTTTCTAAGTGCTGCGAAAGTTGAATTTTCTTTGTTTAATAAATTCAAATGAATAAATGATCTTTGAAAAAGATTTAATTTTGGAAATTAAATATTTAATTATTAAATATAATGAATTGACTTTAAATGATTTAAATGGAATAGTTGATTTTGGAAATACAACTATTTTGAAATATGATTAATGGTATTAAATTTAGATTAAATAGATGATGTTTTGAAATGATATTTTGATATATTAAATGATTTGAAACAAAGTATTTGAAAGATATGATATTTTGATATATTAAATGATTTGAAATGAAGTTTTTGAAAGGATGTGATATTTTGATATATTGAAATGATTTGAAATGAAGTTTTGAAATGATATGATGTTTTAAATTATTGAAATGGTTTAGAATTGATTTAATCTTCATTTTGATAAAGATTTGGATTTGAAATGATATTCTATTTTGAAATATAAACTGTTTTTAAATTTATAACCACGGGTTATAATAACGATTGGTTGTTAAAGAGACCGGGATCGGATATGGACATACTCTTTGTCGATATCGAAAACCACTTTGACAACTGTGTACGCGGTGGAGTTTCCAGAATGAAGTAGGATGGTGGCGACGATCCTAAGGTATATACGTGGACCCAACTCCTGTGAGTTGGCATGAGGTGGCTAAAACAGGAGCGATCGACGGGCCAAGGAGGTAGCACCTCTTATCGGACACACTTCTTCGATACCATTCTATTACTTGTGATTGATTTGGTGCGCACCCTTGATTTGGGAGTGTTGTTCGAGGTGGGCGGTAGTGGCTGCTATGCGTCACCACCAGTCCGGATGCGTAATTGGTATATCTACCCTAGCATTGCCTTGTGTGCCGTGTCACCTACCATATCGAGCTATACTACGATTTTTTATTTCTCCCGTAGCCTATGGAGTATCGAGGGTAGCCCCCATTTTGGGAGTATGCTAATACTGAATAGACTACTGGGACTATTACGTGTTAAGGTGGAAAATGTAAAGCCTTAATGCTATTTAAAAGTATGTTTATTTTATGATTAGACATTATTATAATAGCGAATAATTACTACATAGTAGATAGTTTAACGGATCCTTAAAGAATGGGCGATCCCAAGCATTCTTTAAGTTACTTGTACCTTTATTACAGTTCACTTGAGTTGGTTTACATTATATAAGTATATATTGTCCTGACTCGAGTGTTTTGTGTTTTGCTTTACGCTTGGGTCAGCCTGAGTTATTCACAGATATGGATTTCCACTCTCTTGGAGATTTGAATCGCTGGAGATTATCTGCTTGTCATGTCCTATCTATTCCAGTTCCGTTGTTCTACTCAGCTTGTACTTGGTTATTTATTGAGACTTCTATTGTACTCTATTTTCTTCTATTATATCTTATGTAACTCTGATATATTTATATAGTAGCTTTATGAATTACTATTTCTTTTACTTCCACTGCATTATTTTACTCTGTGTCTGTGATCTATGATTATATTTATTTACTGTATATTCTGAGATTTGCCAAATTTTATTTACAACGTGGTATTTTGAGCAATTCAAGTCCGACATGTGCGGATGCGAATGGTTGAAAATATCGGGTCGTTACAGTTCGTAAAGGATTAAGTGGGGATGCTCGTTGTGGATCATATGATGCGATCCATATCTCTAGACCATATTACGTTGGTCTAGTTCCTATTCATTTGAGTAGGTAAGGATTCGAGCATTAATAGAGCTCCGATGTTGAGTAGTGGCTAACCGTATGACATGGTCATTTGATTTATCATATATCCAACGGCAATGAGTATGAGATGCGAGATTATGTAATGATTTATATGGTTGTCTATGTGATGTAAGTGTTATTGAGTTTAATACCCCGACATCCTAGTTGTACTTTGAGTAGCAGTGCTCCTATACCGATGATAGTAAATTAGCATATATTATGTTCATCTAATAACTTGTTGGATGCAGGAGCAGGTCAGTATGTCTTTTCCATACCGTATTGCTTTATCATAATATGTTGACTTTATATCTATTTTCAAGCCTTATAGATCGCTCATACCAGAGTGTTGTCTGACCCAAATTTATTTGCATTGCTTCTTAAATTATCAGGTACCCTTAAGTGAGTAGATTGAGAGTAAGTATTGCGATAGTGCATGGATTTGTGTAGAGGATGAAACATGAGGCTTATGTTGCTCTTATATATGTTATTTTATGGAGCCACTGCTGCCTGTTTCAGTTTTTCTGTGATATGGACCTATTAGCACTATTATTGTATATAGAAACAATTTGCTTATGCACTTTATTTTATGTATGGAGATGTATAAACTCTTATTTGTTATGTATAATCAGATGAACCTGTGATGCGCTCTGATGATGTTTTGGTTCATTTGATTATGTTACTGTCTCGTCTGTTTTATATCTATGTTTGATATTATATTTTATCTATGCACTTTGAGATATATTATGGGTTATTATATTGATCAATCATAAAACCATTGACAATTTCCATCCATTATTTGGATACCACTATAGCACACTACTATATATTGATAATTGTGTACCAAAGGTAGAGGGAGGTTGTCACATGTAGCATTAGAGCTTGGTTAAAAAAACAACCAAGACTCTTTGAGTAGATCCATTATAGATACGGTAAGAGATAGGCCTTAGAATGGATCGAAGAGAAATATGAGAGAGTATACTTGTTATATTTTGGTTTTCAAAACTATATAGTATGTATATATATATAGTATGATGCATTGCACACATGAGTACCACTTATGTTGATATCCTTTAAGTGAGGCTGATCATTCTTATCACAGATTTTAAGAATGAGCTAGCAGACAAGAAATACAATAAGGAACTCAATATCAGGAGTTGAAGGTGGAACGAGTACCGAGGAAGATGTTAACTCTGATATGCAGATGATGTTCACACAGATGATGATGAACATGATGTGGAATTCCCAAGGAAGTGCTCCTGATGTTGGATCTGGTGGTGGTGCTTGGAAAAAGCACAACTAGTTGACTTTGCTAAGCTCAATAAGGACTATGCTAATCTTGGAGAAAGCACAACGCGTTGACTTTGCGCTAAGCTCAATATTGAACTGATAGATACTCATAAAAGGAAGTTAGCTTCACGAAAACTTCATGATATAGCTATGGTTTGGTAAAATGCTATCGAGGCAGCTACTCCTAAGGATTGGTTTACTTAGGATCAATTTAAGGCACACTTTGAGAAGTTTATTCCTACTGCATAGAAATCCATTCTTTTAAGGAAATGTGATGATTTGAAGTAGGTTGATATGTTTGTTTCTGAATATGTGGCTAAGTTTGACTCTTTGTCGAAGTATGGGATGTCTTACATTGACATTCCATTAAAGATGAATGAGAAATTTATTATTGGCTTAAATGACTATCTCAAAGATCACTTAATGAACCATACCGATGATAGGTTTGAAATTATGTTGAGAAGGCTTTGAGGCACGAGAGCTTGCACGCAAAGTCAAAGCTGGCTGTTGTTTCGAAGGAAAAACCTAAATCGCAATTTGGTAGGGGTGGGAAGAGGAAGCAAACATGGAATAACAAGCGAAAAAACATATTTAAAATAAAGATGGTTGGAGGAATGGAAAATGAGAGCCAACTTGCTTTAACTGCAGAGAAAGAGGGCATCTCGCCAAGAACTAAAAAAATGAAGAGAGGAAGTGCTTTAACTGCGAAAAATTTGGGCATATCAAGAGGTATTGTCTAGAACCAACTAAGGATAAGCAGGTGGTAGAGGCTTTTGTGTTGAATGTTATTCCCAACTCGTTTACTACTCCCTCAACGAAGGAGAAAGGGAAGGGCATCATGATCTAGGGTATGCTTTCCATTTATGACATAGATATTATTGTTTTGTTTGATATGGGAACATGGCATTCATTTATATCTAGTAACCTAGTAAATAGGTTAGGATTGAGGCATCACCCAGTAGAAAGACCTTTGATAACGTCGAATGCTATGAGAGGTTCGACAAATTTGATTTTGGTTTGTCATGATGTTATTTTATTGAGTCAGGGATGCATGTTTGCTTCTGGTTTGTTTATCCTTGGTTTTGTTGAGTTTGTTATTATTTTGGGGATGGACTAGCTTTAGAGATATAAGGTAGTACTTGACTATGAGAGGTTATTGGTTATGATAAGGAGTGACGATGGGCATAAGCTAGAGTTTAGCTGCATGCTGGATGATGTAGTGATGGTTAGCCTTTTGTATTAGCTCGAGATCATGCACAATGAGTTGTCATAAGTATAGATTGTGAGGGAGTATCCCAATATATTCGAGGAAGTTATAGGATTACCACCAAATAGAGATATCGAGTTCCTTATCGATTGAGAGAAGGATGATAGACCAGTTGCTATACCTTTGAGGTGGATGACATTCAAAGAACAACGAGAAAATGAGGTGCAAGTAAATGATCTACTAAGGAAGGGACTTATTCAAAAGAGTACTTTTGAGTGGAAAGCACCTATAGTATTTTCCACTAAGGCAGATGGCTCGTTGAGACTTTGTGTTATTATCGTAAGCTGAATAAAGTGATGGGAAAGAACAAGTATCCTCTTTCGCGTATTGTAGTATTGTTTGATCAGCTCCACGGTGCGAAGGTGTTTTCTTGGTTAGATTTAGTGATGGGTTTTCATAATCTAAGTGTGGTGAGGGAAAACATGTCGTTTACTGCATTCCGTACACCATCGGGATTTATGAGTGGCTGGTTATGCCGTTTAGGATAACCTATGTACCGACATAATTTGTTGATTTATGATTCATGTTTCCAGAGATCAGCTTGACAAGTTCGTTCTTATGTTTATCGAAGATATTCTTGTCTACTCACGACATAAGAGGAAAATAAGATACACTTGATAGATGTACTTGAGACATTGAGAAAGCATAATCTAAGAGCTAAGTATTCAAGGTTCACTTCTGGGGAAGGAAGGTGAGGTTCTTGGGTCGTTTTATTTCAAAGCAGGGCATTGTTGTTGATCTTTCCAAAGTAGCAATAATCCTAGATTGGGAAAAACCTAAGGATGCAAAAGATGTAAGAAGTTTTCTTGTATTAGTAGGTTATTATAGAAGATTTATCTAGGACTTCTCGAAGAAACCACACCATCGACCCATTTGACGAAGAAAAATCAGACTTTTGCTTGGTACGGGAGGTGTGAGCACATGTTCGTTGATTCAAAAGAGAGGTTGACGAGTGCATCGGTGTTAATCATTCTAGATGGGAATGAGGAGTTGACAATATACATGGATGCATGCGGTAATGATCTAGGGGTGGTATTGATGCAAATGGGTAAAGTTATCGCTTATGGAGTAGGAAATTGAAACCGCATGAGAGGAAATATACAACCCATGATTTAGAGTTTATTTCAATAGTATTTTCTTTAAAGGCATAGAGGCATTACCTGCTAGGTTCGAGCTATTCACCAATCACAAGTTGTTGAAATACATTTTCTCATAGAAGGACCTTAACCTAGATAGCAGAGATGGATATAGTTCTTAGTCTCTTATGATTCTGACATTTCCTACATGCCCAGTAAGGGAAACACTATTGCAGATGCATTGAACACAAGACATGCTAGCTGAGGAGTTATGTTCCTAAAATGAGTGCAATTAGAGTATATAGTTGGATATGATTTCCGACCTATGGGTGAGTTAGAATCAGAGATGTTGGCAAGCTTGACGATTAGACCAACTTTGATAGAGCATATTAGTACTAGTCAAAGGTGTGATGCTAGGCTAGTAGTGATTATTACTAAGCTTAAGGCAGGAGTAGAGTTCGAGATGGTTGGCTTCATAACACAATGTGTTCCAAACCAACTAAGTTTAGTGGTCGACCTAAAAGGAGGGGCTTATATGTACCCGATATAGATGGATTTAGAGATAGGTGCTACAAGTGTCCCATCATTCTACATTGAATATCCATCTTAGAGAAATAAAATGTATAGGGATATGAAACAAACATTCTATTGGGAAGGAATGAAGAAGGATGTTGGGACATTCATCTCAAAGTGTATGAATTTTCAACCAGTCAAGCTAAGCAAAAGAAACCAGGTAGTTCGTTACAACCACTTGAAATTCCATAGTGGAAATGGGAGTAGATATCGATGGTTTCATCGATGGATTACCAAGGACTAGAGGAGGGTACGATAACATATATGATAGTCTATAGGTTGCGAAGAGCGCCCGATTCATACCTTTAAAGTCCAACAAAACAACAATGAAATTGACTAAGTTGTATGTGCATTGGATCGTATGATTCCATGGAGTACCGTAGAGCATCATGAGATATAAAGACCCATTATTCATGTGTGGATTTTGGAAGAGCTTACAAGAGGAGTTAGGAACAGAGCTGAACTTGAGTACAGCTTATTACCCGTAGATCAACGATCAGATGACAAGAGTGAATCGTATAGTAGAGGATCTTTACAAGCTTGCATACCTGACTTTAGAGTCTTTTGGGATGATCATTTGCACTTAATAAAATTCACATACGATGATAGTTATCAGTCGAGCATTGATATGACACTATTCGAAGCTTGATACGACCGATCATGCAACACCCCTTTATACTGGTGGGAATGGGGGAGAAACTGATACATGGGCCAGATATGATTAGAGAGATTTCAGGGAAGATAGAGATCACTCGAAATGAATGAAAGCCGCACAATACCAACGAAATAGCTATGGTTATAAGAGAAGATGTGATAGTGAGCTATAAGTTGGTATTAAGGTGTTTTTAAAGATTTATCCATTCAGAAATGTTGTTAGATTCAGTAATAAGGAGAAGTTGGCATCGAGATTTGTAGGACCTTTTCCAATACATGAGAGAATTGGAAACCTTGCATACAAAGTGACTTACCTCAAAAGGTGGCGGGTATGCATGGCGTATTCCATGTTTTTTTATCTTGGAAAATTTATGCATAACCAAAGCATGATTGTAGCACCAGATCAACTTGAAGACTTGGAAGTTGAACCTGAAGCGTTGAGACCTCGTAAACAGACTCATATAGTCAAGCAGAGTATGAACCAACTTAGGATGAAGACCGTAAAGCTAGTAATGGCTCAATGGAGCGAGAATGAAGTGATAGTATTTGAGAAACCAAAGAGAGAATAATGATTGCTTATCTGTGTGCATTGCGGAATCATGGACCTTAAGGCTAATTTAACACTAGAGGGAGGTGAATAGTGTTTTTCTAACTTATATAAATCTTTTTAATTTTCTTTCAAGATTAATATTAAATCACAGATTAATAACACAAAATTATACTAAAAATCAGTCACAGATGCAACCACAGATATAAATAAAAGCAGTAAAGTAAAGTAAGAGTTAGAGAGATGACACCAGGGATTTTATACCGGTTTGGATTTCTCCTACATCCAGTCCCATACAATTGCTTGTACAGATTTCTTTTCAAATGCCAATCTTTAACCAAGTAGAAGGCAAACCCAAATACAATCTCGATTTTAAGGCTGCAAGACACACCCTCTTGTATTCTAAAGCCAGGGTAAACTCACTTCATTTGACCGGGCTACAAGCACACCCACAAGATTTAAATGGGCTACTAACCACACCCACTTGATTTGAATGGGCTACAAGCACACCCAAATAAACACGAGTAGAGTTGATAGTTTTCAAATACAAATTCTTGTACTTTGGATAAAATGCATCTTATATCCTCTTTGATAGCACTTTGATCTTCGAAATGAAAGAGAGATGTTTCCAAAATAGTAAAAAAGTAGTATTGAATCAATACAATGAAGTATGAAATGATTCTATATAATTTTGAGGGGAATAGAGTAAATTTTTCAATAGAATTTTCAAGCGAGTAAGGTACGGGAAGAAAGCAAGTAATTAGTTATTAAAAAATTCGTTTGCACTCTCCTTTATATATTAAATAAACAGATGCATCCATTTGTGAATAGTTGTGTTGAATTGACACTTCCATTCAAAATTTGAAAAACCATTTGGCGGCATGTATTTCAACATATCCTAAATACGTATGTCGACATATGCCAGTGAAAAATGAAAATTGTTTTCTTTAAAATGATTTGAAAATTCTATACTTTTGTAAAATAATTTGAACATAGTGTTTAAATATTTTTAACTTAAAAACTTTTGTAAAATATTTTAATACTATATTTTGCAATTAAAATAATTTATTTTTGTTTAAAATATCAAAGATAAGAAATTGGAGATAGAGATCATAAATTGCTATCATGTACTTTAACAATATATACTAATGACTCTGTACGCTAAATTATAACCTCAGGATCTTCATTTCTTTGTCTTTGAACTCATGAGTCTTCGTATCTTTATCTTGAGTCTTTATATTATACAGTTTTTGATTTAGTTCCCGTGTAATATTCTGCACTATATACTAAATAACTTGGCAAAAAATTAGTATATATATTTTAAATGGTTGTTGTCATCAAAATCAATAACTAAGCTATTTACAATCTCCCCCCTTTTTGATGATGACAGCCATTCAAATACTCTCCCTGAGTTAATAACTCCCCTTTAATATATGCATGTTATATTTTATATTTTTCTTCCCCTTTGTTATCAACAAAAAACGGGTAAAGTAAAATAATACCCCCCTTAAATGTGATGCCATTTTGTGAGGGACTAAATTTGAGAAACTATTTGTTTAATTAATACCAAATATGAATGTGGGATACTATAATCAATACGAATAACAATGTCAATAAACTCCTAAGTAAGATTATATATTCAGTATCAAAATCAATATAAACTAGATGATACATGTGAAATCAAAATTCAATGATGAGAGTATGGAAAACAATTCAATATGACATAAATGATATTATTTTATGATCCTAAGCATCTAAATTTGACAAAGAAATTATATATAAAATTTATTACATAAAATTCATATATTTATTTAATAAACCATAATAATTACAAAATTTAATCATAGCCTAAGTGTAACTATGTAAATGATCAAATTTATGTTTAATAAATTTTTGAAGTAAATATATTTTATTCTTATACTTTGTTTATTTCTAGATAGACATGATAATTTATAATAATTTTTTAGCCTAATATGCAAAGTATAAGTGAGATATGTAGAGTGAAAAAAATATCATTAAAAAAGCATTATATAAATTTACTAATTAAAAGAACCTTAGAATGGCAGTATGTTGGTTGATCATATGTTTCAGCGTCATTATCATCTTGAAAATTTTCTTTCCTGGAGTATATCATGATATGATTTATCATATAAAAGGTCTCCGTAGTCATTTTTTATCTTTCTCTTCTTATTTTATGCAGGCAAATAGATCATAGTTGTAGCGGTATTCATACTATGTTGGATCTGTATGGTTAATTTATCAAAAATCAATCCCAAAAATTTTAAGATTTTATGATCATGAATATTTAAATAGTGAAAAAGCATGAATGATTACATACAATGAAAAACATAATTTTAAAAAATGAGATACGGTACAAAACCTTTTATTTTCAAATTTTGATTCAACACAAGCATAGTTCTAAAATGCATTCATAACTTATTATGTGTAAGATAATGTGATTCTAACATATATAACATAATGTATTTTGTGTCTCGTTCATTGTTTGAATTACAAGTGCATTAACAAATTACATGTGTAAGGACACTTGGCATCATGCATGTATACAACGATCTTCCTAAATGACAAATGTAATGACACGTATCATTTTGCATATGTGTTACTATTTGTTTATATGACAAGTGTCATATGTATGACACATTTTCATTGCTATGAGGAATTCTGTAAATAGAGCCTTACTCACATATTAAGTACATTCAATTAATTTCACTAAGTCATAAAGTTAATATCTCATCATAAAGTAAGTAAGAAATAAGAGTAAATATCCCATCATAAAGTTAACTATTGTGTTATTATTTCGCGAAGTCATAAAGTTAATATCTCATCTCCATGTCATTACTTTCCTACATTTTTCGTACTTTCTCTCTCGGTTTGGACTTATTTTAATTTGAATTAGTATTCTTAGGCATCTTAACAAACAATTGAATTGCAATCTTCATGACTGTTAAGCATGCCCTAACATAATTACTACTAATCATGATAACTTAGTAAATGTTAAATCGTTAATTACTAACTGCGTAAGCATTCAACGACATGGTTACTTCTATAATTTAGTGTTGTGAGATCGGTAAGCATCAAGCTTGGCTATATCAATAGGGTCAGCGGGGAATAAGGAAGTGGAGCATGAGATGATGTTATAGGAGCAGGAATATCAGTAATAGAGGTAGAAGAAGAGGCTTTGACCGTACATATTTATCAAAAGAAATTTTTTAAGTAAACGTTTAAAGATTTAGATATTAATTTATGTTTGGAAGTTTTCTTCATGTTTTGTATCAATTTTGATCTAAACAAGGTCATGTATATGTATTCACACACACATATATCCATTTTTATTTTTATTTTCTTAACTTTTGAAATCAGAATATTATTACAAGTATATCACTTTGTCTTTTGGAATATATCCTAATTATAGGATTTATTCAAGGTCTATAAATCCATAAACTAAACATGTAAAAAGGTACATAAGATTATAGATCTATAGACATAAAGAAATACATAAGAAACGAAAAATGAATTTTTTGACTGTGTCAACTTTTTATTGTACTTCCTCTAGGGTTATCATTTTTTTAAGGCTAACAACCTTTTAGACAGGATCCCTACCAGGTCTTATTGGAAAAACAAATACAAAGGTACAAAAAGTGCTCGACCAGAAACGTCAGCCAAAGCTTACAGAAGGGAGAAAAGGAAAAAAATCAGAAGGAAGAAATGAAAATAAAGACAGTCCAATAATAGAAAGGATGCCCAATGGGAAAATTAATCATAAAATGCAACTAGCATCAGCATTATATATTAGTTATCAACCATTAGAAACCTCAACATGCGATCGATCTTAGCTCTGATGGGGTGATGTATTTGCAGCATTGTCATTTTCTTAAGATTGAAGATTCATCCGTTCCTCTCTATCCAAATAGCCATGGCAAATTTGTTGATGATCACCAACAACGTCTTGTTAGCTGGATTTTTCCATCTTGTACCTTTGAACACATTGAACCACTCTAATATGCTATCTCTGGAAGGTTGGTGAAGCCTGTAATGAGATAATGTTTTTTCCATAAGCTGTAAACAAAAGGACAGGCAAAAAAAAGGCGTTCAACACACTTTCATTAGCATAGGGCCAGAAAGGATATTGAGAATTGTTGATGAAACCTTTGCATAGAAGTGATTCCTCCTTAGTACATTGGTTCTAGGCCCATTGAAACCACGGAGAAGGCTTGTTAGACAAGAAGCTACCTAAATGTTTAGATATAGCAGCCTTAATCTAGTTCCATATGCTTGAAATGCCTAGCCTACCCTTCTTCTTCTTCTTCTTCTTCTTCTTTTTTGTCATTGCTATTTTGAAAGCAACAGGAATGTTCTTCTTGGATTAGGGGTCTCCATGCCAAAGGAAGTGGATAAGGGCATTGTCTATCATTTTAATGAGTTTCATTGGCAAAATGAAGGTTCTTATCCAATAAGCAGACATAGCAACTGCAATAGAGTTCACAATAGTTAACCTACCTGCCAATAAGAGGTAGTTAAAAGGCTAACTTTTCAATTTATCAATGATTTTCTCAAACATAAGGAGGAAGTGATCCACAGTGAATCTGGTGGATGTAAGGGGAAGGCCCAGGTAAACATTATTAGGTGGCATGGGTTGCAGTTTAGATTATTGAATAATACTTAATCTTTCAGCCTCTTGCAAACCAACAACAATTATATTAGACATTTGGTAATTGATGGCTAAGCCAGTTAATAGTTGAAAGCAGGGACGGAGCCAGGAATTTAGTATGACCTGGGCTAAAAGTAAAAGAGATGAAAAAATAAAGCTAAATAAGATCAAAAGTTGCAAAATGTAGTTTTTAATTATATATTAGTGAAATCTTACAATAACATGAGGTGTTCATGTATATCTTATGCGTGACTTAGATAAATACAAAAGTAGACACGATAATCTATATAAGTTGGACTCTACACTCTTTCCGTGAGTTGAAATCATAAACTACCGAATTCAAATCAATATCTTCAGCAAGCTCCATTTCTATGTTGATAATCATGCAATTCTCAAGAAAATCATCACATTTTATTACGTAGAGTAGTTTTAACATTTTTCGTAGCTGAAAAAGCTCGCTCCATCGTTTTCGTGGAAACTAGAAGAGTTAAAATAAGACGAATCGATCGATGTTTACACAACTCAAAGATAGTTGATAAAATGAACTCCGCCATTATCAACTATGATTCTTTGAATTTTGCAAGGAAGTTCGATAGAGTTTGAAGAAGTTTCATTTTTTGGGTCCAAAGAGTTATCTCCTTTTAACTTGTAAAATGACAACAATGTTTTGCTATACTTTGAGTTTGACATTACCTAAAAAATTCCTAAATTACATAAGTTTATTAAAGTAAAATCAAATATAAGTGAAATACATCAATTTTTTGTTTCTAACAATTGACATGGATATAAAAATAAAATCAGTTTAACAACAATAACGATGAGAGTAAAAAATTAGGGTTTTATATTTAAGTTCTTTAATAGCAATTTTAACTTAAATCAAGAGAAATGTAATACATTCAACTAATTGATTTAATTTGAATAGAATAAAAAAATGATTATTGAGCAAACTAGGGTATCAATTGATTACAATATGGCAAATAATTTAAAGTTTGCAACTACTTTATGAACATAAGATGAGACATTAATGATTAAAAAGGAATTAGAACATAAAAAAAGAAAAATTTACCCTATTTTGGCCCTTGAATGGATCGGAGCAGCAGCTACATTTTTCGTTTTGTGCGGAAGAAGAGGCAAAGGAAGTATCGTGTAATTTTGGCACGTTGGACTGAATGGGTTTTCTAATATATTGAGCTATATTGAGCTGAATAATACTTGGTTTGTTTTTTTTTTTTACAAAAGAGCACCCGGGCTGTAGCCCAGGTAATCATACACATACATCCATCCCTGGTTGAAAGTCATGTAAGGTGGTAAGAACAGTGGCAATGGAAAGGGAATTTGGTTTAGCAAATAGGACTAAATCGTCAGCAAGCATGGGAGTATATGTCATAGGGTATTTGCGTTTAGGATGTAGGAGTATAGCTTTCTTTCTGATTTTGTCAACAACCATTGCATTCAAACATTCCATCACAATAATAAACAAATAGGCAAACAAAGGGTCTCCTTATCTAATGCCTCTAGAGGATGAGAAGAAACCATTTATGGAGCCATTAAAGGTTATAGAGAAGTGGGTTATTGATAAACAAGTGTCAATACAAGCAAGAAAAGGCTCTGGAAAGTTCATTTTGGCCATGATAGCAATTAAAGCCTCCCAGTAAAGTGTATCAAAGGCTTTTTTAATATCATGCTTCATCATGCATCGAGGGGAGATGCTGTTATAGGTATACCTTCTTAGCTGCTCATATGCGAGTACATTTTTATCGGTCATGGATCTTGTGGGGAGGAAGGCTGCCTAGTTTGGTAAATGAGAGGGGTAATGGTGTTCTTCATCCTTTCAACAATTATTTTAGTAATGCATTTATAGAAAACATTGTAGCAAGCGATGGGTCGATAGTCACTAATAGAAATGGGGTTATTTATCTTTGGTATCATGGCCAAATTAGTAGCATTGATGCTGGTATGTATTTTTTTGGTTGAGAAGAAGAATTAAATGACTTTAGTGAATCTGGTAGCAATATAAGGCCAGCATGTTGTGAAGAAATAATTGTTGAAACCATCAGGTCCACCAATACTTGAAGTATTCAAGGAGAATAACGCTTGTTTAATCTCAAGATCAAAAACATAGTCAATGAGTGTGGAGGTTTTGTCATGATCAAGTCTTCGCAGGTTGATATTTAAAAGTGTGGATAGATTTGATTTGGTTTGAATAGAAGGAGATAATGTTTAGTTGAAGTGATCGAGAAGAGCATTAACAATGCTTCCAACAATAGTATGTTCAATTCCATTCATATCATGTATACTGAATAGTCTTGTTACCCAGCCTTTTGATCAGGCCATATTCGAACGGATTGGAAAGTTGAACCAGGAGTCATCAGGGCAGAGCCCAAAAGTCCACGAACCAGATACAAACAAAGTCACAAGACCAATGCAAGAATAACCCAAGACCAAAGCAACATGAGTCTACCATATTATAGGTCGGTACGTACCCCTATTTCCTCCACTTGAGAGACCCATCTTCTGCCTAAATGCCTTACATAATTCCAAGAGCTTATTTCTAATGTCATTTTGTTGATCTAATGCAATTCTCCATCGATCTCCATGAACACTTGAATCTGCAATTCTATTCTTCCATGACTCCATCATTTTGACTCAGAAACAAGCTAATATTGGTGCAAACAACTATGGAATCGCAAAGATAACCACAAGATGAGCCGAGATGAAGAGTTGGAGGCAGCCACATTGGCCATCCTATGGGTCGGTATTAACCGCTACCCTTAGTGTTCTACCGACCCATACAAACTGATGAGGTGGCACCTACTTTCTTGGGAGAATTGGTTTAAATCATGGATAACGGTCTAGAGATATTTTGTACGAGATTTTAGGCATCTGCCTCTATAAATAGGAAGGTAAGGCTCATTTTCTAGGATTTTTTGGCTCTAGTTCTACTTTACTCTATATTCTTGTAATTATGAAAATTTAAGTGTCAAAGTTGTATCGACCTCTAAGAACTTCTGCCTCCAAGTCAGAATATAAGCAATTAAATCCTAAAGTGGACATAGGCCAAGCTTTGTTGAACCACTATAAATGATTATGTTTTGTCTATTTCTCATTTCCATTTTTTTTTAATTTTATTCCCTACATAAACTTCTGGGTGTTTGCTCCATTTTTGGTTCAATCATTTTGATGTTTTCATTGAGAAACTAGATTCTCGGACTACTTGGATCCATCGTCTACTATTGAATTTCTTAATTCTAGGAGATAGATCTAATCTTCCTACCTTATTTTCTACTGCACATATTTTCAATAATCTAAGGGAAGCTATCTGCTATGGCCCCATCAAGAAGAGACCATTCTACCAATTCCAGAGCTACTACTAAACCTAAGAATCAAAATCCTTGGCATGGAGATGGAATTGTTTAACCAACTCAACCTAAGATCGAGAGTCCAGGTAAAGTCGAGACCAAAATGGAGATGGATAGGATGATGAAGCAGATTGAAGATAGATTCTAGGCTAATTAGAATGAGATGAATCAAATGATGCAACAGAGCCTGAGATTGCTGAATGAACTGACCCAGAATAGTCCTAGGAGGAGTAGAAGAGATTCTAGTTCAGAGTTAGAAAGTTCCTCATCATCCGAGCAGAGATGGAGGGACAGGAAGCAGAAGAAGACTCAAAACACTACGGGAACGTCTTGCCAAGGAAGAGGACGAGCTTCAGGCTCAGGTTTGGGGATCGTACCGAACCAAGGTCAGGGGTTGATATCGACCTATCCAATGGTGGGCCCAGAGCCTATCATTTGGAAGGCGGCATGGATTTGACTTCTGGAGGCACTACCGACGATCAGAATCTAGAAAATCATGTTGCTGCTAATGATGCTATTTACGGGAATCAAATAGAGAGGACCGCTGGACGAATGGATCTCCCAGAGTTTGGAGAAACTATGTATCGAGAACTCCAGGAGAGTGTTCACTGTGCCGAACACTTGGGGTCGAACCCGATTATCGTCGTTCAATCGAACCTATTACCCGAACTACTTTATGGATATGGTCAGGAGACTTGTTGGAGAAAATCATATTAGCAGCAATGATGATTGGGGTACCTCTCCAAGTCGGAATTAGTTTACAGAGAACATTCTACACGGGAAATACCCCCAGAGATTCGCAATGCCAACTATGTCGTTGTACAGAGGAACGAGGGATCCTAGGTAGCACTTGATGAGATATGAATGGCATATGGATTCAGCTAGAGCTTCCGATGCCGTGAAATGCCGCCGTTTTTTGATTTTCTTAAAAGGAGTAGCTGCGATGTGGTTCACTTGACTTCTACCGAGATCCATATCATCTTTCGCTGAGTTGTCAAAGAGGTTTGTAGAACAATTCCATTTACATACTACACGCCCAAAGCATGTAATGTCTTTGTCAAACCTCTTCCAATTTGATGGAGAATCACTAAAGGATTTCTTGAATCGATTCCACACAGCCATGATAGAAGTTACAAATCCCAAGGATGACATAGTGCTGATGGAGTTGATTAGAGGATTCATTTCGATACGGAGTTCGGGGAATGGTTGGAAATGAAGCCTTATGGATAATGGATGTGTTTTATAGAAAAGCTAACGAGCACCTTATGCTTGGAGGAAGTGCACAAGCATCCATGAAGGACTGGTGCTGGGAATTCAGATGAAGTGATACAAAGTAATGTTGCCGTAAAACAGACGGGAGGAAGCTTTGGAAATGCACATGTGAAAGTTGGCAACCAAAACAATAATCGAAAGTGGAATGATGATGAGGCTAAGAAGAAGAAGCCAGATAACAGGAATCGTATTAGGACTCCTAAGTACGACAGCTATACCGAACTGAATAACTCGATAGAGAATATCTCTGACAACTCAAAATACTAAGCAGTATAGAAATCAAGCTCCAAGATAATTGACTTAGAAGGACAGAAAGTCATGTAAGTTCTACAGATTCCATGAAACTCACGGTCGAAATATCAACGAGTGTAGACACTTGTGGGATATGATTGAGGAGTTGATTCACAAGAAAAAGTTACAGCAATATGTAAAAGCCCGGCAGGACGGCGAGCAAGGAAACTCTAACACCCCTGGGTCGTCTTCCCAACAAGGGGTAAGCTGAACCTGGTGCTGATGCATTCAGGCGGCCAGAAAAGCGGTTGGTGATTAATACAATTATTGGTAGGCCACACCTAACCGATAATAATTTAGATGAGATGGACATATATGTTGGTGCGATAAAACATGCAGAAAGTGAAAGTTGCTTCGCTGTCAAAGATGGGACTCCGACGAAACAATGTAGAACGATGACTAATGATATTGTTTTCCAGAATAGAGATGCTGATGGAGTAGAAGCTCCAACGATTGACACACTCATGATCACACTCACGATTGGTCCTGCTATTATTCGGTGTGTTGACTGATTGTAGAAGTTCAGTCAATATCTTATTTAAGAAAGCTTATGATCAAATGATGTTGGAAGAGAAGGACTAACCTTGTAAACTCAAATACAGGGGTTCAATGGGATTGCTACCGAAGCCATCAAATATGTTGAATTACTAGTGGTACTTGGCAAGGGCAACCACAAGCGAGTGCGAGTCGTGCCTTTTTTGGTGTTGAATATTTAATCGGTTTACAATGCATTTCTAAGCCGATCGGCCTTGGCCGAATTCAGAGCGGCTATAGCTCCTTGGTGCTTGACAATGAAGTTTCCTACAGAGAATGGCGTAGGGATTGTCCAGGGAGATCAGGTGTCTGGTCGCGAATGCTACGTCGTCAAGCTAAAGGAGGCGAGGCGAAGAGAGAAAGGAAAAAATATGGAGGGGATCCTCTCTATTAAGGCTTTGAACACATAGCAATTACAGCATGAGCCCCGGCTCGGGTAGCCTAGTTGGTTCCATGATGATGGACCGACGTAAAGAGCCAAAAGGTGGAAAAGCAGCTCCCTTCGAATTGACAATCACTGTTTCAGTCAGCCAGGTTGATCCAAATCGGGTCCTAAAGGTCGGATCGCAGCTCGGTGCGAGAGTGATGAAGGAGTTGGTTGGTTTTCTTTGGGCAAACCTAGATATGTTTGCCTGGGCACACTCGAATATGTGTGGGATCTCGCTGAAGATAGCGAGCAATGCATTAAATATAATTCCTAAATGCATTCATGTGAAATAGAAACACCGCAGCCTAAGTACGGAGAGATCCACTGCACTCAAAGAAGAGGTGGATAAGCTAAAGGACAATGACTTCATTCGCGATGCCTTAAACCCGAAGTGGGTATCCAATCCTGTCTTGGTGAGAAAATCGAACGGGAAGTGGAGGACATGCATCGACTATTCTGATTTGAATAAGACATGCCTAACAGACAGCTTCCCGCTCCCGAGGATCAATCAGTTGGTGGACTCGACAGTTGGACACAAGCTACTTTCATTTATGGGTGCATACTCTGGATACAACCAAATCCTGATGCATGTCCCGGATCAGCAACACACCTGCTTCATAACCGACCTTGAACTGTATTGTTATGTATTCATGCCCTTTGGATTAAAGATTACAGGAGCAACTTACTAGAAGCTCGTAAATTGTATGTTCAAAGATCAGATCAAACGTTCGATGGAAGTCTACATGGATGACATGCTCGTGAAGTCGCGACATTCAGCCAACCACGTTGACGATCTAGCAGAGATGTTTTGCATCCTCCGAAAGTACGGGATGAAGCTCAATCCTTTGAAATTCTTTTTTTGCATTGCATCAGGGAAATTCTTAGGCTTCATTGTGAACTCCCATGGGACTAAAGCCAATCCCGAATAGATCCAGGCATTGAGAAAGATTGAGGCTCCGAAGATGATCAAGGAAGTCCAAAGCTTGAATGGGAAGGTCCCTATTAGAAAATCAATTCTATGGTTTCGATGATAACAACTATACAATGGAAATCGAATATGCATATATATCTATATTTACAGGTAATTGATAAAGTAACATCACCAAAGAGACAAGAACAAGACTCAAAAGAAGTATCAAGAGGCTACAAGTCGAGAGAATCGGAAAAGGAATGATACAGGCACAGGAAAAGCAACATGCACAAATCCAGACGTTTGAGTGCACTAACCAGACGTCTGACTGAATTCTCTAGTTCGCAAATCAGACAGAATCAGACGTCTGGTTAATATACTCAGACGTCTGAAAAGCAACCATATACAAAAAATATATGAGAACCAGATGTCTGAAACATTTTCCAGACGTCTAATTTTGAACTCGGTTGTGTATATTCAAAATACAACTGTCACAATTGAAAAGACACGATCGCTCCTCTTCACTGCAACTCTTCATCACCATTAGAAGCGACCTTAGAGCACTTACTAACAGATGCAACTACACAAAGGATCTCTCTACCGCTATAAATAACATCAGGAATTCAAGAGAAGAACTTACCTGCTTACTTGCGCTTTCTACTCTTATACTCTGATATATTATTGATCTCTAGCAATCTATACTTGTACTCTACTCTTCCAAATATACAGTTCCTCATAGACAGCAATCTCTACATATATATATTGGAAGCATTTGCACTATATAGTCAAAATCCGTGTAATAGAGAACACACAGTTGACAAAGAAACTCTGCTATTGTAAACCTGTTCCTCCGGGTGAAGTGAGGGTTATTCGGTAAAAGGAAATTCCGAAGAGGAGCTTCGGGACTGGACGTAGGACGGGAGGTCCGAACCAGTATAAAATCCCTGGTGTGATTATTCTTATTTGCATATTTTAATATTGATACAATATAGTTTAAATTAGTCATATACTTGTCATTTGTATAATCGATCCACCATACTATAGACTTTCATTTGGTATCAGAGCAAGGTTTGATCAAATTACAGTAACACGTTTTTGAATCATTTTTGATATGGCAAGTATTTTTCAAGAAAGACAATCCACAGCACGACCCCCACTTTTTAATGGTTCTAACTATGCATACTGGTCAACACGTATGAGAATTTTTATGGAAGCTAATGGTCTAGAAATTTGGTCAACAACTCAAGATAAATATGAAGCACCTACTACAGCTATGAACACATGGACCGATGCACAAAAGACCTTAGCATCAAATAATGCTAAAGCTATGAACATTTTATTTTGTTCTCTATATAAAAATGAATTTTCACGTGTCATGTTATGTACAACTGCATTTGACATTTGGCGTACCTTACAAATCACACATGAAGGTACAACAAAGGTCAAACAAACTAAGATTTCAATTTTGCAAAATCAATTTTCGTCATTTAAAATGAAGCAAAATGAAACTATTGTTGATATGTATTCTAGATTTCAAACTATCCAACATGATCTTATGGCATTAGGAGTTAAATTTACCGATTTTGATTTAGTTTCTCGAATACTCAACTCTTTGACACCAGATTGGGAAAGGAAAGTATTAGCTATTGAAGAAGCTAATGATCTCTCTACTCTCAAAACTGAAGAGTTGATAGGAAATTTAATGTCATATGAAGATAATTTGCAGGAACGAAAAGAACTAAATTCGAAAAAGAAGAACATAGCATTTCCAACAACAAAAAATGATGATTCTGATTTAGATGAAGAAGAGATAGTCTTCATTGCTAAAAACTACAGCAGATTCAAGAAATTTAGAAAGATGACAAAATTCCAAAAAGAAGGGAAGTCCAACACAATAAACTTATCTCAAATTAAATGCTATGAATGTGATCAATACGGACATATGAAGAAGGATTGCCCTAAACTCAATAATGATAAAAAGAAGAACAAATTTGAAAAATTCAAGAAGAAGAAGGCTTTCAAAGTAACATGGGAAGACTCAAATTCTTCATCATTTGAAAGTGATAGTGATAGTGATGGAGAACAAGCTAATGTGTGTTTTAAGGCAAAAACTGATGAGGTATGTCCGGAACTTAGCTATGATGAATTATTAGAACTTAGCATGGAATTAGATGATACATTTAGACAAATTAAAAAATTGAACAAAGAATATATAGCTAAAATAAATAGATTAGAACTTGAAGTAGGAATGTTAAAAGATGAAAAAATTATCTTAGAAGAAGAACTAGAATTATCTCAAGAAAAAATTAAAAATAATTTGATAGAAAGTAAGGCTATTACTATTGATTTTGAAAACACTAAAATAGTAAAAGATGATTTACTAAAAGAAAAAGTCAACTTGAAAAGCAATATTGAAATATTGAAAATTGAAAATTTAGAATTAAAAGAAAAATTAGATAAAATTACAAATAATGTGTCAAAATTCAATAAAGGGAAACAAGATTTGGAAAACCTTATCAAAACTTCAAAACCATCAGGCAATAGAAATGGAATAGGATTTAAAAATATTTCTAAACAAAAAGGAAATGATGTAAAAAAAATTTGTATACAAAAACTAAAAGTTTACCTATGTCTAGTATGAATACCAAAACTATGAAAATTTGGATTCCTAAGACAAATAATAATTTGATTAAACAAAAACATATTAATAATTTTTTAGAGAATGTAGTCTATAATAAACATTATATTTATAAAGGTACCAAACCATCGTGGGTATGGCTACCTTCCCCTAATAATTAGGACCCTAACAAATGTATATGGGTACCAATTAAAACATCTTTTATTTTGCAGGTACCCAAAATAAAACATAAGGAGAAATTGATACTAGATAGCGGATGCTCCAAGCATATGACCGGAAATTCAAAAATGTTATCAAATATAACATACATCGATGGTGGAACGGTAACCTTTGGAGATAATTCAAAAGGATATGTCGTTGGCACCGGAGAAGTCATCAATTATGGTATTTCTAACTCTCCTATTATTACAAATGTTTTATTAGTAGAAAATCTAAAACACAATCTACTAAGCATTAGTCAATTATGTGACAAAGGATTTCAAATAAATTTCGAAAAAGATAGATGTAATATTTTAGATAATAACAAACAACTTATATTTGAAGGTTTTAGAAACAAAAATATCTATGTATTAAACATGAATATAAATTAAAAATAAAATTTATGTTTAACCGCCAAACATAATGATCCATGGTTATGGCATAAACGTTTTTGCCACATCAATTTGAAAAGTATTAATAAATTGGCAAAATATGAGTTAGTTAGAGGCTTACCTAAAATAAATTACAAAGTAGAAAATTTATGTGACCATTGTCAAATTGGAAAACTAAAGAAAACCTCTTTTAAATCTAAAAATAATATCT
Organism: Allium fistulosum; assembly: GCA_030737815.1. Lineage (NCBI taxonomy): Eukaryota > Viridiplantae > Streptophyta > Magnoliopsida > Asparagales > Amaryllidaceae > Allium > Allium fistulosum. The sequence goes on from CM060904.1 coordinate 177,067,751, forward strand.
CTACAAAACAACCATTAGAATTATTACATTTAGATTTATTCGGTCCAACACAAATACGATCTATAAATCACAACAAATATGTTTTCATCACAGTTGATGATTTTTCAAGGTATACATGGACCTTGTTTTTAAAACATAAAAGCGATACTTTTGAAATGTTTAAAATATTTGCTAAAAGAATTAGAACACAAATGGACTTAAAAATTAAAAATATTCGAAGTGATCACGGAGGAGAATTCGAAAACGATCTTTTTACTAATTTTTGCAATAAGAAAGGAATAAGTCATAATTTTCCTTTTCCCCGCACATCTCAACAAAATGGTGTAGTAGAAAGAAAAAATCGTACGTTACAAGAATGTGCACGAACATTACTAAATAGTAGTGGTTTACCAAAACACTTTTGGGCGGAAGCCATTACCACAGCTTGTTACATATTAAATCGAGTAACCATACGTCCTATGACTAAACAATATCAGACGTCTGACACAATGATATACGTCTAAAATATAAAGCATTGTGCATATGTCAGACGTCTGATATACCCCCCAGACGTCTGAAATTTTGCTCTGTCTTCTTCAAATAAAAATTATAGCAATTCAGACGTCTGAAATAAAATCCAAACGTCTGCCATAGTTCTCTGCCTCTCCAATTTTACAAATTCGATCAAACCAGACGTCTACATCAAAAACCAGACGTCTAATTTTATCCGCTGCACTAAAAATAGGGCAAACCAGACGTCTGATTTCCAATCTAGACGTCTGATTCCCAATCGACCATTTAAATTCGCCCAAATAACGTTATTTTTTGCTTCTATCTCAAAAATTATTATAACCTACGATTTTCTCAGAGACGATTTTCTTTCCAAAGCATCATCTTTAAGCAAATCTAATCATAATGCCTCCTCGCACTAAGAATTCCAAGATGTCAAAAAGAAAACAAGATCAACCGGCCTCATCTTCAAATCCTCAGGTGTGCTCCGATGAACAGATCGAAAGGTGGATGAATAAAGCGTCGCATTCCATCAAAAGGTATGAAGACATCCAAAAAAAAACTCCACATAGGTCCATTCTACAATCTCCTTAAATTCCCTATGTATGATCTTGATGAACTATGTGAAAATGCCGAGTTGGAAACCCTAATTTCTTTTACTCCTAATGATATCCAAATAGACCAATTAGCCATATTTTATTCTATGCGAATTTAGACAGTACTTCAGTGTGGAACACTGAAAATGAGGATAACTGGCTCTCGTCTAGCGTGTATGGGAACACGATTAGAATAACTCCAGGATTAATAGGTCGAACACTAGGATGCTATGACACAGGGGAAGATTTATACAACATTCCGGATATGCGCTTCAAGCCACGGAACAATATAACTCATCAAATTTGGGAGGACGAAATGCCAAAAATTTGCCTCCAAATTTCTACGTCCAAAAGCTCGACTTCTCAATCGAATGATAATTAACACAATTATTCCATGAATGGGAAGTCACGAGCAAATCACCGAATTAGAGCACAAAGCCCTATATGCTCTCTTTAGTGGAACAAGAGTAAATTGGACCAAATTCATCTTCGACAAGCTAAAGTATTTTTGGACTCGATCAAGGTCGTCAATTATTTACCCAACCTATATTATGAGACTTCTTCGTGCACATAACATTCCATCCTACCTATCGACATTCGAAGAAATCTCGCCTAAGTATGCTTCCACCAAATTCTTCTCTCTGATGCACCTACCCGAAATCCCTCCAGAATTCATGTCCTTCGAAGATTGGACGCACAATGGTCAATCTAGAAGAGTTGAGCCTCCTCCTCAACCTCACATTGATCCATACCAAGAGGAGGAACAACATCGAGAAGCCACTCCTCCTCCTCCTCCCGCACCATTTGATTATCCGGGACAAGATGAAATTATGGAGACTCGAACAGATACAAATCCAAACGAAAGCGTTCGAGATCTCACTCTTCGAAACCAACAAATTCTATCTCAAAATCAAAAGCTTTTGGCTAAGCGAATTGACAACTTCGAAATATCATTTGCTACACGCCTCGCCACTGTTGAAGAATCCCTTTCCACTATCTTGTCGGTTCTTAAAGAAGTACTACAACGGGTTCGCGGTCCAACACTACCGTCTGAAGATTGGCCTACCCCAGTATCTTCTCCTCCCGCAAAACATTTAAAACTCTCTGAGGATGAACCTCTCAAAGAAGCTTTGACATCTCCTACAAAGGCTAGCACTTCTGAAAAAGAAGAACCAAAGGAAGATGATCAAAATAAAGCTTCTCCAAAGGAATCATAGATTTTGGGAATCATAGACTTTAGGTTTTTTGGATTATCAAATTTTGTACCAATCTATGTTTGTAATCACTCTTCAAGTTTAATGAAATTTTATTTTTTGACAATTGGCTTCAATTTTATAATTCTTTTTGATAATGCCAAAGGGGGAGAAATATAAGTATAATCATAAAACAATCAAAATAAGCACATATTCAGGAGGAGATTTATAATCTATATATAAGTACATTGAATAGTTGTCATCATCAAAAAGGGGGAGATTGTTAGGAAATTAATTCTATAGTTTCGATGACAATAACTATACAATGGAAATTGAATATGCATATATATCTATATTTACAGGTAATTGATAAAGTAACATCACCAAAGATACAAGAACAAGACTCAAAAGAAGTATCAAGAGGCTACAAGTCGAGAGAATCGGAAAAGGAATGATACAGGCACAGGAAAAGCAACATGCACAAATCCAGACGTCTGAGTGCACTAACCAAACGTTTGACTGAATTCTCTAGTTCGCAAATCAGACAGAATCAGACGTCTAGTTAATACACTCAGACATCTGAAAAGCAACCATATACAAAAAATATATGAGAATTGGACGTCTGAAACATTTTACAGACGTCTGATTTTGAACTCGGCTGTGTATATTCAAAATACAACTGTCACAATTGAAAAGACACGATCACTCCTTTTCACTGCAACTCTTCATCACCATTAGAAGCGACCTTAGAGAACTTACTAACAGATGCAACTACACAAAGGTTCTCTCTACCGCTATAAATAACATCAGGAATTCAAGAGAAGAACTTACTTGACTTACTTGCGCTTTCTACTCTTATACTCTGATATATTCTTGATCTCTAGCAATCTATACTTGTACTCTACTCTTCCAAATATACAGTTCCTCATAGACAACAATCTCTAGATATATATATTGGAAGCATTTGCACTATATAGTCAAAATCCGTGTAATAGAGAACACACAGTTGACAAAGAAACTCTGCTATTGTAAACCTGTTCCTCCGGGTGAAGTGAGGGTTATTCGGTAAAAGGAAATTCCGAAGAGGAGCTTCGGGACTGGACGTAGGACGGGAGGTCCGAACCAGTATAAAATCCCTGGTGTGATTATTCTTTTTTGCATATTTTAATATTGATACAATATAGTTTAAATTAGTCATATACTTGTCATTTGTATAATCGATCCACCATACTATAGACTTTCAGTCCCCGCCCTTAGTCGGTTCATCTTTAGAGCTACGGACAAACGTATTCCTTTTTTTGACATTATTAAGAAAGGAAAAAGGGATTTCGAGTGGAATCATGAGTGTAAAGATGCATTCCAAGATCTGGTGGACCAGTTGGAGAGACCCGCCATCCTCTTAAAGCCGTTGGATGATGAAGACCTGTTTACATACCTGGCAGTGTCGGTGCATGATTTAAGCGCCGCACTCGTATGAGAGGAATCCCGCATACTACCTGCTGATCACTTCGAGAAAGCTCCGCCCTTAATTTCAGGCTCATCCGATTAAAGTTCTCACAGACCAGCCTTTGCGATAGTCTTGCAGCGACCTAAGACTTTTGGAAGGTTGTTGAAATGGAACATTGAATTGAGCCAATACGACATATCCTATCACCCTCATAAAACAAATCAGGGTCAGGCTTTGGCGGATTTCATAGCTAAATTCATTGCACGAGATGATCCTCCAGAAAGTAGTGGTGAGAAAGATACTAGTGGAAGATGTACACGGATGGTGTATCTAATGAACGGTGTTTCGGCGTTGGAGTTGTACTTGTCACTCCCAAAGAACACCCTATCTATTACGCCTTAAAACTTGACTTTCCAGCAACGAACAATGAAGCTGAATATGATGCCTTGATCACAGTACTCAAGGTTGCCAAAGAGTTAGGATTAAAGACTTTACACATTTTCTGCAAATTCTAGTTGGTAGTTCACCAAGTTCGGAAAGAATTTCAAGCAAAAGGAGCGACACTAGCTCCTTATCTAAACCGGGCCCATGAGCTGCTTTGCGACATCGAATATTACATGATCACTCATATTCCCAGAGAGGAAAATAAGAAGGCCGACTCACTGACTAAGTTGGCTAGTTTTGGAGATGTGCAGCTCATGGGCCTAGTCTAGGTGGAAGTACTATTAACTCCGAGCATCGACCAGATAGATGTCGATTGGATCTTGGAAGTTAAACCCGAAAGGGAGTCATAGATGACTCCAATAAGAGATTATTTGCAGAGAGGGATCCTTCTGGAGAGAAGGAATGAAAGACGTAAGCTCCTTCGACAAGCTTCGAGATATATCCTGTAGGAAGGAGTACTTTACACGAAGGGTTTCTCTATCCCCATGCTTCAGTGTATCGCCTGCGACGAGGCCAAGCGAGTTCTGAAAGAAGTTCATGAAGGGGCCTATGGCGACCACACCGGGGGGCAAACTCTAGCGAAGAAGATCCTCTGTTATGGATACTTCTGGCCAAGCGTTAACCGAGACGCAGCTGATTACACCCGAAAGTGTGACAAGTGCCAGAGATTTGCTAAAATACCGAGAGCCCCACCGGTGGTGATTACTCAAATGGTCAGTCCTTGGCCATTTGCAATCTTGGGAATTGATATCATAGATATGTTACCAATACCTAAAGGTGGCGCGAAGTACGCCATCGTTGCAGTTGACTACTTCACAAAGTGGGCTGAGGCAGAGCCATTGGCCACGATCACCACAAATAAAGTAATCAATTTTGTTGTTCGAAATATCATCTGTCATTTTGGAGTTCCACATGTAATCGTTACCGATAACAGGACCCAATTCGACAGTACCGAGTTCAAATATTTCTGCCTTCGGCATTGCATAGAGAAAAGTTTTGCTACGGTAGCATATCCCCAGACGAATGGACAGGTTGAAGCTGTAAATAAGATTATCAAGTCCATTCTTAAGAAGCGATTGGAAAAGGCCAAGGGCAAGTGGGTTGATGAACTTCCACTAGCACTATGGGCTTATCGAACAACTCACAAGTCAGCGATTGGCCACTCTCCATTCGCCCTAGCCTATGGATCAGAGGGTATGATTCAGGTTGAATTGGAAGTATCTTCTCAATGAGTGATTCACTACAATCCATAGACTATTGAACAACCCCTGCTAGAGTCTCTTGATATGATCGATGAGAAGCGCACCAGAGCTGAGTTGAGGGCAGTTGCACACCGACACCAAGTCGCATGATATTACAACAATAAGGTCAGGAATTAGACCTTTGAAGTTGGTGACTTGGTTCTCAAACGAATATTCTCTAGCCTTAGAAATTTGGGCCCGACCTGGGAAGGTCTATATGCAATAGAGCAGAATCTTGGAGATGGAACTTTCAGGCTTGCGACAATTGATGGGATTTCGCTCCCGAGGGCATGGAATAGCAATCACTTACGATGCTATTTCACTTAGAAATAAATTTGTAGATAATTGAGTAGAACCATGTAATAGGACAGATTCTATCATTTCTCGTCTTTTATGAAATATAATGGATTTTTGAGTCTTCCATTACTTTAGAGTTGTGACTTGACCGACTCAAATGAGTCTACATGCGAATAATGCAGGTGTGCAGGTACCCGGAGTTAGGTGCCAACCTAAACTTCTACGGTTCATGATCAAACCCTCGAAGTTCTTCTCGATATCTAGAGATAGGTACCAGCCAACTCTTGTCCTCGGACTGGAGGCATGAGTATAAATTAAGTGACGTGACCCGACCATCCATCAGCCAACTCTTGTCCTTGGATTGAGGGCAGGGGTATAAACTCAAACCGGATGTGACATGACCATCTGTACATTAACTATCTCCCTGTGGGGGTAGCGGTATAAATCAAAACGAACACGATATGACCATTCACTCGCTCAACTCTTGTCCTTGGATTAGGGGCAAGAGTATAAAAAAAAGTGGACATAACAAGGCCGTCCAACCATTAAACAATTGCCTGGAGAAGGAAAAATGGAGGATCCCTGCCCGACGTAAGGCAGGACCTAATTTACGAGCCTTCGATCGATGCTTGGAGTTAGGCGCGACTAAATGTAAACATTTTGGATCGGGATGTACGAACTATGATCCTAAGTGGTTTACTTAAACTAGTGCCCGGAGTTTGGCACAATCAAAAATTACTATCATGGAAAAGGATACTTAAGTCGCTAATCCTAAGCGACTAAACTCAACTAATGCTCAGAGTTTGGCACTTTAACGATTACTCTACGTTCACAAGAACAACCAAAGGCCGAAAAATTATAAAATAGACTAAGGATTTAGTCCGACAATAATAACTACAATTACTATTAATAACCTGCACAAAGTCGGCCAAAAACCAAAATAAACTACAGCTATTATTAAAAAGTAAGTCTATCTACACCAAACAAACCAGCGCTCACTTCTTCGGTTTCGTTCTCCTATGCTTCTTTTTCACACCGGGAGTTGCTTTGCATCAGATTTCACACTTCCTTTTTCCTCCTTCTTCTCCACTTCCTTTTCCCTTCGAAGACGAGCTAAATAGAGGGATGGTAGATTCACTTTGAGTGCTTCCAAGTAGAGGAAACGAACCTTGAGTGCTTTTTGAGGATCCTACGGGAGTACTTTGAGCGCTCCCAAGCGTAGGAATATATACAGGAGTATAAATGCTCTAGCCTGGCAAGGCCACAACAAAGGAATAGGAAAGGTCTCGACCATCTCCAACTTGATCTCCATATCCAAAAGTCGTTTGCGCTCAATATCCCCCAGAGTATGACCCAGTAGGGGCTTAAAGACTTTGATAATAACAACATCCTCATCAGTCTGGGCATCCTGAGTTCCCCCGGTGCCTTCTTCCAACAAGGCATCAATCATTTGATCATCGAAACCGTGAGTTTTTTTAGCCGAAGCATTAGGGAGTCTCATCAGTAGAAGCGTTAGGGATTGTTGTTGAAGTTGTAACGGTTACTGACTCCGTTGCAGGCACCTATTGCCTCGACTGAGAGTCCTTGGCAGGAAGCGGGACGATTGGAGGCTGACCTAAAACTTGGGAGACATAAAAAGAGAGATTAGCAAAGTTAATCAATAACACGTCAACTCTCTGAAATACGAGAGAAGTCAACGAGATACCTTCTTTGGTTTGGAGTTCTGCGTGGGCCGGAGTGCCGCCAGAGTTTCCTTCGGGAATGGGAGAAAGCATGGCAGGCTTGTGTATCTAGGGCCTCTTTAGACCACACCCAGGATCAGAAGTGGAATCGGGAGCAGCCTAGGACCCAAGTGTTTGGCTGGCAGTGGCGGCATCTTATGGCATCGACCTAAAGCCTTTTCCTAAGTCTTTTTGTGTTGTTGAGGCCAACTCCGGATGGAGAATACATCAACCATCCTTCAGAATCTTAGACTCATCTCCTACCAAAACTTCTTTCTCGAGCTGCTCCAAATCCACCTCGCCACCTTTGAGGAAAGCTTTCTCTTCTTCAACAATTCGCTCCCAGGCGAGAGCGAGGATTCTGGGATAATCATCTTTGAATTACCCCAAGTTTCGGAATTTGATCACATTGGCGTTGTTTTGGTTCAACAGTGGCTCAAAATTTTCCATCACCCACTCTTCTACCCGCTGTTCTACGGCCTCAACTTCCCCATTGACGAGCACATCTACGTCTTTAGCATGCTCGACCGCCTTGTCTCTTTCTCCCATGGCATTGAGCAACTCATCATAATAAGTCTGAGCTTGTTGGCGCGCTTTGTCATTTTCTTTTGTTTTGGGCTCAAGTTTGGTCTCTAGTTCGGTCGTAGTCCTGTTCGCGGCATCTCTCTCTGGTACCAAATCATGGTTTCAATTGAAGACGGAAATTCTTTAATGGAAATTTTGAGTTCTTGGTTCGGTAAGCAAAGATAAATAAAGAAATGATGTGGGGAAGGATGGGTTTTATGCCCTAGACCCAAAGTCTTAGCACCAAATCTTGGGAAATATCCCAAGTCTCAAGTAGGAACCGACCCATAGATTATGGGTCGGTATGGAGTCCTAGAGTTAAAAAAATATGTATGTATATTTATATATATACACATGTGTGTGGTTTATGCCTAAGCATATGCGTGTGATGGATCATGTACCTATAATCATCCACTCAAGTGCATGCACGTGAATATGTAAGAATATATATATATATATATACAGTACCCGACGACTAGAATCAAAGGGAAATCAAATTCAAACCTGAGAGATCCATGGATGGAATCAGTTTAAAATCGTCAAACATGGAATGATGGATCACAAGAATACGTACCAGATTTATAATCCTGGATGTTGGTAGAGCATCACTATAGATGATAATGGACATAACTTTTCATAACAATGATTCGTCAAAAGGATAACGACCATTCGGAATACAGGGTGGAGTCCTTCGCAGCAACTCTAACTTGTCTCGATTGAAAGCACATCACGTTTGAAATGAGTTGTACTTTGGGGGCAAGTGTTATCCAGCCTTTTGACATGCCATATTCAAATGGATTGGACGATTCGAACTTGGAGTTATCAAGGAAGGAAGCCCAGAGAGATAGCCCAAAAGTCCAGGAACCAGACACAAACAAAGTCACAAGGCCAACACAAGAACAACCCAAGCTCAAAGCAATATTGGTCCATATCATGGGTCGGTACCGACCTCTATTTCCTCCACTTGGGGGACCTGTCTTCTACCTATATGTCTTACATAATGCCAATAGCCTATTTCCAATATCATTTTGTTGATCCAATGCAATTCTCCATCGATCTCCACGAACACTTGAAGCTGCAACTCTGTTCATCCACAACTCCATCATTTGGACCCAGAAACGAGCTAGTATTGGTGCAAACAACTATGGAATCATGAAGCTAACCACAAGACGAGCCGAGAAGAAGAATTGGAGACAACCATATTGCCTTCCTATGGGTCGATACTGACCCCTACCCTTGGAGTTGTACCGACCCATACAAACTGATGAGGTGGCACCTACTTTTTTGGGAGAATTGGTCTAAATCGTGGATAATGGTATGGAGATATTTTGTACGTGATTTTAGGCCCCTACGCCTATAAATAAGAAAACATGGCTCATTTTTTACGATCTTTTGGCTCTAGTTTTACTCCATATTGTGGTAATTATGAAAGTCTAAGTGTCGGAGTTGTACTGATCCCTAAGAACTTCGCCTCCAAGTCAGAACGTAAGCAATAGAATCTTAAAGTGGACGTAGGCCAAGCTTTGCCAAACCACTATAAACGATTGTGTCTTGTTTATTTCTCATTTTCATTTATATGTCTTAATATTTTATTCTCTACATCAACTTCTAGGTATTTATGCCATTTTTGGTTCAAACAATTTTGGATTTGGTTTGCTTTATTTTAAGAGAGACATGATAGAATTTAGTATTTTTATTTGATTCAGTTTCAAATTTCATACATAGTTTTTATTTGTTAGCCTTCATTTCAGTCAGTAGTACAGATTAAAGTTCTTTAGCTACTGATGCTCCTATTCAAAAAGGTAGGAATTAGCAGGTGAATAATGCATGTTGGGTTGTAGTTCATGAAGTTGGTTGTCTCAAAGCTTTCAATTAATTATTCCTAGCTCCAAAATTAGAAGCAACCCATGTCTTTAAACTAGCATTGCAATTCCTTAGTATTTGCTATAAAATATGAATTGGTTTTCCATAAATAGCGATGTTCCAGCCCTACAAAAATATTGTTAAGAAATTTTTGTGTTTAGTCCAAAAATTAATTTTATTTGAAAGATTTAGGTTTTCTCTTGCTCCCCACTTGAGAAACAAAGGGGTATAGTCAAAGAGTATGAGAGTGGTGATACATGTTTGTAAAGTTGGCCAAAGGTTGAGAGCATGGTAGAGTTGAAACTATGATCAAGTTTACGGAAGTTACGTGGATGATTTTTAGCTTTGTTATTCCATGTAAAGTGTAGGTCGGTGTAGTTCATGTTGATGAGATTAGCTTGAGTGATTTAGAGGGGTAGTTTCAGAGAGAGTTAGAGGTTTTCCACCAAATTTTTGTTTAAAGGAGAGCATGCAGTTGAAATTTCCTAAACAAAGCCATGGTAAGGATGGGTTATTGAGTGTTAGAAGTATATTGAGGAATTCAAGTTTACTGGTTAAAGTGTTGGTGGCATAAACAAAAGTGGTGTTGAAATAAGTACTAGTTGGAATATGCTTGCAAACCATGTGCATATACTATTGATGAGCGGAGATGGTAGATAAGGAGTAAACTAGAGGTTTCCAAATTAGTAAAATTCTTCCATAAGGGGCATAGCTATATTATTGGATTGATTCCACAAGGGTGCAATGTACTTGGCTACATTTAGGATAAGTTGTTGATTTAGCTTAGTTTCAAGTATGGCAACCATAAGTAGATTATGATCTTGAATAAGCTTCTTGATTTTAGATTATTTGACTTTCAGATATGCTCCCATAACATTCTAGCATGCAATTGAATCCAACATGAGAAATTTTGGGTTGTGTTGTGATTTCTGGCCTCAAGCCTCGCTTGTCTTTTGCTGATTTAACTCTTAGCAGATTTGTGGCTTGTGGCGCTTGAACTACTAAGTTAGGCAAGATTAGCATCATTTCCACTGTCGAGATCAAGGTCAAAGTTATATTGATATTTCCCTTTACCCCTCTTATTTTCCTTTTTCTTTTTACTGGAGTTGATCTCTCTAGCTATAGTTGCAGAATCTGGTTGTTTAGAAACAATGATTGGGGGTGGAATAGATTGGGGTAGGGGAGTTAAGACATTTGAAGGTTTGAAGGGAATGTCAATCAATTTTATAATATGTTCAGGAAGTTGAATGTGAGAGTAGGGATGAGATGGAATGGTTGAAGTGACAGGGTTAGGATTAGAGGGTTGACTTAGGCTATTGCATGGCTGGTGGAGTCATGGGTAATGTTATGTACTTGGGAAGGTGGAAGTGGGGAGGTAGAGATATTAAGAACAACATTAGGTTAATAAGAAGAGTTATGTTTGGAGGAGGTTTGAGGGTGCATATCATGGGTTTTAGCATGGTTAATGTTGATTGGGATGTGGAGCTTGTGTTTGATATGCATATATGGGGATCATGGCTTGAATTTTGTTGAAAAGATGGGTCATTTGAGTTTTTATCAAAAGTTATAGTAGCTTGAATGTTATCATGTGGGTGCAGGTTTGTAGTATCATTTGTTTCTTTCATCGTGAGTGATGTCTCATGTTCATGTTCATTACTGTTTGATAGATCCTAAATACTTTGTGTTTCTGTAAAGTCTTCTAATAATGAAAAGGAACTATGAACTTTGGTTTGAGTTTGTCGTTGTTCCACTTGAATGTTTTCTTGTTCATGTATTGCATCTTATGCATGTTCTTGCACTTATGTGTCAATCTCTATATGACTTTCTTTTGTTGCTTGTTTTGTCCTGAGTCATGTGTTGAACCATTATCACCATCAGTTGTTGTTGAAACATTATCATCAATTGATGCATGTTGCTAGTTATGCTCTGGGTCATGTTAAGTAACATTGTTCATTGTATTACCATCACCACTTGCATTAGCAATAGCTTTGCTTGAAGTTTGTTGATGTACTGCTTAAGTTTCTTTGCTAGTTCTGCTTTTATTTTGGTGGTATTTCTTTTACCAAGCTTGTGTTTACCTTTTTGCATGAACCTTCTCTATGCATGTTCTTATACTATTTCATTAGCTTCTTGTGGTTTCTTACTTGTTCCTTCTTTTAAGGCTGCTACACTTTATTGTTGAACGAAAAATGATAAGTTTTAGTGATATGTCCAAAGACATGAGCATATCAAGAGTACCAATCATACTCGACATGAACGAGTGTTTTATCATTCCCTTCTCCACACACGATGAAATTAGGCAATTATTTGTTCGGGGTTATTTCTATGAGACATTTAGCATACTCAAGGCGACTACGTTGCTCCGTTGCCTCGTTAAAGCATACTAATTTTTCCGAGTGACACGCTAACCAATAGATACCCATGAGAGTCCAAGCTACGAGCAGTATTTTATAAAAGTGAACCCAAATAGGAACGATTTAAATTTGTGCTTGTGCATTGCAAAAAGTGTGGTTCCATGGTGCAATAATGAACGTTTTTTCCTTGACGAAGATCAGAATGGATTGTAGTATGTTTTGACGATCTTCGTCGTTAGAAATTCAAAATAGAAATTAATTTTGTTGGATTTCACCTTGGTTACTCCATGTAATTTCCATACCTTCTTCAAGTGATTGACAACGTCGGTGTAGGAAAGTTTCTCATTGAGAAAGAAACCTACTAGATGACGATGCCAACACTATATCCCCTCGATTCTGACATCTTTAGGTACAAGCAAATGGGACCTATCGTAATCAAGTTTGAACTCTCTTGGAGAGTACTTTCTCGCATTTTTGGGCGATGCTTGAATAAACCAAACCAGTTTAAGCTTGTAGTAGAACCGAAGGAGCATGGGCATGAACATCAGCATGGACTTGGTGGATATCGTAGCTAAAGAAAGTGGGGTCGGGTGGAGGAGGAAGGACATAGGCATGTTGCAAGGCAGGGGTGGATGGAGAGGAACAAAGGTGGGGGATGGAAAAGTAGAGGAAGGGGAGGAGGAGTGGCGACAATAGTAGGTGGGGAGGCCAAAGGAGGTGATAGGTGCGGCTGAAGGTTGACATGGAGAGACAAATGTATGAAAGAGGTGATGCGGGTTTGGTTGGAGAGAGGATGCCATGGAAGAGGCCATCATTATACTTTTATTTGTTATTTTGACTCTAGGGTTATCGTTGATTCAACATGGATTTAGATTTGCTCAAAATTGTAGCTTTCCTTCTCCAAATGCTTAGCCACCATCACAAAATATAGACTTAATTTTTTCTTTCAAATTGTTAGTTATGGAGTAGGAATGGTAAAGAGTAATTGATAAAGCATTTTTGTGCTATGGACAAACCACTACCTTGAAAGTGAAATTCGGCATGACTACGGTGCAGTCAACAATGTCATTTGCTCACTAAGATTAACACAACGATCCCTCAAACTTGGACACTCATGTATGAAGGATTTAGAGAGCTACAAAAATCCTTGTCTAAAGTTTTAGTTATATCCAAAGATGAATTTGTTTTTGAATGATTTTTTGAAGATATATGAATATGGATCTATTTATTGTATTGTTTCTCAAATATAAGGGAGGGAGGAATTAAACGGGATGAAAAAAAAGAACACAAAATTTATTTTGTATGTCCTCACAAATAAATTAATCTCAATAAATAAACAATATACAAATAGAAACAACCGCCCATTAATACAAAATACAAAAGATTAGGAAATTAAAAGATACTAAGGTTTATTGTAGTTATCCAATAACTATAACTACAATCGCATAGATTTTATGTGGTATTTTTATATTTCTTATACAACATTTTATTTTATTAGGTATGTTGCCTAAATTGTACAATGCTATTTTTCACTATATATAACATTTTTTTATATACTGTTACGTTTGGTAGTATTTCTTACATGTTGCTAGGGTGTAATTTTTTTTTATCAAATTATTGGCGTGGCATTGAAATAATTGACGCGACAAGGAGGTGTTGGTGGTTAGGCGTAACAAGAAGGGAGAGGGAATTTGATGTGTAAATGTGCATATTTTTTACTTCCATATTAATTAAATTTAATTGAATAAATAAGCATATAGGGTATTTTAATATGTTTAAACAAAAATTTAAATTATTTTAAAATCATCATTTATTCATCTTCATATATGGGCAAAATGGTCATCTTTGTGTATGATTTAATTTGAGAAAATTTATTTGCACATTTTTATGTTGTTTTGTAGGAATTTGGATTCAAATTAGAAGAGGCTTCATGAAAATATGCATGCACAAGAGTTAGAAGGCAAATGAAGATGGAAATAAATCAACTCATGCAACATGGAGGACCACACTTATCCACTTACCATGATGTACAATTAGGAGCTAATGCACATGTTAGTGGAGATTAAAGTTATATGCACATGTAATGGTGGATTATGCTCGTGCTAATTACAACTTGGAGGCCATACTTCCTCAAGGGTACTTTGGGTAGTCTCCAAAAATATGAATTAGGATTTTAGGCAGTATAAATACCCCTTATGTTTCATGTAATGAGCTCTTAGCACCATCTTCTTTAGTTTAGTTTAGTGGTAGCAACAAATTATATAAGAAATAAAATGGCTTCCTAAGCCTCTTTTTCCTCTTTTCTTCTTTGCTTTTATTTTATTTGCATGCTCATTATTAGTTACATGCTCTTTTTCCTTTCATGTTATTAGTGTAGATCTATTTATTTATGCAAATAGATTAATTCTCATTTTATTTTAACGAGTGTTACGGCACGCGCTTCGCATGTGAATTATTTTCCTTATAAATGTATATGTTTAAATCAGTCAAATAAGTCAATTTTATTTTTTTAGCAAAGCTAAGCGAGGTTAATTGGGCCCCTACCAGTTTATTGCAGAAACAATAAAAAACTAGAATGCATCGTAACAGGCTACGATACAGGAGAGATGATACAAAAGAGAATACAACAAGGGGAAAAACAATAAAAATCTAAATTGCCAAAAAGCAAGCTAGCTCCAATTGCTAACAATCTTACTATCAAAACAGTATGAATTGTACGTAATACCATGCTTTATCGCTTGCCTCACTTCATTCCATAATTCAACATCACTCTTACTCTTGGCATTGAATATTCTGTCATTCCTTTGCTTCCACATAACCCTTATAAAAGTCTTAAGAATCAGCAACATCAAAATGCCTTAATCAATCTGCACTATGGGATAATATGGATTCCAAACCCTTTTATTCCATGAAAACTAATTGATCCCCTGCCAATTGTTCATGTTGTTGTACACCAGAGAAACTGAATGATTTTGAAAATCAAAAGACCACACCACCATATCAATCTGCACTATGTGATAATGTTGCCTCATGATTTCAAGCCACGGTTGCCTAATAGTCCGATTACTTGAGTATGGCAGGGAAATCAAACCATTATTGATAAAGTCGCCAGCCTTAACAGAACATTTTCAAGGATCATGCCTTGCCTGAGTCATGCTAGAAGCTCACCTGCCTAATCTGAAAGGCAAGTAATCTTATTTGTGGTAAAAAAATGACTCTAAGCTTAAGGATGGACCTCCATGTCTAGCTACATCTCTGTGGAATATCCACTATTCAGAACTTTTTGCTTTTGAGGTTGTGCTTTAATGTCCAGTTAACCCAAATATTATTTTTTAGTCAAGAGGTTATTAACATGTGTACTAAAAGCAGCTATGTTCCAATTGCTTAAACTAAGAATTCCAAGCCCTCCAAACTTTTTCTTCTATTCAGTTTTATAGAAACTGATAGGTTTCAATTTGTTCAAAGCAACACAACCAGTCCATAGAAAATTGCAAATAGCTTTACGGATCATATGAATGAGCTTCTTTGGAAAAATAAATGTCCTGCACCAATATGTTGTATAGGAGAATAACATAGACTTAATTAGTGTTAATCTACCAGCTTGTGATAATGATTTATTGGTCCGGCAATTCATAACATTAGTTATCTTTTCATACAATCTCATACAGTGGCTTGTGGTTATATTGGAAGAAACCAGAGATATACTAAGATAAGAAGAAGTGTCAGATGCACTAGGAAGTCCAGATAAAAGTCTAATAGAGTTAGAATGTTGCAGAGTGGTACCAACAATTAAGATACTAGACTTGTCACAATTGATAGCCAACCCAGAAAATTTATGGAAGATATCAAGGGTTTTGAATATAGTATTTATGGATATTTCATTTGGTTTGGTATAGATGATCAAATCATCAGCAAACATTAGAGAGGTGATCAATGGTTCATGACATTTGGGGTGCACGCTGATATTCTTAGAAACAACTTCTTTAGAAATTAACTTGGTTAAAACTTCCATAACCATTATAAACAGATAGGAAGACATCAGATCTCCCTGTCTGATCCCTTGATTGCTCTTGAAGTATCCAATAGAAGAGCTATTATAGCATAAGGACAAATGCACAGTAGATAGGCAAGCATATATCCAAGAGGCAAAGTGATTCGGCAATTTCATTCTAGCAAGAACTCTAGAGATGGAAGTCCATTGAAAAGTATCATACGCCATCCTAATATCTAACTTAAGCATAGCTACAGGTGACATGCTTGTTTTATTTAGTACTTTGTAAAGAAGTATTTTGAATCTGTAAAAGAATTTTAATTTTAGATCATATATTTAGAAGCGTTTTGAATTTGTAAAATATGTTTAATTGTTAGATCCTACTTTCAGGGGCGTTTGAATTTGTAAAAGAAGTTTAATATTAGATCTTATTTTTAAGTGATTAAAATTTGATAATATATGGGCGTTTTTGGTAGTTTATGTTGATACCAAAAAAGTGTGACACCAAAGCTATTACAACTATTAATAAAATTAGCACTCTTCTTACTTAGCTTGCATTTTCCTTTTGTTTTTGTTTTATGTTGCAATCTACATTTGTTGAAATGATAACAATTATGAGAAGCTAAACCCCTTCAATTTAGGGATAATGAAGCTCTCTTAATCATGTAGATTCAACATATTTACAAATTTGTGATCTCTTTTTGTGCTTAATGGAAATGTTTGGATGTGGTTAAATTTTATTGTTTAGCTTTGAATTTGATAGCCTATGTTGTTGACACCAAATAGGCTATGCTTAAACAAACATAAACACAAATTACCTCTTCATCTACATATGATTATGATAATGAAGTGAATTTTAGAATCAAAATTTGATGGTCTATATTACTAATCGATAGTAAATAGATCATGCTTAGAATAGATTTTATGTTTAATTTCATTGTTATTTTCATGAGAGTTAAGAAGTGGTTTAGTGGGTGTGTTATAGTTTGATGGTTTATGTTGGGCTAATTAATAGCACAAATAAGCCATACTTATGATAAATACATCAACTAAATTCACTAATGACCAAAAAGAGAGATCATAATTTCATTTGTGTTGATTTATATGATCATGAGAAGGGATTTGCCTCTAAATTGCCTTCTACTCTCATATTTTTATTCACTTTCTTTTTGCTAGTTTTTACATTTTTAGCTTAACACAACTTCAAATCTTGGTTTAATTTGATTGAGTAGAATTTTAAATCAATACAATTCCCTACGGATCGACCCGTAATCGCCACATACTAAAATTGTACGATGTTCGCTTGCGGTTATTTTTATTACAATTTTTCGGCTATTTTCTAATCCGATAGAAAGTTAGTCGATTCAACAAGTTTTTGGCGTCGTTGTCGGGAAATTTGATTTGATTTTATTTCTATTCTTCGAATTATTTTTATTTGAATTTGGTGTGGTGTGTTAATTCGCATTTTAAAAAAAAAGAAATTTTTTGTTGTTGTGTGTTTGTGTGTGATTTTTGCTTGCATTTTTGATTGTGTGCTTGTTGTTTTTCTATTTGCGTTTCTATTAAAAAAACATACACAATTCAAAACAAACTTTTTTTTATTAAATTACATTTACATTTTTGCTGTGCACTTTGCACATATTCACTGTGCATATCACAAACATTCTTTTACAATTACAAGTTGCTGTACTCACTGCAATACAACCATCCATGTACAAATACATCCCTGCTACCATATACATCCAGATACAACACTGACCAAATACATCCAGATTATATATACTTCTCTGCCCAGCCAATACAACACTGACCAAATCATCCCTGTACCCCCATCTTCAACCACAACATTCATTTCCCACATCTGCCATTACAAGAGCAACACACTGAACCTTCCTGTCACTGCCTACTCAATACAGTTTCCACATCATAGTGCATAAACTAACTGCTTTTGCCAACTGTGTGCACCACTTCCACTGATTGCCCACCCAATAGCAACTTCAAACCCCACAAAACTGCTGTCAACATACCCATCCACAATTCATCCCCTTCAACCCCTGTTGTCAAGCACCTTCCCATCACAACCTGCCATCCTCATCTCTGTTAAACAACCTTCAAACACATCAAACAAGCTTCAAACACATTCAACACCATTCATATACCACATCACCACTGTATTGCAACAGTTCAACCACTACTGTGCACATCCTACCCAAACTTCAGACTCACCAGTGCACACCAATTCATTCCACTACACATATACAGCTACCACAACAGCCACTGTCATCATTGCACATATACAACAGCCACTGTCATCACTCCCCTACACTGTGATACAACACTTCTGCCACCATATCAACCTGCCTGTTCCTCCTGACCGTACTCCAACATCACCAACATCAACTATCACAATTAATAATACCCTTCTTGCTAAACACTCCAGACTACCATCCACAACTCAAACAAACCATCCCACATCACTATTTTTGCCATCTACATCCCCTACATCATTCAACATAACCACATTGTTCCTTCATACAAATTCCACAAACCTGTCACCAGTTCATCAATCACTGCCTCAAACATACTGCAACAACCATTCTTAACTCAACCTCTATAGAAAACTACAACCACATCACTGTTACACCCCAACTCCAGTTGCTATCCATTCCTTGATCACTGCCCCTCTGTCATTCACCAGTAACAGCTGCATATTTCCATCCTACATACAACCAAACTGCCACTAACCTGCTACATACAAACCAAATTGCTGCCAATACTCCACTTTCATCTCATTCACCGCATCCATCAACTCAGTGCAAACAACAGCACTTCATATCGCACACTACTTCTGCATAACCACAGCAGCAACATACCCTCTTCCACTCTGCCATAACTACCATCCAACCACTACGTCCAACCACCATCTCTCTGTCACAACAAAACTACCACATACATTCTCCTTGCTTAACTCACTATCTCGCAACTGCTATTTCACCACTACCTCACATCAATCACCTCCCCCAAATCACCTATTTCAATCACCCCTACATCACCTCTGCAAACCTCGCCACACTCAAAACCCAAAACCCAAGAAAAAGAAAAAAACAAAGAAAGAGAATATAACGATCCTCAACATCAATCGCCACCTCCTATAACTGCGACCCCAATCCCCTCGAATTCATAATCCTTTAACGCCTCTACCACAACAAAGTCATTTACTTTAGTTTCGAAATTGCGAATTGGTTTGGGAAATTTCAATTTCTGGTTTTAGAGAGAAACAATTTGCGGTTTTGAAATTCGAATTAGTTTGGTGAAGTTTTTCTTTTGTAATCGAAAGCATTATCTTCTATAGTTTGGTGAAGTAGTTTGGGAAATTCGAAACGGTACCTTTTGTATCGGGCCGGGTTCTATTAAAAAAAAGGTTCAGGTTTCGATTCCATTGTATTGGGCCGGGTTTTGTATTGGTGAAGTAGTTTGGTGAATTGTTTTTTCCTTTGCTTTTGAACTATTTTGTTTTAGTTTTGAGTTTTTGAACTGTTTTATTCTTCTATAAATTAACAAAAAAAACAATTGTATATATCTTGTTCAAAATTTCAGGTTGCAAAAGCAGAAAATCGCAAGGAAACGAAGTGCTTGCTAAAAATAATTACTCTACTTTCTTGCTTGTATAAAAAACATTGTTGCTTTAAAATAATTTGCTAATAATTTTGCACACTCTGGTATCATGCTCTTATCTCTTGTTTTTATTTGCTTTGCATTGTTGGTTGCTTGCATTTTTTAAAAAAAAATTCAAAAAGAAAAAGAAAATTCATTCGTACTTGCATCGTTGAAATCATGTTTAATTTCAGTTTTGCATTCATCTCATCTTATTTTTCTTTTCTTTTAGGGCAATACCCAAATGCACATAAGGTGGGGGATTTCATCACCCATTCCTTAGCCCACAAATTGCATTTCATCTTAGAATTTGCTAATAATAACGGTTAGACTTCATACTTAAGGGAGTCACGAGCTCACCAACGTCTTAATTGTATATTGACAAGTTGTCTTCTTTGAACAATTTATATTCTTAGTGTCTAGGCTATGGCAGAGCAATAATCAGTTATAAATATTACAGTGATTCGTAAATATTATACTGATTGTTTCTTTGAAGGTACTTAAACCTTTGGTTGCATTGCTACGGTGATTCGTGGTGCACCGATAACTCCTGTCCGTTACCTGGCTGAGAACTATCTTGTTGGATTAAGACAAAGTGTGATTATACAATTTTGGGTTAGGAGCTACTAAGGACAGAAAATTTGTAATTAAGTCCTTTGCATTCATTTAGTTGCATTAGTTTATGCATATTTATAAAAAATTTCAAAATCCAAAACTAAAAAAATTGTAAATTTTCCTTAACTTAATTTTTTTTTTAAATCTTTTCCTTTGAAAATTTTCAATCGAAATCAAAAATCCAATTTTTTTTTTAAGTTAGTTTTTTTAGAAAAGAAAAAATTCAAAAAAAATTAATAATCTTTTCAAAATCCAAAAAAACAAAAAAAATTCAAAATTCAAAAAACAAAACAAAAATCAAATTTCCCCTTTTAAATTCTCTTTAGTAAATACTTTTCCTTCAAAAAAATCCAAAATAAAAAAAAACATTTTGAAAATGTCTAAATTTCCCTACTCATAGGAATTTTACAATAGTTGTGAAAATCAATATAATCCATATAATTTCACACAAAACTCTTATGGATATTTTAATAACAACTATTGTCTAAACAATTCGAATTTTGAACCACAAAATTTTCAAAATGATGACCAGCCCTCAAACCTTGAAAATAGTATTGAAACAATTTCGTCTTTACTTGAACTCTCTGCACAAAAAAATCAAATGATAAACGATTTGTGTAATTCATATTTGTGCAATAACTCAAGTCAAGGATTTCAAAATGATCAAAATTTGAATTCTCTTCAAAATTCAAATGATTTCTGGTATAACTCATGCCAATACAATTTCGAATTCCTAAATGAATTTCAAAGTCAAAATGGAAATGTGAACCACATTTTAAATGATTTTGGCTATGAGAATAATCTCGATTATGGTGCAATGGACAATTCTTGTTCTCAGCAATTTCAAATTGTAAATTCTCAAATTAATAATTATAAATTTGATTTTGTTGAGCAAATGGATGAAATTCACAAAGATCACACAGATTTGTTGTTTGAAACATATATGAAACAACGTGAGAAACTAAATCAAATCCTAACGTGTGATGAGTCAAATAATAATCCATCTTTTACCAAAATTGATGATTTTCAAATAACAACTTTTGAAATTGAAAATGACAATCTTAATGAAGTTGTTGAAAATGTGGTAATTGAGTTGGACTTCAATTCTTTTGAGAGTGTGGAACCAAATTCAAAATTCGATCTTCCTTTTTCCGATTTTGAAAAATTGATTACAACAACTTTAGATTTTGAACATGATACATGCAATGAAGTTGTTGACAATCCAACAAAGGAAGATGAATTTGGTGAACACAAATTTTTTAGACTTTTTGAAAATGAGTTGTTGAATTCTGAAGGGGAATATTTAAATAACCATTTTGATTTTGAAATCAACAATTTTGAAGAATTTTTGAAGTTTAAATCTCAATTTGGTGAAAATAAACTTGAACTTCAACCAATTGTTCTATCTACCCCAAAATCAACGAAAATAAAACAACTCATACGATTTTTAATAAAACGACATTCGTTTTTCCAAATCAACATTCAACTTTGAAATCTTTTATGGTTTGGTTTTCTATGCTTGTAACAACCCGATATTTTCAACCATTCGCATCCATTATAAGTGTATAGGTAGACACTCATGCCGGAGTTGAATTGCTCAAAATACCGCGTTGTAATTAAAATTTGGCAAATCTCAGAATATACAGTAAATAAATATAATCACAGATCACAGACACAGAGTAAAATAATGCAGCGGAAGTAAAAGAAATAGTAGTTCATGAAGCTACTATCTAAATATGTCAGAGTTACATAAGATACAACAGAAGAAATAGAGTACAACAAAGGTCTCAATAAAATAACCAAGTACAAGCTGAGTAGAACAACGGAATTGAAATAGATAGGATATGACAAGCAGATAATCTCCAGCGATTCAAATCTCCAAGAGAGTGGAAATCCAAATCTGTGAATAACTCAGGCTGACCCGAGCGTAAAGCAAAACACAAAACACTCGAGTCGGGACAATATATACTTATATAATGTAAACCAACTCAAGTGAACTGTAATAAAGGTACAAGTAACTTAGAAGATGCTTGGGACCGCCCATCCTCTAAGGATCCGTTAAACTATCTACTATGTAGTAATATTCGATATTATAATAATGTCTAATATAAAATAAACATACTTTTAAATAGCATTAAGGCTTTACATTTTCCACCTTAACACGTAATAGTCCCAGTAGTCTATCCAGTATTAGCATACTCCCAAAATGGGGGCTATCCTCGATACTCCACAGGCTACGGGAGAAATCACAAATCGTAGTAAAGCTCGATATGGTAGGTGACACGGCACAACTAGGCAATGCCAGGGTAGATATACCAATTACGCACACGGACTGATGGAGCGCATAGCAGCCACTATCGTCCACCTCGAACAACACTACCAAATCGGAGGATGGCCATCTAATCAATCACAAGTAAGAGTATAATATCGAAGAAATGTGTCCGAGAAGAGGTGCTACCTCACTGGTCCGAGATCGCTCCTGTTTTAGCCACCTTATGCCAACTCACGGGAGTTGGGTCCACGTAACATACCTTAAGAATGTCGCCACCATCCTACTTCATTCTGGAAACTCCACTGCGTACACAGTTGTCAAAGTGGTTTTCGGTATCGACAGAGAGTATGTCCATATCCGATCCCGGTCTCTTTAACAACCAATCGTTATTATAACCCGTGGTTATAAGTTTAAAAACAGTTTATACTTCAAAATAGAATATCATTTCAAATCCAAATCTTTATCAAAATAAAGATTAAATCAATTCCAAACCATTTCCATATTTTTAAAATATCGTATCATTTCAAAACTTCATTTCAAATCATTTTAATATTCCAAATAACATTTGAGTTCAAATCTAAATATTCAACTTTAAATACCTTTTAAATTTAAAGGTATACTTCATTTATTATCATTTCAAGTCACCTTTTAAATAGTTTATATTCCAATCAAATAATTCATTTAAACCCTTTAAAAGTGTAATTATTATATTTTCAAATCAAGTATTCAATTTCCAAAGTTTCAAACCATTCTGAGTTCGTTTACTAAGTCAAAAACCCTAATTATTAAAATTTCAGCATTTCACATCATTTAAAAACAACTGTTATAGGTTATATTTGAAAACATTTTTAATTCAGCAAAGACAGCACTTAAAACTGCTGTTAAAACTCAGTTTTAGTTGAATTATAGTTCAAAACAGAAAAGACAGCATTTCAGAAGTGCTGCGGTAGTTCAGATTTCAAAACAAGGGTTAAATTTGGTTTCAGCAAAGACTGCAGACCATTATAGCATTTCCAAAGAATGCTATAATAGACCTGAGTTCAATATTAGCCTATAAGCTCAATTACAGCAACTACAGCATTTCAGAAATGCTGTAATAGCTCTTTTTACACAATTTTAGTTCAAACAGAATCTAGCATTTCTGAATGCTATTAAAAGTTAATTTCAGGTGTTAGTGTATTTCCAGCAATTAAATAACTTTAATTTAAAACACATAAACATTTTAAAAATCATATTTTAACATTTAAAATGTTCATTTACATATCGTTTAACATATATCTTTTCATAATAAATTTCTTATAATAAAATCTAATTTTCAACAATTTACTTAATAAATTTAAGTGTAAAAGTTTCCAATTCTTCACATTTCAACAAATAACTTAACACTTCAAATTTAAATTACCATTTCACAAACTTAACTAAATTTCCAATTTTATTTAATTAACTTAACCCTTTAATTAAAACCAAATTTCACATTTCCTAGTCAAGTTATATTTTAAAAGATCACTTTTAAACATTCACTTATTTAACCACTTAAATTCATAGAAAAATCAATAATACTTTAATAAATCACTTAAATTCAAATTTAATCAAATTATCATATTTACCATTTCCAAATAAAATTTAATATCCATTTTATTTATATAACTTAAATATCATTTTTAACCAAAATTCCAAATTTCCAACTTAAGTTATATTTCAAAAATCCAAGTAAACCATTCATTAATTACATTTTTAACACATGGAAAAAAAATCATAATTTCTTTAATTTAAAACATTTCAAAATCTATTTAAATCAAATTTCATAAATTTATAATTTTTTTAAAATACTTAAAATATCCAAAACACTTTATAAAATAACCACGGGCCTGTATATAATTTTCTAACCTAGGTCAAGTGATACAGATATGTATCATTTCAATCCGAAGTTAGAAAAAGAAAAATCCGGGTTCTATCATTTCAAACCCGCAATCCCAAGTTAAAATAAATTAAATAAAAATCGTTCAGGCCTATAATTTCAGCCCATACCAATTTTTTCCTATTCTAAAGTCCGTTCGGGTATGTATTATTTCAACCCATAGTGATTCTAGTCTACAGGGAACTTGCAATGGTGATAACTGATATAAATAACAGAATAACATTAAATAACAGTAACATATGATATAACAGGTGTATAAACATCATATGATCATAATATAGTCAAGTATAACATGATAATATATTTCTATAGATTCACAGGGTGTCAATTTACTAGTTATATAGGTACATATTGTCTAATGAGAATAACTCACCTATTAAAGCTGGAGATTAGCGATCAAACACACAGAATAGAATCCAGAAAGCACAACAAGCACGATATAGCATGACTTTTGATTTGAATGAATGGAGAGCCTTGATATTTATCTTGTAAACAATAACCAAAACAAGACAATATACACATAAATATTCAACGCAAAACAATGTTGAAACAATGAAGATAAGAAGCAACAACGGAATAGATTACTTGACCGTGCTTTAACCATTCAAAAGATCAAACAAAGGGTTCATTTTCTTAGCCATGATGATGATGAGTGTGGGAGAGACAAGGTTAACTCCTCGGATACATAAGACAAAACAATACAAACAATATAAGTTTTCAACCCAAAATTTAAATAAAACAATGTTAGAAATGACTGCATAAAGCAAATAGAAATGCTTGCACTTGCTTTCAACCTTTAATGCTTCAGCCCTAGGTTGGAATACATGGCCATGGTGTGAATTTAGATCTGGTTTGGGTCAATAAGATCGGCCATAGCATGGGAAAAGATAGAGCAAAGGTTTGTGTACATGAACTACACAAGCTAAGGCAACACACCAACGTTTTTATGCAACAACAAGCCACGACCAAGGCAAGCAAGAGCATGGACAGGCCTGGTGGGTTCAGGTACAGATGTGGCAGAGGTGTTAGGTCAGAAAATGGCTGGTGGTGATGATGTATGTGGCGGCCAAAGTGGTTTGGTGAAGTGGTGAAGGCATAGGTGCTTGGAAATGCAAGTTTTCAAGTGTATATTGCAATTTTGGTGGAGTTTGTTTAGGTTTTTGGTGGATCTATTTCAACATGGGGCACAACCAGAGGTGTGGGGTCCAAGGTGATGACGTGGCAGAGGGTCCAGGTGGTGCTGGTGGTGGTGGAGGTGGTGTTGGTGGCGGCTATGGGTGGTGGAAGGTGATGGTGACAATTCTAGGTCTAGGCTTGCATATATGTGATGTAATATTGGATTTTTGGTGGTGTTCTCTAGCCAAGATGGCTCGGCCTGGCCATGGTGGGGTGCTAGGGGGTTGGTTGATCAGAAATCAAGGTGGTGGAGGTCATGATTATTTTTAGGGTTAAGAAGCTTTGAAAACTCGTGAATAACATGAGGAAGTTGGCTGGAAAAAATGAGGGATAGAACGGCAAAAAAATAAAAGATGTATTGATTGAAAAAGAAACAGTAGAATTCAAAAGGACTAAGCACACAAAAGGTATCAAACTCTTCATATATCTTTAATTCCTTTTTATAACTTTATATTTCTGGAAAAAAAAAATCCCAGATAAAATTTCGAAATTTTATCGAAATATAATAATTTATATAAATATTTATCAATTATATAAAGTTAAATTAAGAAAATAGCTAAAATAGTAAACTAGTCTAGAAAATTTGGAATTGAATAGAATAAATTTTTAGAAAATTCATATGAGCTTGAAATATATTTTTGAACATAAATAATAACATAAAGTAAAAATATATTCACAAAATAAATATTAAAAATTTAATTTACATATAATTTTTAATGAAGAAAATAACAGAAAATAGGAAAACAGCCTTTAAAAATGAAAAATAAATACAGTAAATTTTGGAAAAATTCTATTATCATTTTAAAAATATAAAAGACAAAAATATACATAAAAAACATATTAACCCATATTAAAACAAAATATAAGAAAGAAAATATGATTTATAAAATTTAAAATAGGCAAAATTGCACAAATAAACAAATTATACTAAAATTGAAATGTACATAACTTTTAAATTTTAACTCCGTTTTCAACGAAACGAAAAGTAGTGTTCAAGTTATTACATCTATTTTTATAATAAAAGATAAAATTTATAATTTCAAACTTTTAAATATTTAAGTTTAAAAGTCAAAGTTTGACTATTTGACCAAAATTCACATTTTCTGGAAATATTAAATTTAGTCATATTTGGAATTCAAATCCACATACAAAATCAAAGTTTTTATATTTACAATAACAAAATTTATTCTATTCATAAATAAAGCTTTTAAATCTGGAAAAATCAATTTAAAAATAATTGTAAAATACAGGGTTGTTACACTCTACCCCACTCAAAAAATTTCGTCCCCGAAAAGGAACGAGGTACGGGAAAGCACCTAAAAAGATAGAATGAATAGAATTAAGACAAGATGATAAGAATATTGGAATTACACCTGATAACTATTGTTATAGGCAAGTTTAACAAGATGGAGGTGATCAAATCAAGAACACAAACACGAAAAAGATTCTCTAGAGTCTGAATCACCCTTTTCACTTGAGCAACGGTCCATGGATGGAAATTAGTGTTCAGATTCCAAAATGAGTAACAAAGATTTCAAAGATTATAAAAAGATTTCTAAACAGACTGGTATAAGCAATAGCCTTCCCATTCTGTAACTAGATAAGAGAAATAAGGACAACCAAAAGATAGTTTGAAAAAAAACAAAATAAGATAATAAATTTGAAACAATAACGCTTTGAAATCATAACAATTTAGGGATGTTTATCATTTGGAAATCATACTACTAAAAATCATAACACTTTGGAAATGTTATTCTTAAAAAAGAACATAATACTTAGAAAATCATAACACCCTTTAAAAATAATCTTCATTTAAACCATTTTAATTCAAGGTCAAAAAATATTCATTTTAAAGTTGTCATTTCTAAGTTCATTCAATTATAAAATTTCCAAAACATTGTATTTTCAAACGGCAGCACTTATAAAATGCTACAGTAGATATATTAGTATTTCAAATCAGTTTTATTCCAGAAATATTCATTTGGATATCTTTTAACTTAAGACTTATTAAAACATACTTTTATGAATGGGATATCCCATTTCATAAATAGATATTCCTTTAATAAGTTACACTTAAAATTCCATTTGAAAACCAAATTCTCAATTATCAAGGTTTAGTGATGTTAAAATACATTTTAACTATTTAAATCATAATTATTCATTTTTCAAGACATATCTATTTCATAAATAAAATATTTATATAGCAAATATAACAATCAAATTTCTTTACACATTTATTCATTTAGACATTAATTAAACTATGAATTCAAGTTAAATAAACTTTATTACAAAATGTCCAATTCAAATGTATTTTATTTTATCTATTCAAAGATACATTATTTATTATACAACATATTCATTTCAGGAAATAACCTTTATTAAATTCCTAGGTTAGACTTAAGGTTCCATATTAAATCAAATTTGATTATTAAGTTATTTAAATAAAATCTCTTTAAATTCCTTTTTCACTATTTACCTCTATTAATCTTTTATAACTAAAATTTAAGTGTATAACATTTATTATAACCACTCAAATTTTATTTATAAAATCCTTTCTATATTGTATATTATCCAATTTCATATTCAACTTCTGTGTAATTTAGGTAAGTTATATTGGAATGAAATTGTGTGTTATACAAATAAAACTTTCCAATTTAATTATCTCAAGTTTGAATCATTTATCCAAATTTTTGAATTTTTTTCTTTTAACTGAAATTATACTTTAAAATAAAATTTAAGAATTAAACTTCCGATTCCTTTCAAACCATTTAGCGATAAGTAATTATACATACATAATATGTCAAATCAAATTTTAAATCATATATCTATATATTATAAATTCAGTCATATTTTAGAGATTCAAATCAATTAAATTTCCCAAAACAAAGCTATAGCAAGACAACAGAACGGTCTCTTCACTTCGAAACTCGAAAATGAACGTCGATGATGCTGCAGTCATCACCGAAATTATTTTCCAGCGACAAAGAGAAGAGCACTAAATTTTAAATCTTTTAAAATTCTTTGAAAACAAAATTTCTATTCGAAATACTTTAAATAATATATCCTTTTAAAACTTGAAAACACAAGGTTTGCAACCATCGGAAACTTGAATTCTCAAATTCTTGATTCAAATTCATTTCAGTTCCCAAATCAATTTATAAACAACTATTTATAAATTCATTTGTAGAATAATAAATGATAAATCAAGTATTATCATTTCAAGTTATCAATTTAAATCAATTTATTAAGTTCCATAAATTTACTTATATATCAAAATTTTATTTCATTAACCAAATTTAAAATAATATTGTGTCAGTTTGTTCTGTCAAAGTGTTTTAGAAATCCTATCGATAGCGTTGATCAAACGAATCGATCGGAAATCCAAATCAACATCAACAACTCAAACAACACCATATATAAAACAAAACATAGATTTACAAGTACAATTCAAAATGTTTGGAGATAGTTTAGAAACAAAAGACAAGATGGTTAAACAGAGTAGAGAGATGGGTAAGCTTAGGTAAATCGCGGACAACCTTAACCGGGTCAACCGTGACTTAAAGAATAAGATCGATGTGGATTTTTCTGGGATAAATCTACGTTCGATCTCAAGAGATAGAGTTTGGAATAATAAAAGATATTAGCATCTAAACCAAGGATATAAAATCTTTGGTGAATTGATGCTGTTGTAAAGGAGTTTCATCCCTTTATAAGAAAATTAGAATATTGGCGAGACCGCCAATTCACTATAAAGATCATTCGAAGTGGAGTCATGGGATACTCTAGGATCAAAAGATGATGAATAGTGAGGGACACGAATGAATTTTGGAACCGCAGGAAACGTTCCAAAATTCAAAGGAAATCGAATCAAAAGGAAGAGATTCAAACTCGAACGAAAGTGATTCTGTAAATAAATTTACCATACATTCTAAGTTTTGCCTCAAAGCCAAAGCTCTGATACCAACTGTAACGACCCGATATTTTCAACCATTCGCATCCATTATAAGTGTATAGGTAGACACTCATGCCGGAGTTGAATTGCTCAAAATACCGCATTGTAATTAAAATTTGGCAAATCTCAGAATATACAGTAAATAAATATAATCACAGACATAGAGTAAAATAATGCAGCGGAAGTAAAAGAAATAGTAGTTCATGAAGCTACTATCTAAATATGTCAGAGTTACATAAGATACAACAGAAGAAATAGAGTACAACAAAGGTCTCAATAAAATAACCAAGTACAAGCTGAGTAGAACAACGGAATTGAAATAGATAGGACATGACAAGCAGATAATCTCCAGCGATTCAAATCTCCAAGAGAGTGGAAATCCAAATCTGTGAATAACTCAGGCTGACCCGAGCGTAAAGCAAAACACAAAACACTCGAGTCGGGACAATATATACTTATATAATGTAAACCAACTCAAGTGAACTGTAATAAAGGTACAAGTAACTTAGAAGATGCTTGGGACCGCCCATCCTCTAAGGATCCGTTAAACTATCTACTATGTAGTAATATTCGATATTATAATAATGTCTAATATAAAATAAACATACTTTTAAATAGCATTAAGGCTTTACATTTTCCACCTTAACACGTAATAGTCCCAGTAGTCTATCCAGTATTAGCATACTCCCAAAATGGGGGCTACCCTCGATACTCCACAGGCTACGGGAGAAATCACAAATCATAGTAAAGCTCGATATGGTAGGTGACACGGCACAACTAAGCAATGCCAGGGTAGATATACCAATTACGCACATGGACTGATGGAGCGCATAGCAGCCACTATCGTCCACCTCGAACAACACTCCCAAATCGGAGGATGGCCATCTAATCAATCACAAGTAAGAGTATAATATCGAAGAAATGTGTCTGAGAAGAGGTGCTACCTCACTGGTCCGAGATCGCTCCTGTTTTAGCCACCTTATGTCAACTCACGGGAGTTGGGTCCACGTAACATACCTTAAGAATGTCGCCACCATCCTACTTCATTCTGGAAACTCCACCGCGTACACAGTTGTCAAAGTGGTTTTCGGTATCGACTGAGAGTATGTCCATATCCGATCCCGGTCTCTTTAACACACAATCGTTATTATAACCCGTGGTTATAAGTTTAAAAACAATTTATACTTCAAAATAGAATATCATTTCAAATCCAAATCTTTATCAAAATAAAGTTTAAATCAATTCCAAACCATTTCCATATTTTTAAAATATCATATCATTTCAAAACTTCATTTCAAATCATTTTAATATTCCAAATATCATTTGAGTTCAAATCTAAATATTCAACTTTAAATACCTTTTAAATTTAAAGGTATACTTCATTTATTATCATTTCAGGTCACCTTTTAAATAGTTTATATTCCAATCAAATAATTCATTTAAACCCTTTAAAAGTGTAATTATTATATTTTCAAATCAAGTATTCAATTTTCAAAGTTTCAAACCATTCTGAGTTCGTTTACTAAGTCAAAACCCCTAATTATTAAAATTTCAGCATTTCACAGCATTTAAAAACAACTGCTATAGGTTATATTTGAAAACATTTTTAATTCAGCAAAGATAGCACTTAAAACTGCTGTTAAAACTCAGTTTTAGTTGAATTATAGTTCAAAACAGAAAAGACAGCATTTCAGAAGTGCTGCGGTAGTTCAGATTTCAAAACAAGGGTAAATTTGGTTTCAGCAAAGACTGCAGACCATTATAGCATTTCCAGAGAATGCTATAATAGACCTGAGTTCAATATTAGCCTATAAGTTCAATTATAGCAACTACAGCATTTCAGAAATGCTGTAATAGCTCTTTTTACACAATTTTAGTTCAAACAGAATCTATAGCATTTCTGAATGCTATTAAAAGTTAATTTCAGGTGTTAGTGTATTTCCAGCAATTAAATAACTTTAATTTAAAACACATAAACATTTTAAAAATCATATTTTAACATTTAAAATGTTCATTTACATATCGTTTAGCATATATCTTTTCATAATAAATTTCTTATAATAAAATCCAATTTTCAACAATTTACTTAATAAATTTAAGTGTAAAAGTTTCCAATTCTTCACATCTCAACAAATAACTTAACACTTCAAATTTAAATTACCATTTCACAAATTTAACTAAATTTCCAATTTTATTTAATTAACTTAACCCTTTAATTAAAACCAAATTTCACATTTCCTAGTCAAGTTATATTTTAAAAGATCACTTTTAAACATTCACTTATTTAACCACTTAAATTCATAGAAAAATCAATAATACTTTAATAAATCACTTAAATTCAAATTTAATCAAATTATCATATTTACCATTTCCAAATAAAATTTAATATCCATTTTATTTATATAACTTAAATATCATTTTTAACCAAAATTCCAAATTTCCAACTTAAGTTATATTTCAAAAATCCATTTAAACCATTCATTAATTAAATTTTTAACACATGGAAAAAAATCATAATTTCTTTAATTTAAAACATTTCAAAATCTATTTAAATCAAATTTCATAAATTTATAATTTTTTTAAAATACTTAAAAATATCCAAAACACTTTATAAAATAACCACGGGCCTGTATATAATTTTCTAACCTAGGTCAAGTGATACGGATATGTATCATTTCAATCCGCAGTTAAAAAAAGAAAAATCCGGGTTCTATCATTTCAAACCCGCAATCCCAAGTTAAAATAAATTAAATAAAAATCGTCCAGGCCTATCATTTCAGCCCATAACAATTTTTCCCTATTCTAAAGTCCGTTCGGGTATGTATCATTTCAACTCATAGTGATTCTAGTCTACAGGGAACTTGCAATGGTGATAACTGATATAAATAACAGAATAACATTAAATAACAGTAACATATGATATAACAGGTGTATAAACATCATATGATCATAATATAGTCAAGTATAACATGATAATATATTTCTATAGATTCACAGGGTGTCAATTTACTAGTTATATAGGTACATATTGTCTGGTGAGAATAACTCACCTATTAAAGCTGGAGATTAGCGATCAAACACACAGAATAGATTCCAGAAAGCACAACAAGCACGATATAGCATGACTTTTGATTTGAATGAATGGAGAGCCTTGATATTTATCTTGTAAACAATAACCAAAACAAGACAATATACACATAAATATTCAACGCAAAACAATGTTGAAACAATGAAGATAAGAAGCAACAACGGAATAGATTACTTGACCGTGCTTTAACCATTCAAAAGATCGAACAAGGGGTTCATTTTCTTAGCCATGATGATGATGAGTGTGGGAGAGACAAGGTTAACTCCTCGGATACATAAGACAAAACAATACAAACAATATAAGTTTTCAACCCAAAATTTAAATAAAACAATGTTAGAAATGACTGCATAAAGCAAATAGAAATGCTTGCACTTGCTTTCAACCTTTAATGCTTCAGCCCTAGGTTGGAATACATAGCCATGGTGAGAATTTAGATTTGGTTTGGGTCAATAAGATCGGCCATAGCATGGGAAAAGATAGAGCAAAGGTTTGTGTACATGAACTACACAAGCTAAGGCAACACACCAATGTTTTTATGCAACAACAAGCCACGACCAAGGCAAGCAAGAGCATGGACAGGCCTGGTGGGGTCAGGTACAGATGTGGCAGAGGTGTTAGGTCAGAAAATGGCTGGTGGTGATGATGTATGTGGCGGCCAAAGTGGTTTGGTGAAGTGGTGAAGGCATAGGTGCTTGGAAATGCAAGTTTTCAAGTGTATATTGCAATTTTGGTGGAGTTTGTTTAGGTTTTTGGTGGATCTATTTCAACATGGGGCACGGCCAGAGGTGTGGGGTCCAAGGTGATGACGTGGCAGAGGGTCCAGGTTGTGCTGGAGGTGGTGTTGGTGGCGGCTATGGGTGGTGGAAGGTGATGGTGACAATTCTAGGTCTAGGCTTGCATATATGTGATGTAATATTGGATTTTTGGTGGTGTTCTCTAGCCAAGATGGCTCGGCCTGGCCATGGTGGGGTGCTAGGGGGTTGGTTGATCAGAAATCAAGGTGGTGGAGGTCATGATTTTTTTTTAGGGTTAAAAAGCTTTGAAAACTCGTGAATAACATGAGGAAGTTGGCTGGAAAAAATGAGGGATAGAACGGCAAAAAAATAAAAGATGTATTGATTGAAAAAGAAACGGTAGAATTCAAAAGGACTAAGCACACAAAAGGTATCAAACTCTTCATATATCTTTAATTCTTTTTTATAACTTTATATTTCTGGAAAAAAATAATAATCCCAGATAAAATTTAGAAATTTTATCGAAATATAATAATTTATATAAATATTTATCAATTATATAAAGTTAAATTAAGAAAATAGCTAAAATAGTAAACTAGTCTAGAAAATTTGGAATTGAATAGAATAAATTTTTAGAAAATTCATATGAGCTTGAAATATATTTTTGAACATAAATAATAACATAAAGCAAAAATATATTCACAAAATAAATATTAAAAAATTAATTTACATATAATTTTTAATGAAGAAAATAGCAGAAAATAGGAAAATAGCCTTTAAAAATGAAAAATAAATACAGTAAATGTTGGAAAAATTCTATTATCATTTTAAAAATATAAAAGACAAAAAAATACATAAAAAAACATATTAACACATATTAAAACAAAATATAAGAAAGAAAATATGATTTATAAAATTTAAAATAGGCAAAATTGCACAAATAAACAAATTATACTAAAATTGAAATGTACATAACTTTTACATTTTAACTCCGTTTTCAACGAAACGAAAAGTAGTGTTCAAGTTATTACATCTATTTTTATAATAAAAGATAAAATTTATAATTTCAAACTTTTAAATTTTTAAGTTTAAAAGTCAAAGTTTGACTATTTGATCAAAATTCACATTTTCTAGAAATATTAAATTTAGTCATATTTGGAATTCAAATCCACATACAAAATCAAAGTTTTTATATTTACAATAACAAAATTTATTCTTTTCATAAGTAAAGCTTTTAAATATGGAAAAATCAATTTAAAAATAATTGTAAAATACAGGGTTGTTACAATGCTTAAGCTATATCTCTCATACTTGACGAGACAAATGAATCGGTCTTTGGAAAACCGTTTGATTTACTCTTTAACAGTATATTTTATGATGTTGTGCAAATAAGTGTCATTACATTTTCATGTAAATATTGGTCATATTTTTATTTATCTCCTTTCACTTGGGTTGACTGTGGGGAAACAGTCAAAATTAAGTGTGTGGAGGAGTCTCATCTTCATTTTTTTATGGTTTATTTTTTGCATTTTTCTTTCCAAAACTCAAAAATAAAAAAAATAAAAAAATTTGAAAAAAAAATTCTTTTTAGCATTTTGATTATTTTTGAAGAAACACTATAGGATAAGTATAGGATTTTGGTTATTAAATTGAAATATTTGAAAATTTATTTGTCTTAACAAAAATAAAAATAAAGTTTGATTACAAGTAACGATGGTTTAACTAGTATATAGAAATGGGTGATAATTATGAAGTATATCCTAATTGAAAATATTTGTTTAAAAAAAAGTGGTGGATTTAAAGTAAAGGATGTAACATTTTTGATCTTCTAAGTTAAATGGTGCTAAGATGATTTTGCAAAACTCTATCTTAAAAAAAAGAAAAAAACAAAAGAAAAAAAAATATAAAACATAAAAAAAATTGGTTTTTCTAAAAATAAGAAACACCTAGAGTCATGTGTTCACACGCAAGTGTTTACACTCGCCATGCTCTGTTCCCTTCTCAAGTAAGCCCGAAAGGTAGTGCATGATCGGTATATCTGGCCTCAGTTTATCTGAGTTAAGTGTATGTATATGAAAGATCTTTTATTAATAATGCCTACAGTCGATTGGTGTACACACTTGTGTGTTCACTCGCCCCGCTCTGTATTCCCTTCAGGTAAGCCCGAAAGGCAATGCATGGGTGGTATATCTGGCCTCAGTTTTCTGAGTTAGGCATATGTAAATATTGTTAATATTAATAAAATTTTCAAATAAGGAGAGAGTAAGCAATTGAAATCCAAGCACTATTTTCACTTATTTGATTTGACTTGTTATTCAAAAGAAATGAAAATACCACTTTGAAAAACTTTGATAATCAACTAAGGATCCATTTCATAGTTACACTATGTTATCAACTGAAACAACTAGCCAAACTAGAGTCTATTTGTGTTGATAACTTAATTTTTTTGGAATTTTGGCAAGTAAAAGGACTTAAATTTTCAAGATAATGACCAGGATTTATATTTAACTTATTCGCATCAATTTAAAAGTAAATTCTTTATTTGTAAATATCTTCAAAAACTTGCATCTTTGTAAATAAATCTTGCATTTAAGAATTTTACATGTTGCAATTGGATTTTATGGTAGTATCTGCTGAAAACCCTCACGAGACAACACTCGTCCTACTAGGGACACCTAGAGGTTTAACGGTTTGTTGCATACGCTCAATGCAATCGTGCTCCCTATGAAAACGGATTTATCTTAGTTTTAGTTTATTCGATGACGAATAAAAAGATAAGTGCGGGGGTATTTGATGTGCACGTAAATGTGCTTTTTACTTCCATATTTAATCTAATTTAATTGAATAATAAGCATATAGGGTATTTTAACATGTTTAAACCAAAATTTAAATTATTTTCAAATCATCATTTATTCATCTTCATATAGGGGCAAAACGGTCATTTTTGTATATGATTTAATTTGAGAAAATTTATTTGCATATTTTTATGTTGTTTTGTAGGAATTTGGATTCAAATTAGAAGAGGCTTCATGAAAATATGCATGCACAAGAGTTAGAAGGCAAATGAAGATAGAAATAAATCAACTCATGCAATATGGAGGACCCTACCTATCCACTTACCATGATGTAGAATTAGGAGCTAATGCACATGTTAGTGGAGATTAAAGTTTGATGCAGGCCAAAATGACCAAGTCTTAGGTCGCAAACGACCTAACTTGTTTTTAGGTCGCATACGACCTAACGAGCTAAGGTATAGGTCGCGGGAACGACCTAGCGAGCTACAACTGGGAAATAGGTCGCATGTACGACCTAACAGGTTACTACGACCTAACGAGTTGGAAAACAAGGTGCTACGACCTAACGAGTCACGACCTATGTTAGGTCGCAGAGAAAGGGAACGACCTAAGTTAGGTCGCGGGGAGATCTGAAGAGATAGGTCGCACACTATAAGTCGCGAAGCCTTAGGTCGTGAAGACTTAGGTCGCGCTGATGGGGATGCCGTTCATTTTAGGTCGCTCGCTCCAGATGCCATTCATTGTTAGGTCGCGCACAAAAAAAGTCGCTGTAGCTTATGCCGCCTGGATATGTGGAACCGCTATCTCTTAAGTCGCTTTGTTTTAAGTCGCATTTGTTGTTAGTTCGCTGCCGACCTATACTAAGTCGTGCATGTTGAGTCGCAAGTTGTAACATGTTGTGTTGTAATCTGTTAGGCCGTGATGTGTTAGGTCGTGATGTGTTAGGTCGTGATGTTTTTAGGTCGTGAACAACCTAAGTGTTTGAAATTTTGTTCTGTTTTGGCGTGTTGAGTTGTAGCCTATAAATAGGCATGTTTGGTCATTTGTAAAAGTTTAGTTGATTTGAAATAAAAACTTTGTTTTGTTAGCTTTGTGCTTTCACCAAATTGGTAGTCGAGTGTAATCTCCTATCTCCTCTTTCGGTCAATCGAGTGCGCTCGATTCAACGACTGCAGAAGCCGATTCACGGAATCTAGTGCGCTAGATCAACGTGCGAAGAATCGCAGATCTTTGAACACGGTATCGTGCGCGATCAACGTGTTTGGGATAGCTAGAATTCAGTATCTTCGGATCAACGAATTTGGGCATTTCAGTATTCATCAATCCACCGATTGCTACTTTCATCGATCTACCTTGTTTTGTTTAATCCGCTGCGTCAGTTTGGTATCAGAGCTTGTTTAGCCAATCATAGCTAAATCAAGTCCTTGGAGCCAATTCTTTTTGAAGAAGTTTGAAGAGATCAAGTCGAGCCGAGCAATATCATTCAAGGCTGATAAGTTATTGTTCATCGTGTTCATCGCAAATTGCAACAAAGTGGGAGTTTTCGATCCATATCATTTTGGATCAAAGTTCGAAAGGTGTTTGAATTTTGAAGTGTTGAAGAACTTCGGCCGAGCTAAGCAAGTGAAGGCCGTGTGCGTCATTTGGTGTCATTTTGAAAGTCAAAACCGAGAATTGAAGAGTTTGTGAAGTTTCAAATCATGCCGCCAAGAAGAGCTAATCGTCACCAAAACGTAGAAGCTTTGTACAGAAGAGAAGAAGCTGATGAGATGGAGCAACGAATTAATGAAAACTTTAGTGAAAAACTTAAGGAAGGGATTGGACGATTAGAGAAGATGATGTTAGAGATGAATCAGAATCGGAGAAGGGTTTCACCTGAATCTAACCATGGGGGAAGTAGAGTGTCACCACATTCCAATCGGGAGAGAAGTGTTGAAAATGATCATAGAAGTGTGAGTCGAGATCGCTATAGAAATGATGATGATCGAAGGCGTGATAGAAATGTGAATGATCAAGAACGGAGGAATGTAGATAGAAGGGATGTTGGTGGTAGACGTGATGGTAGTAGAGATGTTGGTGGTCAGGATCGACATCGATATACATCTGATTTTGAAGAGGAGTATGATGGTGGAAGTGTTCATGGACAAGGACGTGGACAAGGAAGAAATCGGTCGGAGTATGATCACAAGTGGGAATCTGGAATGAAGACTGAAATTCCAGAGTTCAAAGGAGGTATGCAAGCTGAGGAGTTTTTGGATTGGTTGTCTAATGTGGAGGAGATATTTGACTTCAAGGAAGTTCCAGAACATCGTAGAGTGAAGTTGGTTGCTACGAGGTTGAGGGGTAGAGCTTTGGCGTGGTGGCAGCAAACCAAACTTACACGTGAACGGATGGGGAAGTCAAAGGTTGAATCATGGGAAAAAATGAGGAAAATGATGAAAGCCACATTCTTACCTTATAATTATCAATCGCTTATGTATCAGAGGTTGCAAAACTTGAGACAAGGGACGAAATCTGTGAATGACTATGCTAACGAATTTTATCAACTGATTGCAAGGAATGATATTATGGAGACAGAAGAACAATTGACAGCTAGATTTGTTGGGGGGTTGCGAATGCAGATACAGGATATGGTTAGCATGTTTGATCCCAGATCAGTTGCTGAAGCACACCAGAAAGCGTTAGCTTGGGAGAAACAGGGAAGACGAGGAGGTGGTGTGTTTACAAATTCCAACAATCCAGTGAGGGGTGTTAGTGGAAGTTCTAATGTTTCAAAAGCTGTTGCAAAACCAGTTGTGAATGAGGTTGGGAAGGCGAAAGTCAATAATGGTTTCAAGTGTTATAATTGCCAAGAAATGGGCCACAAAAGTAGTGAATGTCCAAAGCCGAAGAAGAGAGCTATGATAGCGGAGGTTGAGGATGAGGATGAAGAAGCTGAATGTTCCAATTCACCACCTGATGAGGAGGAAGAAGAAGTGTCGAGAGACGAGGGTTGTAATCTGATGATGAGGAGGTCTTGTTTGACACCAAAGCAAGAGGAGGATTGTAGTTGGTTGAGGAGTAATATTTTTCAGTCAACATGTACTATTCTGGGGAAAGTTTGCAAATTTGTTATTGATGCTGGAAGCTGTGATAATATCATTTCGTCAGAGGCTGTGAGGAAGTTGGCATTAAAGACTGAGAAACATCCGAAACCATACAAGCTGGCTTGGTTGAGAAAAGGCGGGGAGGTGAAAGTTGGACGAAGGGCTTGTGTGAATTTTTCAATTGGAAAGAAATACAAGGATGAAATCTGGTGCGATGTGGTAGATATGGATGTCTGTCATTTGTTGCTGGGGAGACCGTGGCAGTATGATAGGGCGGTGCAACATGATGGCCGTACCAACAGTTACAATTTTATGTTTGAAGGCACAAAGATTACTCTAGTTCCAAAGAAGCGTCAACAAGAAGAAAACAAACTGGAAGAGATTGAAGAGCTGAAAACTTTATTATCTTTGAAGGAGTTTGTTAAAGAAGTTGAAGAGGAGCCTGAGGTGTTTTTGTTGATTGGGCGAGAGAGCAATGAAGTGGTTGAGATACCTGAAGAAGTTAAACCAGTACTTGAAGAATTTAATGATGTGTTTCCTGAAGAGCTACCAACAGAGTTGCCACCGTTGAGGGATATACAACACCAGATAGATCTTGTTCCAGGTCTTGTGTTTTCACATAGACCACACTATAGAATGAGTCTGAAAGAACATGAAGAGTTGCGTAGGCAGGTAGAGGAATTGCTTGAACAGGGGCGAATACAGGAGAGTTTGAGTCCATGTGCTGTACCAGCATTACTCGTACCGAAGAAGGATGGCTCATGGAGGATGTGCATAGATAGTAGAGCATTGAACAAGATAACAGTCAGATACAGATTTCCGATGCCGAGGCTTGATGATCTGTTAGATCAAATTAGTGGGTCTGTGATCTTTTCGAAGATTGATCTTAAAAGTGGTTATCATCAAATTCGAATTAGACCGGGAGACGAGTGGAAGACGGCATTCAAGACGAGGGAAGGATTGTATGAATGGCTGGTAATGCCGTTTGGCCTATCTAATGCACCGAGTACATTCATGAGGGTGATGAATCAAATTTTCAGGCTGTACATTGGGAAATTTGTGGTGGTGTACTTTGATGATATTCTGATATACAGTGGAAGCGCAGAGGAACACTTGCAACATCTGAGAGAAGTATTGATGGTACTGCGACAAGAACAATTTTATGCGGCAACGAAGAAATGCGTGTTCATGACGCATAGTGTTTTATTTCTGGGGTATGTTGTATCAGAGGAAGGGATACGGGTGGATCAGAGTAAAGTAGAGGCGATTAGAGATTGGCCATAGCCCAAGACGATAACAGAGGTTTGGAGTTTTCATGGGTTGGCTTCATTTTATCGAAGGTTTATTCCACACTTTAGTGGTGTGATGGCGCCTGTTACAGATTGTATGAAGGGTAAACAGTTTTCATGGTCAAAGGAAGCAGGGGATGCTTTTGGGAAGATCAAGGAGTTGCTGACGTCTGCACCAACTCTAGTATTACCAGATTTTCAGTTGGTATTTGAACTACATACTGATGCATCCAAGGTTGGGATTGGAGGAGTGTTGAGTCAGAGGGGACGTCCTATTGCATATTTTAGTGAGAAGCTATCGGGAGCAAAGATGAGATATAGTACATATGATGTGGAATTTTATGCTGTTGTGCAAGCTATTAAACACTGGAGACACTATCTATTTCAGAAAGAGTTTGTTCTGTATACTGATCATGAGGCGTTGAAGCATTTACAAGGGCAAGACAAGATTTCAGCGAGACATGCATCGTGGATTGCATATCAGCAACAGTTTACATTTGTTGTGAAACACAAATCTGGGGTTACGAACCGTGTGGCGGATGCATTGAGCAGAAGGAGTCATGTGTTGACTACAATGAAGGTTGAAGTAACAGGGTTTGATGTGTTGCCAAAATTATTTGACGAAGATCCTTACTTTGCAAAGTTTGTTGATGAAGTCAAGGAGGGAAAGACGGATGAGTTTATGATAATAGATGGTTTTCTGTTCAAAGGAAATCGATTGTGCATACCTGATTGTAGTTTGAGAATGAAGATTGTAAAGGAGCTACACAAAGAAGGCCACGTGGGTAGAGACCGTACACTACAGCTGATTTCTCAATCTTATTTTTGGCCGTCGATGAAGCGGGAAGTTGGAAGGTTTGTGGAAAGATGTCATATTTGCCAAGTTTCCAAGGGAACAACAACGAATGCGGGATTGTATATGCCGTTACCTGTGCCGGTTAGACCATGGGTTGATATCAGTATGGATTTTGTTTTGGGTTTGCCTAGAACTCAAAGGGGAAATGATTCTATATTCGTTGTGGTAGACAGATTTTCCAAATTGGCACATTTTATCGCTTGTAAGAAGACAGCTGATGCCGTCCGGGTTGCTGAGTTATTCTTCAAAAAGATATATCGTTTACATGGTTTGCCAGAATCCATTGTTTCTGATCGGGATACTAGATTTCTAAGTCATTTTTGGCTAAGTTTGTGGAAGATGGTCGGAACGAAGCTGAAGTTTAGTAGCGCTTACCATCCGAAAACTGATGGGCAAACGGAGGTGGTTAACAGATCGCTGGGGAATTTATTGCGATGTCTGGTGAAAGATAATCTGAAGAGTTGGGACATGAAGTTATGTCAGGCAGAGTTTGCTCATAATCATGCAGTGAATCGTAGTACGGGATTCAGCCCATTTCAGATTGTATATTCTAGTATGCCAAAAGGACCGTTGGATTTGACGATCATACCACAACCAAAGAAGACAGTCAAGCGAGCTGCTGATTTTGTTGAAGGATTGACAGAGTGTCATAGAATCGTTTAAGAATGATTGGAAAAGACGAATGAGAAGTACAAACGATCTGCAGATCTGAAGCGAAGGAGTGTTGAATTTAATGAAGGTGATTGGGTTTATGCAGTGTTAACAAAGGATCGTTTTCCGGTGGGAACATACAGTAAATTGAAAGCACGAAAGATTGGTCCATTAAAATTTTTGAAGAAGATCAATGAAAACGCTTATAAGTTGAGGTTGCCGGAGGATGTGTATACTTCCGATGTGTTTAATGTTAAACATCTCATACCATATCATGGGGATGAACTTATGGTGGAAGAGGATGGCGCAAATTCGAGGATGAATTTTTCTCAACCAGGGGAGGATGATGCAGGCCAAAATGACCAAGTCTTAGGTCGCAAACGACCTAACTTGTTTTTAGGTCGCATACGACCTAACGAGCTAAGGTATAGGTCGCGGGAACGACCTAGCGAGCTACAACTGGGAAATAGGTCGCTTGTACGACCTAACAGGTTACTACGACCTAACGAGTTGGAAAACAAGGTGCTACGACCTAACGAGTCACGACCTATGTTAGGTCGCAGAGAAAGGGAACGACCTAAGTTAGGTCGCGGGGAGATCTGGAGAGATAGGTCGCACACTATAAGTCGCGAAGCCTTAGGTCGTGAAGACTTAGGTCGCGCTGATGGGGATGCCGTTCATTTTAGGTCGCTCGCTCCAGATGCCATTCATTGTTAGGTCGCGCACAAAGAAAGTCGCTGTAGCTTATGCCGCCTGGATATGTGGAACCGCTATCTCTTAAGTCGCTTTGTTTTAA
Organism: Allium fistulosum; assembly: GCA_030737815.1. NCBI lineage: Eukaryota > Viridiplantae > Streptophyta > Magnoliopsida > Asparagales > Amaryllidaceae > Allium > Allium fistulosum. The sequence goes on from CM060904.1 coordinate 177,110,833, forward strand.
GTCGCATTTGTTGTTAGGTCGCTGCCGACCTATACTAAGTCGTGCATGTTGAGTCGCAAGTTGTAACGTGTTGTGTTGTAATCTGTTAGGTCGTGATGTGTTAGGTCATGATGTGTTAGGTCGTGATGTTTTTAGGTCATGATGTTTGTTAGGTCGTGAACGACCTAAGTGTTTGAAATTTTGTTTTGTTTTGGCGTGTTGAGTTGTAGCCAATAAATAGGCATGTTTGGTCATTTGTAAAAGTTTAGTTGATTTGAAATAAAAACTTTGTTTTGTTAGCTTTGTGCTTTCACCAAATTGGTAGTCGAGTGTAATCTCCTATCTCCTCTTTCGGTCAATCGAGTGCGCTCGATTCAACGACTGCAGAAGCCGATTCATGGAATCTAGTGCGCTAGATCAACATGCGAAGAATCGCAGATCTTTGAACATAGTATCGTGCGCGATCAACGTGTTTGGGATAGCTAGAATTCGGTATCTTCGGATCAACGAATTTGGGTATTTCAGTATTCATCAATCCACCGATTGCTACTTTCATCGATCTACCTTGTTTTGTTTAATCCGCTGCGTCAAAGTTACATGCACATGTAATGGTGGATTATGCTCATGCTAATGACAACTTGGAGGCCACACTTCCTTAAGGGTATTTTGGATAATCCCCCAAAATATGGATTAGGGTTTTAGGCATGTATAAATACCCCTTATGTTTCATGTAATGAGCTTTTAGCACCACCCTCTTTAGTTTAGTTTAGTGGTAGCAAAAAATTAATAAGAAATAATATGGCTTCCTAAGCCTCTTTTTCCTCTTTTCTTCTTTGCTTTTATTTTATTTTCATGCTCATTTTTACTTACATGCTCTTTTTACTTTCATGTTATTAGTGTAGATCTATTTATTTATGCAAGTATATTAATTCTCTTTTTATTTTAATTAGCTCTCTTCTTACTTAGCTTACATATTCCTCTTGTTTCTGTTTCATGTTGCAATCTATATTTGTTGAAATGATAACAAATATGAAAAGCTAAACCCCTTCAATTTAGGAGTAATGAAGCTCTCTTAATCATGTAGATTCAACATATTTTCAAATTTGTGATCACCTTTTGTGCTTAATGGAAATGTTTGGATGTGGTTAAATTTTGTTGTTTAGCTTTGAATTTGACTGCCTATGTTGTTGACACCAAATAGGCTATGCTTAAACAAACATAAACACAAATTACCTCTTCATCTACATATGATTATGGTAATGAAGTGAATTTTAGAATCAAAATTTGATGGTCTATATTACTAATCAATGGTAAATAGATCATGCTTAGAATAGATTTTATGTTTAATTTCATTGTTATTTTCATGAGAGTTAAGAAGTGGTTTAGTGGGTGTGTTATAGTTTGATGGTTTATGTTGGGCTAATTAATAGCACAAACATGCCTTACTTATGATAAACACATCAACTAAATTCACTAATGAACAAAAAAGAGACATCATAATTTCATTTGTGTTGATTTAAATGATCATGAGAAGGGTTTTGCCTCTAAATTGCCTTCTACTCTCATATTTTTATTCACTTTCTTTTTGCTAGTTTTTACATTTTTAGCTTAACACAACTTCAAATCTTGGTTTAATTTGATTGAGTAGAATTTTAAATTAATGCAATTCCATACGGATTGACCTGTACTCACCACGTACTAAAATTGTACGTCGTGCGCTTGCGGTTATTTTCATTACAATTTTTTGGTTATTTTCTAATCCAATAGAAAGTTAGTCGATTCAACAGAAATACAGCTGCGATTGACCGAAAGCCGTGGCACATGAGCTATGAAGTAAGAGGAGTATGATGAGGTGCTACTATGAAGGATTAAGATGGTGATGTGGAAACGAGAAGGAGGATTCATGACCATGAAGGGAGAAATTGGAAGTGAGGGCTATTTGAATTCATCGCATTGATTTGAAAGATTTCTAAAATGGAATGTGCTTGACCGCATCCTTCATACTAATTCTGTAACTTTTTGGCTTAAAAACAAAAATGAGATTCAACTTTATACTTTAAGAAAGTGCTTATTTATCCAAATATTTAAGGTTGATTCTATTAACCTTATATTTTTATCTTTCCTAATCCATTAAAAATAAAAATGAATAAATGACTATTTCACCCTTACAAATACATAACCCTAAAATTTTACACTATCATTTCTTTCCTTCTTTCTTGCTTTGGAAAACACAATAATTGGGAAAAATAAAAATAGTGGAGAAAATCATAGTAAATTTGAATTTTAAATGATGACGGTGTTTGTTCTAATTCTTTGGCATGCATGCCTTGTTGATGTCAATTTTGTAAAGTTGTTGAACTGCTCTTGTTCATCGATTCATGTTATTCCCTAATGGCATGCACTTTGCTTGAATATAAAAATATGTGTTGTCGCATGTGCTATGAGTTAATAGGAACCTAATGGATACTCGGAATTAATGCAAATCTAGAGCGATGGTAGGTTTAATTGATAAAAAAAACCTAGTTTGAAGTGCTTTAGGAATTAATCTAGACATAGCATGGAACACTCTGCATTTCCATCAAAACCTAATGAACTTATTTTCTTTATTTTTTATGGTTCTTATACATTTAATCTATACTATTATATTATTACTGAGTTGCATTTCAAGGGCATAGAAGCCTCCTTGATTTTTTGTCAACTGAACGGTCGTGTTTTATATTTTTCCCTTCTCCTACCAGCTCTCCGCTTCGTCCTTTTCCCGTAAGCTAGAAAAAAAAGACTAGGGTTTTTCTTGCCTGCTCTCCGCTTTATCGTTATTCCGTACACTAAGAATAGAAAGCCTAGGGTTTCCAGGCGATTCTTCCGCCCGATTTCTTCCACTGCGATTATCAACTTCGTGAAGAAGGTAATTTGTGTTCTGCTTTTCATCTTGATTTTTGGATGCGATGTGTCTATTTCTTCCTTGATGATATTATTGGGATTTAGGCATATTTTAATATTAGGTTTTTTTGGATTTTTTTGTGTTTTTCCCCTCTTTACACTTTGCTATATACGCTAACTTGATGAAACATATAGAATAGCTAGAAAAATGTATAAGATGCCTGGCAAAATTGTGTGCGATCCTCATATGCCACAGAAGGATTTGAATTTGGAATTTTAATCTCTGTAAACCCTAGCTCACAAATTAAACTCGCAGGATAATCGAGGTGAATCACTATCGACGCTGAAACCAACAAATTCTCATATATTTCTTTGTATGAAGCCTTTCTCTGATACCTTTTTACATATTTCTCCTCCCATCTCCAACTAATTTAGATAATTTTGAGTCCATTGACTCGGTAGCTTTCGATATGTAGAACTGTTACTAAATTAATTGCTTAATCTATTATCCTTCGTTGCCTACTTTAACTACTGCAGCGTTCAATTTTCAGCCTCTGCATTTCAGGTATCATTATTCTTACTTGGTATAATTTTTATATATTATGTTATTGATGCTTTAGAATTTGGTAATGATTCAGGTTTTAAAATTTTGAGTCCTTGATTTGTTTATATCGATCATTTCCAAAAACGATAGTTTTTATTACTGGACCAGTATAAGAATATATTGGATATATTGATCAAATGTTACTTAAGTACGTATTGTAATCTGATCAATTAGATTTGGGTTGGTCGTTCTTTAATATTTGATGTATTGTAATATGAATCAATATAAGACAATATTTGAGAAATATTAAACGCAAAGTGATGTACACATATTTGATTGGTAGAGACGTACACATACTTGACAAACTATCCTACTGCATATTGGATTCAAAGATTTGTTAGATTGTTTATGGTTACTTCATTGTTTTTGGTTTGAACCACTATATACTTTCTTAAAATTTCAAACAAGGTATCAAACTTACATTTGTATGAAAGGCTGCAAAGATGAAAATTGGTTTTGAAATTCTATGTTTTTGTATGAATGTGGAATTGGGCACGATCCATATTCATTTAATTTGTTTACATTGTATGTTGCTGAATATATCTTTTTAGTTAAGTTTAGCAGCATTGTACTCTGCTGAATTTAAAATCTTACTGTGCATTTTCTTTCTTTCTTTGCTTAGTTTTTTTTAATTGAGCTTATAGAGATTTGGACAGTTTCCGATGAGGTTTGGTTTTTCACCCAAAATTTTGCTTATAGTGACATCTCTTAACACTACAACAAAATTACCCTTTACAACGTCCTTTTTACAACGGGCATTGGTTGCCTGTTGTAATAGAAGGCTATTACAATGGTCCATTCAGGCCCATTGTAAAAGATGCCATATACAACACCCTTTTTACAATGGGCATCGGTTGCCCGTTGTAATAGAAGGCTATTACAATGGTCCATTCAGGCCCGTTGTAATAGGTGCCAATTTTACAACGGGCTAAAAGAAACCGTTGTAATAGGTGCCAATCAAAACCCTAATTTTCAATTAAAAAAGCAAGGCCGACCCTTTTTCCTTTTATTTCGTTCTCTATTGCTCTGTAAAAATGTTGGCCGCGATCTTCTTTTCATGGCCTTTTCATATATTCTCAAAATCGATTTCCACAATCTCCTTTTCATATATTTAGAAGAGGTCGATTTCCACAATCTCCTTTTCATATATTCTCAAAATCAAATTTCGAGATTGATTACTGAGGTTGGAATTGCGATTTTGGGTTGTGTGAATTGGTCGCGATGGGGGTAATGGGGTGGTTATGAAGGCTGCGGTGGTTTCGGTTGCTGATTTGGGGAGATGGTGGAATCGCATTGATGGTCGATTTGGGTGTTGCCGCCGCTTGGTTTGCGATGGAGTTTCTGGTTTTGGTATTGGTGGTTCACGGTGATGATTTGCAGAGGGATAATGCGATTTGCAGAGGGATGGTTTGAATATGGAGTAGGAAAACTGGTCTCAATTTGAGGATGTTTCTCCATAAACAACTATAAGACAGTGGTATGTCTAAGGTACAGAACCGTTTTCTTTTAATGTAATGCTGTTTTAGCCAATTGATGAGTAAAGTGTCTTTAGACTGAAGTAAGTGATCCATGTATTTCGAGATAGAAGCCTTGCTCCATAACTGTTAGTCAAAAATACAAATCCCCCTTTGTTCTTTTAGTAATCTAATTTTATGATATGTTATAGAAATGAGTATGTGTGAGTAAGGACTCCTATGCCATAGATAATGGTTGAATGCTCTTTCTGTAAATTTAGTAGCTTAGTGGATAGACCAAAATGTGATGACCAATTAGTTGTCATTACAATTACAACAAAGGTTATGATAGTGATTCTACCTGAAGTATGAGTTATTTATTTGGCCATTCAACAGGCTTAGGTATGATCTTTTCAAAAGAGGCATACATTAATGAACTATAATTCTTGAAGCAGTCAATGGTACTAAATAAGATGAGCTAAGAGGTATTTTTGTAAAACCTAAGTGTAGTAAAATCTTATTCTTAGCCTCCTTATTTAGTCCATCTACCAACAAACTAGTGTTTAAAGATTTATTATTTATAGATTTATTATTTAGCTCAATGAAAATAAGAATGTCATTAGCAAAACTTAAACTACTGATTCTCTTACTCTTGTGTATAGGATGTGGATCAAATTGTTTCACTAAAGCAGACTGATTGAGCAGAGAGTTGAGTAACTCCATAGCTGATATGTATAAGTAAGCAGATAAGGGTCCCCTTGTCTAACACCCTTTTTACCCTTAAAATACACTACACCAAAACAGGTGATTCCCAACGAGTATAACTGTCGCAATTTATTGCCAACGCTTATAAGCGTTGGCGACTTTAGTTTCCCAACGCTTATAAGCGTTGGAAGGTTGTATTCGACAACGCTTATAAACGTTGGTGTATATTATTTAGCAACACTTATAAACGTTGGCAAATTAACCATCCAACATTGTTTAATTTTCTATGCTGACGCTTATAAGCGTTGGTAAATTTTAATTACCAACGCTTATAACGCTGAAATATTTTCATTCTCAATATAGTCAATTATTTTAACATTAATAAACAATTAATAACTGACATGATATGCATTATTATACTACATTCAATAGGAACCCAAAATTTACAATATTCATGATCAAATAACAACATAAATTTCATAGTCAACTACTTCATAACAATGTCAACTATTTCATAACAAGTACAATACATAATTAAGTTGGTTAATTCAATACATAATCAACTACTTCATAACAATGTCAAATTGGAATACAAAAGACAACGTAAATTTCATAGTGAAATTCTACAAATACCGAATACGAAACTCCGGCCATATAACGAAACCTCCATCAGAAAAATCACATAACTTGTACATTCCATTTTGAGGACCATCATCCATCCAAATTACTTTCTCTACATTCGGTATCACCTTCCTAAAATGACAAATAGTTTGTGTTCCAACATAACCTTTAGCTACTTCCTTCTCTAAATCTTGTGACAATAGCATTACATATTTCTTTTCCATTGTAGATGACCGAATATCATTATTTGACACAGTTGGAGTAACAACTACATTATTGTTTGTATGAGAATCTCCTAAATTAGAAGCACCTTCCGTTTGTGGAGTCGTAGGACTTGCAACATATTTTTCTTGCAAACTAGGCATAAATTTCATAAAAGTTGAAGTAATTGAATTGATGGCATTATTAACTTGATTAGCTACTTGCCTTTCTATCTCCAATTTCCAAATAGACAAATCCACGGCTTGCTTCTTTTCAGTTACAGCTTTTACAGCTTGAGCCATCTTCACTTGTTTTATAGAAGAAGTAGAAGTAATTGCTCGACAATAATTTTTCTTCGTGTCGGAACCAAAAACTTCCGCAATTGGGTCATCTTCAAGATCTTCGACTCCACCCTTAGAACTATCATCCAACTTCCTCTTTTTTTCCGCTTCCTCTAGAAGTGCCTGCATTTAATATCACGTTAAATTGAATTTGCAGTTCCTTTATAAAAATTAAATTGAACATTAAATTAAGTTGATAATTAATAATGTAACTGGGCTCAAACTCCGCCCCGGCTCAGTTTCGAAACTGTGCCCGGGCTCAGTTTCGAAACTGAGCCGGGCTCAGTTTTTGGCTCAGTTTCGAAACTGAGCCCGGCTCAGTTTCGACTCAGTTTCGAAACTAAGCCCGGCTCAGTTTTGAAACTGAGCCGTTTCGACTCAGTTTCGAAACTGAGCCGTTTCGACTACTTCATGGTCTATTTTAAAATACAAACAGGTCTGCATTCTTTTTGTAATGCAAAAACATAAAAAATGAATTGCAAGATAAACATATCCAATGCAAAAAACTGCTACTTTGGCTGACTGCATTTTCATACCTATCAACTAAAAAATGGAATGCAAAAACAAAATTTCCAAAAACTGCTGCTTTGGCTGACTGCAAAAATAAAATGAAAAAATGAAATGCCCATTACATTAGAAATAGTACCTTAATATCACTTTCACCTACACCTCTTATTCTAAAATACTGTCCTAGAAATGTGAAAAACAAGTTATAAAACAAGAGGCAAATCAACATTAAATAACTGGCAGTCTATATGAAACAATGAATAGATAATTTCCATATCTTTATATCTGGCAGTCTGTATGAAACATTAAATAACTGGCAGTCTGTATGAGCAGTGTATATCGATTGTTTGATTTTTCCTGCAAATGAAAGTTCAGTGGTGCCATTGTTTAGAGCTGTAAGAAATGGACTTATGAAGGATAAGGTCGCTCCAGGCGAGCCAAGAATCATGAGAAGTCTACAGCAAGCACTGCTGAAATATGTAGAACTCGCAAGGATTTAGTTATATGTTACATTTTCCTTCCAGTTTGAACTACAACATTTAACTATTTCGTTAAAATTTAAATGTATATGTGAATTTTCTGCGATTACCTGTGTAACTATATACAGTATATCTATTGAAGCACATGCATATCGCATTTTACAGAATAGTTGTTAAGGCTTGAAGGTTTTTAGCAAGTGGTTCAAATTTATTATTATAAGAACCAGGCATTATACTTGTTGTCAAGGTTGAATTGTCAAGTAATGTTTACTGGATTGTTTGAAAATAACAGTAAGAAAACTTTTGACTTAAGCATAACAGATATAATTTCTATACAACCTTCATTTATATAGTTTTACATGACACGATGTTTGCATTTTTTCATATATGAAAATTTGGCAGATCATCTTTAGGAGGGGAATATTATACCCGTACACATTTACATGCATTCAGTAAAAGTTATGACTGGGACAGAAAGTTAAAATGATAAAAAAACGAATCTATATATGGTGCAACACAATACGTAGGAATGAATTAATTTAAACCAATAATGATTGTAAAGCAATCATAATATCATTAGAACTATATATACTTTACTCGGTGATATGCTTATGGGATTTCATGTTATATATGTAAGCAATGGTCTATGCTGCTTTTTTGGTCTATGCTTGCTTATTACTCATGAACAATGCTACATCCTAAATATATTTTGAAGACTTAATTTAGTTTGAAAAGTAGCATTGTAATCATGTGTAGTTATTTTAAAAGAGGTACTAACTAATCAAGTATCATATTTCCTCTTTGATTACCTTACTATATCTCTGCACATTATTGCATTATTGTTTTCAACGTGCAAGGATAAAAAATATTACATTCATGTTAAAAATATAATAACAATTGAAACCAATGTATTTGTAGATGTTGGCTTAGATCATTCATCAAACGACAACTAAAGCTTTTGTGTATATAATTTTGTTTGGTGACTTACGCTTCTTTTTCAGTCATGTTTGCGTTGGTGGTTTCCTTTGATATTTATTTTATTTTGTTAAATCACTGCATATTATTAAACTTGCAAACATCTTGACATTACTGGTATTATGTTAACCAATTAGTGAACTTGTACTTGTAGAAGATAAAAATGATCAAATAAAAAGGGGCATATTCTATTAAGATCTCAATAATTTCTATTCAGCCCTACCAAAATGATCAAATAAAAAGCTGTTATGTTGATTGATTAAGTTATAGGATATTGTAGAGGAGGATTGTGGAGCTGTGCTACTGTTGGGGATATCAGTACTCCAGGTATGATTGATTACATTGTGCTTGTAGTTAGTTATATACGTCTCTCAGAAGTGGAGAATGTTGTAGGTTGTTTCTATGGTTATCATTAATGAGCAGTTCTAGCACACTATTTTTGTTTTTTAGAGGTTCAATTCCCGTAACATACATAGTTAGCCAAAAATTAGGCCATGCACAAACTAAAAGCATGAAAAGATCAAAATTGGTTCTTTTCGTATAAAAAAGAAAAGGAAATCATATTACTTTTATTGCAGAAAACATGTAGAATTGTATCTTGATTTTCAAAATTCAAACTTGAAAGGTACCCTAGTAAGGTAAAATTAGTGACTCGAAGTTACATAAAAACGTAAAAATTCTTTGTAGAAACAAGTAATATGGTTCACACACTCCTGCATTGATGACAAAATTATAGTAGTTTGTACTGTTTGCTATTGATTACAGTATCTTTTTTATTTTCCGCAGATTACAGTATGAAATATGAATTTCCCCATAAAAAATAGTCTATTATTATAACTTAAAATCGAATAAAACTCCCAAGCCAAATATGGACTGTAATTTATTTACATTCTACTCATAAAAGAAAAGTAGCTATTAAGACCAAACAAAATATACTGCAACAGAAAAGGCAACTTTGAGCAGGAAGAATTTTCAATTTCAGAATTGTTGGTAGAAAAGGGTACCCTCCTGAAAAATGTAGTATGATGGTTAAAAATGGACGACACACGATATTCTTTAGCAAAAGGCAAAATAATAGTTCGCTTGTGCTCACCATGCAGCTGCCATGGTATCTAATAGTGCAATTCCACTCTCATATATGACTTCAGTTTTACTGTACTTCGTTTATATTTGTTGGTGTGGTAGTAAATCAACCTTTACCGTTTCCTCAACCCAACTTTATATATATGTGTAACTATTCAGATTTTTTTATATCATGTATTTCGAGATTTTTGATAGTTATATGTATTTTTATTGATATACATGTATCAATAGGCACGGGATAATTTCGACCAACAAAAATTATTTATAGATGCAAAAAAATCACAAGAACGCACGACCAAAGAAATTTTTAGATTAGACGTTTTTATAGCTCGTATGATTTAGAAACGCACGAAAATGATCTTATGGAGAACAATCGAATGTAGACATATTTTATATCATAGGAACAAGAAAAATAAGATGAGTTTTAAACTGACACTTACATATTTTTTCGCGGCACATGGTAGTATTTCTCCTGATTTTCTTTTATGTCCAGCCTTCCAAACCATTGTTCGTGAAATATCTGCTTCTGGATTTGCTACTACCTACAAGAAAGATCAAAGTTGACAACACATAATTAATATAACATTTTATAAACTATTTACAAAAGATAATTTTAATACCATTTCATCATGCACTCTATGGTAAGGTTTCCTTCCTAGAGTATGAGTGATCGAGTTTTTTGCTCTATTTTTTGCATTTGCCTTACACTGCTCCATCTTTACATTCGTATACTCAATATCAAGGAATTTTTCCCACCACACTTTATCTATATCCTTTGGGCATCTATCAATAGCAACACGTTTAGGAATCATAGTTTTATCAACTTTAAGAAGTTTGTTTCGTAATGTTGACTTCAATGATCTATAAAATGGTGGAAAATGTTTCTCTAATAATGGTCGAGCTATGGTAGGATCTACATCCATGTCAAATTCTTCCTATCACAAAAAAGGAAAAAAAAAAGAAATCATGAAATGGTTAAATATATCATAATTTAAACTTGATGGTGAAATTGATGATAATAAAAATATAAAAAAGACTAGTACCAAAAGTCCTTCCCATAGTTTATCCTTATAGAAGCCATCTACCGCCCTCCATTCTTTGTAGCCAATAGGTATATGACAACGAATCCAAGCACCACAACATGAACTCCATTTATCTGCATCATCCCCCTTTGCACCCTCAACGCTAACTGTTATAAAGTACTTTTTACCTTTGGAGGGGGGTTCAACAGTCACAGTTGTACTTAAATTTGCATTTGCGCTATAATCGTCTGTCATTTTGATGAAAAATCTATATAAAAAAGACAAAAAAATACATGGATAAAAGTTAATACATTTCACAACACAACACGATTGTACGATACATCAATAAGAGTTAATACATGGATCAAAATAAGCAAAATACATGCAACATAGTTCCAATCAACAAGTTGATTTCTATTGAATACATTTCAATAATGGTTCTAAGTTTGGTTGTTCTTTCAAAATAGATTGATACGTGGTTGGTATTTCATAATCATCTATGTTATCCATCATGCGTTTAGGAGAGCGTCGAACAATGGACCAATCGGAATTTTGTGTGTTCTTTATGTAAAATACTTGACTTGCTTCGGACGCGAGAATAGTAGGTTCATCATATTCTCCATCGGTATTCTTGAGCTTCATTAAGTTTACCATCAACAAATTTGTATCAAGGCAAACCTTACAACCATTTGTCTTATCTCCAACATTCACCCAGTCGCAATAGAATACCACATGTTGAAAATCATAGTAATCAACTTCCATGATCTCTCTAATAATACCATACCAAGTAGTATTATCATCCGTAGGATTTAGATCTTTTGAACTTGCAACAAATGTAGTGATCGCATCCATGCAGACACCACTATCTTGCGTTGAAATGGTGTCGTCATAATGCCGAGGAGAGAACGTATAGCCATTCACTCTATACTTAAGATAAGTTCTGACATCCCACTTTGGACCACTGACATACAACCATAATATTGTGTTCATGCATTTTTTTTCCACAAGCTGTTAAAATTAACAAAATTAATAGAATAAGATTAGATAAAAAGAAACACATTACTTTCAGATAAATATAGCATACCTTCTTGTGTAGCCAATCAACAAATTCAGATCGAACTATTACTTCTGCTTTTGTGATTGGTTTCCTTTTACCACGAAGACCGTCTTCTAAAGATAAGCGGTATGCGCTACAGATTGAATATCATGGTAAATAAATATATATATATATATATATATATTATTTATATATTATGCTACAAGTATTTGAAAAAAAGGTGAAAATAGATAACCTATAGTATTCATCTCGTTCTGGTATATCAATTCTAAATAGTAACCATAGTCGAATCTGTGATCGTTGCACTCTAGATAATTTTAACGGTTTGCCTTCAACGATGGAACGCTCATATATATCATCACCATTCTCATCTAAAAAGGATGCCTATTTAGAGCTATGATTTCCATCACGTGGGTTTGGCATATATTCCATTGCGTATCGAACTGATTCTGAAACAAGGTATGCTTCAGAAATTGATCCTTCAATATACCTTTTATTACTAGGTATGTTTTTACAATCCTTCATAGCCCTAGGACAAAAAAATTAATATGCATATTTACAATTAGTTACTTCAAAGTAGTTAGGTAAAATAATTCGAATGCAAAAACAATATTTACCTTTCAAATGGATACATCCATATATAATTTGATGGTCCACAGAGTAGAGCTTGATTTGCTAAATGTACCATCAAATGGATACTTATATCAAAAAAGTGCATTGGAAGATAGTGTGCCAACACACATAATGCTTCAGCAATCATATCTTTGGCCGCTTGTACATGTTCTCGAACTAGAACTTTCGAACATATTATGTTGAAGTACAAGCTTATTTGTAGAAGTGCTCGTCTTAACCCGCGACACTTTGGATATGCATGTTGAACCATGATAGGGAGCAAATATTGAATAATAATATGATAATCATATGTCTTCTTAATTTGCAAACTAGGTGGTTGAAGACCTATAAGACCATGTAACTTTGTTGCAAGACATGATGGAAGTTTTGCATCTTTAAGGACTTGACAACATTGTAGCTTGTGAATCTTATCCCATGCATATTTAGAAGATTGTTTTCCTTTATCAAACATAAAGTTGATGAGATGTTCAGCAACATTTCTCTTAGTATGCATAACATCAATAGTATGACGAAATTTATGACTGCTCCAATAATCCAAGTCAAACAAAATTGACTTCTTGTACCATGCCGGTCTTTCTTCATCATCAACAAGACAATCTACATTATCATAAGCTTCAGAAATCATTCTCTTTCTGCTTTGTGGTAGTTTTCCACGAATATATTTGATACGATCAAGCTTTTCTAAAAGAGACGAGCCCCTTAGCCGAGTCGGAGGCTCTTTATATTCAATATCCTTATACCATCCGTGTTTTAATGCTCTATATGGATGATCATCCTTCAAAAACCTTCTATATTTTGGATAGACGATCTTGTTGCCGATGTGCTCTAATTCCGTCTCGATAGCACAAACAGGACACGCTTTATAACCGTGAGTCACACAACCAGATAAGTTACCAAATGCTGGTAAATCATGAATTCCCCATAATAATATTGCTTTCATATTGAAAATTTCTTGTTTATCCGCATCAAAAACAGACACTCCTTCGTCCCAAAGATGTTTTAAATCATATATAAGAGGTTCCAAGTATGTATCAATGTCCTGACTTGGTGCTCTTGGTCCAGGAATTAAAAGAGTCAACATTTGAAATTGTGATTTCATACACAACGAAGGGGGTAGGTTATAAGGTATCATATAAACAGGCCAACAACTATAACTATTGGAGAGAACGCCATTTGGGTTAAACCCATCGGTAGTAATACCAAGCCATACATTGCGTCCTTCATTAGCAAATTCTGGCCATCGACTTTTGATTGATCTCCATTCAGCTGAATCCATAGGATGTCGCATGGAATTCCAAGAGGCTGTGGCTTTCTTGTGCCATTGCATTTTACGAGCTATCCATGGTATAGTGTATAATCTACTTAATCTCGAAATTATAGGAAAGTATCTTAAAACTTTTCTTGGTTCTTTCGTTAATTTGACCTCCCCTAACACTGTTTTTTTAGTTTTATACCTTGGTGTATGGCACTGAGGACATTTTTTCGCATCAACATTTTCTTTCCAAAATAATATGCAATCATTTTCACAAGCATGTATGCACTTCACCTCCATTCCAAGATCCTTTAATATTTTCTTCATTGTGGGATACTTGTCAGGTAAATTATTTTCCTTTGGAAGCCAACGTTTTAATCGCTTCAACAACTCAGTCATACTGTTTCCCGACCAATTAAATTCTTTTTTAAGGTTATGAAGCTCAACAATTACGCCTAATGTTGTAAGCCCATCTTCACAAGAAGAATAAAGTTTTTCATTTGCTTTGTTTGTATAGTTTTTGTGCTTTTCTCCGTGGTACGAATGAGAATTGTCTATATTTATCTCTGGAACATCCTCTTCACGGCTAGTTTGGGGCAAATTATGCACTCCAAAAGCATCGTCTATGAGATTTCTAAGAGCTCCTTCTACACAATGGTCGGTTTGAATTTGATCTTGGATATGAGAATCTGGAATAATATTTTGCGTATGATTCACCCCCGTGTTATTCTTGTTCATATCTCCATGGAAAAACCATCTATTATATGTTTTAATCATACCATGAATGATTAAATGTTTCTCAACGCTTTCCAATGAGAGCTTTTTAGAGTTCTTGCACTTGATATAAGGGCAAGTGCATATTTCGACATCGGGGGATGAGTGATTCTTCACAAAACTAATGAAGTCTCGAACGCCTTGCTTATATTCTTCAGTATTTCTGTATGGACTTTTAATCCACTATCTTGAACTTGAGTTAGACATAAATTTCAAGTTTTACCTTTTGAACCTGTTAAACAAAAATATAGTGTTCATTTCATTTTAAAGTTCCATTACAATAACTTTGAAGGTCAATCATCCAACTTCCCATTACAAACACAATAACGTAATCACATTTTATAAACCATTTCGGGTTAAACGATTCAACAAAATTTCGGCAGCACTTCCCTTTATTCCCTGTATCGTACACAAATACGTGTACACAGGGAACAAAAAGGAAGTGCCATCGAAATTTTGTGAACCATTCAACCTGAAATGATTTATAAAATGTGATTACTTTATTGTGTTTGTAACTTGTCCAATACTGGGACAAATCCAACAAATATTGTATCAGATGAATATAGATGTCCGTTCTATGAAAAACGAATATCCATATAACGATCATATACAACACTTGTCAGACGGGGCCAAAAAAATCTCTAAGGATTTACATGAATTTTTTGACGTGTGTGTGTAACCCTTTACTCTAAAAATAAAAGCAGGACACCGCAATTTTCAATTCAAGTAACCAAAAAAAATAGAATCGTAAAAGCATTACTGCTTGAAAAAAAAAGACAAACTACGATCAATTTACTGTTTATAAAGGACAAACTACGATCATGATGTTTTTATGGCCTGTTAAAGAAAAATATTGTGCATAATTAAAATGATTTAAGCATAAACAAATATAAAACAAAATTAAAGTCTTTTGGGACTAAAGGCTTTAATTTGTTGTTGAAAGAATAATGACATACATAAGCAAGATTCATGTTTTTATGGAAGAATTTTTTAAGAACTTTCAACTAATATACTAAATAATTTTTGTGTTACAATGGCCTCTCGCACTCATGCTTGCAAACACACTCCCTTTTAAATTTGCTTCCCACTTGTTAGTAGTTCACTTAGAAGCTCACACCTGTGCAAATTTAATGGGTATTCGATTTCTTGGAATTTTTAGTCTAGATGGCGTTTACAGAGGATACCACTTACAATAACCGCAGTAAAATTAATGGGTATATGTAATTATATATATGCACATGTAAATAATATATAAGAATTTTATATATAATAAAACACACACACATACATAGTAACATATATGTATATTAATGTAAATAAATAATTAAAACATATACACACATGAGTGATATATACATTCGAAAATGGAGGAAATAGTTACTGGTGAGAAAAAGGTGGAAACACAGAAAGTAAACCGCCTAATGATTGGAAAATTTTAGCAACTAAGACATGGTCGTAGGTTGTTCGAGACTCAATCACATCTGATGCAGTGGAGGAAGACCTACCCCACTTTGAAACTATTCAACGAGATATCAACAAAAAAAACTTTCATTACACGACAGATCATAAGTAGATCGAAGAAGAAGTGGAGTAACATTATTGTCGTGTCTATTTTTGGCCAACGACCAGCATATAATCACTGAAGAATTACATTGACAAAACCAGCACATATAAGTAACATGTTCAGCTAATTTGACACAAGTATGATAAAAAACATTTTTCGGAAAAGAATAAAGACAATAAATAATCGTGCAATTTTCAACTTTTAACTTGGACAATCTAAAATTCAACTGCCAATATAAAATGTGACAACTTACAACAACTAATCAATCAATAAGGACTTTAAATAAAATTGTCTAAACAATCAATTTATATGGTATACCGATACAATATTTAATTGAATTCAATCAAGCATTAAACAATAGAAGAGAAAGGAAGAACAAATCTTCTTTAAAACCCCAACAGAAACCTAAGACAACTCCATTCCCATACATATGGTCAATGGAAGAAACTCTCAAAATAATTCTTAAAGATAATTCAAATGACCTTTTAAAAGTAAGTATCGCTAAAAACCAAATATTATTACATCCATGTATGCATTCAGTTTAGCTTGAATTTCAACCAACTTGATTACTGCGTAATCCAAATTTATGATCATGCTACAAGGATCATGGCCGTTAACTTAGGTTCACTAAAAATTGGGAATTGTCTATCTTAATTTGTGCATATATTTTATTATAAACAAGTTAACAATTATTTGGGTTGCACTACCATTTTGTTCCGATCATGACAAATATGTTTTGAGCAATCAGTATATTCTTAGCTCAAATTTAGACCTATTATATTTGTGATATAATGGTTAATATTCATGAAATTTTCTAGCATTATATTTTTGGTATAGTGGTTAATATTCATGCAATTTTCCAGCATCTTATTCAACAAGCTACATTATATTATGCTTACATGCAATGGATGTTTGTTAACTGCTCGGTTACCATTGCTTACAATTTTCGCATAAAAAACTGATGAGAATTGGTTCAAAACCTTTGATTTCAAACCTTCATTTTCAAAGTTGCACCACTATGGTTCTTTTTCATAAAGGTAATTTACATTTCTATTCGCATATGTAGTTAGTTAATCCAGCTTCTAGTATTAATAAGTTAATCCACCTTTTTTTCCTTATGTTAATCCGCCATGGATCAACTAATAAATTCATTTAACAAAATACGAACCTATTATTTCTCTCTTTCAAATGAAAAAATTGCTTTTATCAGCGAACTCTTATTACCGTTGACATTTTTTTTCCACATAAAAAACTAGGAAAAGGTTAATTAATGAGACGATTTTCAATTTCTATTATTTAAAACAACATAATTTATATGTGTACCTGAAAACAAAGAAAGGTATTTTAAAAAGGGGCTTTGCACGAAAGGTCCCTATTTCTGATGGTGTTACAAGAATAGTCCCTGTAGAAATAAGTATGTAAATTTAGTCCCTGTTTTTTCTAATCAGAAAACGCAAGTTAGCTAGCGCTTTTTAAAATTTCAAAATTTTCAAAATCAGAAAATGCAAACTAGCTTGCGTTTTCCTGATATAAAGCGCAAGCTACCTTGCGCTTTTCAAAAATTTCAAAATTTTTGAAATTTTCAAAAAAATTTCAAAATTAGAAAGCGAAAGTTACCTTACGCTTTTCAAAAATTTCAAAATTAGAAAGCGCAAACTAGCTTGCACTTTCCTGATAGAAAGTGCAAGTTAACTTTCGCTTTTCAAAATTTTCAAAATTTTAGAAAATTTCGAAAAATATTTCAAAATTTAAAAAGTGCAAGTTATCTTGCATTTTCTGTCAGAAAAGTGCAAGACGCTTTGCGTTTTTTTATTTTTGAAAAATAGGGACCAAGATTACAAATTCATTTCTATAGGGACTTTTTGTATAACAACATCAAAAACAGGGACCTGTGACTCTTTTCTTGTTTTAAAAAACCAAAATGAGAAGAATAATTATTGAATACTGTTACAGTACCAAATTTATGCTCATCTACACTTCCACATCTGGAAATTATTCACCATCATTGAAGGCAACAGTGTCCTAGTATTTCAAAAATAACCAATAAGTCAGTTTATTTATATACACAATTTGCAACCCAAATAAATAGAATAAAATTATCATCCTATAAACAAACTCTCGCGAACAGAAAGTTAACTTATTTTGATCAAATTCCTGTTATCCGATACATATCTCTTATTCTCTTAATTTTTTCATGTATAAAATCATATTTATACATTGAAAAGCAACTATACAACTGCAATAGAAAAAAGGATCAATGTGAATAGAAAACTAATACATTGGCATTTTGGTTTAAGATGCTTAACAGAATAATCAATATATTCATGTCCTTGAATTTGATTCATGAATGCATTGTAATACTTGATGGTAGAATTTTAAATATTATGGCAGTGTCAATGTTTAAGCATATATCATGTATTTTATTTTGATCCATTTTTACTGGGCTATTTTATCTTGTTATATTTTATGAGCTAGCCATACTATGAGCCAAAATAAAAAATCCTAACTTTTAATCCTAAGGTATAGGGATACTTAGGTTTCTTGCTTCTAGGAAACATGGTATGAGAATGCTTTCATGCATCAGTGGAATTATAAAACCATCAAGATATTCTTCTACAAAAACATCAATTTTAGTGTTTTGATTTTCTAATCGATTTTACACACACACACACATTATGATCAGTAGTTAGATAGCAAGAACTTATTTCTTGAGAACTTAAATCTTAAAATTATAAAATGGCATTGTTTCAGGCATACAGAACACAAATTATGAACGTCAACTGCTATTAGCATATCACTTTGATATTTCAATATCAGCTAGGTCCAATTATATCTGTTTCAATATATACCAATTTTAATAGTGAATAGAATTAACTATTTTTCTGGTGGTAGAACTAAAGAACTAGCTACTAACCATAAGAATAGAACTATGGCTTTAACTACCACGGTACATAGTGTGTATCACAAATTCATAACAAAATTTTGCAAACATACACTGTAAAAAATTCACAAATCAAATTTGGTTACAATCAATCAATTGCTTATAAGAAAACAGTAAGTGAACCAACCTTGCTTCCAACCATCACAAGCAATTTATAGAAAATACAACAGAAAGCAGCTTTCAATAATGCGAATAAACAGGCGAGATTATTAGAAATATAATCAGCAAAAAGAGAACACACAGTAAACAAAAAAAACGATAAATACCGATTGTACTAATAACCGAAACTCGACAAAGTCATGGCAAAAATTCAAAGCAGGATAACATAAATAGTACCGCCGCTTAACAAAAATAGTTTAACAACTCATTCTTTAAACATCTCGTAAATTAAATTTTGGCAAAAATAGTTTAACCAATTGACTCAAAGATATTCAGATTTATTAAATATCTTTTAACTTTAGGCATGCCTTCAAACTTTACATGATTGCATACTCAGGCACTACAACTGCAACTGGAATGGACTTCATGTGAATGCATCTTCATGCCTTAGCTTTATATTTTGCAATAACACTATATAGATTAGTTGCTTGAACGAATGAATAGTTCTATACATAGAATACAAACTATTTTTATATCTATATAATTAATTGATAATAATCCATGTCCTTGAACTGAAACAGCCATCCAAATTTGACCATTACAAGTTACTATTAAGCAATGAGCATAGTAATAAGGTAAATTTCTTTCTCCATCCATAAATTCAGATACAGACATAATTTTCCAAACAAAACTTTAACAGATTTAAAGCTTCCAATTCCATTCATTTAAACATCCATCACAAACAATTTTTAGCATATGTACTTAGTCATTGAACCTTTCCTAACCAGCAATCTGTAGAACATCGCCATCCCGGTCTATCCTAATAACTAGATATTATATGTATCATGAAGGAGTAACTCAAGTGACAACCCTTTTGAACAATCTATGCTTAATGCTTATGTGCAAATACCTGATGGAGGTGGTACTGGAATGAGGTGGAGGCAAAGAAAGCGCCTGAAGTCCAAGTCTTCTTGAAGTCGAAGTCGAAGTTGAGAGCCCGTCTGAAGTTGAAGTTGAAATTTTTTGGGGAGGAGATCGAATTTTCGGAGGTGAGAGCAAATATTTGGAGGTGAGATCGAATTTTCAGAGGCGAGAGCAAAAAATCACTGAATTGGGGAAGCGTGGTTAGGGTATGCGTAAGTTATTACTCATTTACTATTTTGCTGTAGCACATTCCCATTAATTTCAATTAAACCTGCGCTTTCAACGCAAATAAGGGTTGGGGTATTTAAAATTGTAAATGTTTACTTTTAGTCACACATTTGCTGGATTGTGACACTTTCTAGTGAGACTAAAATGCAACTCACATAAGCGTTAGCAAATGAAAAAAAAGTGTTGCCAAATGACTGTTTTGGTGTAGTGATACCCATATGCAGCACCGTTACTAGAAATAGATAATGTAGGGGTTGAAATGCAAACATAAATTCAAGTAGTAAATGGCATTGGTATGTTCATTTTAAAGTCACATTGCTTTGATTCTGAAAGCATTGTCTCCCTTAACTTGTTGTTGGCTTACTAGCAACTAAAAGTAATAGAATATCCTATCAACAGGTTATAATTTTTTTTTGAAATTTCATTATGCAAACATATTAATGGCCAGCATTATGCAGCAAACTCTTGGATTTTAATTCTCTGAATATAGTGCATTATTAATGGAAATAGTTGGATTTTACATATAGCCCAATATTCTTTTATAGTTACATAGGATACTTTGCTGATATATAATCTATAGCATCTTATAATCTATTTTATCCAGGAATCACATGGGATACTTTGCTGATGAGAATGAAGAAAAATCATTGGCAAGACGTAATTGATCTGAACTTAGCCGGTGTTTTCCTCTGCACACAGGTATTTTTTATTTTAACTAGTCTTTTTTTACAAGCTTTCACTATTTTGCATTTCTCTCTTAGTTTTAATCTGCATATTGATAAATAACTAACAGGCTGCTGCTAAAGTAATGATGAAAAAGAGGAAGTTATGTCAAATTTCTTGCATCATGTGATTAATGTATTGTTTTACAACCCCTTTTTTGCTATAGATCAAGTACTATATTTGTGTATATCATCTTTATGATTATCGTGGGATCATGTATCTAATAGAATATTTAACATATGCTAGTGATCCATTTGGCATCTTATTATTTTAAATATGATTTATTCTTATCTGGTATTTTAATGTATGCAGGGCAGAATAATAAATATAGCATCAGTAGTGGATTTAGTTGGAAATGTTGGTCAGGCCAACTATAGTGCTGCAAAGGCAGGAGTTATAGGTTTAACCAAAACCGTTGCAAAAGAATATGCAAGTAGAAGCATTACAATGAGTTCATCCATACTGACATATAATCAATCAATTGCTTAATAAAATGTACACTTAGAGAAATCTATTAGATGCTAAACTTTGAAGCTGAATGTATGATCAGGTAAATGCAGTTGCTCCTGGATTCATCGCATCTGATATGACTGCTGAGCTTGGAGATGAAATTGAGAAGAAAATCTTGCAGACTATCCCACTAGGTAAACCATTCTATTCTTTCTTTTGTTACTCTACGTGCTGATATAAAGTCTTCATTTTAATGTATCCTTGTCAAAGCAGCATCATGTTTCAGGTATAAAGTCTTCATTTTATGATCTGATATGACCTAGATTAGTTGTATTGTATGTATTAGTTGTGACTTAACTAAATATGTGAACACAGGTGGATGGAACTATTATTGCACCAGATGGACCTCAGTCTTGGTTAAATGTAAGTAACAAGAAGCAATGGCTTGTGTTCTATCGTGTAAATGGCATGTTTTGTATGGCAAAGGCCTCATTGATGGTAAAGGTCAAAAGTGGTGGAATTTTCCCTGCAAGCCTCATAAGGTAATGTTTCCTTAGCTTGTATTATAACACAAAAGATATTTAACAGAAAAGTTTATCATAATATTGAAAGAAAAAGAACATGGCTATGATTCTACGGTGTATCTTACTTCTTAATTAAACAGGGGATAAATGGAACAACTCTGCCTGGACCTTGTGATAGCCCAGTGGTAAGTAGAGTTACTTTCATTACCATAGTCACTATCATTTCTATAACCATTTGTTACTTCTTGCAGGCATTGAAATTTTTCATGAGCTCAAACATAACAGTCCAAGGAATTTAAATAAAAAACAGTCCTCAATTTCACTTCCGCTTCGATAACTGTCAAAACATCACCGTAGATAGCATTTCAATCAACTCTTCAGCTATAAGTCCGAACACGGACGGAATTCATATTTAAAACACTGATAATGTTCGAATTTACAACTCTGTCATTTCTACAGGTATGCAAAATTTACAATGAAGATAAATTCTGGTTGTTTTCATGCCTCAATTTGATTACTTTTGGTGTGTATGCTTTTGTATTTTTACAGGTGATGATTGCATCTCTATCTGAGCAGGAAGTTTCAACGTTGACATAAACAATGCCATATGTGGACCAAGTCATGGAATCAGGTAACTAATTGATTGATTAATTATTTTACCCTTCTAATCAAAATTTATAAAACTCTGATAATGTAATCACAACATTGGAAGCCTCGGAATAAAAAATTCACGTGCATGTGTTTCGAACATTTTGGTATCCAACTCCATCATAAAAAACTCAGAGAACGGCTTTTGGATAAAGACGTGGCAAGGCGGGTCGGGTTCAGTATCAGCAGTCGCATTCAACAACATACAAATGGTGTTCCCATTTTACAGGGAGGTATGGAAAGCCAGAAGAAGTTGTTGGGTTGGTGGAGTTTCTTGCTCTCTCACCTGCTTCAGGTTATATTACTGGCCAGGTAATTTTTCAACTATCGTTGATTCAGTTTTATGAAAAGTAGTACATGTATTTCATGGAAAAAGCAGATTTAAAATAAATCAAATATTTGCTTGGACAGTGGCAGGTTGAATTGTAGATGAAGGGATGACTGAGGTGGTATTTTTTGATGAAGTAGGTGGTTGGGTTTGAATATGCCAAAGGTTTATGGTTGTTGTTGTTGTTTCGAACAGTGTAGTAGTGGGAGTTTGAATGGCCGAGGAGGATTTTGTATGTTGAAGTTGGTTAGGTATATGTGCAGAAATGGTTGATGGGAAGTTGTAGTTGCTTGGATGGTTGTTGAAATTTGAAGTGTTTGAGTTTGGTTCAAGTGCATCAATTGTATGTGTGTGGGGTGTTTGAGGAAAGTAACTGTCAATTTGGCAGTGAGGTTGGTTTGTTGTTCGAGCACTGCAGTGGTCTGGAGCAAGTAGTGGATAGCAGTTGGTTTAATGTTGTGCTGTGAAGTATGTGAATTGCAAGCAAGTCGGGGATGTATGGCTTAGGGTGTTAATGCTTTATGTATTTGGCATGTAAACTTATCTAACTTTTTGGAGTGTTAGAATTCTATGACTCTACCTTTTAGTCTTTTCGTATGTGATTTTAATTATTTTACGACAATATTTAGTATTAGTATGGATGTATTGCATGGATGCTGCTGTAATTTTTTTTTAAATTTGCATTAATTTTGCAACGGGCAATGTGAGTTGTTATATGAGCTTTTTACAACGGTCAATGCATGTTGTGAAACAGACTATGCAACTAGTATGGTTAGTCTATTGCAACGGGTTATGGCCGTAGTATTATAGTCTATTACAACGGTCATAACCCGTTGTAAAAAGGTATACTGCAACGTGCTTTGCCCGTTGTAAAATGTGGTGGATCTATTACAACAAGGCCTATTACAACGGGCACATGCCTGTTGCGAAAACCATATTACAACGGGCATTGCCCATTGTAAAAAGACTGTTTTGTTGTAGTGTGAGTAGTTAAAAAAATGGATTTCTGAATCCAAATATTCTATGCAATAGTGTTAAACTATTCATAAAATGTATAAAATTTGACGTGGTTTGCTAATGGGTATGTAAGTCTTATTAAGCAAGTAAATCTATTCCAGAGAAAACAAGTCTACATGGAAATGCGAGTAAAACATGTTAGACAGTATTTATAGTTTTACAACTTCTATGGTTAACCAACTATGAAGTGTGCATTACAGATATTGGACTCAATATTTATGTAGCAAAGTCAATAGCTTAATTATATTTGTATTATAAAACCTAATCTATTTTTTGTTCAATTAGTTATCTATGGTTACTTATGGTGGTGCAGGCGAAGGTTGGCAAAGGAAATATATGACAAGATACAGTCTCAAACATAGGTACATTTCAAATTACCATTATGATTAACAAATATAATCTTACTCCCCTATTACAAATAATGGCTATATTTTTTTGTCCTGTTTTGTTGGGATAAGATTAGTTTACAAAAATAATATATACAACATATTCACTATATTGTCACAACCTGTCGTTGGATTTTAGTTCAGATCCTAAAAAATCATTACACTCTTTACTAGCTCAACATTAGGTACTTGGGAAAATCTAAAACCATACACACACAACATATGAGTAGGATGCTAAGTCAAAAAAATACATATCCTGTAGGTATAAGCTAGATAGAAAATAACATGAAACAGGAAGCCTTCCAGTATATACTCCTGCTAGTTTTTTTAACGGTTATGCTAAAAAAAGCTTATTTATACGTGCCTATGTATATATATGTCTGTATGTGTATTAATAATTCCGAGACAATTCCTAACATACAACCATCATAGATAATTTTATATTTATAACCATTAGTACTTTTGATTGCGCCTTTTAACTTATCTTCTTAATTTTAATTTAGTGACTTGATATTATGATTAATATTGCTATATATTAATCTACAAAATACTTTCTTTTTCAACCTGCATTAATATCATGTAAAGTACAAAAAGATGTAAATGGTTAAGTTTACAAAGGTTTAATGATTCTTTGTACCACTTTCCCTTAGCAGTCTGTAGTCATTAGCCTATACTATTTATACTTTTGATGACTTGCATTGGATCATAGTTTTTTTTAACACACTCTCACTGTTAACTTAGTTTTAGTAAGAAAATATTGTATTTGTTCTTATTCTACTAGGGTATTATGGACACAATTTGAAACATAAACAATGGAAATACCTTTCAGCCAACATATGCATACAACTGAACAATTGTTTCAATGTTTTTATTAATCATTTTTTCCTACTAAGGTTTAAGACCAAGCTAAAATTGCTATAACAGACTGCTGTTGTACAAGAAATAAGGCCATCTATATCTGTATAGTTTGCTTTACTTAATTCCATTAATAAAATGCTAGGCATAAGACAGTTAGGTGGAATGCTTTTTTGACCACACAACAACTACTGTACTCTACTTAATTCCCCATATAGTAATGGAAAAGTTTTTACCTCATGGCTGTAATACTGACAACAAGAAGGCTGTATGCAGGACTAACTCCAGGAGCAGCTTTCCAAGTCATTTGGATGAGGACACTTGCTGGGATAGGGACAACACTAAGGAAAAAATACTGCAGAGTTCTGTACAAAATGTTTAGCACAGCATTAAGCATTTATAGTTGGTGTATTCTTGCAAACTAGGGGTATGATCGGCATAGATTTTGGATCGTCAGCAAACATTGTTTTCTTAAAGCTTTTTCCAATCTAGATTTGAAGTGATGTATGTGTTAGAAAACAATATTTATGGACCACTGTTGTTGTGCGAATTGAATTTTAATGCAAAAAGCCAGTGTTGTGTCAGTTTGAACTGTTGTATGTGCGAATTCCAACTACTGTATAAACGAATTGTATGTGTCAGTTTTGTCCACACGCAACTGTACTACCACTTTATCCCTGAATATGATTTAATATTTTTCACCATATTATATCCCATGCTATTCCAAGACCACGTG
Source organism: Allium fistulosum (assembly GCA_030737815.1). Lineage (NCBI taxonomy): Eukaryota > Viridiplantae > Streptophyta > Magnoliopsida > Asparagales > Amaryllidaceae > Allium > Allium fistulosum. The sequence goes on from CM060904.1 coordinate 177,136,823, forward strand.
ACAGCAACTTTGTTGTATGTTAAATAAAATATTTATGCATAGAAAACATTTTGTATTTATAATGTTTTGCTGTCTTTGTATATATCCTTGGAATTCTCAGCCTTCAAACATTATGATGTGCATGTGCAAGTTTTAAAATATACAACAATGTCCACATACGAAAATCATTAGTTTTATGAAGGGTAACAACCTATGCATTTGTTAGATGCATTTGTCCGACACAGCAAGCATGAATTATATGAATCTGTCTAAATTTCCTAATGTGCTCCACTTTTTTAATACTCATTTCCACTCAAATACAACTACTTCTTTTCAACCGTCTCTTCATCCTTTGTCATCGATATACGAGGTATGCATACATGAGTCATTGAATTTCAATGGCATAACTACGGAAAAATCGCTCATTAAATTGTACGATTCTATGTGCGAAGCACGGGTTCACACTAGTTATTAAATGAAGAAATGATTATGTGCTAGGGTTTTGCTTAAATGGGAAGGAATAAGGTAAAATAAAAGCAAAGAATAAAATTAACATTATAAAAGGAAAATATGGGTATTTGTGGAATACGGTGGGGTTGGTAAAAGAAAAATACGGTCGTAGTATTTATATTATAAAGGAATGTGGGAAGGGCAAAACTATAGGGTATACTGCATCTATCCGACCCATTCGATCATCCAATGACCTTATAATTCATATTTATTTTTAACATAAGGGAACTCGCTAAAATACACAAAATTTAGGAGATCATTATATTTATGGTCCATTGATTTGAATATATGTAGTGTATTCTTGCTTTGAGTGGATCCAGTATAGAATTAGGATCCGCCAATTCTTAATTTTAACAATCAGTAATGAATTTTTTTGGCATATGTAATACACGTACATACTAAATAGAACTAAAATTATTAAATTTCAACTTTATCTAATGTTTTAGAAAACATAAGTTTGAAATATATATATATATATATATGAAGAAAGTATAGAATTTTTTTGTAGGGATTGAGATTCAAAAGTGCAACCTCATTTATATATTAATTTTTTCATTCGAAAATAAACCTCATTTTTTCTAAGTAGAATTTGAGCTCTCGCCTCTTATTTGCATCTAAGGGTGTCTTTGGAACTTTACCATCAAAATAACGTTACTCTATTCCAAATACTAATAAAGATTACTACCAAAATGAGTAGGGTTAACTTGGTTGGTCTGCTTTAAGAGATCAAAGTTCATGAGTTTGAAATTTGAAACTAACATCTCCGTAAAATACGTGGAGTATGTGTTTGTAACAACCCACTATTTCGAACCATTCAAATCGACAATAATCCACACATGTCAGACTTGAATAGCTCAAAACAGTGGATTGTTATATAAATTTAGGATAAATAAGAAATAATCACAGAATCGCAAACACAGAATATTACAGCAATAAGCAGCGGAATAAACAAACATAGTAGTTCATGAAGCTACTACAACATCTGAGTCTAAAGCAAATACAACAAAAATCCCAAATACATAGAAGTTCACTAATACATAAGAAAATGACAAAGTCTGAAATAGAAATAACTGAAATAGCAAAGATGACTGAAATAATTAAGCAGATAGATAGAAAGATCCCCAACTAGTCTCCAGCTCCAAAAGATCAAATGTTATGATACTCAGGCTGACCCGAGCATAAAGCAAAACAAAACACTCGAGTCAGGATTAACAGTCTTATGTAAGTAAATCAACTCAAGTGAAATGTACAAGTGAAATGCATCAATAACTCAAAGGATGCTTGGGATTTACATCCTTTAAGGATCTGCTAAACTATCTACATACATAATACAATACGCTACATAGATAAGGTCTACAGTAAAGTAAAGTATTAAAGTAGCGTTAAAGCGTTACCCATATTCCCCTTAACACATTTTTATATAAATACAGTAGTCTATACAGATACTGTAAGCTCCACCAAACCGGTGGTTTACTCAGTGAGCACTCCATAGGTATTATACAAACCAAAGTCGTAGTGGGCTCGATCAGAATAAATATGACAAGGCACGCGAGGCAATGCCCAGTGTAGGATACTACCGTTTTGCACTCCCGGACTAGTGGTGACGCATAGCAGCTACTACCGCCCACCTTGAGACACACTCCCATAATCGAAGGTGCACCAATAAAATCACAAAGTAATAAATATTGTTTCGAAGGAACATGCTCGATAAAGGGAGTGACCCCACTTTGCCCGGTATAGCCCTGTTTTAGTTATTTTAATTATGACCGAAAGTCAAGGCTATCCATTATCATTCTCTTACTTCATTCTAGTAGCGTTCGCTAAACCATCCTACTTCATTCTGGATTCTCCACCATATGCACAGTTGTAAAAGTGGTTTTCGGTATTGACAAAGAGTATGACAATATCCTATCCCGGTCTCTTTAACAACCAAACGCTTATTTCACACCGTGGTCATTTTATAAAACATTTAAATAATAAAAATCTTAAGTTACAATTTAAATCAATTACTAAAATATCTAACTTCAATTATATTTTAGCTTTGAAACATTTAACTTACAAATTCTATCACATTAAATTATCTACATTTCAAAATCATATCTTTGGAAAATCCATAACCAAATAGATTAAATAACCCTATTTGATTTTAATTCATTTAATTATATTAAATTTACAATTTAACCTTAATTTCTCTTTCCTTATTTTTATTTATTAAAGTTGTCATAAAATCAATTAAATTAATTATATAAAATTAAATTTTAAACAAATCCTTTAAAACTATATTAATTATTTTATAAATTATATTTTTAAAATATTTTATTTTATATTTTACTAATTAAATATTAAATTATATATTTTAAAAATTAAATTAAATTATAAGTCAAAATTTGAAATTTTGCTTTTAAAAACCTTAACTTATAAATTAACTTTAAAACATATAATTTATATTTATATTTTATTTTATTTTCAAAAATATAATTTTAAATAAATCTTTTTAATTAAATTTTAAAAATCAATTTATTAAACCAAAACATATTTTTAAAATTTAGAAAACACTTTAAAATAGACCAACGGTGTCCGTATATAGTTTTCTACCCTATGGTCAAGTGATTACGGTATGTATCATTTCAACCCAAAATTTTAAATTTCCAGGTATATATATCATTTCAACCTGTATCCCAAATTTATAATTTCAAATAAAATCGCTTGGGTCTATCATTTCAACCCATAATGATTTTTCCTAATCTATAAGATCATTCGGGTATATATCATTTCAACCAACAGTGATTTCCTAACTATCATACAAAGGGAACGTCACCAACAGTGGTTTCACTTGCATAACATACCATACATATCATAACATATATCAGAGCATAACACATATGTAACATAAAATTTAACATAACATATATATGAAGGTGACATATCATATTATATAACACATATCATGTGACACATGCAACATATAATTTAACATAACATACGTGACCTATAAATTAATATAACATATGTGACATATAAACTAACATAACACATATAACGTATAAATTAACATAACATGTATAACATATAAATTAACATAACATACGTGACCTATAAATTAACATAACATACGTGACAATAAATTAACATAACATACGTGACAGTAAATTAACATATTTCTAACTAAAGCAACAATTCACATGTCATTTCATATAATTCCATTTACTTATACATAAGAATATTAATCGCGAGTGACGTTCTCACCTTTCGTGATAGGTGGTAAATGAAGGTGATAAACACAACACGATGGAGATGGAGACTAAAGCAACAAAGACCAATCTAAAGCTATCCAAACTTGAATACGACAATCACCAAATACTCTTTCTTTTTTTCGTTTTCTTTTCCCTTTTTTTCACTCTTTTTATATATGAAAAGGGGGTTCGGCCTATGGTCTTTGAGCTTGGCCTAGGGCTTGACCAAGGGGCTAGGTGGTCGGATTTGGCTGCTAGGGTAGTGTTAGGGTGCGGCAAGGTTAGGGGAGGGTAGAGGCCGAAGCGAAAATGGAAGGAGAGGGAGGAAAAGAGAAGAGAAAGGAGGGAAAGGAAGGGAGAGGGGAGGAAAGGTGGGGCCAAGCTAGGGGGTGGTTCGGCTTTGGCTTTGGCCGTTGGTGGAGGTGATGGTTGGCGGTGGAAGGTGGGGCAAGGCGCAAGGAGAGAAGGAGGAAAGGAAAGGGAAGAGAGGGAGGAGGAAAGGAGGAATAAGGAAGAGGGAAAATGGATTAGAGATTGATTTTTTTTTATTGATTTTGTTTTAGGGATTTAGGAATAGGAGATGAGGAAGAAGGAGATACAGAAGTTTTCAGAAAGAAGAATGAGAAAGAAAGGTTTCTGTACGTACTTTTCTTTCTGAGTAGTGATTGTTCGGTGAATAGGAAGTCTCTTGGGGTATTGAGGAGTCATTTGAAGCCCAAAAGTCAAAAGGAACCCAAAAGACCATATACCATCCAAATACACAATATATACTATGTAAATACTATAGGAAATACACATGATAATATACGGATAATTTATGCGAGTTTTTGACAGTAAATTGAAAATTAAAGCAATTGGAATCCAATTTTGACAAAACAAAAAGTGGAATCCTTCTTAGAATTAAGTCTAGATTTTTTTCCAACGATAAAATTTAAATTTTAAAACTATTAAATTTTCAACTAAAATTCAAAATTTGACTAAGTTTGACCAAAAGTTGACTTTTCACGAAATTTTCCATTTGAATGTTGGTTACACACTTGAATCAAATTTGAATAATTATATTTTCAAAACTAACATTTTTCGTTTGAATCTAAATGATTGTAAATTAAATATGAAACTGAAATAAATTTCAAATTCCACAACAACAAATTTAGTTTGCATTATTCATAAAAAAAAATTAAATCATTCAACTTCAGTTTAATGGTATTCAACGTTTACTGTTATAATCACTTTCTACTAACTATTCCACAATTTAACATATGTAACTTTTGTTTGAATTCAAGTCTTCTATTCTTATAAAATTGCACACAAAAAAACATATTTTTTTTATTACAACTTTGTTTTGTTTCCGTTACGATGTTTAAATCTAATTAACACAAATGGATGGTGCTCATATTGCATTAATTAACCATTAATTTCTCTTTATTTTAATTAAAAGGTTTCCAATAATTTCAATTGTAATAAGTTCAATATTAAATTTCAAAATGAATACAAATAATACAACCAATGTTTTCTTTACATTTTATATATTCCAACATTTATTACTTTATTTCATACAAAAAATACACACATTAATTATCAAATAAATGTTTCTTATCAACTTCTCTCATTAAATGTTTTCTTATTAGAGGTCAACTTATCGTATACAATTTGATAAATAAATTTAGGTTTCTCCTATTAAATAGCATTCATTTTATTATTTATTCACATTGACCCTTATTATTCAGTTGCTGTTAATTATTACCTATAGATTAATATCATTGAATCACATTCCATTAACTGTTACCCACTCCTCACATCACAATTTGTCATTTAAGGATTCATTTTAACTTCATATCCAATGAGTTTACATTAATAGATCATTAAATTTATCTCTACCCATCTTTATTTAGAAATTTTATTTAATTTAATAAATTCTAACATGTTAAAATACGGGTCGTTACAATCTCTGGCAACAAATGCTTACATAGAGTTTACAAGGAAACTTGATTTTCTATACAATTTTTCATTTTATTTTCTTTTTAAATAAGGGAAGAATAAGCTTAGTGTTAAGGCTTATCATATTCATACACCAAAAGTTACCTTTCACGCACCATTAAAAATACTATACATCAAAATTTACTTAACCTACACCTTCCAATTTATGAAATTGCCCATGGTAAAACCTACGATTCACACATCAATTACAATATCACGCATTCAACCAACATACGAAAAAAAACCCCTAACGTCGGCCCCATCGTCAAGTTCATACATTTAGCTAAATGTTTTTTCAACTTCGCATGTGCGTACTCCACTGTATACAATTAAAGTGGATTATTAACAAAATATTAAATGCATATAGTAAACAAAAGAAAATTTATTATCTTATTTGAGGTGTAATTGTCAAAGTGCATGTATTCAGCTACCCAAACATGAACACAACGATCTTTCCACGTCAACCATCTCCCATGAACATAATTCAAAAGTGATATATGTGAACCATATTTTTTATACGAAAATTGTAAATTTTGATTGTACATCACAATATTTTCTGAATTTACAACCTCATTCTAATAATTTAAAAATGACTTCATTTCCTCATTTTCATTCTTTTGACTCTTCTTTTGATGAAAATAAGAATATCGTTCTTAATATACCACTTGCAAAACAGATGTGTATGTATCAATTGTGGAAATATGGTTTGAATAACATTTACTAAAGCAATTTCCCTACTTATAACAATTACACTAAACATATCTACCTCACCATCCATTATTATAGACTTCAAACATTCCAAAGCCCAAATATAGTTATCATCACATTCTCCCACTAAATATGTGACGAAAATACAAAATGTATGGTTTGTCACTGTCACACCAACAATTTCAAGTATTGTCATCTTATATCTATTAGTTTTATATATACAATCCCATTATGATAACTAGAGGAAGTTGTTAAGGATATCCCAAGAATCTGTACACAATTAGATTTGAGAAGAGAAGAGAAGTGAGGAAAAACAATAAACATACATTTTCCTCCAACAAACTTATCCTCCAAAAGATTTCAAAGTAAAATCATTAAATTCGAGATGAAATCTTAGTCCCTAAAAACTCTAATACAATAACTGTTCTCCACGTACATTATAATGACATCCATACAAGCCTATTTCTAAAATTCTAAAATAATCTTAGTAATTGGATAAAAGATATGCAAAGATCTATGGTTGAAAATTCGAACACCCTGAAAAGGATAAAATTTCCCTTGAAAATTCACAGTTTGGTATCTCTAAATTTCCCGATCCAATCGATTAGAATTCTCATCAATCGACCGGTACCAGTCGGCCTGTAGAAATTTCCAGTTGACAGGAAGCACAAATGTGCTTTTGGGTTCCAATTGCTCCAAAATCTAGCCGATTGAAAAAGATATCAGCCGAGTAATAACCTTTTCTAATCGTTTAGATGCCTGTAGCTTCTGCTACAGGCCTCCGGTGCTTTATCTCTCTTCTTCGTCTTCCTTCATCTTGTCTCTGCTGCATCTTTACTTCTTCCATCCATGTAGTATCTTCTTTGACCTAGAAATATAGTATCACCAACTCCAACAATCTTCGCCTTGACACTACATTTCTATAAAGTTTCCTAAACTCTACTTATAATCCCAAGCTCCAAGCAATCTTCAATATCACCATAGAAATAAATGTCTCCAAAAAGAAAAGCTAACCAACCTCCAAACCACCTAATTGTGCATGCCCCCAATTAAATTAAGAACGTGTGCCATTAATAAATTAGAAATGCTTATAATACCATAAAGGCCTCCACGTGAAATTTGAGGCTTTTCATTGCTAGCTCCACCTTGATTCAAACAAATTTGCCTCCGCAACACCACTTTGAGAACTTCCTTCATTCTCTGCCATTTTTTCTAAGCAATTTGTATATGTTATTGCTTCCCTGTTTTGTGTGTAGAACCTCCCTATTACCCTTCTAAACCCTTGTGACTCCACATTGACTTGAAAAGTTACATTCTTTTCTCTTCCAACCGCCTTATTAAAACAAGATTCTTCTTAATTTCTAGGGCATGCCTAACTCCCGTAAGTTTCACCTCCCTTCCATCATACATTTTCAGCCTAACCGAACCTATGCCTTCAACATGAAATTCTCCACCATTAACGGATTTCACCTTGCCTTCTCGCTCCTTATTACGAATAAGTGCTCCATTTTAGTTGCATATGTGGAAACATGCACCCACATCAAGCGCATGCTCGTTTCCTTTTTTTCCATCAATACAGAGCACGTCGTTGCTAATACCAAAATTTACCTCTTCACTATTGTATTCCTCAAGCTTGTTTTTGTCTTCTTCTAATGCTTTCATCCTCTCTTTATCCCTTTTTAGTTTATTGCAAAATCTTAGCTAGTGACTTAGTTTTTCATAGTAATAGTAGATAAAATCTCTTTCCATGTTTGATCTATTTGATCATTTTTCCATATTCGAAAGGCAACCCCTTCTTGCAAGATGGAACTCTTTAATCTAATTTCCATTTTCCATTTCTTGATTAACCTTTCCTTCCATTGGTTCACCCTCCAAATCTCCTCATTAAGAAAGCCATTAACTACCAACCTCATTGAAACAACCATATGAATTTGAGAAATTTAATGCAACTATAAGTCTTTTTCAACTCTCCAGTAATGAACTCTTTAACATCAAGGCTTGTACCTCATCATTAAACTTATAATTAACAGCCGCGAATTAATTCAAAATTGCTTGAAAATGATTAAAATGTTCTTCAATTGGTCCATCTTTCTTAAGTTTTGGATTTACCAATCTCATCAGAAAAGCATTATTTGTTGTAGAGTTCTTCGCAAAAATTCCTTCAAATTTCTTTCAAATTGCATAAGCAGATGTTTCATTGGTAACAACATGAAATACCGTATTGTCCAAAAAATATCAAATAGCCGCCGCAACATTCTTATCCAAATTTTCACACTTTGCTTCTGTTACACCACTAGGTTTCTTCTCTTTGTTCTCTAGCGGTTGGTGAAAGTCTACGAGGAATATAAAATCCTCCATCTTCGCTTTTCATATTCCCTAATTTCTTCCATTAAGTTTTTGAACACTTATCTTCCATAACCAAATTATCTTCGGAAAAATTTGTGTAGCAGACTCTGATACCAATCCTTATACAATTAGATTAGGAAGAGATAACAGGTGAAAAAAACAGTAGACACATATTTTCCTACAAACAAACTTGATTGATTCTTCCAAAAGATTACAAAGAAAACCCTTAGAATTAAGAAGAAATCTCAATCTCCAAAAACCCTAATATAATAACCTATCTCCATAAACATACAATGACCTAAATGCAAGCCTATTTATAGAAGTCTAAAATAATCTCAGTAATTGGATCAAAGATTTGCAAATATCAAAAGTTGAAACTCCAGAAAACCCTAAAAAAGACAAAATTGCCCTTGACAATTCGTAGTTCAATTTCTCCAGATATCTTGATCCAATTGATTGGAATTCTCATCAGTCGACTCATATTAGTCGACTTATAAAGAGTTCCAATCGACTTGAAGCACAAATGTGCTTTCAAATTCCAATTGCTCCAAAACGATCGACTGAAAATGCTATCATCGGACTTGAAAGGGTTCCAATCGATTAGTAGCATTTTCCAGTCTACTAGATGCCTGTAGCTTATTCTCCGGCATATGGTGCTCCATCTCTCTTCTTCGTCTTCTTGCGTATTGTCCATGTTGCATCTCTAATTCTCTAATTGACACGTCCTCTTCTTTGACTTGGAAATATTATATCACCAACTTTAACAGAAATGTACGTAAAACTCTAAACTAGTTGGGTGCACCGAAAACATATCTATGATAATATATGTTCTATCTAAAGCCCTACGATGTCATTCAAAATAACTATATTCTTTAAGTTTACAAAGAAAATATTGAACTTGAGAACGTCCTGTTTTTGAAATCTTTCTATGCATTGCTACGACACTGTATACTATTTTAATTATGGTGCAATTTGGTGGACCATTTTGTTTTAAAGTATGAAAAATTTGTTTTGGTCCAGCTATATTTATGTGCATATCGGTAACTAGTTTGGTCTCCTTGTTGGTCAATATGCTGACAAACGAATGACTTGTTATTTTGTAACCCTTCATAATTATGAACCTCATTTACCACTTCCAAGCTCCATTCATTGACATTAGGAAATTCAATGCCCCTTAGTTTGAATGAGACATTGCTTAGTTCTAGTTATTTTTAGGTTGCGGTTCAAATTCTTCAGTTTGGACTCCTTAAACAATCTGCTACGTTCACATCCGAATAAGATTCTTAACTTCTTATGAGAATCATCTCCACCCAACCTAATGTATAATTTATAAAACCAAGTCGTCTTCCAGTATTTCAGACCCTTTCCACCAATTTTTCTTTAGTTGGAAATATCTACAAATATAGAAAATGTTACAAAAATAAATAAATAAAATAATGGATCATACTTACGTTATAGTTGCAAACTCATAACCTAGGACGACCAGTACGAGGAAAAAATCATAACTTAGGGAAACTTGTATGCAGAAAAGATGATAACCTAAGAGGGCCAATACATGCTTTCCTCATGTTCATATGTTTTATTACAAAATGAACATATTGCAAAAATTGAAAATTTTACCACTTCTTCCAATCTAAAATAAAGCACCCATCCGGCTTTTAATATAGAATCATGTTTTTTTTGCTGATTTTAATCCAAAACCTTGTTCTCAATTTTAATTTCCATGATTAGATATGTCAAATTTGTTTTCTTCTCCCTTTCATTGTTTAACTAGGGTAGAGCTGTCAATGAGTACCCAAAAAATTTGAAATCCATATCTAAAATATGAAAATTTGTCTGATCTTTGAAAAATGGACACGGATGCAAATATGGTCATATACGCATCCGATAATTATGTGTTCGGTTTTTATCAAGATTATTGTTATTTTTTGTGTATTTTAGTATATAAAATAATTGTCGTTTACTATTTTATCTGGGTGAAAAATATAATCTGTATAAAAATCAATATTGTTGCTTAAAATTATTTTTCTTAGCATATTTATTATTTTTTATATTTTTAGCATCGAATTAGATTTATAATGAATCAATTTTTTATTTATTTGTTTAGATTTATTAGTTTGGGACTCCTTGAAGAATATCCGATAAATATTCAATATCCATCTACATCTGTAGATGCAGATATCCAACATTCGAAAATGATTTGAGATACGGGTACGGATATGACACTATCTGAATCTATATCTGACCCTTTACAGGCATAAACTAGGGATTTAGGATTTAAGACGATTAAGTCTGTTGTAAGTTATGTATTGTTATTTTCCAATCAAGCATAAGGGTATTTCTATCCTAAAATATTATTAAAAAAAGTAATGGTATAAGGAAAGTAATTTTTGGTGCACAAAGGTATTGGCATCTGAAAATTGCCTATATTTTGGTATGCAATAAGTTGTTGTTCGCTCTTCGTTACATTCGGCGACTTAGATGCTAATCAAATAAAGAGGGAAAATGTTTTGCACCACCGATTAAACCTGTTCTTTGTAATTTTTGAAGTTAAACAACATTTAGCCGTAGAGCATAATGAAATGTGGACTGCAACTTGATGCCGATTGAAATTAGATAACTTATAGTGAAAATTATGGTTCAAATAGCACCGCTCAATAGAAATTAGCGTGTCTCATTTGAATCAACTTAAATAAGCTACTTTTTAGTTTTTTGGACCTAACGTAATTGCCTTTTATTTTGAGAGGAACTAAAGGCATCGGATCAGCATGCTAATGGTATTGAAATTTTTTTTTCTTTTTTTTCCCAGCGCGTTCGGTGGAAAACCGCCGACCAAACGTCGAGGTGTCGCTAGCATGAAACACGATGCCTTTAATAACCCCTCTTTAATTTTGTTACATAGATATGAAAGGAAAGAATTCTTATTCACACTAAACTTGCTGCTCATAATACAAGTTTATCCAAAATGAGAAGTAAACGTGGGGGTCGTACCCGTACAAACATGACCAACAAAAAAGGTAGCCATCCAAGCTATTTACACATCACATCAACCCAACGGTTATTTCTTGGATTTCCTCTCTTTTTCGTCCTTGGGAGTGGCTCCATCCAAACTGCCACTCAATCCTCTCTTCGATCCTTTTCCGCCTCGGCATTTCTTTAAAGAAACATCTTCGTTTATGGGGATCGAGGTGACGTCATCTTTAGAAGCGGGAGGGATCGATGCACTCTTAACATCGGAACCAAAGGGACCTCATCTTAGGGAATTGTCCCGTTAGGAGGGATTACCTGAAGTGGGATAGGAATCGGCTCATTGAAATCCATATCACATGCTCAGCTTTCACCTTCTTTTGCATCAACTCTTCTTTCTCAACACGCTCTTTGATGCTGAGCTCATTAGTAGGGTTGGAAGAGCCCATGATTACGACATTCTCATCGAAAGAAATTTTGTGTTGTGGGTCACCACCTTCCTTGGACAGTGCCTCCATGGATTGTTCATCGATAATGAAGGTTTCTTCTTGAGTACCCAGATCAGTGGCAGAAGTTGTAACTTTGATGGATTCCGTCACGCCCGCTTATGATCCCAATTGAGGCTCTCACGAAGGGAACGACACCTAATAGATTTAAAGCTGTGGAAAAATAGGCATAAAGATGAGAAATATCAACTGATAATACCCCAACCTTTTGAAAGACGGAAGATGTCAGTGAAGTACCTTCCTCGGTATGGCTCCTAAGTTGAGCTGAAATACCCTCAGAACTGCGTTCGGGAATTGGAGAAAGACGAGGCTTGTTCGGATCATACTCGGGGATGGTTGAAGAATCTTCCACGGATTTAGGGATAGCTATGGATGCTGGAAGCAGTTCGGTTGTAACATCGGGTTGTGCCAATCTGAATCCTTCACTCACTTCATGCAAAAAGGAAGCAGCAGATTCTTTCTAAGGTGTAAGTTGGATAGCATGCAATGTTTTGGATTCATCACCCAATAGAATTTCACCTTCAAGCCTGGACAGGTCGATTTCCTCAGTGTTAAGGAGTCTCTTTTCCTCTACAATAAGAAATTCCCATGCACGCCAGAGCTGGTAGGGATGATCATCGCCAAGCCATGTTAGATTTCTATGCTTGAGAATGTTGGCGTTGTAAAGAATAAGAAGCGGATCGAGCTCATTCATTATCTCTTCCCTAACCTTACCCTTGGTAGCTTCTACTTCACGCTGAACGAGTGCACCAACATCTTTGAACCTTTCAATGACCGTATCCCTCTCAAGTCTAACATTGATCAGCTCATCACAAGCATCTTGAGAGATTTTCTGAGCATCATTTGTCTCCTTGTTTGCGTACTCCAGCTGAGCCTTGAGTTCCGCTATCTCCTTCAAGGCTGTAGATTCATTTCTTCGAGCTGTATCTCTCTTAAGTGTTATTTCTTAATTTCAATGATGTAACACCTGGACCATATCTAGATGAATGGACTTCATTTGCTCCATAGATTTGACGGTAGCATTAGCTTTACCCTCGGCCCATGCTTGAGAGGTCCTAGAAGCCTCTAACTCGTTTGTCAAAGTATCGATAATTCTTTTATTCTGATCCTCTTGGCGTTTTAACTTTTGGATTTCCACCGCACGCTCGAATGATACTTTCAGTGGCTTCTCCGCTGCTTCCATCCATTCAGGGTACTGCTTGTGGATATCAGTGACACAATCGATAGTCGTTTTTGGACATGGAATGGGACCCTCTTCATATTATAAGGGAAAAACAACCCTTCAAAACATAGGTTTGGGAACTCTTCTCGATGCTATGCCATGCGAGCAACTGGAGTAATATGTTCGCTATGGCGACAATGATAACTAGACCGCTGAGAGCAAGAAGGAACTAAAGGCGGTGGAGGAACTGAAACGGGAGGGGGACCATGAGAGGGATCGATAGGTGGACCCCGACGATCAGTTGGCTTATCAAAACCCTTTGGAGGTGGGGTCCTAAATCTTGATCGATGCGTATCTTGAGATGGTTTATCCTTATCACCCCAATCTTGATGACCACGGTCCCGACCAAAGCGATAACTAGAATCATAATACTTTCGACTGCGCCTTGACGGTACAAGCTAGAGCGCAAACCAGAGGATTGGTGGTGTATATCCCAAAGGAAATCGAACATGTTCCTTTTCTTTACCATCGTTCCTGCAAAGGAAAGCAAAAATTAATCAACTTTAAGCCTTAAAGGGCAAAAGTTGAGCACAATGCAATGTTAAGGGTGTAAGTGTGTGCAAGTATCCTTGTGTTTCCTCCTGATGGACCAGATGCAGGAGCTTTGCTCATTGGAGTAATTTCCCCTTTAAAAGTTGGAATTTCGGTGCCAGTTCTGATGGGAGATTCTGATCCATCAACACTCACATCAATGAAGTGGAAAGCATCAAGGTCATGCGGTATTGGCAGACTAGACAAAGAATCAAGGAGTACACTTGAACGCTCTGGTGGTTCAGAAGAGGATTCATTTTGAACAACCTTGGGAGTCATCGACAAGTTGAGTTGATCAGGAGGGCGACTTTTGAGAAATTTATAAACAAGTGTTTTCTCTTTTCCTTTATCAAGAGTCGAAGGCTGTAAGGTCTGCGAGGATCTGACCTCGACTCCAAGACTAGATTCGTCATCATTGCGACCTAGCACATCGCCTTTATCTCCTTCGACATCAATTTCAGTGAATTCCTAAGCACCCATAGCTGGAGGCACCTTTGACCGGCTGCAGCCCATGGTCTTACCCCTGTAGCTTGAGCAACTTTTGCTAGCCCTACGCTGAGGCCCTCCTCCATTAAACAAAAATAACAAGGCGTTCATCCATGAGAAGATATTCGATGTTTCTATCTTTAGGTGGTGCATTTTTAAGAGTTGTGATCGCCTCCTCATAAAGATTACCGCTGGGCCTTGTGACGGTGCCTGTAAAAAGAATACTTAGTCAGGAGTACGGCCTGGATATCGGTTTTCCACGCTAATATAAAAATGATGGATAACACTTATGTCTTTCCAGCCATTGTTGAGAAAAATCGGGAGGACATCGAACAAAGAACCACTCGCTTTTAAAAGCTCATAATTTATTCCATGCGCTAGTTAGAATCTGACACTTTGTCGAAGACTCAAGAAATTTAAATGAAAGACTCATGTCCGTCGCTTAAAAGAGAATATGAACTGAATGTCATCGACGGTCGGAGGAAGATGGAAAAAACTCCATAAATACCATATAAATACAATTGAGAAGAGTGTAGCCGTTCGGATGAAGCTATGCTAGAGCTATCCTCAAATAATGGAGAATTTCTTGGATGTGACAGTTAAATGGCGGGATGCATCCGGTCCAGCACATGAATTTGTTGCACGCCGTATGTCCTTTTGGAGGTCTATGAGCCCTATCATCCTACGACGTGACCAATACACCGTCGAAGGTAATTCCATGCCTTACGTAGACTCAGCGAAGAGCATCTTCCTTAATTTTAGAGGCCATGGAATCAGCAGGATCCTCTAGAATAATTGCATCCTCTAGAGTGTCGGGAGCAGGATCAACAACTTCTGGCGGAAGAAAATAAACTGCAAGGGAAATATCAAACTGTGGCCTGGGCTTTCCAGTTGTTCTAAATGATGACTAGAGGACGGACTATCAGACTCGGTTGTAGAACTTGATTCCATGTTAGGATTACCCTTCTGAGAAGATAATCCAGCTGGAATAGATGCAAGACGCCCAGAATGTCTAAAACCCATTACTATTTAACTCAGTAAAAATCATGATTAGATAATGTAACCTATACCCCCAAGTGCATAGTGAGTGCTAGTGTGGTGCGGTAAAGTGCTATACAATACAGTAATAATTTGTACGAAACTAAAGATGGAAAAGACAACAAGACCACGAGCTTCAACCGGAGTGACCGTCATTCCTAACTGTCTCAATCATTTCTCTATGTCATTAAGGAACGATGTAGTTTGAGTTTCACGATTGATCGTCGGCAAATAAAAGTTCGATTTTTATGTTCGAGTCACAGATGAGCTTCAAAGGAATTGTAAAAGGCATTGGTTCACTCCGAAGTTCAAGTACTATATATTTATGAATGTGCAGTTCGAGTCATATGCAATTTCGAATGTCTGTTCAAGTATGCAAGTCTGAAGCTCATCAGTTAATTCAAGTTCACTTGATTAAGTTCCATTTTTAAAGTTCATTTGCGGACAACCGATTATCCCCAACAAAGGACGATTGTTCATAAAAAACACTTCCACCGCTCGTTCACTCCCTCACTCCGATCATTCTTGATAACCCCCTTATCTGATCATTACTTCAACTCCTCACACTGATCGTTTAATTCTATTTTTAGCCGATCGTTTTCCTCCACTCCCATTTAAGAATGATTAGAACAAACAACTTATCCACTTCAAAATTCACTAAGTATGGGGCACATCCGATCATTCAAGAATGATCCGCATCTAAACATATACTTCACTCAAAACGATCATTCAACTACTTCTTCATCTTCCCCAAAGACGATCGGCAGCGACCACACTCCCCTCCAATTTTCATCTCCTCCAACCTTCAACTGATACACTGTTCAATTCTAACATCACGAAAAACCCAAAATCTCATGCCAAAATCACAAAGCATGTTTGAATCGACCTACCAAAATCTGAGATCTGAGAAAAGAAGATAGATTCGAATTCGAATCGAAGTGGGATCCAAAAGAGCAGGTACAACAATGGTTAGTATGGAGGAGGATTAATCCTTATTTTAGAAGATTGAGATCGTTGTATGGAACGATGGAGGAGAAGGGAGAGGATGATTTGCTTTTCTTTTCTTTTCTGGTCGAAGGCTTGAACGATACGAAAGTGAGACTTGCTATGTGAAATGCTTTTATATGAATAGACAGGTTGACCTTTATAGCCCAGAAAGTTGCACCGATCGTTGTGAAATGGTCCAAAATTTAGCCATATCCAGTAACGATTGGCCTAGGTAAAAGTGTATATATATATATGTATGTATACATATATATATATATAGAAAATGGCAATGACCGTACAAGGATGATCGTAAATAGATGGGTATGAAAATCCATTCAGTGATAACGATCGGCCTTGATCAGTTCTTTTAAAAAAAATGATCATACAAAAGCAAACCAAATTTCTATTCAGTGATAAACGATTGGTCGTGGTCATTCAAACAAAACAAGAAATAACTTTGAACTTGACAATGACCCGTGGACGTGCAACCATGATCGGGGGTAAAGTATAAACACATATATGAACCAGTATACGTTCTAAAGTTCAATTTTTTGAAATCGATAGAAATTGAATGTTCACCTGAAATCGATCAGAGAAAAGTTAAAACCAAATTGCCGAAGTTTAGAAATTGCCAGAGCCAAAACAAGATGATCATCAATAAGTTATGATCCCGTATTTATATTATTGGAAATCAGCGGATCGTCACGACGAATAAGGGAATTTCGACCCTCAACAAGAAAACGACTCAACAAACGGATAACGACCATTCAATAAACTAAATGGAATCCTTTTTCGATGATTGAAGTTTGCGACTTTTCAAAGCACGTCATGTTCGAATAAGATGTACTTTGGAGGGAATATGTTATCCCACCTTTTGGCATGGCTATGATATCATTGACTTGGCTGGAAACGGATGGTTACTAACCTTGAGAATCAGTTGTATACAATATTATGGACGATGGTCGAGAATATTCGGACCAGGACCCAATCAAGGTGCAATAAGTATGGAGTGACAGTCGTAGCCCCATGAAGCTATATTCCAAATTTCGACTCGATCGGAGTTAATATGCTCGAGTTATGGACAAAATGGATTTATATGGATCGATCGGGAACGATCCATAAAACAGCACAAATCAACAAAGATCGATCGATATATCAAAATCCACAAAGATAATACACTTGAAACTTTCACAGCATCAATATATTGCAGAGTGGAGCCCACAAGAACGATCATATGACATAACTCTCTAAATTATATTTCCATCGATCATTCACTACCGATCGTTTGGAAAGATCGGTATAAGGTTGCCAATGTGCCATGTTCGATGAAAATTGATCCATATCTCGCAAACTACAACTTAGAATGAGTTTATATTTTAGGAGCAAGGTTTATAAGCATGTGGGCCCCCCACAAAAGATTGCGCGTCAATCAGATGAAATAAAAACAATCGGTGTAACCGATCATTCCAAACCGTTGAGTCATGACCATCGATCGTTATGGTGGGCCCCTATGGACCTGGAGAACCATCTGCCAAAATCTTATCAAAATATCTCGTCATCCCATCCTATAAATGCAGACCTATTGGTTCATTTTCAGGATCTTTACGCAGCCATTTACTCTAGACTCCATTGTAATCAAGTACAAGCTTT
This sequence comes from Allium fistulosum, assembly GCA_030737815.1. Taxonomy (NCBI): domain Eukaryota; kingdom Viridiplantae; phylum Streptophyta; class Magnoliopsida; order Asparagales; family Amaryllidaceae; genus Allium; species Allium fistulosum. Next base: position 177,154,963 of record CM060904.1, read on the forward strand.
ATTCTACTATTGTAATCAGATTCACAAGAGAGTAATAAAGTATAATCTTCAAAGTGGACGTAGGCATACAACGCCGAACCACTATAAACCTCTGTGTCTTTGATTACTGCTTATTCTCTGTTGCTTACTTATTCATTTACTTATTTTAATTTTACTTCTCTACAAAAACTATGCTTGGGTGTTTGTGCCCATTTTTCTTGCAAACATATATTATAGTACAAGTTACATTTTCTAAGTAGTTTGAAACAAAATTTCTTTAATTGCCCGCAATATATGATGATTTAATATATAGACTTGTATTTCCATCGTTAACATATTTACCAACACTAAACCATTATTGTAACTATTATAATAAGCACTGATATAGTAAATAGAAACTATAAATGCAAATAACAAATCGTCTGCACCTTTAAAATTATGGTGAGTTCATAGTTGGTAGGTATTGGAAGAGGTGAAAGGGAAGCTGAAGTCGACAAATAGGAATGTGGGAAAGGAAAGAGTTGGATAACAAAATTTTGAATTATTCAAGTAAAAGTTGACCATCAATGTGTAACCATAGATCTATATGTAACAACTTAGAAATCAAATATTCTACAAATCTGAAAAATTCTCAAGACTAATTCAACAAAGTCATAGAGTGAAAAGGAATTTAATTAGTTTTTATCTCATATCATATTTCTAACCATCATAATTGTTTTAGAATTTATCACTATTTCAATAGCTAGAATGAAAAATAAGAAATAAACATTCCTCAAATGTAACTTAGCGGTGTTAGATTAGCTTCATGAATCTGGTTTTAAAATCACATTATATGTAGAAAAGGATTAGCAGGTCTTTTAGAAATATGTCATAATACTAAGGTACAATGTTAAAACATCAAATAAAATTAAAAATAAATCTATTTTAATTTTAACTTCATATAAGTTCGAATGTAAGCTAAGATCTAAAACTTTTGAAAAAAAATGCAAGCCTCATAAAGTTGGAAGCCAACATCAATATCTTCCACAAGTTAACTATTTCATTAAACCTCAAAATAAGAAGTAGGTTTTGAGAAACATAGAATTATAGGTCTCCATAATTTGTACATACAAAAAAGGAGATCAAATCCTTTATCCCCATATTCCATGCCCCCATGTGCCTTAAAAAATCTCAGCCTTTCATTACAGCAAATTGATGAATTTGTAGGGCCCGCCGTATTGAATTAATGGTTGATGATAAAAAATTAATGGTTGAGATGATTATGGCACATGGGGACAGGTAGGAAGAGGACAAAGGATTTTGTCTGCAAAAAAAACTAATTAATGACAGCCATGGCCTCAACCATTTGAATGTTTGAGCTACTCCATCTGCATTTAAAAAATAGAAGTAACAGCCAATTAAGTAATTATATTACTTAAGATTTGCACTCTGTACTTCATACAATTCAAAGATTTTTTCTTCTAAAAAACAACTAAATTTCTGATATGGTGCTAATTACTTTTAGGAGAAGAAAGTGAGTAAGAGAGGTTAACAAGAGTAAGCTGAAGAGGAAAGCAAGAGAAAGAAGACATAGTAGAGAAAATATGAGCAAATATCATTCTTATATATATAAAGCTTATAATAAACTTCCTTAAGTGGCTAGACAAATATTTTTAACAACTTTTGGTAAGGAAAAAATAAAAGAAATAAAAAAGAAAAAACACCTAAGAATAATTTTTCCTTTTCTTTTAAAAGTCCGGGTAAATTACAAGGCACAAAGCCCATTTAAAACTAGATACGGTAACATATTACCACATGTTTTTATCACAACACAAAATACAACCGCATGGCTCTTAGGATTTCTACACACTTCATGTTGCCGACTTTCTCTACTTCCATGGCAACTCTTCATTTCTTTCTCTTGTCTTTAAACTTAAACTTTTAGCTCTTACTCCACTAGATTCCTCTCTCTCCCAATATGAAACACATTCATTAAAACTAATTTGCATTCACCTAATTCTCAAATTAAGGTTTGTACCACTTGCTAGTACAAAATTAGCATAAAGAACCATGTATTACCCTTGTTAGTATTGTACCGCCACTCGGCCCATGGAAAATAATAACCCGCTAAGACGATACATCTCCTACAATGGTGTTAAGGTATGTCTCCAAATAATGGTTTACAACCTTCATTTGTCCATCCATTTGTGGATGGTATGCGCTACCAAAATTCCGCATTATGTAGTTGAAAAAGTTCTTGTCAAAATTTGGTAGAAAAGAGTCAATCTTGGTCCAACACAATAGTACAGAGAAATCCATGTAAATGGAAATCTCATGAATGAAATAAGAGGCAGGTAGAGTAGCCAAAATTGATATTGATTGGCACAAAATGTACGTATTTTGATAGTCGATCTACAATAACCCAAATGCATGTTTTTCTAAACGAAAAAGGAAGCTTTGTAATAAAGTCCATGGATATATCGTCTCAAATTTGTGATGCTATTCGCGACTTTTGCAACAGTCCTTCCGATGCAGAATTATCTGATTTACATTGCAAGCAAACTGAGAAATTAACAACAAATTACATTAAGATAATTTTAGGCAATAAAAGCTTGTTGCAAGCCAAGAAATAACAGCTTTGATACCCGAATGCCCACCTCCCTTTTGACTATGGAATGTTTTAATTAATTTGTGTTGGAGTTATTCGTTATTTGGAACATACAACCTATTTCTCCATAATTCATCATGAATATGTTGTTTAAAAGAAGAGCTTTCACCTGATTACACTATTTGATATAGTCGTTGATACTTAGGTCAAAAGCTATAGCTAATCTGGTATCGTCGGAAACATGGCAAATTGGTTTTGAAATTGTAGTCATAAGTGCTTCGTTTGAATTTCTAGACAATACAACTAAATCTCAATTTTGAGGGCTTGGTTTGTATTTGATATTGAAGTTGAAACCAAGTAGCTTTCCTAACTATCATTATTTTTTCGAGGTTTGAATTGTATGCACCATTGGTTGTTTTAGGCTCTGGTGGCAATTGTTATTATAAATCGATGGCCTAATTAATAGCAACATTAGCGCTTCACATCCAAGGAGATGGAAAACATTTCACTGGAGTATATGGAGTTGTTTTTGAGGTGAGGGAGTGGGCGTTGACTGTTATAAGCTATAGATGGTATTTTGATAAAATGGGTCCCATAGAAACTCAGGAGCATCTCTATTAAAGGAGTTATTTTTAGGGTAAGGAGTAGAAATAAAAGCGTTGATTCCTTCCACTTCTCCAGAAGTCGAGTTGGTGGAAACTCTTGTATTCTTATTTTTTTCAACACCTATAAACAGTTTTTAGAAAACCATTTATAGCACAAAAAGGTTTAATAACTCTTTATCCATTTTCCCAAGAGTTCCTTGCCTCTCATTCTTCCTTTCATTTTCATGTCGACTATCTAAAAATCCCCTTCCAAAATTTTCCATTTCCTTAAAAAGTACACTAAATTCAAAATTAAAACATATACTTTGATCACTCTACCCAATCTCCTCTTCTCTTCATTTAATTTTAACAATTTTAGCTTCTAAATCTATAATCCCTGATTTTTAGGGCTAAGAAAAAATAATACATATTCTACCAATTTTGAAGACGGAGAATGTAAATGAAGAAGGCTCTGGTTCCACTGCCCTTGTTCACAGAAGGAAAACATCGAGAAGAAGTCAAAAAAGCTTTCGAGGGCGATGATTATGTTTAGGTCGATCATAATGCCTTGAGAAGGAGTTCATCACATTTTTATGAATGGGAAAGATCTTGTAGTATATCATCTATTATCGTTAAAAAATGTTAATGCGTTAATTTCTTTTTATACAGTACTAATTTATGTTAAAACCGTGTTACAAATAGCTTCGCAATAGAATGAGGTGTCATGGAGCTTTCATAGCAATGTTGAAATGGTGGAAAAATTAAATATACATCTGTAGATTAGAGATTCGTTGTTATGATATTTGGTAGATTCATGGATTGGCCTGAAAATTTCAGATAGCAAATATATTAATGGTGCAATGGAGCGTTGGTAGCCGACAACATACACATTTTTATTTTTGAATGTTGAGATTGGTTTTACATAGTTAGGTTTTACCAAGTTTACATCAATATTTGTTGGGTTGAACACACTCAATATCCAATATGATGAGTGTTGGAGTCATTTTGTCAACGCTAGTTAATTTTTACCATAGCTTGTCGAGTTTGATATCAAGGTCGAAAATGTGGCTTTATCTTATCCAGTTGAATATTTTGACAAGAATTATATAATGCAATAATCTGGACCACTTTGCTAGAATTTGTGTTGTATATAATGGGGAATCTTTTTTCACAATAAAAATTGAAACAATCAGTCATGGGTATTTGGAGTCAGTTATGAATATGAAATTATCTTAATAATTTGATTGGGGTTCAGCTATTCTGGGATATCTATACCAAAGCCTAAATTTAGCAATGACCAAGGAAGGTCATATCACTGGTTTTATCTAGTTGTTGCAAGTACATTAACTTATCATATAGTAGAATTATTATAATTTAATTAAAAATTATTCATTTCTTTAACATAATAATATTTTATTTACAGTACTAGTTCTTCGAATATATGATTGTTTGCTGCTATATTGTAAAAGAAAATGTAAACCAAACATCTTACCCAAGACTAAGAGCATGGGTAAAAGGAAATAGAGCCAAAACACATGATATTGTAGCTTATTTGTTTTCCAACACATGTTATCATATTGATCATCGGTAGACTAGTCATATAAATTAGAAGCCATGCGATACCGCAGTAGCATATGATCTAATGAGGTGGTGGTTGCTCGTAACATGTTGATGAAATGATTGCCTCTGGTTGTTCCATCGAGAGAATTTTATGGGTTATTTGTATAAGAAAGGTGCTTGCAGTAGTTGACTGGTCTTATAGCTTCCTATAGATAGTCCTCTATACATGACCCGTAGAATGACAAATGGGAACTATGTGGAAATGCAAAATTAGTTATATCAAGATGATTGCCAACGGTATGTCTAGTAGAGACAAGACATAGATTACAATGCATATTGAAAGTTAATTGTTAAAGATGTTGATACATTACTAGATGTTGTAGTTCGTATTGGGAATATGGATTTTTTTGTCCTTTTGCTCTTAAGTCAAGTATCAAAGCCCTCATCAATATGTCTTCAGAAGTTAATTTATTCATCACAGGTTCATCCCCCACCCAAGCAAATAGATTGGGCAGAGGATCCTGGTTGGTATATGCAATGGACTGGGAGGGATCCAATACCCATCCTTTATTGACTAACTTAACCTTAGCCCTAACCCACTACTCAATTGATGGTTTAGGGGAGATGAACATGGGTACGTGGCATCTGGTTCTTCAAGAATCGATGTATTACGAAGATGGGTTGCATAGCATAAACGAAGTGGAAAATGATTTCATAAGTTAACAATCTCTAATTCCAAATACATTTTACATTCCTCTATTTACTATCAAAAATTATTTCTTTGGTCTTATTTTTATGTAGAACATGTACATTAGGAGGTAACCCAAGTCATGTCTTTCCACTACAGTAACGAGGCGATCTAAATTGTCAAAATAAAGAAAAACCATCCATGAAATGCAATCAGTTGACAACAATGAAGATAACGATAAAGACGATGATAAAGACGATGATGACTATGATGACAATCATGACGATGAAGACGATGATGTGGACAGTGATGATGAAGATAATGATGATGGAGACAATGGTGCAGTTGTGCGCAGTAATAGATATGGTATTAATTTCATTCCTCCAACCACTTTATCTTCTACTTCGAGTGTAATTTTAATTTATATTCAAAATCAAGCATGATTCATATATTTAGTTCTATATTTGATTGTCCTTTACAGGTTTGAATCGCGGAAAGGAAATAGACGAAGGTTAAACAAGCTAAGGAGCATATCTCAACTATTTATGATGAGTTTGGGGTCCTGTACTCTAACCCATCTGAAGTTGACAAAGCTCTTCTTAACTATTATAAGAATATGTTAGGAAACAATGATGAATTCAATCCCCAAATTGAAGAACTATCCCAATTGCAATTGCCAGAAGTGCAGCCTGAGGAAGCTGACAATCTTGTCATTAAGGTAACAAAAAAGGAAATAAAAGAAACTCTTTTTTCCATGAATAGACAATCAAGTGGAGGACCGGATGGGTTCAATGTTCAATTCTTTATCCACAGTTGGGATATAATCAAGAAAGAATTTTTAAAAGCAGTTCATAATTTTTTCACCAAATTCAAACTACTAAAGGAAGTGAATGCAACTAATTTGGTTCTTATTCCTAAAGTCCACCCTCCCTCTTCTGTTGCATCCTTTAGGCCAATTTCTTATTGTAATGTAATGTATAAGTGTATATCAAAAATCTTAGCTTCTAGACTTGTTGTTGTACTTAGCAGATTAATTTCCAGGAATCAGTCTGCTTTTCTTCCCAGGAGGAATATCCTTGACAACATCTTGATTTCTCATGAATTATTAAAAGGGTATGGTCGTGCTCAAGCTACCCAAAATGCCATGTTAAAACAGGACTTAATGAAGGCATATGATAGCATACACTGGACATCAATTGTGAGAATAATGGCTCTGATGAGATTTCCAAAAGTTTATGTGGCTTGGATATACAGCTGTATCTCAACTCCCACCTTCTCAATAAAATATAATGGCTTCACATCTGGTTTTTCCAAAAGTAAACAGGGGATCAGGCACGGTGATCTTATCTCATCTTATATATTTATTCTTGTTATGGAAGTTTTAACTACTATGTTGTCTAAGAGTTATGTGCAGAAGGATATTTTGTTTCATTCTAAATGTAAGTCCCCAAAAATTTCATCCCTCCTATTTGCTGATGATATCATGATATTTACTAAGCCTGATTAGAGCTCCTTGGAGAATATTATAGCTACGCTTCACAAATTCTACCATATGACTGGCTTGAAACTGAATGCAAATAAATCACATATTCTCACTTCTGGTATAACTACTGAAGAAGCTAATCGTTTAATTGCTATAACTGGATTGCAATCTATGGATAATAACATGAATTACTTGGGCCTTCCACTTTGCTCTTCAAGAATTACAACTGTTAACTGCCTGCCTCTGTATTCAAAAATTTGTGGCTTAATGTCCTGCTGGGCTAATAGATTTCTCTCACAAGCTGGAATACTTGTGCTCATAAAATCTGTTATTTCATCTATGATGGTGTATTGGTCTAGGGTGTATATTCTTCCCATTAAGCCGGTGAAAATGGTTAGAAATGCAATGTTGAGATTTTTCTAGACTGGCTCAATTCGTTCTAAGAAAATCATCCCGTGCTCCTTTGCCAAAATGGAGTTGCCTAAAAAGAAAGGTGGACTTGGAATATTTAATTTGCAAACATGGAATAAAGCAGCCTTTAGTGCTCATTTTAATGCCTTGCTAAGTGGTTTTGATTCCTTATGGGTTGAATGGACCAAAAAATATAATCTGGGTAGAAGGAACTTTTGGACTATGTCTGTGCCCCAGAATTGTAGCTGGACTTGGAGGAAGTTGCTGAACTTAAGAACTACTTTCTCTCCATTTATAAAATTTGTTCTCTCTCAATCCAGTACTATCAATTTCTGGAATGAACCGTGGATGGCTGCAGGCTTATTGCTTGGAATTTTTTTACCCCACATCAGATTGCTCAGACTGGAATAAGTAGGGATGCTCATGCTATAGATCACTTGAATGATGGCAAGCTTTTGCTGCCATACACCAGTAATCAGGAAATTAGGGCTGTTTGGAATAAATATCAGGGTCAAAACTACCATATAGCTCCCAATGACAAAATGCTTTGGAATGGAAAGCCTCACTCAATCTCTGTTACATATGATCTCCTTGCTAATGTGACTGGAAGCCCTGAAATAGTTTGGCATAAGGTATTATGGTCAAGATACTCTCCTGCCAGGGACAACTTGCTGATGTGGAAGGTTATCATGAATGCCTTGTTGACCAAGAGTAAATTGATGTATTATGGTATGATAGTTGATCCACTATGTGTTTTCTGTAAGTTGCAGACTGAAACTGTGGTACATATATACTTTGAATGCACTGACTTAATGGGTTTTTGGGGTAGATTGGTGAGAAGAATAAATATAGATCATATGCATGGTTTGTCTTCAGTGGAGTGGGATTTGATAAGCAAATCAACTAAGTGGAGGAAGCATGACAGAACAGTTTATTTCTTCTTCTTTAAGAAGTACTTGAAATTGGTTTGGGAGGAAAGAAATTTAAGATGTTTTGAAAATAAGAGTAGGAGTATGGATCAGCTATGGGAAGCCCTAAAGAATGTTATCATAAATGGTATGAAGAAAAGCCTATATGACTTCAGAAGTCATATGACTGAAGTTTGGATTTAGCTCATGAATGTGTTTATGTTCCTCTTTCTCCTACCTCTTGTCTTGTTTCCTTTGTGTGGTTTTCTTAGTAGCTAGCCTTTGTGTGGTTTTTCTATTTTTATTTCATTTTCTGATGATTATGAGCATGTTCATAATCATTTTCTTTTTTCTATTCTCAATAAACTGGTAGGGGACCAGTTAACCCCGCTTGCCTTGCAAAAAAAAAGAGTGGTGGAATTATTTGCACGATGACATCTTCATTCAAAGGGAGTGAAAGTGAAAAGGAAAAGAAAACACTAGGCTTGGAAGAATTTTAGTGGTTGTGGTTTCATTGTAGCATAGCTTCCATAACTTGGTATTTCAATTTTGTGTGATGTAATCTACTTTTTTGATCTGATGTACTTATGTCATATGGTTAAATGTTAGGGGGTAATGGTTGTTATATATGCTCATATTTGCCTCTGTATATATGCTTTAGGTTATGCTTGTTCCTATTTTCCAGGTTTTATATGTATATACACATTTTTGCTTTAGTTTAACAAAAAACCTTAAACGAGGAATAGAAAACCATTCAGGGATATGAACAGTTTTCTGTTAACGGTTTAAACCTTAAATGGTTATCTGTTTACTATTTATACAAAGGGTTTTGTATCTCATTTATTCTTATTTATTTTTTTAGTTAAACCAAAAAAGCATATGGAAATAATATGATTGTTTTGCCACAATGGCTATATTTTCCTCCATAAATTCATTCTTTAAATCAGACTCACTTCGTCAAACATATCAACTTCTAACAAATGTCACTATACAACTATAGCAGTAAAGAATTTGAAAATGAAAATCCAAAGTTCGAAGGCTTAATCAACAGTAGCTATAACGACATGTTGGAAAGTCAAACTGATTTTGGTTATACAAAAAGGAGATTTTCTTCATTTATCATCAGAATTCACTATTGATAGTGATAATGTATCAACCTAACTTTTTGCGACCATATGATCGAGACATATGCACCATAAAATGAAAAGCAGGATTGTTTTAAAACAATAGTATATAAAGACCCAAGCTAACTGCCATATTTTTTAGAAGTCACAGCGGAATGATCAAAGTACAATATAAATAAAATAAAATATCTCATTTATACACATCATAAGTCAGATATAGTCTTCATATACACACGCATTATCACACTATATATATATAGTAAATACAAATAAATGGATAACATATGTACACGTCTATATAATCTCTGTGTATATGTGTTTCAGTTTGGTTTAGATTTAAAAAAGAAAAATGATAACATGGAGATAGAGGAAGAAGGAGAAGTTAGAATTGAAATCATATTTGAGAAATAATTCAAAACTACTCAACCCGTTATATAACTTCTGAACTGTCGCTTCCTCCAAAAATGGGCTTTGGCCAGTTTAATAAATCAAAACTCGTAGCTTAAACTACACGCAACTCCTTCATATGAACTCTGATCCAGACAAACCAATATACCATCTCGACTAAAAAATGAGCTTTATGCAATGGTACACTTTTGTTGCTTCCAACATTTTCAAAATTACATTTTGCCCCTACTAATAAAATATACTTCTAAATCTTAGAGGTATTACAGATGAGCTAGAGCTAATGATGCAAGTGGTAACCATTCACTAACAAAGGGTCCAAAAATTCATATTCGAAGGATCTTATAGTGGATCTCATGGTGGAAATGTATTTGGGCATATAGATGAAAGGAAGATGTGTGACCATAAAAGTGAACTGCTCAATTACTCAAAACTAATTTAACACTCCTTCTACACATGGCCATGAAGATTTTTATCATCACTTCCGAATGAGTAAGAATATGTTTATACGTATTTTTAATCCAGTTGTTGGGCATGATAATTATTTTGTCTAAAAACATAGCAACGCTCAGACTTTAGTGATAGAGTTATGGGTATGCCCTAGGGGCAATTATGTAATATGTTACATATATCTAACTCGATAACCAATCTTGTTCGAAATAAAATGTGCTCTCTTTCTATTATATATTTGGTGTAATGTGTTATATTAATTAATTTATTTAATTAAAAATATATTTAATAGAAAATTCATAAATGGTATGTTTTATGATAGTAGTTACAAAGTGTAGCAACCGTAAGTAATTCATCAAAATAAAAATAAATATACCATTTTAAATATTCCTGATCAAGATGTATCGAGACTGGATATCGATACATCCATTGAGACTAGAGTGCATAGCACTCTCCAAATGTTAGGCAATGCATTACTCATGGCTACTAGGGACAACAAGGTGTTACGGACTAATAATTATTGGATAACTATGGAATGACTCAATCAATAGCTTTCTACTGGTTAATATAACTAAGGTCAAATAGAAAATATGGATGTGACAAATTACACAGTTCTGTTAATATAAGAATACTGTTGATCTTCAGTATGGAAGCTCTTCTTTGATTATAGTTAAATTATGGTATGGCATCTATCGATCGATTATAGGTGGATCAAGTGGAAGCATTGAAGTGAAACATTATCTAAGAGAGGATTTGTTTCCTCGGTTATATGAGGTTAGTATCATGGCCAACCGAAGTCAACTCAAAGTCAATGCCTTTAGCTAAAGCATTTCGGTTAATAATAATTGTTATTATTGAATCAAGGACTTTGTGTTTGAACTATAGAGTTGAATGTGGATGATATTGGAATTTTGACCGTTATCGAATTCCACAAGTCCAAAGTGATATGGTTTTGACGAAGAGAATTGGTGTAAATATTTGTCACAATCGAGTAACACTTAATAAAGTAAAATTGGATTTTAAAGAAACTAAGTAAGTGATGAATTTAGCTAAAATGTCAGACCACCTGCTAAGTGATGTGTGAACGTTAATATTCAAATAGTTCGATATTAATCGTTGACCAAATTTACACCTAAAGAGTTGCACAACTGAATCGTTGAATACTCCTTCATCACATGATTTAATTATTTTATAATTGTTATAAATTAATTAAATGAATTAATATTTATGAAATATTAGTTATAAAAATTTACTTTGATTTGATGATAAAATATTATTAAATGTATATATAATAGTTATAAATATATTAATCGATATATGATACCGATACGAGTTTAAATTGGATTTAAATGCAAAATATTTTATTCGGGCTTTAAATGGGTTTGAAGCCCATGTAGAGGGCTGGTTGATTCGGCTATAATGGAGCATTGGGGGCGGCATATGATGGTTAAAGGGGCTAGGGTTGAATGGATAAGAGGAAAGAAAAAGTAAGAGAGAAATATGGATCTTGATCCTAACTTCTCTCTATATTTCTTCCTCATAAAAGCATCTCTACTTGCTTTATTTTCTGACTTTTTGAGCCTCCTATCCCTTTGAGATCTGGCTGAATTCTTCATCCCTCCTCCTCCATTGTCTAAGCACAAATCAAATAAAATTAAACATTATTCGATAGTCGATGGTCTGCAATTCAAGAGATAACACCTTCAAAATTGAAATTTGATTCGGGAGTTTGTTTCAACGCTTCAAGATGTGGTAATTTGGCATTGGTGAAAGGTAATTATCTGATCTATGATTATATTTTAATATTTAGATAATTTATATGTCATATACTGCTTTATTAGTTAAGTGACAATTCTAATGTATCGGTATATCATCACATTCAAGATGGTTGTTTGTTTACATGCTTATGTATATTATTATTATTTTAAAATTTCATGTATATACACACATACCTTGATACTCTTAAGATTAAAAATATTAATTTTTTATTACTTAAATGAATTTAAAATACATTATTTAAATAACATAAACTCTATAATTTAAATACTATACTTTATACTGCACAAAATATGTTTTAAAATTACATACAAAGAGTTTTATACCTAATATAATTTTTAGCATAATTTTTTTTAATATATATATATATATAAATATCAATATTATTTAATTTAAATCACTTAAATAAATCTTCAAATAAATAATTATATAATATAAAATATATTTTAAATTTTATAAAATTATTTTTACACCTAACAAACTCTCGAATGCAAAAAAATTATATATATATATATATATGTTAATTAAATATTAATATAATTTTGAAAGTTAAAATTTAAGTCCATAGTAGTGGCGCAGTGGTAGAAACACTTGCAACATGTTAATGAGGTCACGAGTTCGATACCCATCTGCCCTACTCCCTCAAGACGGGAAGTTGTGTTTCCTGTTAAATCCAACAAAAATGGTTGGGAAACGAATGCTTTCTACTGGGCAGGCTAACCTCCCATTTCTGGCTCTAGTCAGACTAGCTAGGTTGAGCTCTACTCTTTGGAGTAGAGTTATAAAAGAAAAAAGATAAAATTTAATTTTAAATTTGCTTTTAACTTACAAAATATATTTTGAATTATTCAAATGTAAAATAACATTAAGATTCTTTTATAAAATATTAAAAACATAATTATAAATTTGAAACATAATTTTATATATAATAATATTATTTTATTTAAAATCAAAGTTTTAAATAAATTAAAATAAAAATCTAATTTGCCGTGAGCATTATTAGGTAAGTATACATACATACATATATATATATATATCTTAATATATATATATATATTTATATATCTATATATACATATATATATATTATACATTTCATTCATATATTTTTATACATATATTTATTTATTTATTATTAAAATATTTATGAGAATATATATATATATATATATAAAACTAATTTTTTTCGACTTTACAACAAAATAAGTAGTTAAATTATATAATATACTTTAAATGTTTTTTGGCAAGGTCAGTTGGTTTTATAGTGGGCTGTCCATTTTATTGCCAAATCAAAAGTTAATACAGGAGCAAAAGGGCATGCCTCAACTACTAATAAAAGAAAATACAAACAAGAGATAGGAAAAAGGTGCTTAAGTAACAATAAATGACCGAAAGCTAGTCCTCCTCAAAAAAGGAGGAACCACGTCCTTCGACCGAAGAGTCAGGACCTGTCACATGCAGAAAACCTAGGAAGAGTGTCACAATATTCAGAGTATAACCAGAGTAATCCAAATAATAGATAAATTTCTTATCCCAACTACCATCATCTAGAACATCTCTATTTTTAGCACAAAGGGCACCAACAACTGAAAGCACAAGACCTTCCCCATCAACAGAGTAATGAAGACGCCTGGTTTAACCTACAACTTCACAAACAAACATATGGAAATCCTTACGAATTGGGTCATATCTCATCTCAAACGGCTCATGATTCCATGCTTTCTCAGAAGAATTCCACTGAATAACAAAACAATAGAAGGAGAGATCGTAGGGGAAACAACACCTTCAGTAGGAGGGGAGGCAGTGACAGTGACATGGGCGGAATAGAAGAAGCATCAGAAATAGGTGCAATGTCTGAAAGGCTATTAGACAGGTCCTTAGTCATAAAAGTGCAGTTCCTAACCTTAGGAATCAACTTTCAAATAGGAGGACGAGGAATCAGAATCTTTGGTGAAGGAGGAACCTCCACGGACGATTCTGGGATCTTGCAAGTGTTAGCTAGGTGGCCAAAAGACTGACAAACAAAACAAATGTCAGGCGCCCAACCATATCTAACATGAACTTCCACTACATGGCCAACAGCAAGTTGGATCCTAATTAAAGATGGAAGCGGCTTTTCAGGGGTTACTTCAATCAATGCCTCGACATAAAACTCATGGGCCACCATATTAGTGTCAAAACATTCAATTTACCAATAGAACATGCTAACCAATTCAAGCCCATTAGCGGTTGCAAAACTGACAGAATGTGCATAAAGTATGCCCAAGTAGGAATAGACATTACTTGATCCTTAGCACTAGCCACTAAAGGAGTCCAATTGTTGATAATTAATGGTTTCGCATCAATAAAGGATGGATTAGCCACTTTAATATGTATGTGTGTGTTATATGCATATATTTTATAAATTCCTTATATATATTTATAATCATTCAAAATAAAGTGTGTGTCATTTTGGGTCTGTTAGTTTTAACAAATATAAATGATTTGTTTGTATGATCTGGGCCAGTGTTTTTGGGTCTCATTTTGGGCTGAAATGCCTTAATAAAGCTTTACCTATTTTCAAAAAATAAAAAAAATAAAAATAAAGTGTGTGTGTATTTGTATAAGTACTTATAATATTTTATATACATAAATTAAAGTATATAAACATACATTTAGATGATATATTTGTATACCAGATGAGCTAACATGTCCGTTGCAATGTAAATCCCAACACTTTTACATGGGCAGGTTATACCTTGCACGGTTTACTATATTACATATGAAAACACACACACGCACACATATATATATATATATGTATGTGTGCATGCGTGAATGTATATAGTATATAATATTAATATATAAAATAAAATTATTTTATAAATTCAAATAGAATAATGTTTTATTTAAAATAAATTTAGAAATGTTCTAAATAAATTAAACTTCATAAGCCCACCAATACAGTTTAAAATTTTGAAATTCATTCATAACTCCCGTTGCCGGCTGGCCTAGTTCCAAACTTAGGATGTTCACCTTATCATGAAATTATAGGAGCATTACGTGTTATAGCTTATGGGATAGCTCTTGATGCATTTGATGAGGTGTTCCAAATGGGTAAGAGTACCATACACTTAAGTCTAGAATGGTTTTGTATAGCTATCATTGAATTATATGATGGAGAATATTTGCAATCTCCAATGCAAAGTGATGTCAACAAACTGATAAAGTTAGGAGCTAATATGGTTTTTCTGGAATGTTAGGTAGTCTTGATGTATGGATTGGGAATGGAAATTTTTCCCCCAAGCCTAGCACAATCAATTTATTGGTCATTATCCCAAAGCAACAATGATACTAAATGTAGTTGCTTCACATGATCTTTAGTTTTGGCATGCAAACTTTGGCTGTCCTGGTTCCATGAATGATATTAACATGTTACACTAATCATATCTATTTAAAAATTTCACACATGGTTATGCACCTACAAGCAATTATAATATTTCTAGAAATTCTTATGACATGGGGTATTATTAATTAGATGGAATATATTCGTCGTGGGGTACCCTAGTCCAAAAAATTTTAGATCCAAAAACAGAGTAACGAAAGTATTATGATAAAAGACAAGAAGCTACAAGAAAGGATGTAGATTGTGCTTTTGGTCTTTTACAAGCAAGATTTGCCATTGTAAAAATTCTATAAAAACTATGGAAGCCAAAGGCATTGATCAATATGATGAGGGCATGTGTTATATTACATAATATGATTACTTAAGAAGAAAGAGCCGAGTTTCCATCTTGTTTAGCCTACGATCCAGATAACACTGCTATGGTTGTTATTGAGAGAGATCCAGACACTATTGAGGTTTTATGGAATGTTTGCATAAAACTAGATCTAGGGAAATACATAAAAAGTTTCAAGATGATCAGGTTGAGCATTTGTGTCATTTGAAGGGAAATTGTTGATGTAATCCATTGTATTAACTATGTACTATTTTATTATGTCGTGTACTATATTAGATAATGGTTATTTCACTATTTATGTTGTGCAACATCATGGAATATTATTTATGTTATTTATTGTTCTGTTTCATCAATTCAACTATTATGGACATTCAGCTATTAGATTTTCTGACATTGTAGTATCCAATCACCTTTATGGATAATGACCAGTCCAATCAACATATCTTGTATTGTATAGTCAATTCAATTACTAGCTTTCATGACATTGTAATGTTCAATCTCTTTTATGAACAAAGATATGTCCCATCAACATATCTTTAGCTATGCAACCTTACGAAGTGTATGTGAGTTTATTCACTATAAATAACATCTCCCCATACTATTTTTCCATAAATCTATTCAACTATGGTGGATTATTGTTATATTTCTTTCCCTTCATCATACGGCTTTGAAGGTCCCCTTGAGCACCTGATGCCTTCCAATCCATCATCATCAGAAGCTGACATTGATTTCTACATTGAAAAGTAAGAAAGTCGCTATGAAGATTTGTAAGAGCATGAAAAAGAACAAGAAAAACTTCAAAGACAAATAAGAGAACAAAGACATCATGAAGCAAGACCAAGACAACATCATAGACACGATTCAAGATAGCAACAATAACGAACCATACTTCCTGAAATTGAGCAAGAAGTTGACTCATCTCTTATAATATATGAATATGGATATGCTGCTATAGAAGATGTCATCCAAAGAGGAAATGATATTAGTAATCGTCATTTCAGATGCCATATATATACCCAAATAAGTATGGTTTTTAGGAGTGGATTGATGATCCTTTTCCTCAACGAGCCACTATGATAATGAATTAGAGTATGAAATGACAATGTTAAAAAATCAATTTATTGGGTGGTAAAATTAAATTAGTAGACTTCACAAACAGCTTCATGGCTAAATATTTATAGACAAAACTAAGCTAAAAAGGAAAATATTTTTTATATTTGATAATGTAAGGTAATATTTTATTATGTACGATGTAGGATGATTATGTATGACATTTTATCATTATTTTCAGTACTCTTCTTGGTTTCTATGAATAGAAGTTTATATATCGATAAATAACCCATACACATAAGCACTTACAATACCAATGTTGCAGAATACAAACATAGCTAAATAGATACTATGCTTCACAGACACTCTTGAGGTTGTTACTCAAGTTGCACCATATAATTGTTCAAAAGCTCATATGCATCGTGCTAGATGAAGCTAGTTCGGTATTCGAAGAAGTAACCTGATTTGTAGGTTGAGTGAGACAACTGAAAAATGTCCTTCTATATCACCTTAGATATTGCTTTACAACATCTCCCACTTGACCTACTAAATGTGACGAATGTAGTTCTTGTTGTTAGAACTCTCCTTATTAATCTACATTCTGGATGATTGATGCAAGCTTCATTAATGGTAACCCAAAAATATAAATCAATCTCATCTTCCATGTGAAGACTATCTACTTCAGTGTATGTGTGTGTTGTGTGTGTGTGTGTGTGTAAACTCCCAATAAAGTAGAAATGATACTAAATCACAAAGAAACATCACCTTCACAAATTTCACCTCAATTTCCACTTAAAGTTGATAAGACTACTCAATGCCAAAAATGTTAAAATGATACTAAAGCAAACAAACAATTTCTACATAAAGCTGATAAGACAAGTCAATACAAGAAATATTCAAAATGATATTAAAGAGAAAAGAGACAATTTCTACTTAAAGTTGATAAGGCAAGTCAATACAAAAAATAGTTGAAATGATATTAAAGAGCAAGAGACAATTTATGCATAATTTATGCTTGAAATTGATAGGACAAGTCAATGCAAAATATAGTTGCAATGATACTAAAAAGCAAAGAGACAATTTCTGCTTAAAGTTGAAATGACTTAAAGAGAAAAGTGACAAAAGACAATTTCTGTTATATGGTGTAAGAAGTGAAGCACCAAATTCAGCTGATAAGACTATACACTGCAAAAATCAACTGATCATACTAGGGACTATAAGGATAAGTTGCATCAAATTCTTTATATATATGTTGTATAACATATAAAATACATTATTCATCCTCAAACAAATATATCCATACTAAATAAAACACCAAAGTAATGGCAAACTCAAACAATAATAATGTCTTTGAAATGAATTCGTATGATGATGGTCCGACAAACTTTTCTAATTTACTATCATAGTCTGAAGCTTCATAAGTTCCACCAACACAATTCCTTACTCCATAAGAAATTCAATTATTCACCAAAATGAACTTTGCAAAATGGTTTGGAAACCTTCTCAATCAAATCCCTCTAAACCTGAGCATGTTTGGTTCATAACTGATAATTCCTCTCGAAACAATCCAAGACAACCCTTTAGAGGCTGCCACAAGCGACAAGGGAAAAGGAAAGAATAAAAGAGCTACAACAAAAGAAATCCCATGGATCCTCAAACCAAAGATTCAGTTAATGCAAACAGTGGTAGTGGTAAGACATGGAGACCACATGACTATAAGGTATTGGCCAATGCATTGGTTGATGCATCTGAAGTTCCTTTAGGACGTTCTAGAGGGAGGTTCTTCTATATAAGAGTGAATGAGAACTACAACCAAGACCCGAAATGCCAAAAAAGTGTTTGCTTGAAAGTACAAAGGCAATGTTGTATAACTTGAATGTTATGCATACCAAATACAATGGTATAATAGCACAAAGAGGAGACAGGCTAGGACACTCATTTAGAGACTTGAAACATAATTATGATGAAATATATCATATTAGTGATTTCAAAGCTCATGAAGCATTTGAAATTCTCCATTTGAGGCCACGTTGGGCAACTCTCAATGAAGAAGAGGTTTTTGGTGAAGGAGATACCAAAGAAGTTAACTTAAGAAATGTATAGTCAAGACTCTCAGTGGATTCGTTTCTTGGTTAGTCAAATGAATCTCCAATGGCAATAGACATGAAGAGAAATGATAGCAATCCATTGACTTCTACTTTAGGAATGTTATACAGTGGGGTGAAAAATCATTTTGAAGGAATAATATCAAGCAAGAGACCTTTGTTGAGAAACAAGCAAGCAAGTGACTTTGCAGTGGCTAGTGACAAGGTAATTGCACTCTTAAGTCATATTTCAATTGCAACTTTCTCAATAAAATGAGGAATGTTTGAGTTTGAAAGAGTATAAGTTAAAAAATTTGGAAGTATAGGTTCAACAAGATGTAGCATTATTCTCTTAGAGAAAGAATTAAATTGAAGAAGGCTCGTGAAAGACGTTTATGGGATAAAGAAGAAGAGTTTTACCAAAATATATTTTTCATCTATTTAGGGATGTGTTGCAGTAAGTTTTGGCCATAAAACGTAGCATTTTAAGAGTGCAACCACAAAGATACCAAAAAGAAGACGGAAGCTCTGGAATGTAGAAAAACTACAATGTTACTATTTTTATTAATAATTAAGTATTTTCTTACTTCAGTTTCTATCAACTTGGTTTTTGTTTCTAGGGTTTGCTATGTTTTTGTAGGGTTTATTTCCTATTTTATTTAATGATCCACTGTTCAATTATTAATAAAGGTAGTCAATTTTTCAAAAACCATTTATATGCTAAAACTAATTTCTAAATACCCTTTGCTTTAAGCAGCAATCTGCAAACCATTTATACGATAAATGGTTTTTGATTGCAGTTTACAAACCCACATTTCAAAAAATAAGGGAGTTAATATATTTGTATTTTGTATTGGATATCAAAATATTAATTTAAAATGTATATAAGATTATATATATTTATTTAAAAAAGTAATATATTGATTTGAATTTTAAATTAGTATATATTTTATTGTGCAAATCTAGATTTGAAATTTAATTCAAAATATTTATATTAATATTTACAATTATTTTATATTATAATGTCAAACATATACACACACACAAAAATATCAATTTATATTTATTAAAACTATATAATATATATATATATATATTAGACAACATATATGTATATGGAGGGGCTAATATGTTCACTGTGGTGTAAATTCCAACAATTATATATAGATATGTTAAAACATGTATGTTATATATGTTGCACATGCATGTACACCCATATGTTTAAGTGATACACATGTTATATTATATAATACAAACAACAATAAAATAAACATTATTTACAAATCAAATAAAATATTGATTTTATTTAAAATTAATTTAGATTAGATCTAAATAAATTTAGACTTTGTAGGCCGAATAAGATCCAAATTGGAATATTATTTTGAAATTTACTCATTTAACCCGCTACATTCTAGTCTAAAACCAACAATTGTATCAGAGCCTAATAGTCTATATGGTCTAAATTAGTAGTATTAGGGCTAACTTATTATATCCTACCCATATAGTAGGGTGTATAGAAAAAGTAGTGTCTAAGGTCGGGTTTGAGTAATCAAGTACTCTGCTCTATACAGCTATTGGTCTAGCCTAGAAGCATGAGGTAAACTTATGGGTTATCCCTAATATAAAGGCCAAGATTGTTTTGGGTCATGCGCTAATTCTCAAAATCTGTTTTGAAATCAAAATAAAATTTTAAATTTAAAAGGTATATTTAAAATTAATGAAAATAATATTTTTAATTTAAAAGATTAAATTTAAAATAAGTAATGATTTTATAAATGTTATAAAATAATTTTCAAAATTGTTTTGAAAATAAAATAATTATTTTCAAAAGTTATTAATAATTAACTAGATTAAATAAATAAATAAATAAATAAAAGTTAATTAATTAAATTAAATAACATATATATGTAACATTATCTTAAAATGTTAAGATAATACATATATATTTATATTTTAAAATAAATTACGATGAATTAAAATTGTTTTAATTAAATAAATTAATTAAATGTTAATTATTAAATAATATAATACATATATTAAAGATATATGTGTATAACTATAAATGTTATAGTGCATATATTCAACTTAAAATGTTTAATATGAATAAAATAAAATTAATTAAAATGTTAATTACTTAATTAATTAAATAAGATTTAATTAACAAAATTAGTATAATGAAAGGTGGAACAGTAAGAAAGCCAATTAGATTTAAGGAATAAATACATAAGTATAGTACGTATACTATGATTTCCGATGTGCCTGACACTTGAATCAAGGGTATTTCATAAGAAATACATTATTCCATATGTTGATATCACTCGATTAAATAATTTAAAGATCATGAATCTTTAATATAAAGTTTTCCTTTATCATTTATATATTAATAAATTACTTGCATACTCTTTAGTTGTTGAGTCAAGCTAAAGATGTTGTGCGTAGTATTATTAATATACAGAATGGATGAGGTAACATAACTATATGTAATTGTTGAGCAAACTCAAGGTACATATACTATACTTAGGCTGTCACAAAATGGTAGGTACTAGTGAATAATCTCTTTGATTTGTTGAGCAAACTCAAGGTCAAAATGGGATTTGGACAAGGAACCATGCCTTAGGAGTTGTATACAATACAACAGATAGGGGTTTATCCATCATTTGTGGGGCTAGGACTTGTTGAGTAAACACAAGGTCGGAATCCCAAGATAAATGAATCCTAACATCCACTAGTAAGGTTGAAAGACTTCTATATTTCATCTTAGGGTTTTGAGAAACATAAAAGACTAGTGAGAGCCTTATTAGAAAGATGAAATGATAATATTTGACCTTTCTAATATTGTAAGAACATATGCTATATAAAGTTGAAATAATCAACATCGATAACTTTGTGCAACCAATAAAATTACAAATGAACTGAACTAAGGTTAACAAATTGAATTATAAAGTATACTCGACAATAAAAAAATTCATGTTGACCCATGCAAGCACCTAATCATACAATTACTAAATACATTTGTAACTTAGTTACTTATGTATTTACTTTCCCGACACTCCAATGAGTTTCGAACTATAAAAGCAATACAAGGATACGAATATTTGATCCATTTCCTATCATATATAAATGTTATATGGTGCATGGTCGCAACTCGTAATGTATGAAACCTCGTTGAAATTAGTTCATTCGAAATAAGAAAGTAAACCATAACGTGAGATCGTGTATTCAATATGATTGACTACAATCATTATCTTATTGGGTTAAATGTAACACTGGACTAAAAGCTACAATATAGTTCTAAGAAGTCGATCACTAAACTGTCAATTTGATCAGTTTACGTAATGCAAATTATTTGATATCTTCAAAAGTTAAGGATGACCAAATGCATGTAGGAGTTAGTTACATATTGTAGAAAAGGTTTTCTTTAAATGGTTCGACAATTTAGGAAGGAAAATGAATGTATGAGAGTGGATGTAACCTAAGGCATAGTTGGGATGAAGAGAATGAATGGTCACTTCTGCCTCATCAAGAAACATCGAAAATAGGAACTATAAAATAATGATAGATACTTAACATTGGAATGATAAATAAGATTTTTATTCCAAAATGCATTTTCATGTAGAAAATAGTTTTATGTGAGATTTATTACTTTGAGTTCAAGACAATTGATCTAAAAAAATTCGAGTGTAAGTTGGTTATACTAGATGGAATAAATACATATATTAAATGGTTGAACGGAACTTCATATTTCATTTGCTATTATAGTAAAGACGGATATAGTAGGAGCATGCCATATAGCACTTATTGGTCACATCAGTTTACGAAAATTGTTTTCATAAGATATACTAAATATTATTAGGAAATAATTATTGTTTTCCATCGTTGACTGAAAAATAGACATGGTTTATTTCAACATGAATATTATGTAAATTCTTTATAAAAGAAAACTATACTAGTGGTATGTGTTTTTAAAACCAAAGTGATGCATTGGAAATATAGAAGTATTTGAAATTATTTTGGAATTATAGACCAAGTCGCAATTTTTGGAATAATTCTTTGGTTATATGGTTATGAATCATATAATACTAGTGAATTATAGCTCAAATAAACGAGGGAAAAGCACCCATTTAATGGGGGTGACATATAAGTTGATGAAACCTTAGGATTTTTACATATAAATGTATGCAATCATAAGTCTACTAATATCAAAACGTTTCCAAAAACTTTGTTGAGTTCTTTGATGAATTATCACAAACATGAATATGTGTATTAGATGCATATATAGTATGTCTACGATGAGTTCATAGAATTTAAAACGGAAGTAAACAAAATAACATGCATTAGAAATTAAATGATTCGATTTGACCGAATAGGTGAGTATGTTGGAAAGATTTCTAAATGTATCTTAAAATGAATAAAGATTCCATCTCAAAAGTCACTCCTCCCTATGATACATAAAGATGTATCAATAAGGAGTGATTGGGCTTTGCTGAACAAAGTACAATGATGATGAGTGAAGTTGAGTTAACTTTTTCTGTAAAGTAGCATACTTAAGAGTAGTACATAAGGCGAATTTCATCTAATGCATAGTTTATGAAATCATACAAGATAAAGGTTTATATGAAACCACAACATATTCTAGATCAAGGAGTTGATAGTTTGTGCAAGTCAAAATACTACGCATAATAATTATTCGCAGGGTATCTTGTATGGACTACCCCAAAAATAGAACGATCATCATTTGATGACCAATTTATATTTTGAACACAAGTTTTTAAACTAAAAAAAATCAGTTTTATATATATGTAAGGAAATTCAAAAAAATTTATGAATACATATTTTGTTGCACTGAGAAAAAATTTATTTTAAGAAATATCAACTTCGTAACACAAGAATTTCCTTTAGGAATTATTGGAATTAAAATGGAAGTAAAATGGATATGGATACACTCCAAAGGTGAAATTGATTACGTGGGACGAAATAAAATTAACTAAACCTAAACGAACATAATGCATTAGAGTGTCTAATAAATATTCTCGCATATTGAAGAGGAACTATGAGTTTCTTATCAACATCGAAAATATATAATCCTTAGTTGTCAACTTAACCATTAAGAGCATTGACTATGTCATATGGTATGATGCATGAATTCGAAAAGATTCCCCGTACGTTATCCAAATACAATTTTGATAGTTGTACCCGAAGGAATATGATCCATCGGATGTAAATGTTTCTCCAAGAGAAAGACTAATGTAATTGGAATATAGTGAGCAATATTGATAAGAATAAAATTGTAAATTTCAATTGTTGAAATTAGAGTGACAGGTTCACCATTCAATGTGCTCGAGTTGATTCAAATTTTACTCACAATTTTATCATCTAGTGTGAATTTTGTGTTTTAGTACATATTTGTTGAAACAAGAATTCTAAATACTGATTTAGAATTAACTGTTTGCACATAACAGTACAAGTGTCTCAAAGTCAGTGGGAGCGACATACAGTTTGTTGATTTTTGGATATGATCCAAGAATAGATATGTTACTCATTTTTTTGTAAGTAAGAAGGCAGATTAATCTAGGTATCTTATCCTAGTCCGGTTTGGTCCAAGCCGATGGGGTACAAGTCACTTGCAAGCCATCCACGACCAGGGGCAAGATTACTTGGTTTCCTATGTATGATAAACTAAATCCAGCATAGACCCCATCGTCTCCTTTGTTTAATTGCATGTCAACCTTCTACTGGTCGAGCCTCCTGGTGCAACAACCCTGACAATTAGCTCGCCCGCCAAGACAAGGTACAAGCCCAGCTCGACCCATCTATCATTGACCGATCGACTTTTTCTCCAGTCTGCTTACAACCTAGCTCTAGACCAGCATGCTTGCTCAAGCATCTCTCTGTTAGCTATCTCTGGTCCGGTATAGCTTTAGACTGTCTCAAAGGTGACCCGTCATTGTTCCAGCTTTGATACCGCCACCTACGACCTATAGTCTGTCTCGTCTCACCCGACTCGGTGTGCCCTCGTCTCTCATCGTTTCCCCATCCTCCTCATGATCTCACGAGACTAGCTCGACCCATCCTGCCACCTAGGCATGTGGGGGAAAAGCGACAAGAGGTACAACCAGGTGTACCTACTTCTGACAAGAACAAAATTCCATTTTCCGTAAGCATATTGTAAGTGCAAGCACATTTAATGGAAAGCATGGCAGAGCATGCCCCTAGTAC
Organism: Allium fistulosum; assembly: GCA_030737815.1. Lineage (NCBI taxonomy): Eukaryota > Viridiplantae > Streptophyta > Magnoliopsida > Asparagales > Amaryllidaceae > Allium > Allium fistulosum. Next base: position 177,179,987 of record CM060904.1, read on the forward strand.
AGTTCTCATGTCGATCATCTCAGCCACGCATTCCTAACTTTACCTAGCTGTCTCTCATTAATTCTATTCAGCCAGATCAATGGCCAGGCACACTTCATGCTTTTTTTGCAGCACGATCTTCACCATCCAAGCGTTAATTCAACTATTATAAGAACCTCATGAATGGCCACTTCAAAGGGTTGAGACCCGGTGGTTGGGCCTGGCTGGTTGGGACCCGATTGGTTGGACCTAATAGGTTAGGACCTAATTGGTTGATGATCCAGAAGGTTGGGACCTAAAATGTTGGAACCTATGATCTGACGCTCAAATATCCTCGTACAATAGCTCCATGAGATTAGCAAAGTCATGAGTCTTAGGCGTATCATCTTTTCTTATTATTCTTTTGTAACTTCTTGTAATTGTAAGAGAACCATATAGTAAGAGAACTTCACAATGGATATAGGCAGCTTCATTGAACCACTTCACCTCATATGTCATTTACCTTTTAGTGCTTTTTCCGCTCATTTTCCATCATTAAGACTAGTGATTAGCAAGTAAACTTTGTTCTGCATAATGCATTATCATAGCTCCAAGGTTAAAAAAAGTATCGTTAACATTCTAGCACTAGAAGGAGGGCCAATTTCCAATCTCATGGTTAGCAGCCTCAGGTTCAAGCTCTTTCCACGCTTGGTACCCCGCATCCAGTATCGACAATGGCAACGGTTGATAGTGTCCCACCACCTCCAGTCACCAAGAAGTTTCCCCAACTTTCTCAGTTTGGCATCGTGTCGTATGCAGTCGTTGTGCATCCCTACTCATCTCCTCACATTGATGCTACTATCTACAAAATTATGACTATGATATGTGCGCCTGTGTGAGGGTCGTGCCCAACCACTGAGATATCTGCTTCTAGAAAGATGTTCCAACCAGCTTGCTTTATGGAAAAACCCAAGGGCAGGGTAACCTCTTAGCAATCTTGACCACCCACCAAGCACTCCCGCACAAAAATCCTAGAGACCCTGCCTGAAGCAGCCCCTCTACGGGTCGTCAAATACTTCTCTTGTTCATCTATGCTCTCAAAGGCGTCTGAAAGTAGCCAGATGCCAACCTACATGTCTCAAGACACCCAGACTCCACCACCAATGCCTTTCTCAAGTTTACTTCCGAGCCCGTAACCTCTTGTGAAGAATGCATCGAAGACCGCAGAGCCTACATCATTCAACACCTTCGCCAAGGCTATTTAACGAGGATGATTATCATGTGCTCATTACCTCATATGGGGACTGCTAACCTTTACCGCCCTGGACTACGTGAGCCACTGCTCCCTTCCTATCCAGCCAACTTGTAACGTCCCCTATCTAGAGGCCCAAAACTAAGCGCGACAGATGCTCCAGTCATCTATAGTATTAGCTTCCGGCGACTAAATATGGCTATGTTAATGGTATCAATAATATCAGAAGCACTTGAATATGAAACAAATCACAGATTTCATAAACAACTTTTACTTCATTACATTTCAAAACTAATTTTTTCACATACACAACGCATAATCCAAAATCGTTCCCAGGCACAGATTAAACATAATTATTACAAAATACACCAAGAGCGGTATATGAAGATACCCCTTTGGTTTATCAGAGTCATATGGTCATAATAGACCTAATACAAAACAACACAGCGGAAAATCCATCAAAACATAACAAGAACCGTAACTCCTAAATAGTTATCTGTTTGCCTCCTCCATGCCTCCGGTAGCTTATTCGTCATCCTACTAAAACCTGAAAAAGGCCCTAATCCTTCAGCCTACTCAAATTAATTTTAAGCACCCGAGAGTTTAAGGGGAAAACAAAAACTTCGAGGCGGACATAAAGCCTAGTGTGAATAATATTATACATCCCGGAATAATTATGTTAAGTGAGACCACGCAGCTTAGCGGAACGGGTTTCCCCTCACTAACATCCTTTTAAAACATATCTTTGCAAAACCTTTCATAAAACCATATATTGTGCTCCTGCATCCACAATGGTTAAATACTGTAAAGCAATCATTATGTAAACATACATAAATATCAGGTAATAATGAACTATCTGTTCAAACACACAAGTTTTGTTTGGATAACTTTTAACCTTTGGCTGACTCGGGCCTACCAGACAATATAACCAAAATTAACCTAACACTTGTTAGATATTTTTCTTTCGGATTATCTATCCTTAACTATCTGTTAAACATTTCCCATCTGGACGATTTGTCCTTAACTATCTATTAAATACTACACTTTTGGACGGTCTGTCCCTAACTTAATCATCTCCCAGGTCTTCCCGATCCTAGTGGTTTTTCGAGCTCACCAATAACCTATCTGTATACAAACATATATTCCTTTCGATATGTAATCATAATTTTAGTCTACATATGACAAAGCCCAACACACTGGAATTTTGGACAAACAATTAGCTGGGGCATTAGCTAATGTATAGGGCACGACCCCATATTAGTCCCTGTTAGTCCTTGAGATGACGGTTTTGATGACAACAACCTTAGAATAAGATTATAAAATATAAATACTAACATTATAGTTTAGATATATATGTATATGCAGGATTTAACCATGCAGGTACCAAGAATGAAGACTGTACAGTATAGAGATTCAAGATATCAAGATTGAAGACTCATGAGTATCAAGATTATCAAGAGTTCAAGAGTTCAAGATAAGTATTGAGTCTAGAATTATGTTAAAACTTCATAATAGCACTGAAATCTTCACTCCATTTTTCTTTTGGGATGGAACCCATTTCTACCTTTTAGTGGCTTACAAACCCACGATAAGTAGCTTACAAACCTACGACAAGTGGCTTACAAACCCACGAACATCCTAGTTTTGTACAAGTTCTCGAGTCCTGACATGATGAGATACTCTGTAGGAAGAAACTTGCAAAACTACTTCAAAATGTTTTTCAAAAACAACTTCGGAATGATTTTCAAAATTGTTTTTCAAAATGTTTTAGCCTTAAAAATTATTTTTTCAAATGATTTTTCAAAAAGATGTTTTAGCCTTAAATATTCTTGTTTTTAAACTTCGTCTGTTTTAAACTATCTTTTAATTATAATATATTTATACTTAGATTTAAACATAAAATTATAGTAAAATTATATATATTGTTCTCTATATTTATCTATGTATTTTATCTATAGTCAAGTATATTTATAAAGTTTAAAATAGTTTTAAAATAAGATAAAGGTTATTTTCAAAGAAAATCAAATCATCAAAAATTGCTTTGGATGTCGACATGCCTATGGTGACCATGTCGACATGGTGTCAGTTGAGTTCAAAAATTAAATTTCAAAAGAAGTGTCTATTCGCCATAACCTTTCACGAAAGGACATGACTGTTGTTCTTCTATAAATAGGGGTTAGTTTCAACGAATTTTATATCAGATTTTCTGGTTTTTCACTTCTCTTCTTCTTCCACATTCTCTTATTCAAAAATTCTATCATCACTCTGCCGAAACCAACATTGAATCTAACTAGATCATCTCTGGTTTGATTCTCTATCACTATCTCAACAAGATCCAAGTGCTATTCAGAGTTATAGGCTTCTTTGTAAGCTATCTCGCGAGAAAAGGTGTGATTGTAGCCTTGGAAATCAATCAAGCGAGAAAAGGTGTGATTGTAGCCTTGGAAATCAATTGGGTGAACTTGTTGCCCCGGAAATCAAGTATCTCTATCCAGAGGATTGTGATTCTGGAGGGTGTACCTCGTAACCTTGAAACCGAGGGTTGTAATTGTTGAATTTCTTTTGAAAGGAAATCCGTACTTAGTTGTGCGAGACTGGATGTAGGGTAACCCCGAACCAGTATAAAATCCGGTGTGTTCTTTCCTTTACTGCATTTACTTTATTTCTGCATCTGTGTCTGTTTCTGTGATTATATCTGTGTTTGAAGTTTTACATACATCTGTGAACAAATTAACATAAACTCAAAAAGATTTAGTAATTTCTTATAAACACTATTCACCCCCCCCTCTAGTGTTGTTCCTAGCCTTAAGATCCGTAATCCGCATTCCTCACATTTGGTATCAGAGCGAGGTTTTCAAAAGTTTCATAATCTGATTTTTGAAAAGTTTTCAAAATGGCTACTAACACTGGTACTGTTATTAACACTAGTATCCCCGTCACTAGTTCATTTTGTAGAAGGTCAGTCTACTGCTAGACCACCACTTTTTAATGGCAGTAACTATGCAAATTGGGCATGTAGGATGAAAATATATTTACAATCTATAGGATTAGATACTTGGAATATCACACAAACTGAATATTCTGAACCCCACAACTAATTTTGCACAGTGGACCACTGAGCAAAAGACTGTTGCACAAAATAATTCTAAAGCAATGAATATTCTGTTTTGTTCACTTTATAGGAATGAATTTAATAGAGTGTCAGTTTCTAAGTCTGCATATGAAATCTGGAAAACTTTGCAAGTGACTCACGGAGGAACAAGCAAAGTTAAACAGACCAAAATTTCCATGCTCACAAATCAGTTTCAGTTATTTAAAATGAATACTAATGAGTCTATTTCCGATATGTATAGTCGATTTCAAGATATTGTGCATTCTTTAATATCCTTGGGAAAGGAATTTTTGGAAGAAGATCAAGTCAGAAAAATCTTAAATTCTCTCACTCCAGAATGGGATCAAAAGACACTTGCAATCGAAGAGGCAAATGACATCAGTACTTTAAAGATAGAAGAATTAATTGGAAATCTAATGTCATTTGAAGTTCAAATGATCGGGAGAAGAGAAAGCAAAGCATCTGAAAAGAAATCAATGGCATTCAATGCATTAACCGACGGATCAGACTCAAACAGCGATAATGATGAAGAGATAACATTTATGACCAGAAATTTTCGGAAATTCCTAAAATACAGAAAGATGAATAATCTCAAGAGAAACAACTATAAGAATTCTAGAAATCAGAATGCAATGCCAAACAATGTCAAATGTTTCAACTGTGATGAACCAGGCCATATCAAAAGAGACTGTCTGTATCCAGAAATACATAATCCTCTTATAAACAATGATACAGTAAAGAAACGGAAGCGAGCATTTACTGCTACACTAGATGACTCAGACTCGTCCTCAAGCGATGATGATTAGAAGACAGATAACTCAAATTTGTGTTTCACGGCAGTTCACGACTTCAACGAATTCAAGGAAACGGACTCAGAAAAAGGTACACATTTACAATACAATTGATTGAAATTGCATGCTTAGAATTAGATGATTGATTGCTTGATTGACTGATTTTGAATTGGTGTGTTGATTGAGTTTTAAATTTATTATTTTATTATTATAATAATTTTATCATTTTATTATTATTTTATTTTTATTATTTTTAATAATATAATAATATTTTCTGGAATATACTATAATTCTAATAATATTCCAGATATATATATATATATATATATACATAGACATTAAAATAATAAGTATATATATTAGAATATTTAGGAAAAATAAATCATAGAAATTCACAGGCACATGTCGACATGGTCCCTACCATGATGTTGACATGGGTACAAATTTTGAAATTCAAAATTTGAATTCAAATGGTTGAATTTCCCTCCACCTTTTCACTTCATTCAATACTCTGAAAAGGCATCTTTTGACCAGAGAACATGTCTTCCAAAAATCTATTTATCCACTATCTTTTATCACAACTTTTCACTTTCATTTTCAAATTCAAACTCTTTCTTCAAAACTTCAAGCTCTCTACTCTCCACTTTAATGGCTTCCTCAAGTAACCCCTCCACCATGAGACTTTCCAGAAACTTGAAAGAGCAACTCTTCAATAATCTGGAGGCAATTAAAGCATACATCAATTATGCTAACTATGGAAAAGTCCATCCCGGAAAGTTTGCTATTTTTCAAGATTTTGCTTCTTATGAAATTGATACTCTTTTTACAAACAATCAAATTCTTAGTCTTATTGATTCTTCTCAAAATAATTTTGTTTGTTACCCAAATCTTGTTAAAATTTTCTATGCAAATCTCAATCGAGAATTTTATGAAGGAAATGATAATGAAATTTGGAGTAGTGTCAAAGGCACTAAAATTGTTTTGAATTGTGATCTTTTGGGTACCATTCTCAATTGCAAAAGCACGGGAATGGAACTTTCTAGTTTTCAAATCGATGAACATGATCGTGAGACATTTCATCATATTTTCGAAGGAGATGAAAACTTTGAATTTAAAAACCGAAACTTTCGTCCTAAAGAAAGAATTGTCAATCTTCTTTTACAACATACTTTGATCCCAAGATCGGGAAATTTTAACAATCCTACTTCAAAAGTGTGCAAAGCACTTTTTGCTATTTTCGGAAATTATGATATCAATTGGGCGCAAGTTATTTTGGATGACTTCGTCCTAAAAATTTTGAAATGGGAGAAAACGCATTATATCATGGAATTTACCTTACTCGGATTTTCAACTATTTTGGAGTAAATTTCAAAGGAGAAGAATTTATTTCAAGAAAAGTTTTTAATATCTCAAACATTTCTCTCATGAAAATCCCATATGTTTTTCAACCTTATGAAACTCTTGCCGAAAAGGAAGTGCGTTTGGCTCATGAAGAAATGGAAGAGGAGGAAGACGAAGAAGAAGAAGAAGGGGATGAAATGGAAATAGAAGAAGAAGAAGAAGGTGAAACATCCCTAGAAAGTATTGAATATCCCTCCAATCCTACCAACAAAACCATTCTCAAAAACCAAAAGATTATTGTTGAGAATCAACGGGTTCTTAAAAGATCCGTTAGTAAGAAGTTGGAAAAAATATCATCCAAGATGAACAAGTTTTTCCCCAAAGTTAGCAAGAAACTTGGATTATCTTCATCTTCATCATCCTCTAACTAATTGTATCTTTTCATTTCATGATGTATTACTCTAGTTTACTTTAGTTTGAATGTTTATGTAGTTCCTTATGGTTAATCATTGTATCATCCTATTATGCAATGAAATTGATTTCCTTTTCTGTTATCTATCTTATTTCTCCTGAATAAATGTTAGTATAATATATAAATATATATATATATACACAATTATTCACAAAATCAAAAAGGGTCATCAAAATTCACTAGACCATGTCGACATCACCCCCTTAACCATGTCGACATGTACTGGTCAGAAATGACACTTCATTTTGAATTTGAAATTTGAATAACTACCATATGTCTATTCATTTCAAACGAATTTCTACACCTATATATACCCATTTCTTCCAGAATTCATTACTGAATATTATTTCTTATCCATTCTATCTCTCATTCTTCTCTCAATTTCAAAAATGGCTAATCCAATTCATAACTTATCTGAGAATCTTGAAGAAACTCTTAATTCATTCAAGAATATTCTCTCGTTCATTCTTCGTAACCAGCGACACTTAGAATTGAGTCAAATGCAGATGATCAAGGAGCAAGAAAGGCATTTCGAGGCAATTCGATGGATGATTTCTTCCCTGTACAAGGATGATAACGAAGCACATCCTCTTGTCTCTCTCACAAATGACAATGAAAATTGGGATGCCATCAAAGCAGACCCTATTTTCGGTGAAGAAGGATGGGTGGAAGTTCCTCGTAACGTTTAATTTGATTGCTTTATTTAATTACTTTGTTTGAATTGATTGCTTTGATTGAAATTGGTTGTTTTGATTGATTTGATTAACACTTTGTATGGTTTGATGATTGTATAAATATACATTGATATATTTATAATCGTTGATTGAATATCATGTCTATAAGTATAGTTATTTCTTAATATACTCTATTATATAGTTTATTAATGCAGGTACTTGAGTACAAGAATGAGGGGGAGTTATATAGTTTGGAGTTAGTTTGTTTTTGTTGATGACAAATGGGGAGAAATATAAAATAGGGTAGTTGGGCATAGATTAAGGGGGAGTTATTAGATTTAGGGGGAGTCAATAGGATAGAAGTAATATTTTATAAACAAAGGTTGTCATCATCAAAAAGGGGGAGATTGTTAGTCCTTGAGATGATGGTTTTGATGACAACAACCTTAGAATAAGATTATAAAATATAAATACTAACATTATAGTTTAGATATATATGTATATGCAGGATTTAACCATGCAGGTACCAAGAATGAAGACTGTACAGTATAGAGATTCAAGATATCAAGATTGAAGACTCATGAGTATCAAGATTATCAAGAGTTCAAGAGTTCAAGATAAGTATTGAGTCTAGAATTATGTTAAAACTTCATAATAGCACTGAAATCTTCACTCCATTTTTCTTTTGGGATGGAACCCATTTATACCTTTTTAGTAGCTTACAAACCCATGACAAGTAGCTTACAAACCTACGACAAGTGGCTTACAAACCCACGAACATCCTGGTTTTGTACAAGTTCTCGAGTCCTGACATGATGAGATACTCTGCAGGAAGAAGCTTGCAAAACTACTTCAAAATGTTTTTCAAAAACAACTTCGGAATGATTTTCAAAATTGTTTTTCAAAATGTTTTAGCCTTAAAAATTATTTTTTCAAATGATTTTTCAAAAAGATGTTTTAGCCTTAAATATTCTTGTTTTTAAACTTCGTCTGTTTTAAACTATCTTTTAATTATAATATATTTATACTTAGATTTAAATATAAAATTATAGTAAAATTATATATATTGTTCTCTATATTTATCTATGTATTTTATCTATAGTCAAGTATATTTATAAAGTTTAAAATAGTTTTAATATAAGATAAAGGTTATTTTCAAAGAAAATCAAATCATCAAAAATTGCTTTGGGATGTCGACATGCCTATGGTGACCATGTCGACATGGTGTCAGTTGAGTTCAAAATTTAAATTTCAAAAGAAGTGTCTAGTCGCCATACCCTTTCACGAAAGGACATGACTGTTGTTCTTCTATAAATAGGGGTTAGTTTCAACGAATTTTATATCAGATTTTCTGGTTTTTCACTTCTCTTCTTCTTCCACATTCTCTTATTCAAAAATTCTATCATCACTTTGTCGAAATCAACATTGAATCTAACTAGATCATCTCTGGTTTGATTCTCTATCACTATCTCAACAAGATCCAAGTGCTATTCAGAGTTATAGGCTTCATTGTAATCTATCTAGCGAGAAAAGGTGTGATTGTAGCCTTGGAAATCAATCAAGCGAGAAAAGGTGTGATTGTAGCCTTGGAAATCAATTGGTAAACTTGTTGCCCCGGAAATCAAGTATCTCTACTCAGAGGATTGTGATTCTGGAGGGTGTACCTCGTAGCCTTGAAACCGAGGGTTGTAATTGTTGAATTGCTTTTGAAAGGAAATCTGTAATTAGTTGTGCGGGACTGGATGTAGGGTAACACCGAACCAGTATAAAATCCGATGTGTTCTTTCCTTTACTACATTTACTTTATTTATGCATTTGTGTCTGTTTCTGTGATTATATCTGTGTCAGAAGTTTTACATACATCTGTGTACAAATTAACATAAACTCAAAAAGATTTAGTAATTTCTTATAAACACTATTCACCCCCCCCCCCTCTAGTGTTGTTCCTAGCCTTAAGATCCTTAATCCGCATTCCTCACAGTCCCATCTGGTTTTCTAATATCTGAGTCATTTTCACTTAAGGATCCCCTCCCATAATTTTCCTTGAAAACATTTTCAAAATGATTTAAAACCTTTAAATCAAACATAAACAAGGAAAAGTATATAATCTTTATACTTTACTCAAAATCATATCACCATGTTATATATATAATCTTTACTCAAAGTTTAGTAGATGAAAACATTTAACCATTTGAAAGAACCTCTTTCTATACTTTGAAATCATCTCTTTCAAAACCAGTATTAAACCTTTTGAAATCATTCCTCAAACCTTTCGAAATCATACATCAAACCTTTCGAAACCATTCTCCAAACCTTTCAAACCCATTGAAAAGAAAACCTTTTGAAAGCTATAAAACTTTGGACACCCTTCTTTAAAACCACTTTAAAACATTGCCTTAGAAAAACCTTTGGAAAACCTTCCTTCATAAACCTTTCGAAATCATTCAATAAACCTTTCGGAACCATTGAACTAAACCTTTCGAAATCATTTAACTAAAACCTTTCGAAACCATTCGATAAACCTTTCATAACCATTGAACTAAACCTTTCGAAATCATTTAACTAAAACCTTTTGAAATCATTCGATAAACCTTTCGACTCTATTGGAAGCAACCTTTCGACTAAGTCGAAAGCTCTACTTCGAAAGCTTAGTTATACTTCAATTAAAAACAAGGGTAAATCACCAAAGTTGAAAGCTTCCTTTCGAAAGCATGGAGAAGAAGCTAGTTTTTAAAACAAGTAAACCTTTCCTCTTTGTCGAAAGGTTCAAAACAAAACATTTATAAAGCAGAAGTAACATTTCGACTATGTCGGAAGGTTTATAAACAAAGTAGTAATAAAGCAGCAGTAACCTTTCAACTGTGTTGAAAGGTTTAAAACCTTTCTTTTAAACATTTTGACCTGGTCGAAAGCAACCAAGTCGAAAGCTCTTATTCGAAAGCAAAGCAGGTGAAAGCTTTTGGTTTATAGAACAAACATACCCCAACCTCTTTGGCCATCAACCTTTTGACTTAGAACCCTTCAACTCTATCCTATTCATTGCATACCAAGTAACTTAATACCATATGCATTGGTTTGACCTTGTCGGAAGGTCTGGGTCGGAAGGTTTGTTGCCGTAAAGGCTGAAACATGCTAAAAGTATGTTTTCTTTGTTTTTTAACTTAAAAAAGATAACAGTTCAACTAACCAGCCTTTGTTTGTCAAATTTTCATTGGTCAACAAATTCTTTTCAGAAATATGCTGCCACTTGTTACCTCGCCTTTTGGTCAAGGCCGGGATATCAAAAAATTGGCTAAAAAGGATGGATATCAGGATTGGAGATCGATTGGACACAAGGCTATGAACGATTCATCAATCCAATCACCGTTCACATTTTTTCTTTTTCTTATCAATGAATAGATCTCTTTGCTTGTACGACTTAGATGTGACGCTTACCTATCCAACACTTCGATCCGGCTCTACCCAAACTTTGTTGATTCACCCCAACATTACCCACTTGTCCGACTGTTACTAAGCAGCAAAAATGTTTTTGTTCCAGAGTCCCCATCGGGATTGCCAGAAATCGGTGACGCAACAAGTATCAATTTTTTTAGAATAAGATAAATAGGAAAAAAGTGTACAATCTCGACGAATTCCTTCTGAATGAATTGACCAAGCTCCAATCAAGGTGGGATCGATAGGAAATGATAAACAAGGCTAAGCGAGGCTGCCTTTCAAATTTCAGGTCAATCGAAGTTCGTATGCTCAAGTAATGGATGGATCAATATTGGTGAAAAATGGTTTTGTATCGATACTTTCGTATTGATGGATTATGGTGTTTGGATTGGATTGATCGACATTCGTATCGATCAAATTCGTATCGATCAAGTAGCTTCAAGAAGGAAACGGGTCGATGGATGTTGTTATTTTTGTATCGATACATACGTATCGATTGGATGGAGGCGGCAAAACTTGTTGGTGCGCTTCGTATCGATCAAGGCTGGGATCGATACAAGGAATGAAGCAAACTGATGGATACGAGGCAGTTGCTACAAGGGATTTGGAGAAGCATTTTGTATCGATCACTTATTGATCGATACGAAGGGCATACACGGAGAAAGCTATGCTAGATGGATACAAAAAGCAGCAAGAGGGAAGCAGCCATTTCGTATCGATCACATTCGTATCGATCGATACGAAGCGGTCAAGGTGGAGCACGAAACATGGATCACTGTGCGAGAATCGGATCGGTACGAAAGCTATGGACACGGGATGATGGACACGAAGACTCAGATCGATGCAGAAGTGATGGATATGAAACTTCATGGATACGAAATCATCAGCTAACACTAGAAGATTGAAACTTGGATCGATCATATCTCACAAACTACACACTGGAATTTCATGAAATTTGGAGAGCAGGGTCTTTGCACTATCATCTTTCACCATGATCGATCTCAGCTCGTTTGGAGTGATTCTTGATCGATACGAATTCCATATGGATATATCGGGGATCAATGCCAAACCACTCTAGATCGACCATGTGGGCCCACTTACACGTGAGAAGAGGTATTCCGAGTTTTGGGACAGATATTTCCAGATCTACTCCTATTAATAGCACCTCAATGGCAACTAAAAGGGGATCTTCTTCTTCTTTTTTGGGCGAGACTCTGTCTTTTTGGTGATTGACTTCAAAAGGTTGTAACTGTAACTAAGATATAAAGGAAATAAAAGGATCAATTCAAAGTGGACGTAGGCCAGAGATAGTCGAACCACTATAAATCTCATGTCTTCACTTATTTTCTTTTATTTTTAACTTTGTTGTTTCTTCACTTTTACTCTCTACATTGTCTGGATCTGAGATCTGTACTTGGATATTGAGGATTTGTGTGTAAACACTGGTGCTTTCACTACTTCTAGGGTTTGTGACCAATTTTGGCGCAAACACCACTATTTTCAAGATTAAATAATAATTTCATTTTATAAATTGCCCCTTCTCCTTAATTAACTATATAAAACATTTAAGTCCCATACCTTAAATAATTTTATATATTCATCAAATAACTTAGGAAAAATATGAAAAAATCCCGAAAAATATATTTTAATATGTTGCCTAACATATAAAAATTTCAAACCCAAATAATAATTATTTTAGCTGAAAATAATTTATAACCCAATAAACAATTTCCTTCACTAGAAAATTAATATAAAATACATATTGATTCAGAAAATTGTGAAAATCAAACTCATCTCTAAAATATCATTTCCGACCTATATTTAAATTTTCAAGGCATTTGAATGTCATTTAATAGGGTTTTCATGTCAAACATATCATAAAAACTAACATGAACATATATAATCCATCAACAACATATATATATATATAACTTTAATCATCAAAACATGGCATATACTTGTAAAATCATTTCGGGTCTAATCTTAAAACCGAAAACTAAAAAAAATTGAGATGTAGTAATTATTCACCTTAGCTTTGATATTATAGATATGAGATTTGATGTTGATTTTCTTCCTTCTTTTGAATCCTAGCTTTAATCTTCTTCTTGAGAATGATAATGGTGGCCGGCCTTTAGTATTTTTAGTTTGAGTAAAATGAAATGAACGTGATCATTCTATCTCCTAAGGGCTTAGGGTATAAGCTCCACCTATTTCCCATATTGCCCTTCCCATATCCTAACACATTAGCTTAGGTTATTTCATTTTAGTTTGCATATTATCATGGCACGACTACCCTTAGCTAATCAATTATCAACTTATTAACCTCCACGTTATTTATTTAATTTACCCAACTAATTATTCTAAATAATGTTATAAAAATATGGGGTGTTACAGACTCCCCACTTTAAAGAATTTCATCCTCGAAATTACAATAAGGTACACAATCAAAACAACCAAAGGTAAAACATACCATCAAACAAATCAGGGTAAGAGTCTCTAATCCTGCTCTCCGTCTCCCAAGTACAGTCTCTAGCATCGTCACTCCACTGAACCTTTACTAACTTGACTATCTTGTTCCTCAACTTCTTCTCATCTCTAGCCACAATCTGAATCGGCTTTCTAACTATGGTCAAATCTGGTTCAACTAATAAATCTTCTAACACTGTAGATGCTATGGTAATGTCCGGGTATCTAACACATTTCCTAAGATGAGAAACATGGAAAACATCATGGACTCCAGCCAAACTACTCGGTAACTCTACTCTATAAACGAGTTTCCTGATCCTCTCAACAATACGAAAAGGTCCAACGAATCTAGGTGCTAACTTTCCTGACTTTCCAAATCTAATCACACCCTTAATCGATGAAACCTTGATGAACACATAGTCTCCGATAGAAAATTCCGAATCTTTCCTTCTTCTATCATCATAAATTTTTTACCTAGATTGAGATTCCTTTATCCTAACTCAGATCAACTCAGTCTTCTCCGCAGCTTCCTTCACGAAATCCGGACCAAGAACCAATCTATCTCCGGTCTCTAACCAACATACGGGAGACTTACATGGTCTTCCATACAAAGCTTCAAACGGTGCCATCCCAATACTAGTCTAATAACTATTGTTATACGAGAACTTGACTAGATGAAGATGGTCCTCCCATGATCCCCCGAAATCCAATACACAAGCTCTTAACAAATCCTCCAAGATTTTGTTAACTCTTTCTGTTTGCCCATCAGTCTGTGGACGGTAAGCAGTACTCATGTTGAGCTTTGTTCCTAATGCTTCTTGTAGATTTTTCCAGAACTCGCTAGTAAACAAAGAATCTCTATCACTGACGATTCTACTAGGAATCCCGTGCAGTCTAACTACATTCTTCATAAATAACTTCGCCAAAATAGGTGCCGTCCTAGTTGACTTTACTGGAATGAAATGGGCACTCTTAGTCAATCTATCTACTATGATCCATATGCTTTCATTTCCTCTTCTAGACCTTGGCAACCCATCAATAAAATCCATAGAGATGGAATCCCATTTCCACAATGAACTTCTAACTGTTGAATCAATCCACTAGGCTTTTGGTGTTCAGCCTTTGCCTGTTGGCAATTCAAGCACTGCCTAACAAACAAACCAATGTCTTGTTTCATACCTTCCCAGAAGAAACTTCTCTTCATATCCTGATACATCTTCGTTCCTCCTGGATGGATAGTGAATTTCGAACGATGGCACTCATCCCAAACTTCCTTCCTCATGTCTCCTACATTCGAAACACACAACCTTCCTTTCTTCCTCAACCACCCATTTTGGTCAAGACTGAAATCCTTTAGGTCATCGCTCTCCGTTCCTTCCCTTAACCTTCTGATCCGTTCAGTCAAAACTAGTTCTCCTCCTGTTTAGAAGCTATCTTTTCAATCATTACTGGTCGAACTTCTAAACAAGACAACATAGCACTTCCTGCACTTGAACCTACCTTGGATCTAAACTGCACACTACAAGCTGAAAATGCTTCCAAATCTTTCCACTCAGCAATCATAGCCAATAATGTATTCTGATGTTTCCGGCTGAGTGCATCTGCCATCTTGTTTCCTTTTCCGGGTGTGTACTCAATTCCAAAATCATAAGCAACGATAAACTCTAACCAACTCTGTTGTCTCATGTTCAGCTCCTTATGAGAGTACTTCAACGACTTATGATCAGTGTAAAGCTCAAATCACTCTCCTAAAAAATAATTCCTCCACACCTTCAAAGCAAATATAACGGAAGCTAACTCCAAATCATGCGTAGGATACCTAACTTCATGTAGTTTGAGCTGCCTAGAAGCATAAGCAATCACTTTACCTCTTTGCATCAACACAGCTCACAATCCAGTTCCACACGCATCAGTATAAACAACTAAATCTTGATTCCTATCCGGAACAACTAACACCGGTGCACGGGTCAATAAGTGTTTCAAGTTCTGAAATGCTTCCTCACACTTATCACTCCATACGAACTTCACATCCTTTCATGTAAGCTTAGTCATCGGTGCAGCTATCCAAGAAAAATCCTTTATAAACCTTCGATAATATCCAGCCAATCCAAGAAAGCTCTTAATCTCGGTCACCGTCTCGGGTGTTTTCCAATTATTCACTGCCTCAATCGTAGTCGGATCTGCAAACAACCCTTTCTCTGAGACGACATGACCAAGGAACTTCACTTCCTTCTTCCAAAAATGGCACTTCGAAAACTTAGCCTTCAACTGATGCTCCCTCAACGTTTCGAGCACAAATCTAAGATAAACTTCATGCTCCTTCTCATCCTTGGAGTATATCAAAATGTCATCTATGAAGACCAACACAAATCTATCCAAGTGCTCTCGGAATATTCTATTCATCAGATCCACAAAGAATGTCGGCGCATTAGTTAGTCCGAACGGCATAACTAACCATTCGTTTGATCCATATCTTGTTCTAAATGCCGTCAAAGGAATGCTATCCTCTGCCACTCTAAGCTGATGAAATCCCGTCGCCAAATACAGCTAAGAGAAAACCTTGGCCCCACTTAACTGATCGAACAAATCGTCAATTCTCGGCAATGGATATTGGTTCTTTATCGTCTTCTCATTCAATTTACGATAATCGATACACAGCCTTAATGATCGTCCGGCTTCTTAGCAAACATTGCGGTAGCCCCCCAAGGTGAAGTACTTGGTCAGATAAAACTCTTGCCTTTGAAATCCACCAACTACACCTTCAATTCTCTCATCTCAGTGGGTGTCATCCTGCTCGGCGGCCTACTCACCGGCTCTGCTCCAAGCACCAATTCAATCTGAAACTCTATGGCTCGTTTTGGTGGCAGTCCAACTACCGGCTCAGATACATCAGCAAATTCTCTAACTACAAAGACTCGATGCAACTCATCCTCCAACTCCATAATACCCAATAAAGCATTCACTTCACAACTAGGGTTCTTTATGATATAAACTATCTGATCACTACAATCCGAGTGACTAAGTGATATTTTGCTCATGGAAAAATATCCTAGCATCATATTTAATTAACTAATCCATCCCAAGGATAATCCCAAATCCCACAAAGTTAAACATATGCAAACAGCAATCAAAAGTATGGCCTAGCAAATCAAATTCTAAATGGTCACACCTAATCCCAAGTGTTGCATACCCTCCTATCAGATTTGCAACCCTTAAGGAAGTAACTAAGTATGAGGGTTCTATGTTAAGCCTATCTACCAAACATCGAGAATTAAAAGAATGAGATGCTCCAGTATCAAATAGAACACTAACTGACATATCGTGAATCTGCATCGAGCCTCTCAGAACAGCCTTCCTTTTTTCCTGCACAACTGGCCTTGCAATTGCGGGCTCCAGTGAATACATCTGTCCCTTTCCATATCTAGCAGGCTCAGGGCATTTGTTCTTATAAAGGCTGATCTAATCACAATTATAACATCTGACATTCTTCTTTCCAACAACTTCTTTCCTTTTTCCTTTTCCATTCCCGGTACGACACTCATTAGCATAGTGTCCCTTCTTATCGCATTTGTAGCAAACCACTTCAGCCTTTCCTTTCTTCTGTGCTCCTCCCTTCTGAGCATTCTTTTTCTAGAAAAAAATTCCTTTTCTGGCTTTGTCCCATCTGGGCCTCCTTCATCTTCTTCCTCAAGTAAGCCAACGCCTCTTCTTGCCTTAATGCCATTTCAACCACTACGTCACTGGGATCTCTCAAATGTAGCAAAGTGGCACTTATCAACTCTGGCCTCAAGCCCCTTATAAACTTTTCATTCCTCCTGATCACGGTGTCTACCAAAGCATACCTGTATCGGGCCAACTCCTCAAACTTCCTCGCATACTCCAAGGCGGACATATCTCCTTGTTCCAACTCTGAAAACTTCCTCACCAACACCGACTGCGCCATTACAGACATAAATCTTTCTGAAAACCTTCTTCTAAACTCCTCCCAAGTTATGGTTTCCTCATCAACTCTAGCAGTAATAGTATTCCACCAGAATAGAGCAGCTCCCTACAGCTGCCTCGAAGCCAATCTCCTCTTCTGTGCATCATTCAATCCTAAGTCGGCAAAAATTCCCTTGCAATGCAGTAGCCAATTCTCCACCTTGATCGCATCCTCAGTACTAATAAATGGCTTCCCTCCAAGCCTGATGTAATCCCTACTCAAGTTAGCATGCTGATTGACCATCAGAACTTCCTAAGCTCCACCTTCAACGGAGTTACCTCCGACAACTCTAGCTGCAATTCCAGCTTGCATCATGTTTACAAAGAACTGATACATTGCTCCCATGTCCATCTTAGGAACTCCTGCACCAACAGTTTCAACTTGTGCCTGACCGGGACCTCTCCTTGTGTTTGGTTAGGCATTTCCATTAGTGGTGGTGCTATCTCCTCCAAGGTTTACTCTGCCTATTCTCCCCTTCATATCTATATTCAAACCTCGTGAGATACACATGAATAGCCCAACTAAGATAGGAGTCTAGAGATATAGCGTATACTTATACATATAACAAATACAAGTACGTTACTATAGCGTTATCCCATACCCCGATATTAACTCTAATTTCTAAGGATTATGTTTTCAAAAATCATTTTTAATTAAAGTATTTCATAAACCATGCTCTAATACCAAGCTGTAACATCCCCTATCTAGAGCCCAAAACTAAGCGCTACAGATGCTGCAGTCATCTATAGTATTAGCTTTTGCTGACTAAATACGGCTATGTTAATGGTATCAATAATATCAAAAGCACTTGAATATGAAACAAAACACATATTTCAAAATCAACGTTTACTTCATTACATTTCAAAACCAATTATTTCACATACACAACACATAATCCCAAAATCGTTCCCAGGCACAGATTAAACATAATTATTACAAAAGATGCCAAGACCGGTATATGAAGATACCTCCTTGGTTGATTAAAGTCATATGGTCATAATAGACCTAATACAAAACAACACAGCGGAAATTTCCATCAAAACATAACAAGAACTGTAACTTCTAAATAGCTATCTGTTTGCCTCCTACACCCTTCGGTAGCTTATTCGTCATCCTACTAAAACCTGAAAAAGGCCTTAATCCCTCAGCCTACTCAAATTAATTTTGTGCACCCGAGAGTTTAAGGGGAAAACATAAACTTCGAGTCAGACATAAAGCCTGGTGTGAATAATATTATACATCCAGGAATAATTATGTTAAGTGAGACCACGCCGCTTAGCGGAACAGGTTTCCCCTCACTAACATCCTTTTAAAACATATCTTTGCAAAACCTTTCATAAAACCATATACTGTGCTCCTGCATCCATAATGGTTGAATACTGTAAAGCAATCATTATGTAAACATACATAAATATCAGGTAATAATGAACTATCTGTTCAAACACACAAGTTTTGTTTGGATAACTTTTAACCTTTGGCTGACTCGGGCCTACCAGACAATATAATCAAAATTAACCTAACACTTGTTAGATATTTTTCTTCTGGATTATCTATCCTTAACTATCTGTTAAACATTTCCCATCTGGACGGTTTGTCCTTAACTATCTGTTAAATACTACACTTCTGGATGGTATGTCCCTAACTTAATCATCTCCCTGGTCTTCCCGATCCTAGTGGTTTTTCGAGCTTACCAATAACCTATCTATATACAAACATATATTCCTTTCGGTGTGTAATCATAATTTTAGTCTACCTGTGACAAAGCCCTACACACTGGAATTTTGGACAAACAATTAGCTGGGGCATTAGCTAATGTATAGGGCACGACCCCATACTAGTCATATCTGGTTTTCTAATATCCGAGTCCATTTCACTTAAGGATCCCTCCCCACAATTTTCCTTGAAAACATTTTCAAAATGATTTAAAACCTTTAAATCAAACTTAAACAAGGAAAAGTATATAATCTTTATACTTTACTCAAAATCATATCACCATGTTATATATATAATCTTTACTTAAAGTTTAGTTGATGAAAACATTTAACCATTTGAAAGAACCTCTTTCTATACTCTGAAATTATCTCTTTCAAAACCAATATCAAACCTTTCGAAATTATTCCTCAAACCTTTCGAAACCATACATCAAACCTTTCAAAACCATTCTTCAAACCATTCGAACCCATTGAAAAGCAAACCTTTCGAAAGCTATAAAACTTTGGACATCCTTCTTTAAAACAACTTTAAAACATTGCCTTAGAAAAACCTTTGGAAAACCTTCCTTCATAAACCTTTCGAAACCATTCAATAAATCTTTTGAAACCATTGAACTAAACCTTTCAAAATCATTCAATTAAAACCTTTCGAAACCATTCGATAAACCTTTTGAAACCATTAAACTAAACCTTTCGATATCGTTCATCTAAAACCTTTCAAAACCATTTGATAAACCTTTCGACTCTATTGGAAGCAGCCTTTCAATTAAGTCGAAAGCTCTATTATACTTCAATTAAAAACAAGGGTAAATCACCTAAGTCGAAAACTTCCTTTCGAAAGCATGGAGAAGAAGCTAGTTTTTAAAACAAGTAAACCTTTTGTCTTTGTCGAAAGGTTCAAAACAAAACATTTATAAAGCGGCAGTAACCTTTCGACTATGTCGGAAGGTTTCAAAACAAAGTAGTAATAGAGCAGCAGTAACCTTTCGACCGTGTCAAAAGGTTTAAAACCTTTCTTATAAACATTTTGACCTGGTCGAAAGCAACCAAGTCGAAAGCTCTTATTTGAAAGCAAAGCAGGTAAAAGCTTTTGGTTTATAAAACAAACATACCCCAACCTATTTGGCCATCAACCTTTCGACTTAGAACCCTTCGACTCTGTCCAATTCATTACATACCAAGTAGCTTGATACCATATGCATTGGTTTGACCTTGTCGAAAGCTTAGAACCTCTCGACCTTGTCGGAAGGTCTGGGTCGGAAGGTTTGTTGTCGTAAATGCCGAAACATGCTAAAAGTATGTTTTCTTTGTTTTTCAACTTAAAAATATAACTTTTCAACTAAACTGCCTTTGTTTGTCAAATTTTCATTGGTTAACAAATTCTTTTCATAAATATGCTACCACTATTTTTCGGATTAAATAATAATTTCATTTTATAAATTGCCCCTTCTCCTTAATTAAATATATAAAACATTTAAGTCTCGTACCTTAAATAATTTTATGTATTCATCAAATAACTTAGGAAAAATATGGAAAAATCTCGAAAAATCTATTTTAATATGTTGCCTAACACTTAAAAATTTCAACCCCAAATAATAATTATTTTAGCCGAAAATAATTTATAACCTAATAAACAATTTCCTTCACTAGAAAATTAATATAAAATCCATATTAATTCAGAAAATTATGAAAATCGAAACCCATCTCTAAAATATCATTTCTGACCTATATTTAAATTTTCAATGCATTTGAATGTCATTTAATAGTGTTTTCATGTCAAACATATCATAAAAACTAACATGAACATATATAATCCATCAACAACATATATATATATATATATAACTTTAATCATCAAAACATGGAATATACTTGCAAAATCATTCCGGGTCTAATCTTAAAACTGAAAACTGGGATGTAGTAATTATCCACCTTAGCTTTGAGATTATAGATATGAGATTAGATGTTGATTTAGTTGATTTTCTTCCTTCTTTTGAATCCTAAGTTTAATCTTCTTATTGAGAATGATAATGGTGGCCGGCCTTAGTATTTTTAGTTTGAGTAAAATGAAATGAATGTAAGCATTCTACCTCCTAAGAGTTTAGGGTATAAGCTCCACCTATTTCCCATATTGACCTTCTCATATCCTAACACATTAGCTTAGGTTATTTCATTTTAGTTTGCATATTTTCATGGCACGGCTACCCTTAGCTAATCAATTATCAGCTTATTAACCTCCATATTATTTATTTAATTTACCCAATTAATTATTTTAAATAATGTTATAAAAATATGGGGTGTAACACAATTATCCATGAGGGCAGATTAATGAAAATTCCTTCCCTGGTTGGGAACTGCCAGGCTAACCAGCAAGATTGATTCATCGTGCATTAGATTTCTTACTCGAGGACTACTCATTGCCTTGTGAGTTTGGGTGAGACGTCTCTTCGCTTCGTGCTAGGGCACATCGAAGGTAATATTCATGGCCACAACGATCTGTACCACTCGCCTGTTATGCCACTCATTCTCCATACAAGATGAGACACTGTTGTCAGGACCGACGCTGTTACCGAGAGTGAATCCGAAGTCCAACATCTGTAATGTACCCGAATAGAAATAAGTCAGGCCCGAATCCTTATTACAGCATGTCACCCTAAAAACCTTCAAGCCCCTCAGTGCTTTGGTTCGAGCTGGGATCGCCTGTAACTTCTAAGTGCAGCGTGTTACCTAGGAGAAACTTTAATCCACACAGCACTTAGGTTCGAGTCAGGACTGCCTGTAGCTCCTTATTGTAGCATGTCACCCTGGAGAACCTTGAAGCCACTCGAGCTAGGACTGCATATTGCTCATTATTGCAGCAAGTCACCATAGAGAACCTTCAAGCCCCTTATCACTTAGGTTCGAGCTGGGACTGCCTGTAGCTTCTTATTGCAGTGTGTCACCCTATAGAACCTTCAAGTCCCTCGGCACTTAGGTTCGATTTGGGACCGCCTATCACTCCTCATTGCAGCGTGTCACCCTAGAAAACCTTCATGCTACTCAGTGCTTAGGTTCGTGCCAGTGCTGCCTAACAGTAGAGCGATGCACAAATAAGTTCATTTTTTTACAATTTTTATATACTAAATTCTTATGAATGACAGTGCTTTCCACTCATCTCACTATTATATGAGTGTTTGAGCCAGCTATGCACCCCGATTCGAGCTGGGGCCTGCAGTCATTTATCGATAGTTGACGTGTCACCAATAGAACCCCCGAGCCCCCATGTGCTCTAGTTTGGGCTTGGCCCATCCACCACTACAAGAAAACTGATTTTTGTAGCGCCCAAAAACCACCACTACGTATTTTTAGTGGCGTTCTGATAATCGTTACGAGAAAACATGCCACTAAAAATCCTCGAGTATTAGTTGCACTTTTTTAAACGCCACCAAATTTGTTTTTTTGATAGCGTTTTTATAATGCCATAGAATTCCTTTTTTGTAGCGCCTATTTACCGCCACCGAAAAGGTTTTCTCCTCCATGATACTTTTTTATGGCGTTATCTAAATTTTTTGTAGCGCCTATTTAACACCACCGAAAGGGTTTTCTCCTACACGTTACCTTTTCATGGCGTTATATACATTTTTTATAGCGCTTAATAAACGCCAGCATAAGTGTACTTGAGTTTTTAATCACTCTTTTGTAGCGACATTTTAACGCTACCAAAATAAATAATATCCAGTAGCGTTTGTTTCACTCCACCTGCTACTCCAGATTTACCCCTGATCTAGCATCCAATTATATAATAACAGAATACGCAAGCACATACACTTTTGAACACAATATATTAAACAACTACAAAATACGTATACACATTGAAGATCCACAAGATACATAGACATTCATACATCCACATACATAGGTGTCGACAAAAAGCTACCCGTACACATACACAACCAAACTACCATAAGTGTTATAACCAAACTACCATAAGTGTCATAACCATACACATACATCTGAAATAAACGTCTGAAATAACCAAAGTACCGAGCAAAACCTGAACCACCATAAAAACCTAAACTACCTGTCATTGCTGATGTCTTCAAAACCTGAACTACCTGTCAACAAAGAACAGAACAAAAGAGTGAGAAAACAAAACCTGAACTTAAAACTGCTTAAATAAGCAATATACTGAAACAAAACATATGGACGACAATCGACCACTTCTCTGCACTGCCACAACACTCAACTACCTTGCCACTTCTTCCTACACTATCACTTTACTGCTCACCATCAATTCATACATAACTCCTCACCATCAATTCAACTAACATTCCACCACAATCCATACATAACTCCTCACCATCAATTATTTTCCCTCCACTGAACCTGAACCACCAATCACAATTCGAATATAACACCCCTACTTATGTACTTTTATCATTTTACCAAAAATCTATCTGCACTTTAGTTGCTAGCATTCCTAATGTATATATAAAAAAAATTATATACCTTTCATTTTGACTTAATAATGATTTTTTTCCATTGGCCAAGCTATGGGAACGCCAAAGCAATCATCCATGCACGTCAGACCCGATGTTGGTCTCCATATCTCTGCATTTGGAACTATCACCAGTTCAATCCAAACTTTTACAGCATTACGTCCCAATGGACGACAATGGACCATCGTTATCGGATCAGTTGATGCAATACTTCCTTCAGCCACTACGTTTGCTCCACCCAAATCGATCAACTGGCATTTGGCATCCTTTTGCATGGTTGCAATCGGCTGAAAGAAAAGAGATTATTATGCACAATGTATACATGCACATTAAATAAACTTTCATACACAGTTAACTTCTTAAAATTTGAAAATTAATACTTACATTTTGCGATTTATTCATGACCATATGTGCGGATTTCATGGGAGAATTCACAACATTTTCAGTATCATCACGACTCTCATCTAGTTTTTCTTGATCAGCTTCTACTTTTGATCTTGGCCATGCTACTTTCCTACCAACTGCATCTCCAATGCACGACATATCATATGTGGGTCGCCACAAATAAGCATCTTTATTTAACACTTTGTCCACCCAAATCACAACAGCAGACGGACCGAGTGGAATACCATTAACAGTATATTTTGGATCAGTGGCGTGGATTCTTCCTTCGGCAACTACACCTTCACCCTCAGTCCAACCGTAAATCTTGCAAGTGTCTTCGATGATGCTGGTACTCTAAAAATGAAAAGTGAAATTCAAGACTTTAGTATGCTATACAAAAACAACGAATATGTGTTAAATTTTTATTCAGATGGGGGGTGTGCTCGCTGCATTTTAGACATCAATAAGCTCGCGGCATATTACACTAATATACTTAACGTGAAAAAAATTACCGTACTGGCTGCACTACAGTTCAACCGTGTTCGCAGCGGGACCTTGATGCAAACTGATGGCCAAGCAACTACCTTATTCTTAGCGTCTGCTAAGACTGCCATTTCAGGTGTAGGCCTCCATAAATAAGTATCTGCTTTATCCACTGAATCTATAATAACGCTCCCAGCATTTGGTCCAAGACGAATGCCATTGACAACGTCATCTGGGTCCATGGACAACAGCCTCCCATGGGCAACAACTCCAGAGGTTCCATCCCAATTCAACAGCAAACATACTTCGTCGTCGCTCTACAATTAATCAACCGAAAATTAAATCAATTACTAGGTTAAAAAATTAAAATATAAATTTCATTTATTGAGTAATATAAATATTATTTTTACCGAATCAGGTGAGTTCCTTCTCGAACTTTCTTTACCCTGCAGCGAAGCATGAATATAAATTAATATTTTACGAATATAAATTAATTTCCAAAAATTTACCTTCTGGTCCATCAGAGTCTGTATCATTCCCTTCAATTCTGCTATTTCCTCTCGACACCGAGACACTTGTTTATCTTTGGACTGGGCCAAAGCTAGCTTGGTTAAAGTGCAACCCCTACCCAATGCCCTTAACTGTCCCGGTTTATCTTGTCCCAGTACATGTACAAGAGCATCTTTTCCAATATCATTCTGTGTCGAGCCGGATTGGGATAGGCTACCATATTTTTTGATCTCCTCCTATATAAATAAATACACATAGATAATGTACAATGGTAAAAATATCATAGTTTCAAAAAAAATATACCAATAAAATTAAAAACAATTTTACAATAGTATTCGCAGCTTCCATGTTCACTGGTTCACCATTTTTTTTAATGTGAGATCTAATCCACACATCAGCTCTACTTATGGACGATGGATCTGCACTTTCTTTTTTCTAAAAATAGAATAACATTAAATTAATAAACTGACAAGTATAAAATAATGTTAAATAATGCTATAGTTAATTAACTTACCATGTCTTTGGTCTTTCTAGCCATTCCCCTACGACCGGTTGTATGCGGAAGTTGTGTGTACCTAAGGGCTGAATATTTCTCACTTTTTTGCTGAAAATATTGAAAGATGCTAGAATTTAACAACCAAAATCATAAAAAGAAAAACTATCTAATATTTATAATGCAGGGTAAATATGTATGGTGAGGATTGCAATTTATTTGAAAATCAATTCAGCATGGTCATATACTTGTTTGGTATTATTAATGCTGGAGAACTCAGTGACATATACAGCATTCCATATCTACTAATAATATTTATAGATTGAACTAACTTGCAAAGTGTTTTTTTTACTTCATTTAAAATGTTCCTGTGCTTGTCATAATGCATTTGTATTTTGTACTGTCATAGGTTCCTGCAGCTAATACCTAAACAGGAACCCTCAGCATCCACCAACACTTGGACTTCACTTCTAAAGAAATTTATCGGTTGCTAACTATGTAGATGGATTTGCAGAAACATGCCAAACGAGTTCAGTAGGAATGATTTACCTTAAACTCCGGACTTGTTTTCGCCTTCACAAACTTCCTCCAATCGGTTATGCTTTTTATGTTCGTAGATTTTAGTTTAAGTCTTTCCTCATCGTTCTCCGCTTTTTGCAAATTTCGAACCAATTTGCTTTTTGACGATCTCCAAAGTACTCCCATTTGTTGAAATATAGCTTTTCTTTGTCATTCCTCTTCCAATTTAAATCTAATCTGCAACAATACATCAAAACATGATATTAGTAAAAATTATTTAATTTAAATACGACAGATTTAATTAAATCTGAAAGGTTTTCTGAAGTTATTAGAGGGCAATTTCAATTTATAATTGGCAAGAACTATTTTTCAATTTATCCAAAAGTTATTAGATGGCAATTTCAATTTATAATTGGCAAGACCATGCAATATTAGAAGTCATTTTCAAAACATATTAGAGTCAGAATGTTAAATAATAGATGCCTGCTTCATACCAGAACCGACTGCCACAAAACTTCTTTTAAGTCATCACTAATACCAATCATCAATGGTGTATGGAACCTGCTCCCACACAAGCGGTCCAAGAAAAGAGGATAAATATACCGACCCTTGCCCTACTGGTATACCTAGATCATTGAACTCAACTTCAATTCGATCCTGACTGCATGACGGGAGTCTTTTTGCTTTTGCTGGACCTATACCGCCTCTTTTCCGAGATGTACTTCCAATTTCAGCTTCACTTTGTTTCCCAATTTCCAGCTCGGCATCAGCAGTTTGTACAAACCAACATGCATGAATTCAAAGCCTAAGTCTAGCAAATTATAGAATTACTTCATATAAATTCAAAGCCTCAGAATGTACAAATCAACAGTTTCCTCTTACCAAACCAACAGTCAACTTCACCGCCTCCTCTTCACTACCTCACATCCACACAACTAATTTAATCAAAATTCAACAATTATACTTATTTAGAAATGTATGTTCACCAATAATTTATTATAATATGAAATAATAGTTAGAAGTTAATAAGTCATAAGAATCACATACTCATTTATGATATATTTTTATTGTATTAAACAGTTCATCTTAAATGGACCTTTAAAAAGGATTTTTTGAGAGAAAATATCCCTATTCCTTGTCCATGGTTACACCACAGTAAGATTCTTAGTCCTAAGAGAGAGTAGGATTAGGAACCCACAACAATTGAGAGTCCTGAATGCTTGGTCCAATTGTTTTGTAACTATAGAAAGAGATCTTAATAAGAAATGCGAAAACTCAAATTAATATTACAACACCAGCCATTGAATCAGTTGACAAACAAAGACCAACATTAAAATGCATGATCTAATATACCCATTTCTTTTAAGAAAACAAATACCAAACATATCAATGCACCATATAAAATCAGTCGAACAAAGATAGCAGTTCACAAAAAATATAATCCTAACAAAAACTATGAAAACTGGAATTAAGATTTCCTTATTTGGCAGAATTATTAATAAGTGATTTATTGATATCATGATACTTTGCCTCTAGCAATGATTTAATTAATCAGAGTACAGAGCTCTTTATTTCCATGGATTCCAAGCTAGAGTGATCGTTTCCACCTTTAAATCAACCATTTCAGTAATAGTTTAGGAAAAAATACGAAAATAAGATGCATTCAAATTCATATAAAATCCAAATAGAATCACAAAGTCGATTTAAAAGATTCATACCTAAATATACCTAATCAATTTAAAAGATTCATACCTAAATATACCTAGATCTGCTGGCTGCCGTGACTCGATGTTGAGTAAGGGGGAAACGACGGAGTTGACGATGATACTTGAGTGCGATGAAAATTTAACACGATTAAAAGGGGAAAAAAATTCTGAAGAAGAAAGCAAATTAGGGATGAGAATTTTGTTAAGTACGAGAGTAAAATGATAGGTTACGTTTATTTAGTTCGCGCGGACTCTTTTTTTAGAAGCGGGAAACGTGAATTATTTTTTTCCACGTTTATATTATTTGGTAATCTATTTTTTGTTGCATTTACAATAAAACGCCACCGATTTTTGCAACTATAAATGGTTTTTCTTGTAGTGCACCACTCTACACATGACTACCCATCACTTATGGGCCAACATGCGCTCCTACTCAACGCTAATGCCACCCGACACTTACCACTTAACAATGCTCAGGTTCGGCCCGTCGCATGAAAATATTATTACTATGTAGCATGTCTTAAATAGGAAACCTTTTCTGAAAATAACGCAGAAACTCCTCCTAGCCGCATGTCACCCAAAAGAACCTTGAGCCACTCAGCACTTTGTTTTGAGCCAGGATCACATGTATCTCCTTATTACAGCGTATCTCTCGTAGAAATTTCAAGCCATTTAGCGCTTAGGTTCGAGCCGATGCCACCTGTAGCTCCCTATTGAATCATTTTACCTGGAGAACCTTCAAGCCCCTCAACCTCAGGTTCGAGCCGGAGCCACTGTAACTAATTATTGCAGTGTGCCACCCTGAAGAACCTTTGCACCCCTTACCTCTTAGGTTCGAACCAGGACCGCCTATCATTCCTTATTGCAGCGTGTCACCTTAGAGAACCTTCAAGCCACTCAACGCTTAGGTTCGTGCCATGACCCCCCAACACGCATGGATAAGTTCATGTTTTACAATTTCTATCTACTAAATTCTTATGAATGACGGCGCTTGTCGCTTGTCTCACCATTATATCACACCCTTATACATAAGTGTTCGAGCTAGCCATGCACCTAAGTTTGAGTTAGGACCTACATTCATCTATCGAGTAGGTGACCTATTGCCTAAAAGAACCCTCGAGCCTATTGCCTAGGAGAACCCTCGAGCCCTCATGCACTCTAGTTCAAGCCAAGATCGTCTGCCAGACTACACATGACTTCTTGTTACCCAGGAGAACCCATGGGTCAACATGCGCTCCCACTCAACGCCAATGCCACATGCCACTTGGTACCTAACCGACACTTGGCACTTATCAATGCTCGGGTTCAGCCTGTCGCATGACAATATTACTACATAGCATGTCTTAAATAGAAAACTTTTTTTGAAAATACTACAAGAACTCCTCCTGATCGTGTGTCTCTTAGGAGAATCTTGAGCCACTCAATGCTCAGGTTCATGCCAGGACTGCCCATCAATAGAGTAACATGGTGAAGCTCGACTATCATACGACATATGAGGCACCTTACGAATGATTGGGTTACTCAGTCAATGCTTGCTTTTGTGTCCATCGACTGGCCCGGCTTATCAACTGAAATAGATTAGTTAATCTAGTGTAGGGGACATTGCTAGCTATCATACGTTACCCTACTAGTCATAAGTAAACAATCAAAGGTAATAAGTAAAGACAATAAGTTTACAACAAAAGATCTCTTTAGTTAGTTCAAGATAATGTAGGGGCATAATGCCCTCCTCCTTCCCCCATGGCTAGGCTTTCAAGGATTTTCAATTGTTAACTAGTTGAAAAGAAGAAAAAGTGAAGGATAAGCATTTTTAAAAGCACTCTTCAGAGGCACTCCAACCCGTGCTCTTATGACCTCTCAGACTGCACTCGACTACACTGATGGCACTCCCCCAACACTTCGAATGATCAAGAACTTACTGAAAAATGGAGTGTGATACCATCTTTGAAGCATTCAACATCAGATCTCGCAAGAGACCTTGGAAAGCTTTTAGACAACCTCGCTAAGGAGCAGACCAAAGCTTTGGCCATAGTAGAAGAAGAAGAGGCGATAGCCACTACCCTTTCCAACAAGGCATTGAAGCGTCCAAACCAACCTGAGGTCGGGAATGTCAAAGCTTCAAAGCAAGGAAGCCCATAATTTCATATGGATCATTAGTCCGAGACCGACATTTAATCATTGCCAAAACTTTGGCCAAAGGGCACGAGTCCAAGCCAAAGGCAAGATCCATCTCGATAAGCATAAATCCAAGTAGCGGTTCGAACTGCAATCGACAAACATGTTACGCACCCAAAGGGTCGTCTCCTTCCTTTTAATCCTAACTAAATTTGATAAAAACCCAAGTGTTCAAGAGAAATGGAAGAGGAAGATGAAGGTAATTGTTTTTACTAATAGAAAACCGTGCAAAATTCGAGTTTGCTAAAGAAATTACATGGCAATAGTCCCATGAGCTCAAAATGAAGAAAAGGAGGGTATTTATATACCTCTTCCATCAATCATAGCTGCTATGATCAACTAGGCAAAAAGGATCTCAACCATTCAAGAGTGATAAGTATTGTGTTACACCATGTGCATGGGCGAAACATCATTCCCCAGCTACGTCTTGAGAAGCACAACCACCGTAACCAGTGGTACAATGCCATGTGGGTAGTGCATTAATTGCATAACAAAACCATTAGTCGATGGATTCTTTATGATTTTACAAGCTTGTGCCCACTCATTGGCATGGACTTGGGGGGAAAATGTTACTCTTCTTTTGCAAGTAAGAAGACAATACTAGTCGATGTATCTTAGCCTGGCCCGGTCCGGTCCAGGCTGACTAGGTCTAAGTCATCTTGCGAACCAGCCATAACCGAGGGCGGGACAACTAGGTTTCCTATGGACGATGATAGCCCAAATCCAACTTGGGCCCACATCATCTCCTCTTCTTTATTGCACATTAAGACTTCTACTGGTTGAGCCTACATGCACAACAGCCCCAACTATCAACTCAGCCATCAAGACAAGGCCCTAAGCCCAGGCTGACCCATCTCTGATTAGCCGACCGACTTTCTCTTTGGCCCTCTTTCAACTCGACTTTATTCCAGTCCACTTGCTCAAGCATCTATTCCTCAACTATCTCCGGACTAACATAGCTTTAGATTGTCTCAAGGATAGCCCATCATTGATCCAGCTTCGATATTGCTACCTAAGATTTGCATTCTATCTCGTCTCACTGGCTTAGTAGGCAGTCGGCTCTCCCCATTTCCTAATCCTCCTAATGATTTCGGCAGACCAGCTCAGGCCGTCCTGCCACCTAAGCATGTAGGTGCAAAGCAACAAGACGTATAACCAGGTGTACCTACTTATGATAAGAAGCATGTTCCATAAGCATACTGTAAGTACAAGTGCATTTAATATAGAGCTTGGCAAAGCATGCCCCTGTACATTTCTTCGATTGACCTCTATCTCAGCCATGAATTTCTTTCTTTCGTCAGTTGTCTCTCATCGAGTCCATTCAGCTAGATGCATAGCCACTTCAAATAGGGGTTGAGACCAAGTAGGTTGGACTTGGCTGGTAAGGATCTGATTGGTTGGACCCAATAGGTTGGGACCCGATTGGTTTAGGATCCGAAAGGTTGGGACCCAGAATGTTGGAACCTATGATCTTCCACTCAAATCTCCTGATATAGCAGCTCCTTGAGTTAGCAGCTTCATGAGTATTAGGCACATCATCTTTTCTTATTATTCTCTTATAACTCTTTGTGATTGTAAGAGAGCCATATAGTAAGAGAACTTTACAATGGATGTAAGAAGCTTCGCCAAACCACTTCATCTCTTACGTCATTTACCTTTAAATGCTCTTTTCCACTCATTTTCCATCATTAAGCCTAGTGATTAGCAAGTAACATTTGCTCTTCATGACACATTATCATAACTCTGATGTTGACAAAAAATATCAGCAATAAGATAAGAAAGTATTATTCAATGGGCATCAAAGTTGAACAAGTGTTTTGATAGAAATATCAAATAATTTGACTTTCAATCAAAATGCAAAAAAAATTCGTGTCCACAAGAAAGAAGAGTAAAAGGTACATAGATATTTCTTAATTATAAGTAAACAACATACGATTGATTGTTAACATACTTGCTAAAATTAGTTCTAGTTTGGTTGTTTAATATTTGATGGGTTTGTAAATTATATCTTTTGTAATAAGTATAAAAGGATGTTAAGAATGTCCTAAATAATATTCAAAAACAACTTATTAAAATATTTAATATGGAACATGTAAGATGAATTAATTATGCATTGGCAATAAGAATTATCATACATGTTGTATCATTTACAATATCGTAATTTTCTTATGTACTTGATGCACGAAGCAAAAAATCAAATTCAAATTAAGATCGCTAAATGATAGTTTAGAGTGTCCTTGAGTATTTTACAAAATACCAGAGAATTGTTTACATAAACAATGAACTCCTTGTGAAGGAGTGTTCGACTCGAACTTCATAAGTGCTATCGAGAATTCATATTCAAACCTTAATTAAGAAGTTTTAAGTTGGAATTCCAAATGAAACATTATAGCCGATCAGTGAAAAAGCTGAGTACATTACCTTAAATAGTGCCACAATAAAAGCAATGTATAAATATAAATTCACAAATTTATAACTGAGCTAGAGGTGAATCTAAGTATTGAGAATACTACATTATTGTTATATGATAACAATGCAATGATAAGAGCTCACTAGAAGTTGAGAAACATACTCCGACTAATTCCATATGATAAAGGTAGTTTATCAACATCGAAGAGAGGTAATTGACAGAGTAGATAATCA
Source organism: Allium fistulosum (assembly GCA_030737815.1). Lineage (NCBI taxonomy): Eukaryota > Viridiplantae > Streptophyta > Magnoliopsida > Asparagales > Amaryllidaceae > Allium > Allium fistulosum. The sequence continues at coordinate 177,212,573 of CM060904.1, forward strand.
AAACAATATAGTAGATCCATTCACAAAGGGTTTAACTCAATCAATTCTGATCAAGCTGATCGAAGGGATAAGATTGAAATTTCATAATTAGCTTCAAGTGCAAGTGGGATATTGATAGGGTTATGGGTATGTCCTAGGGGTAACTCTATAATTTATTATAAATTATTAGCTTTGTAATAAATTTTCATTTGAAATAAAAGAAGTTTTTCTTTCTTTATATACTTGTTATAATGCGTTGTAATAAATAATTTAATTAAAGTATATTTAACATAAAACCCATAAATGATGTGTTTTATGATAGTAACAACAAGATATTGTAATCATGGGTAATTTATCAAAATGTAATGAACACGCTATTTGCATCAAAAGTTGGCACAAACACCCAATAGAAGTTTTGAAGAGAAATAAATGAAGAATATAAAACAAAAACAGAGGAAGTAAGCAATTAAATAGCAGAAAAACAAAGTGATAACATGAACACAACGATTTATAGTGGTTTGGCGTTGTTTGCCTATGTCCACTTTGAGTAGATAGCTTTATTAATCACTTTGTAAACTGAGTACAATAGGGATCAAAAGAAAATCCTTAGTCACAATAGATTACAAATCAACTAGCAGTGTAAACGTCCTGAAAATGAATAATCAAGCATGTATTTATAGAGGAAGATGGTGAGATATCTCCCTGAAAATTTAGCAGAAGGATCTCCAACACCATATGGACCCATCAGAGGGATTGCATGGCCTAAATCCCAAGGAATAGGGATCGTTGCCAAACACTATTTTGGAGGAATTTGGGGGTGCGATCCTTATGGGAGCTTTACCATGTTGTAATATGCTTAGCCTCTAAGTTTCATACCAAATGGATTAGTAGAACTTGAATTATTGCTCGATCTTTGTTGCAACATGTTATGCATCCTAATCCTAGCCGATCCCTATGGAGGGAAAATGGCCGATCCCTCTTGCTTCATCCTTTTGAGGTGCGATCCCTAAGGTATGCTCCCTAAGGTCCCTAAATCTTGCTCACAAGATTTCATATTGATTGTTTAATACTTATGGATCTTGAGGTATTGGTTGTTTCCCATTGGCTTGCATTTGTTTTCCTGAAATATGTCGATCCCTATGCTGGAGAATGATTACAGCCGATCCCTTCTTTATGTTGAACTATATTCCATACTTCGAACATTCTGCATTTCATATCTCTCAATTTCGTTCAACTACGGCTTCATATTACCATCAGTACTTGACTTCTAGACCCACAATCATCGCGATGGACTCACTGGGCTTGATGACAGTCGAATCTATCTTATCCAATCGGTTTGAATATAGCCGAGTTGAAATGTCGGATAACACTTGCCCCCCAAAGTTTGTTTGTGCGGAACATGACGTGCTTTGAATCGAAGCAAGTTAGAGTCATCGGAAAGAAATTCGTTCAGTTTTCTAAATAGTCGCTATCCTTCCGTCGAATTATTTTCCCAAAGTGTTGTATCTCTCTTTGATCGTCATAATGCTTGGTTGATTTCCAATAGTATAAATTTAGGATTATATTCCGTCAATTGATATCTATGTCTGGCTCTATGAGACTAGTAAGCATTGGCTATCTGATCTGGTCTCGGCTTTGTAAGCTTTAGGTTTGAATTCAATTTCTATCAATTTCAAAAATTGAACTTTTAGACTATACTTGTGCACGTTCAGGTACACGTTCTGGTCGTTGGCTCCCGAATGCGTTCGTACGCTCATGGGTCAATTTCCGTTGAACCAGATGCAATTTCATTACATTTTATATATACGTGCTTCATACAATTTTCATGTCCATGCTTGCATGCTCATAGGGTTCGTAGCCGATTTCCCCCTTTTTTATGTATGCAGGGATCGGCGTTCTTTTAGCCGATCCCCTTTTTTTCTCTCTTCTCTTTTTCATATATATAGGGATCGACATTCTCTTTTAGCCGATCTCCCCTCCCTCTTTCTCTTTTTTTCAGTTGATAGGGATCGGATGGATCCCAAAGTCAAGGGATCGTACCCGATCCCTCCCTATGTTGTGAACCCAATCTTCTGGCTTCATGGAGAATGAAAAGGCGGGCCGAACCATCCTTTCCTATATATAACCCTAAACCTTTATTCTCCAACCCTTATTTATCCGCTTCATTTCCATTTTCTTTTATCATCTTCAATATCGAACCCTTCATATTTTTCCTTAGAGCCGAATCCTTCCCCCTCTCTTCCTTCCTCAATTTCGAAGTAAAATCCACAACAATCCAACATACTTCTACAAATCTGATTCCTCTTCCCTTCAATCTCGATCACCTCTAAGCCATTTGTCATCACCGCTAACATATATATAGGTATTTAGCTTGCATATGATTTTGATTTGTGACGAGATAATGGGTTTTTTTTGCGATTATCGTGGGTTAATTTTGGGGGAGATGAGATTGATGATGGCGATGCAGGGTTCGATGAAGTAGTGAAAAAGGAGAAAAATAAGAGTGAAGGATGAAGGAAACAAAGGGATCGGTTGTGGTGAAGTATGATGGCGAGAGATCGGTGATGTTGTTGTTATTTATGTGAAGGAGAGGGATTGGTACTGAAGTTTGAGAAGGAAGGTATCGGTTGCATTGTTAGGTGGAGGGATCGGTTGTTTGTGAAGTAAAGAGGGATCAGCTATTGGGTTTAGGAGAATTATGAATGCGGCTAAGTGGAGGGATCGGTAGTGGTGTGTTTGTGGATGAAAGGTCGGTCATGGGTTCACCGAGAGGGATCGGTTGTTATAAGGGAAAGGAATCGGCACAAATAGTTTAGATAGAGGGATCGGTTATTTTTGGATAGGGGATCAGCTATGGGTACTTAGCCAATTCTAAGCTTCGAATTGAACTTGAAAACCAATCCATATTCACTTGCATGAATAATTAGAAACAATCTCATCTCAATGAACTTAAACATACGACGATAACGAACAACAGGACTTGCATATCCAATATCGAACGTGAAATTGAACGATCGAACTCTGGGACTTAGAATATGAACTAAAACTTAACGTATGGACTTTAATGATGGATTTCACACTTTGATATGTCGACGGTCGATCCCAAAGCCTACACAACCGATCAATCAAAACACTAGTTGAGACAGCCAGCGATGACGGTTACTCTGGTCGAAATCCAAAGTCTCATCATTCATTTTTGCTTTTTAGTTTGAACTGTTTATCTCTGCACTGCACAACACTGCACCATACTAGTTCGCACTTAGCACGGGGGACTGGTAAAATTTTCTAATCTCGATTATCTATTGAGTTTAGTTGATATGGGCTCCAGACCTTTGGAGCATTTAGCTGCAATACCTTCTACACAACCTTCTCAACTTAGCAATCTTGAAGCCAAGTCAAGTTCTGCAACTGTTTCCGATAGACTTTCCCCTGATCATCAAACTAAGCAACATGAGGTTTTCGGCCCATCGACCAACCTTTTTTCTAATGTTGTCATCCTTCCGGCGGAAGATATAAGTTCTGCCCCCAACATCATAGAAGGTGCAATATTTCTAGATAACCTGATGGATTCCCAAGCCTTCAGAATTAGCAAGGCCGCTCTCCGCAGACTATGCTCCGAACATGGATTCCGTTTGGAGATGTCCTAGTCCCTTTAATGAATGACAGGGCTCATTTGCCCCCTAAAGGATATACGGCATGCAATAAATTCATGTGTTGGGCCGGATGCGTGCCGTTTTTCAATTCCTTTATCTGAGATATGTTGAATTATCTAGGAATAGCTCCCGCTCAGCTGCATCCGAACAGCTATGCTTTCCTTCATGGCACCTTCTTACTATTTATGGATGTTTTATTTCGCTCGCCATCTTTTGAGAACATTAGGTTCATTTAAAATTTCAAATGATGGACAGGGAGCCTCTCTTACACTTTCCTCGAGCCTTCGCTCAACTATCAAGTTGTAACTGGCGCTTGGAATAAGCTCAACGTCTTTAAACACAAATGGTTTTATGTTCGTTGTCTGCCTGGCTTCTCAAGGCAATGGTTAGAAAGACGCAATTGCTGTCTTCACTTTATTCTCTAATTTTATAGTCTAATTCATATCCTGAACGGTAACGACCCACATTTTCCGTATTGGAGGATCATAAAATAATTTTATTTAATTCATTTGTGGTCATATGATACTAATATTTTGGGATATGGTTCTTAGGGATGTTTTACATATCTATGATTTTTCCCGAATTTCCATGTGACCATTTTGCCCCTGAAGATCTTATTTCGGCTATAACTTTTTATAGAAGCCGAATTAGATGCTCTAACCTATTTCATTGCTTCGGGATGGTTGTTTCACATTCCGTAGAGAGGTCATATAAGAAAATCGGATAAGTGGTTTGGAAGTTATAGCAGTTTAAATTTTAAAATATGTTGGCCAGAATTAGAAGGGGATTAGTGGGCCGAATTAGCGAGCCCATTAGTCTAATCAGGTTTGGCTATAAAAATGAGTTGAGAGAGACCATTTGGAAGTTTTCCTCTCATTTGATATCAACCCCAAACACCAACTCAACTCTAATTCTCTATTCATCTTATTGGATTTCATCTCAAATCGTCTCTAATTACAAATTAGAGCTAAATCTTCAACGAGAAGCTTGATTTCATCATTTGAATTGCATCTTCATTCGATTTGTTGTTATTTGGATCGGTTCTTCATCATATTTCATAGTTTTGGTAGATTTAGTGAGTGGTAATGATCTCTCACTAGTCTATGATGGATTATATGTTGTAATTAGGTAAATATAGGTTAAAATTGTCAAATTAAGCTATAAATTGATTAGACTTAGGTAATTTCAGATTTAGAAACCCTAGCAAAATATATTTAAACATGTAATTGGAATTCGATCATAGGCAAGTGACATTTGTGTATATTTGGCTATGAAATTCTATGTGTTAAATTAGATCTATATTAGAATTGTAATGGTAGATCGAATTGGATGATTTGTATGTTCATATGGGACACAATTGGATGATTTGCTATGTTTGATTCGCTATTATGTTTGAATTTCTTGTTATACTTAATTCCTTTGTTAGCGTTGTGCATGTTTTAGGACTTAGATTGGTGATCGGAGCATATCAGGAGCAAAGTTCGTCGAAATCGAACTTAGAGGATAGGCTCTAGAGCACGGTGGGATAGAGCCTTTAAGATTTCACACTTCATTTGGGGCTAATTATTTGGATCGACATCGATATAAGTGAGTTGGATCGGCACCGATCCAAATTACTCACTCCAAATGGTATGAGATCCACAAGGGAGCTAGAACATGGTTTCTATAGTTGCTCTATGAAGTTGGATTGGAGGATAGGTCAAGTGTTGAAGGCTGGATGGATCATCTTCATTTGATCGGCTATGGTGCATAGAAGAGAAGATCTAAAGGCTATGAGGGATGGATAAGGATCTATGGCATCTAAAGGGAGGGCACTAGAGGATGTAAGAAAACCGGAGCCAAAATTGGCTATGTATTTGGATCAGCTTCGATCCAATTGGATCGGATCGGTATCGATCTAAATAAGGGGCTCTGTTGGATGTGAGATCCAGGGGAAAAGTTCTTGAGTCATATAGGATTATGCTGGAAGTTGTGGCTTGTTGATTGCTTCTATGGTTTGGAAGTTATATAACGATGAAGTTTATGCTCTTTGGTCAGAGGCTCAGATAAGGAGTAGGATCAAAGGAGTTGATAGACAGCTTGGGATGGGATGAGGCTGTGGTATATGGATTGGGTTCAGTGGCAGGGCTCATTCCTGAAAAAGGATTGGAGTTGTGAAAGCTCTGAAGATTAGGGGGTACCAAGGAATCGTTGATAACTCAGAGTGTTCTGATTGTGTTCAAGTAGGGGTACTATATGCGGGGGCACCCGAGGGATGGTAGCGCCAGTCATATATCATGGACCGCTCCAAGAGGTTCTAGTGTCCGACGGTACAAAGGTACTGTAAGAGACAAGCGTGCAGGGTTTCGGACCTGAAAGTACGGGGAACACGATCGAGAACGGGGATTTCCATTAGTCTCTGGCAAGCGAGGACGAGGCCATACGAGTTATCATATATCTAAGGCGCTATGATAGCTAGATTTTGGTTGATGGATGCTATGGTTTTTATTGTTGTTATGTTCGCTATTTCTCTTAGGTAAGCTATCATCAATAGGAATGCTGGAGAAGGGATTGGGAATAGAGTCAATGGAGGAGGCTGCTTAGATTCTTCTATCCTGTTCTGTTATAGTATCCTATTGTTGTTTATTTGAGTAGCATATTATATCTTATTATTATGTGCTAACTCTTTGGTTGAAGGAACAGGTCAGGTATGGGTTTTTGTATCTATATAGTACCATATTTTCCAATATATCTTTTGGTAGTCATTTACCACTAACACTAGACTGTTTTCTGACCCAAGGTTTTATGTTTCCCCTTATTGTCTTGGGTTCTCTTAAATGTGTAGACTAGATGACAGGTTTGGAGTCGCAGCTACTATACGAAGACGAGCTTAGAGAAGCTATGGCGTATTACTATATATTTGTACTTTTTGTTGTCTGTTTCTATGTACTCTGAGGGGTGTAGTGAGGAAATGTTGTACTAAGATATTATGACATTTGTACCATAACTCATAATTTAGTGGAGATGTTATTTTCATTTATCATGGTTCACTATATTCTGTTATATATTTTCTATATTATATTTTATCCATGCGCTGTGAGATATGCAACAGGTTTTCTGCTTTAAATTTCAACCTTGATGAGCGTTTCATATGAGCCTGGCATGGTTACAGTGCTCTTTTAGGTCATTGTTGTGCGGGTGGTATGGGGTGGTCGTCACATTTGGTATCAGAGCTTTAGTTATGAGTTAACCGAAGCAAGTCGAGAGTATACGCTAAAGGAGGGAGTGTACTTGTTAATGAAGATATTATACTATATAGTAATATTATATAGTATAGTATGCACTTGAGTACCATTACAGCTTTTATTAGAATGAGGCTAATTGTTCTTATTACAGATAAGAATGAATTAGAACACAAGGAATGCTGTTAGGAATAACTCCACTTCAGGAGTGGAAGAGGGAGCGGGATTGAGAGTTGCTACACCCAATTTTCAAACCATGTTCGATGCTATGGTGGCTTCGCTAGTGAGGAGAGCCCAAACTACTCGTGGTGTGACTTTAGTGTAACCGCCCGTATTTTTCCGATAATTAAATTATTGAATTAAATAAGATTTTTGTAATTTAATATTTGAAGAAATTAAATATTTAAGATTTAGTAATAAGAAAATAACTAGAATGAAATGTGATGGTATTAATTTAAGGTAATTTATAACTACTTTAAATGTAATTCCCATTTTTTTAAAACGATTAAAAAGTTATAATTGGTTATAGATTGTAAATTAATTGTAATAATGTGTGTATTAATTGATAATTGGATTAAAAGAGTAATTGATAATTTAAATGTTGTATTAATAAATGAAATAGTATGTAATAAATTGTAATTGAATAAAATTAGTGTTGTGTAAATAATTATAACATTTGTTGTAAACAATCAACTTATAAATGTGATTAAATTAAGCTAAAGGTGACAATTGTTATTTGTTACCTATTTATTTAACTTGTTGAAATCAAATTGGAAATAAATTGCAATAAATGTAATTAAATATTGTGTTAATATGAATTAAGATAATAATTGAAGAATATTAATGTAATAAGATATAAACCAATGTCACTATGCCCTTAGAGTGATGATTGCTTGAATAAAAAGATTGAAATCAAATTAAATCAATTTATTGGAATTAAAATATAATTAATTGGATTTTATTTACAGTTGAAACTAAACACTGTAATTAGTGTAATGTTTACACTGAATTGATATGTAAATTTGTTTTTAATTATTGTAAATGTCTAAGTAATCAAAAATGATAAAAATTGATAATTATTAAATTTGAAATTAAAAAGTGATTTAATTAATTTAATAATAAATTATTTAATTAACGTGAAAATGACCATTTTGGCCAATGTCTTGGATGTCGACGAAACCAGCTTTATCGGATCCGTAACGGTGAATTATTATAAGATTTCAAGTTTCGTAGCGATCAGACTTGTCGTTTGATTGTGCGGGCTTGAAACGCGTAGAAATCAATTTAATTGAATTCAATTGAAATAAGCTGATTTTAAAACTAACTTCTTTATACGATGGAATTAGGACTTAAAACCTGTTCCATTGAGTTTAAAAATATCAAAAACATCTATTTTGATATATGGGATGACCAACTTTCATTTCGGAAGCGAAACAGGCTTTTCGGGTCATTATTGTCAATTCAAATCAATTTGGGTGTTATTCATTCTTATCGGGCTTTGTTCGTATAAATAGACTTTGTTCCTCTAACCCTAGCTGTCTTTCAATCTATTCTGTATGTACATCAACTTCTGTCTGTTCCTTTCTTCAATGGCAGAAACCAATTTCAAATTACAAACCCTAAATCCAATTTCAAAACCAATTTCAAAATTCAAACTCTCCCAAACCTATCATATTATATACCAATTAGAAGCTCTCGATGAGCACAAGCTAGATCTGCTATTCGTTTTTCGATTTGGGTCTCTGTGTGTCCAGAATTTGAGGGATAAACCTCGGTCGTTCATATGTGCTCGTCGGATTGGACGGTGGATCTGCGTCTTGGAAGCGATCGGGGGTTGCGTTGTGTAAAGGAAGACCAGGGCTTTACATCAGTGGTGTTTGCTTGCTTCAGGGTGGCTGTGATTTCGCCATAAAATTCATGGGGTGGGCGGCGGCTAGGGTATGGGCGTGGTGATGTTTGGCTCGGTCGTGATGGCGCGTGGGGCTGGGAGGTGCGGCAGGCCAAGGGGAGTGTGATGGTGGCGCCTGATCAGGGTATAGGTCGCCGTGGCGGCGGGGATGGGTGGTCAACGACATTTGATGGTAGCGGACAATCTAGGTTCGAACAAGAGTTCGTGCGTTCTAGGGCTTAGGGACGAAGTTGATGTGGCCTGGTATCATACGTTTTCTTATTTTTATTTATTTTTATTAAAATTTGATTTCAATCTTCTAATATCCATAACTTTTGCATACGAGCTCAGATTCATGCGCGGTTTGTTTCATTGGGATCGTATCGAAATTTCGGACATTTTGGCGCTAGTTTGGACGAATTCTGAAACTGTTGAAATTTGGGCCTTATTTTTGATTTCAAATCAATTTGAAATCAAAGGTGAGTGTTTTAACACACTCACAACTACTAGATTATCTTATGTTAGTTAAATTGAACTTATGATGTGATTAGAATTTATTGGTTGATGTTTGGTATATTTAAATTATCATTCTAGTTAAATCTGACTTTTATTGAATTTAATTGCTATTTAATTTAATATTGAATTTTAAATTGCCTGTTATTACCTGTTATTGATGATCGGTCAATTGTTGTTATTTATTTGTTGATCTGAATGATGATTGTGATGGATGTTTGATTGTTGATATTGGATGACTGGATGTTATATTTATATTGTTATAACACTGCAAGTTCCCTTAGTTATTGTTAGAAAATCCCTATGGGTTGAAATGATACATACCCGAACGATCATATAGAATATGGGAAAATCGTTATGGGTTGAAATGATAAACCCAAGCGATTTTCATTGATTTGAAATTTTGTGATTGTGGGTTCAAATGAATTTTAAATCGCGGATTGAAATGATAAATATCTGTATCACTTGACCATAGGGTAGAAAATTATATACGGACACCGAATTGGTTAAATTAAATGATTTTTCAATCTTTAAATTTTGAATTCGGTTAATTGATATTTTGAAATAGAAATTGATTTATATAAACTGAATTATTTTCGAAAATCCAAGCGTTAATATTGAAATTGGAATTGATTTAATGAATTGTTTAAAGGATTTAAATTGGAATTTCAAAGTTGAATTGTCAAATATAAATGAATTTCATCGAAATTGAGTTATTGAAAATGTTTGAATATAACTTTGAAATCTATTTAATTTGAAGTGGTTTAAATTGATAATTCAAACATGGATTTGAAATTGATATTGATTAAATGGTTTTAAATGAGAATTTGAATTGAAAGACAAAAATTAGTTGTTGATTTGAAAGCTAGACATAGTCCAGATGTGTTGAAACGAAAGAAATAGTTCAATTTGATATTAATTTCATATTTATCATATTTAATATAAACTGTTTTAAAATATATTATTTTCAAATCCTAATTATTAAGATTTTCGAACTATTAAACTAATTTAAGCTATTTTAATCCATTTAAATTATTTTAATTTATTTTAATCTATATAATACAATTTAATCTATTTTAATCTATATTAACCCGATTAACCCATTTTTATATTATTTTAAATCTATTAAATCTATTTTAAAAACTATTTTAATCTATTTTTAAACTATTAAAAACTATTTTAATCTATTTTAAACCATCTAAACTATTTTCTAAAATTAAGGTTTGTAAAGTGGAAGTTTTATATTTAAATCCTTGAATTTTAAGGAGAATACGATTAAATGATGTTATAACCTAAGTTGGAATTTAAATGACATATTTGATTGAACATGATGATTTTTAAATGAGATTTTACCTATTTCGTAAGTATGATTTCGAAAGTAAATATGATTTCGGAAGTGATATAATTTCAAATGTGATATGTTTTCGAAAGTGAATATGTTTTCGAAGTGAATATGATTTCGAAAGGGGTTTTGAGTATATGATATTTTGATATCAATTATGAAACGGTTTTAGAAATTTAAAAGAACCATCTGGTGTGAAATAAGCGTTTGGTTGTTAAAGAGACCTGGATCAGATATTGTCATACTCTCTGCCAATACCGAAAACCACTTTAACTACTGTGTACGTGGTGGAGATTCCAGAATGAAGTAGGATGGTTTGGTGTACGATTTTGTATGAGGTATTTACATAACCCTGACTCCCATGAGTCAGCTTAGATGTGACTAAAACAGGAGCTATACCGGGCCAAGTGAGGTCGCACCTCCTATTGGGCACATTTCTTCGATACCATATTATGACTTTGTGATTGATTTGGTGGCTACTCCTCGATTTTGATTATGGGAGTGTGTTCCGAGGTGGGCGGTAGTAGCTGCTATGCGTTACCACCAGTCCGGGAGTGCAAATGGTAGAATCCTACCCTGGCATTGCCTCGAGTGCCGTGTTCACATGTCGTATCACGCCTTCCATGAGTTTGGTTTGTACCATACCTATGGTGTGCCCTTTGAGTAAACCTCACGGAGGAGCTTATGGTACTGTATAGACTATGGGAATATATAAAATGTGTTAATGGGGATATGGGTAACGCATTAACGCTATATTAATACTTTACATTACTGTAGACACTATTATAATAGCGTGTTGTACTATGTATGTAGATAGTTTAACGGATCCTTAGGAGATGGTAATCCCGAACATCTCCTAAGTTACTGCACTCACGTTAGACACTGGATAGGAGATGTCAAATCCCGTAAACATCTCTGACGCCATTACACTCATATTTATTTACTATTGAATTAACTTACATAAGATATTTTAGTTCTGACTTGAGTGTTTTGTCTTTTCAATTCGCTCGGGTCAGTCTGAGCTTTTCAGTGTATTGAAGACCTTATTTCTGGAGGATGAAGATGAAGATTTAGTATTATTATTATTTATTTTATTTACTCCACTAAATCATGTTGTTCGCTGCATTTATTTATTTATTTCTGTTGTATGTAACTCTGATCTGTATTATAAAGGTATAATCAAGTATTATTTGTAAATAGCTTCATGAACTGTTTATTTGATTATTATATTTTTTCACTCCGCTGTGAAATTTTGTGTTTTGTTTTCTTTCTTTTCTCTTCTTTTTCTTATTTACCCCATAACAATCCTCACTTTTGAATGGTTTGAGTTTGACTTGTGTGGTTTTTTGTCAATTTAAACCGTCCAAAAAGGTGGGTCGTTACACTTTAGGTGGTGGTGATCCTTTACAAGTGCCTAGGATTGACTTTGCCAAGCTTTGCAAGAATTGTTCGATTCTGGGAGGGAAGCCATTCTTGGGAACAGAATTAGCTATTAAAGTGCAAGATTGGATAGATACTTGTGAACACATTTCGAGGACATGGATGTGAAAGATGCTATGAAGAGGAAGCTTGCTTCAAGACAGCTACAGGGTCGAGCAATGAATTGGTGGAATATTGTTACCATTGCTACTCCAGAGGATTAGATTTCTTAGGATCAGTTTAAGGCTAGATTTGAGGAGAAGTTCATTCCTGTGGCTCAGAAGTCCATGCCGTTCTAGAAATTTGCTAAGTTGAAGTAAGGGGAGATGTCTGTTTCTGATTATGTGGCAGAAATTGATGCTTTGTCAAAGTATGGGATGTCTTTTATTAATACACCTTTGAAGAAGAATGAGAAGTTTATCATTGGACTGGACGACCACTTGGGAGAGAAGTTGGTGGACCACATTGAAGTTCATTTTGAGAAGTTGGTTGAGAAAGCACTTAGACATGAGTGTTTGCACCCGAAGAATAGCACTACTATTGTTTCTATTGTTGAGAATGAGGAACCAAAATCATATAGCACGGCGGTGGAGGTAAGAAGAAATGGAATAAAAAGAGGAAGCAACAATAACAAGGAAAAGGGGGTCAAAAAAGGATCAAGATGAAATTGTTTGCCATGATTACAAGGAGAAGGAGCATTATATTAAGGAACGCAAGGCTGTTAAGAAATGCTTCAACTGTAATAAGCCTGGGCATATTAAGAAGGATTGTCCAGAACCACCAAAGGGTAAACAGATTGTGAAGGCATATGCTTTAGATGCAGTCCCGACTTCATCTTGTGCTTCTACTGCTAAGGATAAGGGGAAAGGAGTCGTGGTGCAAGGTATGCTTTCCATTCTAAATGTTTCTGTTAGAGTTCATTTTGATACTAGAGCTTCGCATTCTTTCATCTGTGGTGATTTAGCATGCAGACTAGGTTTGGAACCCGAGATAGTAGACCGACCTTTGATTGAGACCAACCGTGTTGGGGGATCTACTAGTCTCTATATGATTTATCAAGGCTTAATGTTATCGAATCATGGACGTTCATTTGTATGTGATTTCTTTGTTCTTAATTTTGCTGGGTTCGGGATTTCTTTGGGAATGGACTGGCTTGAGAGGTATGCGGCTGTTGTGGATTGCGAGAAGCTAGAGGTGATAATTGGAAATGTGGAAAGGAGAACGGTAGTGATACGCTACTTAACAGAGGATGGGGTTTTGGTCAGCTTTCTATATTCGCTTGAGATTCCACGAGAAGGATTGTCATCTGTGCTTATCACTAGAGAGCACCTTGATGTCTTCGAGGAAGTGACAGGATTGCCGCCGCATAGAGAGATCGAGTTTCGGATCGACTTAGTGGATGGAGCAAGACCCATAGTGATGCCTTTGAGGCATATAGTACCCAGATAGCAGAAAGAGTTAGAGGTGCAAGTGGATGATCTATTGAAGAAAGGATTCATTCGGAGTAGCATATCCGAATGGGGCGCACCTATTCGCGACTAAGGCGGATGGTTCTTTGAGGTTATGTGTCGATTATCGTGAGATGAACAAGGTTATGAAGAAGAATAAGTATCCTCTTCCACGGATTGATGACTTGTTTGATCAGCTGCACGGTGCAAAGGTGTTTTCACAAATGGATTTGACAATGGGATTTCACCAGTTGAGAGTGGCTAAATAAAGTGTATCTATTACTGCATTTCAGACACCGCCGGGTTTCTACGAGTGGTTGGTGGTGCCTTTTGGATTGACCAACGCTCTGACATACTTTGTGGATCTTATGAATAGAGTCTTCAGAGATCAGTTGAACAAATTCGTGCTTGTGTTCATGGATGACATTTTGATTTACTCCCAGAACCGAGGAAGAGCACAAGATGCACTTGAGGATTGTGCTTGAGATTTGATAAAGCACAAGTTCAGAGCTAAGTTCTCTAATTGTCACCTGTGAAAGGAGGAAGTGAGATTCTTGGGTCATGTTGTGTCATGACAAGGAATAATAGTGGATCCCGCAAAGGTGGTAGCAATCCAAGGTTGGAACCAGCTCAAGAATGCTACGGATGTGAGAAGTTTCCTAGGATTGACAGGATATTATAGGCGTTTCATTAAGGACTTCTCAAAGATTTCAACACAGTTAACCAACTTGACCAAGAAGAATCAGAATTTTTGTAACATCCCACTATTTTGGACCATTCAAATTGACAATAAACCCACACATGTAGGACTCGAATACTTCAAAACAGTGGATTGTTAATTTAAATTTGGAAAAACTCAGCATATACAGTAAATAAATCAGTCACAGAATCACAGACACAGAGTAATACAATAATACGTAGCGGAATAAATAAATAGTAGTTCATGACTGTGCAGTTAAAGCGCTCGGTGGATTCAATGCGGTAGAGGTGCAAAAAGTCATAGCGGGGATGTAGCGAAGATATAGCGGGATATATCGGATTACTCTAAAATAGCATATAAATCCCATACTTGTTGTTTTTACAAATATATAGATAGTAATTATGTGAAAAATTAACATTCAATTGAATTATAATTAATACAAAAATAATTTTAAATAAAAATATGTGCAAATGTATTGTAAATGAATGTAAAACTGTTATATAACTTAATTTAATTTAGTAGAATATTAGAGTATTATCATTTCTAAACATATATCAAAAAATCAATGAAATTAATTAATTTCATAATTTTTATAGCGTATAAATATCATTTTTCAATCCAATTTTTTATAGAAGATATAGCGGAATATAGCGGAAATAACGCGATATAGCGGAAATAGCGGGGATTAAAGCGGAAAGGCTATATGTTGGGGATATATGGAAAAATCGTAGCGGTAGGAATCCGCTATAAGATATATCAGAGTTATAGCAGGGATATAGCGAGGCATTAACTGCACAGGTTCATGAAGCTACTATATAAACATTAGAGTTAGAAATAAAATACAACAGAATATCTCAATTACAGTGAAGACTCCAGTACAAATAGATGACCTCACCGAATGAATCAACTGGAAAAGCTGAAAGCTGAATCGATAGTTAGATCCCCAAACGAAGCTCCAAACTCCAAAGGTGGGTCTCAAATGCTGTATCACTCAGTCTGACCCGAGCGTAAAGCAAAACACAAAACACTCAAGTCAGGATTAACATTCTTATATCAATAAATCCAACTCAACTGAAATATCAACTGAAATACAAGTAACTTAAAGGATGTTTGGGATAACCATCCTATAAGGATCCGTGGAACTATCTACAATGTAGAAATATACACTATAACACCATGGTCATTTCAAATTAATTTATACTTCAAAACCAAAATATCATTTTCATTTCAAATATATCTATTTTCCAAAATAGTATATATAGGTTTAATAATTTATAAAGTAAAGTATTTATAATTTCCTCAAGTCTCACAAATCGATTCAAATCAACTCAAATTCCAAATTCAAATTTATTCAAAGCTCAATTCATCAATTCAATTCAGTTCTCAATAGACCATTTAAATTTTCAATATATTTCAAAGCTTTAATATTCAACATTTTCAAAGTTAAATTTAACAGTTTCATATAACTCTTGATTTAACTTCATTATTATTTAATCAGGGAACTTAATAAATTCAATATCATTTAACTAGCCTTAAATTACATTTTTACTAAATATTTCCTTAAATTTATTTAAACAAGAAATACTCATTAAATTACTTAAATCAAACCCAAGTTATAAATCATATCTTAAATCTCAATTTCAATAAGTTTCAAATCGGTTTAATTAAATAAAATTCTTTATTGAATACAATTTCAACTAAATTCAAATTATCTTCCCAACCTTAACTTATTCAAATTATTACCAAAATCTATTTTGAAATATAAATTTAAATACTTAACCATATTATATGTATTAAATAAATCTTAATTAAATTAAATATTATTATTAAATCTATATATATCATTACCATTTATATATAATAATTTAAGAATCAACATTTATTAAAACCATATATTTCTTTCCAAAACCATAGAATTTATTTTCAAAATATTTATATATGGACCAACGGTGTCTGTATATAATTTCCTATCATCTGGTCAATTGATACGGATATTTATCATTTCAATCCGTAATTTAAGTATATACGGGTAGATATCATTTCGACCCGTAATCCCAAATTCAATTCAAATGAAAATTGCTTGGGTCTATCATTTCAACCCATAACGATTTTCTCCTATTCTAAAATCCGTTCGGGTATGTATCATTTCAACCCATAGTGAATTCTATACTAACAGGGAACTTGCAGAGTGATAACAGCTATAATAATATATAACAGGCATATATCATCAATAACAATGTAATATAAACAACAGGATATGGTGTCATATCCCACAGGTGAACAATTACAGATAATAGCATCTATAACAATTTAAATAATTAGCAACAGCATATTTCAATTGTCTTTTCAATTGAAATCAAATTTAATAAATATAAGAACGTTAATCGTGAGTGATTGCTCATCTTTCGAGGCTAGAGAGATTTGACGATGGAATGAGTTACGGATCCAAGCACGAATTTCGAAGCAAAGCATGATGGACACAATTCAACGAACAAGGATGATAGATAAGGAATAGACGAAATCAAATCAGAACTGGATTGATGAAGATAAAAGGTATATATATAACTATATATAACTATTTACATACATAAATCATATTCTAAGTTCAAACACATTTTTATATTAAATCAATATTTATATTTAAAAGTCAATATTCAAGTTAAAGTCCATATAACTTAAAGGCAAAGATATCTTATATTTTCAAACAATACTTAATACATAAATAATTAAAACTCACGTTTACCATTCAACACATATATAAAGATCAACATGTATCCATAATACAGTTTGAAATAAATACTTATATATATACTTTGAAATCAACAATATATATCACTAACATCCAGGAAAATGGATATAAACCAATATACATACTGTCTGTATGAATATTTATAACTAACCTGGATATACTTAAATCTATATACTGTAAACAAAATAAGAACTAATAAAATTTATATATGTGTATATATACATACTGTAACTTCATAACTCATATATACATACTTTTGGTTTTATTAGAAGTCAAACAATGTACCTATCAAGTACAGCCCATATATATTCAAGTAATGTATATAACATATAAAACTGGTATAAACTTATACTCATCAAAACAGTAGATTCAATATATATATAAACTGGTATATAACCATACTGTGTCAGATGAACTAAAATATGCAGACCCAATTAATAGATATATATATGCAGGCATCTTATATATACAACTCTAATATATTAGATATATATACAATAAAATAGATATGCATACTACCTGAACAACACTTGAACTGTTATATTATAAGTATACTAATATATAGATTTTTCGAACATATCAATACATACCAACTCTAATATATATAAAGTTCTAGAATATATATATATATATATATATATATTTATAAAACAAACAAAAAGAACAAAACTTCCTTTATAATATACACTTACATAAACTTTTCATATATACAAAACACGTACAATGTTTACATTGTATATACATATATACAAACTATTACATATAATACTAACAAAACAATGCTGGTAAACAACCCTATACAATCAGTTTATACAAATAAATTTTTCACAAACAAAAGTGTATATATATATACAATAATATATAAATATGCGAATATAACTTAATATAGTATTATATAACCCATATATATAACTTATATATTATATGACAATAAATAAATATACTTGTATATTCATAAACAAACAAACCTTATTCGCAATCTATAACTAGTAATATATATACAACTCATAAAATCAAAATACTGTTTCATATCATATTCAAACCTTTATGAATAGTAGACTATAACAGCAAAATAATTAAGATATATATGCATACTCACAGCCAAAATGTTATATCATAAAACATAGACAAGCTAATATAAACCTATATCTATAAAACTAGCAGAAACTAATATATATATCTCAATAGATTACACATATAACTCATCAATACCTCTATAAAAAATAGAAGAGAGGGGCGGCCGGCTCGCTGCGAGAAGGAGGAGGAGCGAATAGAGGGTTGGTGGCTCGGCAATGAGCGAGAGTTGCCTGAGATGGGTGAGCAGTTCGGCTGTGCTCTGCGCTCGGGTTGCGAAGTGATTTCGAATCGGTGTGGTGGCGGAGGAAGGCCGGCTTGGGTTCGAGTTCGGAGGTTATGCGCGGCTGAGGAAGTGAGAGAGAGGGAGGGCCAGATTGGTTGGTGTAGCGGCTCGGGAAAGACGCTTGCTTGTGTGGAGGAGGGAGTTGGTCGCGAGAGGGAAATGCACGGTTTCGGTTTTAAGGGAAATGGGTTTTGAGAAATATGGAAGAGGAAGCAGGCTTGCAAAAAGAAGATGAATAGTACAGTAGGTATATCATTTGTTTTCAACAGCGACAGACGTTAGCAGCAATTTAAAAGTGACCAGTAGAATAAGGGAAGTCACGCACGCAAAATAGAAAATATAAATGCAGACAGCTGTAACCATCGAAGGCAATGGCTGTATGATTTGATGGGTAGATAATGAATGGGCACAAAAATTAAAAGGTTCAAAACGGATACCGGAAATGCAGCAAATTTGCCAGA
Organism: Allium fistulosum; assembly: GCA_030737815.1. Classification (NCBI taxonomy): domain Eukaryota; kingdom Viridiplantae; phylum Streptophyta; class Magnoliopsida; order Asparagales; family Amaryllidaceae; genus Allium; species Allium fistulosum. The sequence continues at coordinate 177,231,306 of CM060904.1, forward strand.
ATTAAGATGAACGAAGCAATAACAGATCAAATTTGGAAAAACGAAAGATGACGTCTCACTCAGAAGATGGTTTAGAAATTTATTGTGTAAAAATATTCAGTTTTGGAAAACATTTTATTATCATCACATATTAACTGATTTAAATTGAAATAAAATTTTACAAGAAAATAAACTTCAATATTATCAGATGAAAATTTACCAGTTGCTATGTTTAATTAGACGTAGTCCAAATATCAAATTTTTTTATTTTCAAATTTTTTTATTTAAAATTTCACAAAATCACAATTAATTATCTTATTAAAACCATTAAAAATTTCGGGTCGTTACACTTTTACTTGGGATGCTAGATGTGAGCATGCATTTGTGGTTCTGAAGGAGAGATTGACGAATGCACCTGTATTGGTTATTCCAAGTAGGAATGAGGAGATGATAGTATACACAGATGCTTGTGGTACTGGTCTTGGAGCCGTGTTGATGTAGAAAGGGAGAGTTGTCGCTTATGCTAGTCGACAGTTGAAACCGCATGAAAGGAATCATCCAACCCATGACTTAGAGTTGGAGGAGATTGTGTTTACTTTGAAGATGTAAAGGTTCTATTTGTTGGGAGAAAGATTTAAGCTATTCACGGACCATAAATCTTTGAAGTATCTTTTCTTTCAGAAGGATCTTAATCTTGACAGCAACGATGGTTAGAGTTTTTGGCCTCTTGTGACTTTGATATTTCCTACACTCCATGGAAAGGTAATACAGTGGCAGATGCACTAAGCAGAAGGCATGCTAGATTAGGAACTATGTTTTTTGAATGAAAGCATATGAAATATATAGCTGGATTTGATTTTAGGCCACATTGTTAGCTCAAGTATGAGATGTTGGCAAGTCCATCGATCAGACCTACTCTCTTAGAAAGGATTGGCACTAGTTAGAAGCAAGACTCTAAGCTAGTAGAGATAATGGAAATGATTGAGATGGGAGTGGAATCTGAAGATTTGAGGCAGTACGAGATTGACGAAGATGGTTGGCTTCGTAAGGGTAAGAGACTTGTTGTTCCGGATATTGATGAATTATAAGATGAAGTACAAAGGGAATGCCATCATTCCAGATTGACCATTCATCCTGGTGGTAATAAGATGTATAGAGACATGAAGATGACTTACTACTGAGAAGGTATGAAGAAGGATGTTGGAAAATTCATCTCGAAGTGTATGAATTGCTAGTTAGTGAAGGCTGAGCAGAAGAAGCCTAGTGGATTGCTACAACCACTAGATATTCCTGAATGGAAGTGGGAATAGATGTCTATGGATTTTATAGATGGATTGCTATGGACTAAAGCATGATATGATAGTATTTGGGTAGTGGTAGATCGATTGACCAAGAGTGCAAGATTCATACCTGTCAAGTCTACCAAAACGGCATCCAAGTTGGCAGAATGTATGTTAAGTGGATTGTTTGATTCCATGGTATACCAAAGAGTATTGTAAGCGATAGAGACCCATTATTTACCAGTGGATTCTGGCAGAGCTTCCAAGAGATTTTGGGAACCGAGATGCACTTAAGCACAGCTTATCATCCATGGACGAATGGCCAGACCCAGAGAGTGAAACGGATTTTGGAAGATCTTCTATAAGCTTGTATTATAGATTTTGGAGGATCTTGGAAAGATCATTTACATTTTGTAGAGTTTGCGTATAACAACGGTTATCAATCAAGTACTGGCATGGAACCATATGAAGCATTATATGGGCGACCTTCTAATTCGCCTTCATGTTGGTAGGAAGCAGGTGAGAAGTCGATACATCGACCAGAGATGATTAAAGAGACTTTGGAGAAGACAGAGATCATTCAGCAACAAATAAAGACCTATCAAGATCGTCAAAAGAGCTATGCAGACAAGAGAAGAAGAGATTTGGAATTCTCAGTTGGAGATATGGTATTTGTTAAGATTTCTCCTCTGAAGAATATTATTCAGCTTGGTAGGAAGGGAAAGTTAACACCCAGATTTGTTGGACCATTAGCAATTATCGAGAGAATCGGGAAATTGGCTTATAGAGTTGACCTACCTCCGAAGATGGTGGGTGTACACAATGTTTTTCATATCTCCTACCTATGGAAATTTGTGCATGACTCAGGTATCGTGGTATCACCAGATCGGTTGGAAGAAATAGAGACTGAGCCAGAAGTTTCAAGACCTCGTAAGCCGCTTCAAATCATTAGGAATGAGACGAAACAGCTTAGGAGGAAGGTAGTAGGTTAGTTAAGGTGCAATGGAGTGAGGATGATAGCGATTGTACAAAGGAGACTGAAGAGAGTATGAGGATGGCCTATCCAAAATTCTTCGAGTGGTAAGACTCATAGGTCATATCTACTTGCATTATTGTATCTTATAATATTAGAGTTTCGCATGCTAGGATAAGTTTTGTTTGCTATTGTTTGATTTGGCTGCTTAGTCGGATTGTTAGATAGTTGCTAGTGGTTAGTAGGCATGCGAGATAACCTTGGTTGCTTATGTTTGTTTAGGTATTTCGAAGGCGAAATTCCTAAATGGGGGGATGTAATGACCCTTATTTTTTTGGAGGATCATAAAATAATTTTATTTAATTCATTTGTAGTCATATGATTCTAATATTTTGAGATATGGTTCTTAGGGATGTTTTACACATCTATGATTTTTTCCCGAATTTCTATGCGATAATTTTTTCCCTAGAGATATTATTTTGGCTCTAACTCTTGATAGAAGCCGAAGTAGATTCTCTAATCTATTTCATTGATTCGGGATGGTGGTTTTCCATTCCATAGAGTGGTCATATAGGAAAATCGGATAAGTGGTTAGGAAGTTAAAGTGGTTTTAAGTTTTAAAATTTGCTGGTCAGAATTAGAAGGGGATTAATGGGCCGAATTAGTAAGCCTGTTAGTTTAATCGGGTTTGGCTATAAATATGAGGTGAGAGAGACCATTTGAAAGTTTGCCTCTCATTTGATATCAGCCTCAGACCCCAACTCCTCTCTAATTCTCCATTCATCTCATTGAATTTCTTCTCAAATAATTTCTAATTACAAATTAGAGGCTAGATCTTCAACGAGGAGCTTGATTTCATCATTTGAATTACATCTTCATCCGATTTTTCATTGTTCAGATCTTTCATATTTCATAGGGTTGGTAGATTTGGTGAGTGGTTATGATCTCTCGCTAGTCTATGATGGACTATATGTTGTAATTAGGTAATTATAGGTTAGAATTGTCAAATTAAGATATTAATTGATTAGACTTAGGTAATTTCAGATTTAGAAATCGTAGATTAACCTAATTAAACATGTAATTGGGATTAGATCATTAGTTGGTGACATTTGTATATATTTGGCTATGAAGTTCTATGTATTAGATTAGATCTATGCTAGAATTGTGATGGTAGATTGAATTGGATGATTTGTATGTTCATATTGGATGTAATTGGATGATTTGCTAAGTTTGATTCGCCGTATGTTTGAATTGCTTGCTATGCTTGATTCGTTTGCTAGTGTTGTGCATGTTTTAGGAATTAGATTGGTGATTCGGAGCATATCAAGAGCAAAGTTCGTCGGAATCACACGAAACTTGGAGGATAGGATTTGGACCACGGCGGGACGAAGCCTTGAAGATTTCACTTCATTTGGGGCTAATTATTTGGTTCAGCATCGATCCAAGCGATTTGGATCGGCACCGATCCAAATTACTCACTCCAAATGGTGTGAGATCCACAGGGGAGCTAGAACATGGTTTCTATAGTTGCTCTATGAAGTTGGATTGGAGGATAGGCCAAGTTTTGAAGATTGGATGGATCATCTTTGTTAGATCGACTATAGTGCATAGAAGAGAGATCTGAAGGCTAAGAGGGATGGCTAAGGGTCTATGGCATCTAAAGGGAGTGCACTAGAGGATGAAAGAGAAATGGAGCCAAAATTGGTAATGTATTTTGTTCAACGATGAGTTTTCTATCGGTTAGAAAATCATCGAAAAAATTTGTGATAAAAATAAACCGCAAGCGCACGGCGTACAATTTTAGTACGTGGTGAGTATGGGTCGAGCTGTAGTGAATTGAATTGATTTTCAGTCCTACTCAATCAAATTAACCAAGTAGTTTGAAATTGTTTTAAGCTAAAGAAAATGTAAAAACTGACTACAAGCAAGAGTGAATAAAAATATGAGAGTAGAGGGCAATTTAGAGGCAAATCCCTTTTCATGATTACATAAATCAACATAACGAAATTATGATCTCTCTTTTTGGTCATTTGTGAATTTAGTTGATGTGTTTATCATAAGTATGGTCTATTTGTGCTATTAATTAGCCCAACATAAACCATCAAACTTTAACACACCATCTAAACCACTTGTCAACTCTCATGAAAATGATAATCAAGTTAAAAATAAAATATATTCTAAGTATGATCTATATACTATTGATTAGTAATATAGACCATCAAATTTTGGTTCTAAAATCCACTTCATTACCAACATCATATGTAGATGAAGAGGTAATTTGTGTTTGTATTTGTTTAAGCATAGCCTAATTTGGTGTCTACAACATAGGCTATCAAATTCAAAGTTAAACAACAAAATTGTACCACACCCAAAAATTCCATTAAGCACAAAAAGAGATCATAAATTAGCAAATATGTTGAATCTACATGATTAAGAGAGCTTCATTACCCCTAAATGGAAGCGGTTTAGCTTCACATATTTGTTATTATTTCAACAAATGTAGATTGAAACATAGAACAAAAACAAAAGGAAAAAGAGAACTAACTAAATTGCATGTAAATAAATCTAATCTTACATAAAATAAAACTACACTAATTGCATAAAGTAAAGAATAATAACTAAAAGAGCATGAAATTAAATTGCATTAAAAAATTACATAAGAGTAAAAAGGATAAGAAGCCATGAAAGAGAGAAAGAGAGTTTATGATTACAATTTATGGCTACCACTAAACTAACTAGAAGGTGGTGCTAAGAGCTTCATTACATGAAACATAAGGTGCCTACCCCCAAATTGATGTACGAATGGTGACTTGAAAGGATTTTTGAAATTTGGTTTTAAACATGTAAAGACATCCAAATATGCTCATTTATTAAATAAAATTAGATTAAATATGGAAGTAAAAATATGCATATTTATGTGCACATCAAATACCCCCACACTTATCTTTTTATTCGTCCTCGAATAAAATAAAACTAAGATAAATCTGTTTTCATAGGAAACACAGTTACATTGAGCATATGCAACAAGCCGTTAAACCTCTAGGTGTCCCAAGTAGGACGAATGTTGTCTCGTGAGGGTTTTCAGCGGATAGTACCCATAAAATCCAAACGCAACTTGAAAAATTCATAAATGCAAGATTTATTTACAAAGAGATGAATGCAAGTTTCAGAAAATATTTATAAATGAAGAATTTACTTTTAAATTGACACGAATAAGTTAAATATAAGTTCTGGTCATTGTCAAGAAATTTAAGTCCTTTTACTTGTTCAAATTTCCAATAAAAATTAAGTTATCATCACAATTAGACTCTAGTTTGGCTAGTTGTTTCGGTTGATAACATAGTGCAACTATGAAATGGATCCTTGGTTGATTTTCAAAGTTTGCAAAGTGGTATTTATATTTCTTTTGCATAACAAGTCAAATCAAATAAGTGAAAATAGTGCTTAGATTTCAATTGCTTATTCTCTCTTTATTTGAAAATTTTATTGATATTAACAATATTTATATATGCCTAACTCAGAAAACTGAGGCCAAATATACCACCCATGCACTACCTTGCGGGCTTATGTGAGGGGAACACATGGCATGGCAAGTGTACACACAAGTATGTACACTTATCGACTGTAGGCATTTATTAATGAAATACTTTTTATATACATACACCTAACTCGGATAAACTGAGGCTAGATATACCGATCCTTTCGGGCTTATGTGAGAAGGGTACAGAGCATGGTGAGTGTACACAATAGTGTGTACACCTATCGACTATAGGTGTTAATAAAATAAAATATATACATATATACAAAAAAAATTGTTTGTTTTTCTTTGTTCTTTTGTTTTTGGTTTTTTGAAGAGAGGGTTTTGAAACATCATCTTAGCACCACTTACCTTAGAAGATTTAAAATGTTATCGTCTTTACTTTAAATCAACCACTCTTTTAAACAAAGATTACAATTAGGATATATTTCATAATTAACACCCATGAACTTTCCTATATACTAGTTAAACCATCGTTACTTGTAATCAAACTTAATTTTTATTTTTATTGAGACAAATAAATTTTCAAAGATTTCAATTTAGTAACCAAAATCCTATATTTATACTATAGTGTTTCTTCAGAAAATAAATCCAAATGCTAAAAAGAAAATTTCTTTCGAGATTTTTAGTTTTTTTAGTTTTGAGTTTTGGAAAGAAAATGAAAAAAATAAACCATGAAAAATAAAAATGAAGATGAGACTCCCCCACCCCACCACACTTAATTTTGACTATGTCCCCACAGTCAACCCAAGTGAAAGGAGAAAAATAAAAATAAAAATATGACCTATGTTTACATGGAAATGAAACGATTATTATTTACGCGACATCAGAAAATATACCGTTAAAGAGTAAATGAAACGGTCTTCCAAAGACCAATTCATTTGTCTCGTCAAGTATGAGAGAGATAGCTTAAGCACAGAAAAACCAAACCAAAAAAGATTTCAAAGTTGAATGTTGATTTGGAAAAACGAATGTCGTTTTATTAAAAATCGTATGAGTTGTTTTATTTTCGATGGTTTTTGGGGTAGATAGAACAATTAGTTGAAGTTCAAGTTTATTTTTACCGAATTTAAATTCAAACTCATCATTGACAAATTCTTCAAAATTATTGATTTTAAAATGGTGATTTAAATCTACCCCTTCAGAATTCGAAAACTCGTCTTCGAAAAGTCCAAAAAAATTTCTTCTTCCTTTGTTGGATTATTCACAACTTCATTGCATGTATCATGTTCAAAATCTAAAGTTGTTTTATTTAATTTTTCAAAATTGGAAAAAGGAAGATCAAATTTTAAATTTGGTTCTAAACTCTTAAAAGAATTGAAATCAAACTCAATTACCACATTTTCAACAACTTCATTAAGGTTGTCGTTTTCAATTTTCAAAAGCTGTTATTTGAAAATCGTCAATTTTGGTAAAAGGTGGATTATCACTTGACTCGTTACACGTTGAGAGTTGATTTGTTTCTTACGTTGTTTCATGTATGTTTCAAACAACAAATCTATGTGATCTTTCTGAATTTCTTCCAATTTCCAAACAATCAAATTCATAATTGTTAACTTGAGAATTTTCAATTTGAAATTGTTGAGAGTAAAAATTTCACCATGATTGAAACTATTCTCATTACCAAAATCATTTAAAAAGTGTTCACATTTCCATTTTGACTTTGAAATTCATTTTGGAGTTCAAAGTTGTATTGGCATGAGTTATAATCGAAATCATTTGAATTTTGAAGTGAATTCAAATTTTGATCATTTTGAAATCCTTGACTTGAGTTATTGCATAGATTACTCAAATTATTTATCATTTGATTTCATTGTTCAAGTAAAGACCAAATCGTTTCAAAACTATTTTCAAGAATTTAGGGTTGGTCATCATTTTGAAAACTTTGTGGTGCAAAATCCAAATTGTTTATACAAGAGTTTTCATTAAGATATCCATAAGAATTTGGCGTGAAATTATATGGATTATATTGATTTTTACAATTATTGTAAAATTCTTGCGAGTAGGGAAATTCAGACATTTTCAAGAATGTTTTTTAATATAAAAAAGTATTACCAAAAGGAATTTATTTTTCAAAAGGTAATTTGATTTTTTTTTTTGGATTTTTGATTTTGATTGAAAAATTTCAAAGGAAAGGATTTAAAAACTAAGTTAAGTAAAATGTGCAATTTTTCTAGTTATGGATTTTGTTTTTTTTAAATATGCATGAACTAATGCAACTAAATGAATGCAAGGACTTAATTACAATTTTTTTGTCCTTAGTAGCTCCTAATCCAAAATTCTATAATCACACTTTATCTTAATCCCACAAAATAGTTCTTAGTCAGGTAACTGACATGAGTTATCGGTGCACCATGAATCACCGTAGCAATGCAACTGAAGGTTAAGTACCTTCAGAGAAACAATCGTTATAACATTTACGAATCATCGTAATATTTATAACCGATTATTGCTCTGCCATAGCCTAGGCATCAAGAAATAATATTTTTCAAAGAAGGCAACTTGTCAAGATACAATTAAGCCCTAGATGAGCTCGTGACTCCTTTAAGTCTGAAGTCTAACCGTTATTATTAGTCAAATTCTAGGATGAAATGCAATTCGTGGGCCAAGAAAGGGGTAATGAAATCCCCCACCTTATGTGGATTTGGGTGTTGTCCTTAAAAAGAAAAATAAGATGATATGAATGCAAAACAGAAATTAAACATGATTTAAACAATGCAACTACGAATGGATTTTTGTTTTTGTTCTAGAAATTTTTTAAAATGCAGCAACCAACAATGCAAAGCAAAATTAAAAACAATAGATAAGGGCACGATACCAGAGCGTGCATAATTATTAGCAAATTATTTTAAAGCGGCAATATTTTTTTATATAAGCAAGCAAAACAGTTTATTTTGGCAAGCGGGCCTTCTCCTTTTCTGCTTTTGCAACCTGAAATTAAAAACAAGATATATATAGTTTTTTATTTTATTTTTTGTTAAGAAGAGATTAAAACAAATGAAAAAACAAAATAAATGAAACTAAAACAATTGAAAACAACTTGTTGTTTGTTTTTTTAATTTGGAAAGAAACTTAAAAAGATAACAAAAAAACTTTTTTTCTTTTTCTTTTTTTACTAAGGCCCGGTCCAATTAAAACCGTGTTCCTAAACAAAAGATGAGAGAAAATAAAATTCACGACCAAACACAAAATCAGATTCATGAATCTATAAAGTACCACATTCTCAACCAAAAATCAAAATTCCAAAATCAACTACTGTTATTAAGATTATGGTATGGCTCTTGTTTTGGCTTCGTTGTTCGGTTGAGATGATTTGGTGATCGCCGATTTGGGTTTCGAGGTGAAGAGTTGGTCTTGGTGTTGCTGATGAGGTTAGACCAGATGGGAAATGCTACAATTGCAATTGGGGATTTTTTATGGTTGTTGGGTTTTGTACAGGTGGGTTAGGTGGTTCGGAGAGGTGCAAGTGTGATGTAGAGGGAGGGTTGTAACTTGATTGTAGTGGCAGAAGTTGGTGATGGTCGAAGTAGGGAGGTTTGAAATGGATGAGGCAGAAGTGGCTGAAGCAGTTGTTTGTACTGGAGGCAGTGCTGTACAGGGAATGAGCAGTTACTGGTGATGTAAGGTAGTGAAGAGGTGGTTGAGGCAATTGAAGTGGTTGAGAGGGGGGTGACTGTAGAAGGCAGTAGATGGATGGTTTGCAGCAATATGAAGAATAAGGTTGTGGTATATGTGATGTGAAGGCAGTGGTGAGTTTGTTGACAGTGGAGTGGTAGTTGCAGTGTGCACTTGATGGTAGGTGTGAACAAAGATGAGGTACATGTTGGTAATTGTATGACTCGTGGTAGTTAAATGTGATGGATGATGGAGTGGGATGGGAGATTGTAGAAGTGATGATGGTTGCTGATATTGCTGGTTAATCGATGGAAGTGGCAATGTTATATGATGTATATGGCAGCAATTTGAGTTGAAGCACTGGTGGCAGTATGATGGAGGAGTGAAGTAGCAGGCAAATGTATAGGGTTGATGAGTATGTTTGAAGTATTTGGTATGTGCACACTGGAAATGTATCAGTGTAAATGTAACAGTGGAAGTTAAGGTAGTGATGTATGATTGTTTGAAGTGTTTGGTATGTGCACACTGGAAATGTATCATTTTAAATGTATAAGTGTATGTTTTGTAGTGATGGCAAGCAGAGCGGGTTGTGATCAGTGATGCCAAGGTGGTGGCTGGTAGGCAGAGGGGAAGGATGGATGCAGTGCAGGTGAAGGCAGAATTTAACGACCCGCAAATTTCTAATAATTCTATTTGTTTAATATATTTAATTGACATTTTATGAAATTTTAAAACAATAAATTTTGAAATAAAAATTTTATATTTGGAATACATCTATTTTAACATAGCAACTGGTAAATTTTTATCTGATAATATCGAAGTTTATTTTATTGTGTAATTTTATTTAAATTCAAATCAGTTAATATTTGATGATAATAAAATGTCTTCCAAACCTGAATACTTTTATACAATAAATTTGTAAATTATCTTCTGAGTAAGACGTCATATTTCATTTCGTCAAATTTGGACTTATATTGCTCCGTTTATCTTATTTCTGACATTTTTACAGCATTTCGGTACCGATATCGACTTTTGATCGGATGATCGTACCACTGATATCTGTATACCGTTTTGATCGTCTCATTATGCTGATCTCCACAATATATTTATTTGTGTATTTCGAAGTTCGGTACTCGACGAAATCGATATAACGATTAATTGTACCGATACCCAATTCTAACTTTTTGGTTTCTTTGTGCCTTTTTAATTTCAACCGTACAAAACCTACAGCCATCTGTTTCGTATTCCCAGAAATTTATTGCCAATTTTATTTTTCCCTAGTTTCAATCTATAATCCCTTGTTTCTCTCAGTATCTTCATTATTCGTTCTCTCTGCCTTTCGTTTCTATGCATTCTTTTGAAAGAAAAAAAAGTAAGTGACAACTCATTTTTTTCCATACTTGAGCTTGAATGTATACATTGTCCAAATGCTCATCGTTCTTCCAAAAAACCACGCCGGCCTCCACTTCTCGCCTCTGCCCAACTAGCGCCCCTCCATCTCGCTCGACCCGGCGGCCACATCTCCTCCTTTTTCCGCCTATCTCCACCTCAGCCGTTCTTCCTCGCCTCCTTCCACCTCACCGCAATGGCCGAGCCAATGCCTCCCTTCCACCTTTCACGCACGTCAGTTCCATCCAAAAACTCGAACTCATCAGCTTCGGGTCGAGCAAATTTTTCTATGAAGTATATACTTATACGTGACTATTCTTTGATATATATAAAGTTTATATATATATTACAGAAGTATGATTTGTTTTCTGTTTGTATAACTGAAGTAAAGGTGTTATATGTTTATATTAGTTTTATATATATAGGTAAATGAATTATTGACATATATATTGTGAGAAATGCGGATTATGGATTTTAAGGCTAGAATTAACACTAGAGGGGGGTGAATAGTGTTTTAAGGAATTACTAATTCTTTTTGAGTTTATATTAATTTGAACACAAATGTATGCAATACTCAGACACAGATATGATCACAGAATCAAACACAGATGCAAATATAAAGTAAAAGCAATAAAGGAAAGAACACACCGGATTTTATACTGGTTCGGAGTTACCCTACATCCAGTCCCGCAACACAAGTACGGATTTCCTTTCAAAATCAATTCTTACAATTACCCCCTCGATTTCAAGGCCACGAGGTACACCACTCCAGATTCACAATCTTCTGGGTAGAGATACTTGATTTTATGGGCAACAAGTTCACCCAATTGATTTCCTACGCTACAATCACACCTTCTCTCACTTGATTGATTTTCCAAGCTACAATCACACCTTTTCTTTCTCGATTTATTACAAAGAAGCCTATAACTCTGAATAGCACTGGGATCTTGTTGAGATAGTGATAGAGAATCAAACCAGAGATGATCTAGTTAGATTCAATGGAGATTTCGGCAGAGTAATAGTAAAAACGTATATAAAGAAATGTGGAAGAAGAAGAGAAGTGAAATCAAAATTATGAATGTAAATTCGTTTAAAACATCCCCTATTTATAGTAGAACAACAGCTATGTCCATTCGGGAAAGGATATGACGAATAGACACTTCTTTTGAAATTCAAACTTTTGAAATAAACTGCCATCATGTCGACATGGGTACCTAGGGGTTGTCGACAAGCCTAAGGTATTTTTGATAATTTGTTTTTTCCTTTTGAAAATAACTTCTATCTTATATTAAAACTATTTTAAACTTTATAAATATACTATAGTTAAAATACATAAATAAGTATAGAGAATAATATTTTGGTATATATAAAATTTTACTATAATTTCATATTTAAATCTTAAATATAAATATTAAAAGTTAAGTACATTATAATTAAAGATAGTTTAAAACCAAGGATAATTTTGATATTGAAAATAAAGATTATTTTGAGGCTAAAAGTATTTAAAACCAGGATAGATGTTTTTGACTTAAAAAGGAAGGTTTTGAAATCATTTTGAAAACAAGATATAATTTTGTAAAACATTTGAATAAAAGTTAGTGGATACAAAACGATGTTCCACTAGATTTTTCGTAGGTTCCATCCTACTTAGGGTTCCATCCCTTTAACAGGCTCGAAGTGGATTCCATTCCACGAATAAAATGGATTTTAAGATGTCAGTGCTTTTCTAGGAGTTTTAACATAATTCTAGACTCGATACTTGTCTTGTACTATTGAAATCTTGAACTCTTGATATCTTGATACTCATGAGTCTTGAATCTTGATGTCTTCAATCTTGAGTCTCTATACTGTACAGTCTTCATTCTTAGTACCTGCATGTTTATATCCTGCATATACATATATATCTAAACTATAATGTTAGTATTTATATTTTATAACAAGTCCTAAGGTTGTTGTCATCAAAACCATTCTTTTCAAGGACTAACATATATATCTTTAGGCTTCTTTGTTTTCTTGTTTTACATTTTACTGTAAAGTGAATGTGTTTTATTTTATATGGTGGCTGAAGCTTTTTAATTTTATTTTGAGTGCTACAGTGCATATGTATAATTTAGTTTTAAGCTTGCTGTTATGTGATCATATATTATAGTCTGTTGATTTTATAAATATATTTTCCATATTATAGATTTTATTATCTGTTGTGAGTTCAAATATATATATGAAAGTACGGTACATATACATGTGTATACAATATAAGTTTTGTACGTGCTTTATATATATAAAAGGTTTATGTAAGTATATATGTTGTGTATGTGTTTTGTTTTGTATATATAAGTTTATATAAGTAGTTATTTTATATTATGTTTGTTGATTCTTTTCAATGTCAGTTGATGGGTATATTTTAAATTTTATTATATACGACAGCTTGTATACAGCTATAGTTTGATGTTGTTTTGTATGGATAGGTCGGCCTGCATATTCTCTGTACTTTGTTTTGTATACCACATATATTTTGTATGCAGCAAAATTTATAAAAAATTGATATGTATAGATCTTCATTTTTTTTTAAATTAAATATTGAATCTATATAGTTATATATATGGGTAAGTTTAATTTTACAATTGATGTTTATTTATATGTGAATATATATATATATATATATATATATATATTTATGTATATATTTGATATGATGGGTCTGCTATATATATGAATTATACAAGTTCATATCATTTTGTTGTCTGCATATATAAGTATATATGAACGGCGTGTAGTGTTTTGCTTTTTTTTCCAATGCATATAAAATTTTATATTGTATATATGATTCCTGTACTGTTTTGTTTATGGATTTCGATTTTATTATATCATGTTGTGGTTTGATTTTAAGTAAGATATACATGAGTCAACATGTTTAATTTTAAACTATATCTATATTGATATTTCAAAAAAATTGTTTTAAAGTTGAAACTGGATATTGATTTCTATGTATACATTATTTTGGTTTTAAATTTACATATAGAGACTTTGTTTTATGTGTTTTAATTTAAAACAATGAGTTTTGAAATACATGTATATATATTTTATTAATAAATGTTGAAATTAGAATATGATTTTGTATATATATATATACAATTTTATATGTTATATCTATATCAATTCACTTATACCATTTATCATCATCGATCCAGTTCTGATTTGATTTCGTCAATTCCTTATCTATTAGCTTGCCCGTCGAATCTGTATCCATCTAGCTTTGCTTTGGATTTCGTGCTTGGATTCGTAACTTATCTCAGTCTCCTTCATCTCTAACCTCGAAAGGTGAGCAATCACTCATGGTTAACGTTCTTATATTTATTAAATTTAATTTCAATTGAAACGACAATTGAAATATGTTGCTGTTAGTTATTTACATTGCTATATATATGCTATTATTTGTATCTGTTCACCTGTGACATATGACACCATTATCTGTTATTTATATTGATGATATATGCCTGTTATATTATTTTCATATCTGTTATCACTCTGCAAGTTCCCTGTTAGTATAGAATTCCCTATGGGTTGAAATGATACATACCCGAACGATCTGTAGAATAGGAGAAAATCCTTATGGGTTGAAATGATAAACCCAAGCGATTTTCATTGAATTGAATTTGGGATTGCGGGTTGAAAAGATATATACCCGTATATATATTTAAATTGCGGATTGAAATGATAAATATCCATATCACTTGACCATAGGATAGAAAATTATATACAAACAACGTTGGTCTATATATAAATATTTTGAAAATGATTTCTATGGTTTTGGAAAGAAGTATATGGTTTATTAAATATTGATTTTTAAGATATTAATTATAAATGTATTTTATAAAGTTTAAAATTTAGATTTTCTAAAATTATATGTTTTGAAAATTGTATAGTTATAAGTTAATTTTGTAATTATAAATTTTAAGAGTTTATTTACAAATTTTTCTATTTTTTTAAAAAAGATATATATATATAGTTTAATATTTAATATTGTTTAAGTACTTATTTAAAATTTATATTTTTAAATATAGAGTTTATAATGATTTTTATAAATTCAGGTTGGAAAGAGGAATAGAAATTGGGTTGATATTATATTTATTTAAGAATTATACTTAAATAAGTTTGATTTGAAATTTATTAAAATTGAAATTTTAATGATATGATTTTTATAACTTGGATTTGATTAAAAGTGACTTAAATGAATATTTCATATTTATATAAATTTAAATGGGATATTTTGTTTATTTAAAATTTGTAAAATGAAGTTGTATTTAGATGTTAATGAAATGATTAAGTAAATATTTCAAAACTAAATAATAATGAAGTTAAATTTGGATATAAATGAAATTTTCAAATTTAGTTTGAAATGTGGAATATTTAAAGCTTTGAAATATATTGAAATTGAAATGGTATATTTTGTGGGTCAAATCGGTAATTGAAATCGATATAATTTGAAATGGTTTATTGAGAAACTAAATTGAGTTGAAATTGATGAATTAAGATTGAATTAAATTTGAATTTTGGGAAGTCGAGTTGATTTGAATCGATTTGTGAAATTTGAGGAAGCTATTTTATTATATAAAGTATTTTAAACTATATTTAAACTATTTTATATTTCACTTTATAAATTATTTTAATATAAACTATTTTATATAAATCATTTTCAATATAAATTATTTTAATATAAACTATTTTAATATACTAACTATTTTATTTTAAACTATTTTAACTTATAACTATTTATATAAACTATTTTTTTTATAAACTATTTATTATATATACTATTTCTAATATCTAAACTGTTTAAAAGAAAGTGTTATGATTTCCAAAGTGCTAGGATTTCAAATTGTTGTGATTTCCAAGTGTTATAATTTCAAGTGTTTGGTTTGGAAAGTGTTATGACTTTGAAAGTGTTATGATTTTGGAAATGAATATTATTTTAAGTGAGAAATGATATCGTATTGATATGGTTTTGAAATGGGAAATGATATTTTGGTTTTGAAGTATAAACTATTTTGAAATGACCGCGGTGTTATAATAACGATTGGTTGTTAAAGAGACCGGGATCGGATATTGTCATACTCTCTGCCAATACCGAAAACCACTTTAACAACTGTGTACGCGGTGGAGATTCCAAAATGAAGTAGTATGGTGGCGACGTTCTTGAGGTATATACGTGGACCCAACTCTCGTGAGTTGGCATAAGGTGGCTAAAACAGGAGCGATTCTCGGGCCAATGAGGTAGCTCCTCTGATCGGACACACCCCTTCGATACCATTCTATTACTTTGTGATTGATTGGGTGCACCCCTCGGATTTTTTTGGGAGTGTGGCTCGAGGTGGGCTGTAGTGACTACTATGCGTTACCACCAGCCCGGATGCGTAATTGGTATATCTACCCTGGCATTGCCTAGTTGTGCCGTGTCACCTACCCTAGCACGCCTTCTACGAGTTTGTTTTGTACCATACCTATGGAGTGCCCTCTGATAAGCCCAGTTTACGGGAAGTTACGGTACTGTATAGACTATGGGAATATATAAAATGTGTTAAGGGGGATATGGGTAACGCCTTAATGCTATTTTAATAGTTTACTTTACTTTAGACATATTATAATAGCGTATATTACTACATAGTAAGTAGTTCCACGGATCCTTAAAGGATGGTTATCCCAAACATCCTTTGAGTTACTTGTATTTCAATTGATATTTAACTTGAGTTGGATTTATTGATATAAGAATGTTAATCCTGACTCGAGTGTTTTGTGTTTTGCTTTACGCTCGGGTCAGACTGAGTGGCACAGCATTTGAGACTCACCTTTGGAATTGGAGCTTCGCTTGGAGATCCATCCATCTATCCAGCTTGCAGTTATTCAGTTGCCTCCTGTGATATTTCGATCTTGTATTTGACTATTGTATTGAGACTTCTATTGTATTCGAGACTTCTGTTGTATCTTGTTTTAACTCTGTTATATATATGGTAGCTTCATGAACTACTACTCATTTGTTTCCGCTGCTTATTATTGTATTACTCTGTGTCTGTGATTCTGTGATTATTTATTTATTGTATATGCTGAGATTTGCCAAATTTAAATTAACAATCTGATATTTTGAGCAATTCAAGTCCGACATGTATGGATGCAAATGGTTGAAAATTTCGGGCTGTTACACAGAAAGAAGTGGTTGATAAGTAGAGTTGTAGTTGATGGAGGGGTGGTAGGCTGATGCTTTGGTATTGCACTGTTGTATGACTATTGATGGAGTTATAGTTGAAAAGTAGTGGTATGATGTTGTTTGGTCTGTGCAAGTTGTGACGAAGTTTGCTCTGTGTAGTGTTGCTATGTGTAGTGGCATCAAAGTTTGATGGAGGATTGGGATTAGATGGGGAGTTATGTGGTGGTTGTGTATGGATGTCAGCAGTGATGCAGCAGTGAAGGCAGTTTATGGCGATAGAAGTGTTGATGTATATGGTGGATATGGTGACAGAAGTGTTATGGGCAGGTTCGTATGAATGGACTATAAGAGGGATGAATGAAGTATGGCAGTGTTGTTGGTATGGCTGTGAAGTATGGTGTTGTTTTATGGTGAATGGTGGTGAAGTTTGAAAAAGCATGTTAGGCAGTGAAGTTTGAAGTTTGATGTGCAGTGAAATTTGATGATGAGGGGAACAGTTGAGGTAGTGAATATGCAGCAGTGTATATGTGCACAGTGCATAGTTTAAAAAAAATAAAAATGTAAATGTGAAATGCAAATTTAAAATTAATAAAAAAAAATTTGTTTTGAAATTTTGTATGTTTTTTTAAATAGTAAAACAACAAGCACACAAATCAAATGAAAGCAAAAATCACACAAACACACTTTTTTTTAAATGCAACTCAACACACAAAATGAAAACACGCTAAAATCAAAAAAAAAATGATTCGAAGAATAAAATTAAAATCAAATATATTCCCAGGCATTGGCACCAAAAACTTATTTAACGATGAGTTTCCTATCAGATAGAAATTCGCCGAAAAATTTTGTGATAAAAATAAACCACAAGCGCACAGCGTACAATTTTAGTATGCAGCAAGTACGGGTCAATCCACAGTGAAATGAATTGATTTTTAATCCTACTCAATCAAATTAACGAAGGAGTTTGAAATTATTTTAAGCTAAAGAAAATGTAAACACTAACTACAAGCAATATTAAATAAAAATATGAGAGTAGAGGGAAATTTAGAGGCAAATCCCTTCTCATGATCACATAAGTCAACATAATGAAATTATGATCTCTCGTTTTGGTCATTTGTGAATTTAGTTGATGTGTTTATCATAAGTATGGTCTATTTGTGCTATTAGTTAGCCCAAAATAAACCATTAAACTTTAACACACCATCTAAACCACTTGTCAACTCTCATGAAAATGATAATCAAGTTAAAAATAAAATATATTCTAAGCATGATCTATTTACTATTGATTAGTAAGATAGACCATCAAATTTTGATTCTAAAATTCACTTCATTACCAACATCATATGTAGATAAAGAGGTAATTTGTGTTTATGTTTGTTTAAGCATAACCTATTTGGTGTCAACAACATAGGCTATCAAATTCAAAGTTAAACAACAAAATTTTACCACATCCAAAAATTCCATTAAGTACAAAAAGAAATCATAAATTAGCAAATATGTTGAATCTACATGATTAAGAGAGCTTCATTACCCCTAAATTGAAGTGGTTTAGCTTCTCATATTTGTTATCATTTCAACAAATGTAGATTAAAACATAGAACAAAAACAAAAGGAAAAGGAGAACTAACTAAATTGCATGTAAATAAATCTAATCTACTTGCATAAAATAAAACTACACTAACTGCATAAAGTAAAGAACAATAATTAAAAGATCATGAAATTAAGTTGCATAAAAAAAAGAGTAAAAAAGGCTAAGAAGCCATGAAAGAGAGAAAGAGAGTTTATGATTACAATTTATGGCTACCACTAAGCTAACTAGAAGGTGGTACTAAGAGCTTCATTACATGAAATATAAGGGGTATTTATAAATGCCTAAAACCCTAATCCATATTTTAGGGTGCTACCCAAAATGCCCCTTAGGAAGTGTGGTCACCAAGTTATCATTATCATGTAATTAATCTTCCATTAAATGTGCATGTGCTTTTAATCTCGACTAACATGTGCATTACCTCCTAATTAAAGATCATGGTAAGTGGGTAGGTGGGGTCCTCCATGTTGAATGAATTGATTTATTTCCATCTTCATTTGCTTTATAACTCTTATGCATGCATATTTCCATGAAGCCTCTTCCATCTTTCATCCAATTTCTTACAAATAAAAATAAAATGTGCAAATAAATATTCTGAAAATTAATATATGCACAAAATTACAATTTTACCCCCAAATTGATGTACGAATTATGATTTGAAAGCATTTTGAAATTTGGTTTAAAACATGTAAAACCACCCAACTATGCTCATTTATTAAATAAAAGTAGATTAAATATGAAAGTAAAAATATGCACATTTATATGCACATCATATTTGGATCGGCAATTGGATCGAATTGGTACCGATCCAAATAGGGGGCTTTGTTTGATGTGGGATCCGGGGGAAAAGTCCTCGGGTCATATAGGATAATGCTAGAAGTTGTGGCTCGTTGATTGCTTCTACAGTTTGGAAGTTATATCATGATGAAGTTTCCGCTCTTTGGTCAGGGGATCGGATAAGAAGTAGGATCAAAGGAGTTGATAGACAGCTTGGGATGGAACGAGGCTGTGGTATAATGGACTGGGTTAAGTGGCAGGACTCGTGCCTAGAAATGGATTGGAGTTGTGAAAGCTCTGAAGATTAGGGAGTGCCAAGGAATCATTGATAACTCGGAGTGTTCTGGTTGTGTTCAAGCAGGGGTACTATATGCGGGGGCACCTAAGAGCTATAGCGCCAGTCGTGTATCCTAGACTGCTCCAAGAGGACCTAGTGTCAGATGGTACGGAGGTACTGTAAGAGACAACCATGTGCGATTTTGGACCTAAAAGTACGAGGGAACACAATCGAGAACCAGGATTTCCATTAGTCTCTGGCAAGCAAGGACGAGACCATACGAGTTATCATATATTCAATTCTTTAGAAGATGAAAGCTAGGTTTTGGTTAATGGATGCTATGGTTGTTATGGTTGCCATGTTTGCTATTTCTCTTGGGTAAGCTATCATCTATAGGAATGTTGGAGAAGGGATTGGGAATAGGGTCAATGGAGGAGGCTGCTTAGATTCTTCTATCTTGTTCTGTTACAGTATCCTATTGTTGTTTATTTGAGTAGCATATTATATCTTATTATTATGTGCTAACTCTTTGGTTGTAGGGACAGGTCAGGCATGGATTTTTGTGCCTATCTAGTACCATATTTTCCAATATAGCCTTTGATAGTCATTTACCACTCACACTAGACTGTTGTCTGATCCAAGATTTTATGTTTCCTCTTATCATCTTGGGTACTCTTAAATGAGTGGACTAGATAACAGGTTTGGAGTCGCAGTTGTTGTACGAAGACGAGCTTAGAGAAGCTATGGCGTATTACTCTATAATTGTAGTTTCTGTTGTCTGTTTCTATGTACTCTGAGGATGTAGCGAGGAAATGTTGTACTGAGATATTATGACATTTAGTGGAGATGTTATTCTCATTTGTTATGGCTCACTATATTCTGTTGTATATTTTTATATCACATTTTATCCATGCGCTGTGTGAGATGCAACAGGTTTTCTGCTTTAAATTTCAACCTTGGTGATCGTTCCATATCAGCCTGGCACGGTTACAGCACTCTTTTAGGTCATTGATATGCGGGTGGTATGGGCTGGTCGTCACAAGAACTAACTAATACTTTGAATTTTACAGGTATCCATCCACATCCAAAAGGCGATAGTTTTTCAAGGGCGGTTTCTACAATTTATGCCACCCCGGTTGAGGACAGGGACATCAAATTCTAGTAACCGATGAATGGTTATCTCCGTTTGGGCTATTAGAAGAAGGTCGTAGCATCGAGCTTCAAGGAAGCGCTGCACCACCAAGAAATGTGGCGGAATAAGAAGGCGACAGCAATAGCCTTGTCGCGCCCTCAGTCATGCGGGCTCAGGACAGCGTCGAATAGCGTGAAATTAGAGGTGGTGAAACCAACAAGCCTAGCGATGCTGGTCTGGACAGTGCGCCTATGGTCGAACCATCATAAGGCACGCAATCTCACACGTCCACAAGAAGAGGAAAAAAGCTCCATATAAACTTTGTAGGAGAAAAACCGCTAAAGAGCCAGAGTTCATCATCACCTTAGTTGATGAAGAGTCCTCTTCTCAATATTTAGAAAGCTCAATGGAAGAGTTCTCGAATCTCCCGATCCCTGATGATATCATGACTTATGACTTCCCCAACATCAGTATTGGGGGGCTCAATTCTCCCATCAGGAGTGTTGACGACATTCCTCCCACTAGTAAAGGGGAGAAAACTTCTATGAGCAAGGCTACAGTAACTAGTCTGTCGAGAGAACACTAGAACACTCACAATCACGTGCACTTCACTGCACGATTTTTGTCTTTCTTTTGTTCGATGGTCACTTATACACTCTTGTTTGCTTTGCAGGTGCTATGTCTCAATCCCGTGCCTTTGATCACTTGAGGGGCTCCTCAACACAGTATTGATCCAGTCACGGTCCATAATCAGGTAGGCATTGAGAGAGGGATGACAGCCGGGAAAGAAGTCGTCGTTTGAGGGAGTCTTCATCTTCTAAACGTAAGTCCCAATTCAATCATATCATCAGGAAGTTCAGCCCAATCATCCTATATATAGCGGCGATCAAACTTCTTTCCATGCTCCTCAAATTATTGTGCCGCCTGAGAAGTACTCTGGTTCATCTGGTTCCAGATAGTCCCGCGACCGTAAGTTGAGAAAATGCCCAATCATTGCTTCTGAACCGGCTTTGCCTACTGCAGCTCTTAAGGCTTCCACAGTAGAAACTTTGGCCAAACTTAAGGTCAATTTTCCAAAAATTTGCTTCAATGGGCTAAAATTCCTTCCTTCCATTCATACAATCCTAGAAAGTGCTAAAGCGAGTTTCCTTACATGCCTCAATGTCATTTTTATGCAACACGTAGCATTCCAACATCTAGCCGAAAAAATCTTCGAGGTGATTATCGAGAGACAACATCAATCAATCATCTCAAGCTAAAGGCGATCCATGATAAATATATAATTAAAAATCAAGACAATGAGATCTCGAAGTTGACAGCGAAGCTAACCGCGGCAGAAAAGAGTGCAAAAGAAACATCTGAGGCGGTTAGTCATCTAGAAGTGGCTCACAAAAAGGAGCTGGATGCTGCCCTCAGTTGCAGCGGTATGCTTGCTTTGGAAAAAGATACACTGCAAAAGGAGAAAAACATTCTGGCCCACCGCATTGAGGAACTCGAAGAACTCCTTAAAAAGAGAAGGAAGAGAAACTCTAAGCGCAGGAGTAGTCGCAAAGATATTGCGAAGAGGCCGTTGAAGCCCGGGGATTAAAAATTAAGCTTGACGAGAAACTCGCTCAAATTGAAGTCCTCAAGGAAAAGGAAAGAGAAGCAGGCCGCAACGAGGTTAGAGAGCAGATCAAGGCCCATTTGAAGATGCCAAAGAAGCTGGTCGAAATGAGATTAAGAACATGTTTCGATCCTCTGATCATTGAATATAATGCTAAAGTCCTAATCCATGGCGATCTGAGTTTCCTTGGAGAGGTCTATCTTGAATCTCTCACCAAGTCTTGGGAATACATTGTTGAAATGAAGAAGAAAGCCCTCGGTGAAGCTGATTAGATGAAGAGAAGCTGGTACGGAAGATTCTTCATGGGGATGAACCTTTAGACCTTGCTGCTGCGAGACTCTGATACTTAGATATTTTAGCACCCTCCGACAAAGGGAAAAACGTTGCTGAGTCTTCGGAGTCCGATCCCAAAGGTCACCCTTCACTTCAAATAGCTAGAGCGTCATTTTCCCTTGGCCCGGGTTAGGATTTGAGAAATGATCTAGACAGACCCAGCTATCAATCAAAGGTGCTGACTCCTATTCTAGAGGGGAGCACTCCGGCAATAACTGAAAGTCAGCCGTACACAGGCATCCTGCCTTATTCTCCATTATTCAAGAGATTTTGTTCCTCATGCCCAATAGTCATGGGCTTATTTTGTTGTTTCCGTGAATCTGCAGGTCCTTCGAGTCCTAGCCAAACTCTAGGAAAAGGTGCCGCTGTGGAGCAACAATCAACATCTATTGAAATTTCAGCGGCAAGCGACATTCTAGGGCCCGACACTTAGGTTATCAGGGCACTTGATGATGAAAAAGCCAATGACCCACCGTTGCCAAATGAATCAGACGACGTCGTGATCACTGGTGCCTCCGAACAACTGATAAGCTCAACCTGAAGGAGCGCATCAAAAGAGAGGAGTTATTGAAGAAAAAAGCTAAGGTTGAACCTGTTGATGTGGACATTGACGATCCAGATCTCGTCCCACTGCAAGTCATTCCACCCAGCGGGTCTGTTCTCGAAGAACTCTCTCCAACCTCAGAAATCTCTCCTGCCAAGGCCGGCAAAGAATTGAAAACAAAAATAGACGGAAGCTCGAGTGGCACCACTTCCGGAAAATCCAAAAGAGAAAACGGGCAAAAGAGATAGCCGTCACTTCGGCTTAGTTTGTACATAGCTTGTATAGTTGTTTTTCTTTTTGTTGGTCGTAATTGTGCAGATACGGCCCCCTTTTTTAAATAAACTTGTACTACAATTTCCAAGTTTAATGCATAAATAAAAGTACTTTATTTTTTGTCGAACTCTTATGTGAATTTTTATTTAAGTAGTCAAGCTATTAATTTTCCATTCAACGTACTTGTAATTTGTTGCTCGTTGATTATGATGATAATTTATTAATTATATCCCAATGCCTCCATGCGGTCGTTGCCTTGAGCCAAACACCGGGCTCGAGCCCAAGTGGTATGCTGTTGGATTCAACGATTTGAATGATTATACTCCTGCCCGCGGTCTCGGGTTACTGGAGTTAGATAATGGACGGTCGAACTCCATCCTTAGCGAGTTTATATTGTTCCTGTCGGTTTCAAGTTTGAGTTTATTGTGTAGTGAGTGGTCGAACCGCACTTATCTATCTGTTTATACTCACATCCACACTCTTGGGATAAGAATTAGTTGGCAGGTGGTTGGATCGCACCCAATTCGTGTTTATACTCCAGTCCATGCTCTGGGGACTTAGAGTTATTTTAGAAAATAGTCGGACCGTGCTTTCCTTAATTATTTGATTTGCCCCCGAGTTTGGGGTTTAACTTAGCAAGCGATCGGTTGTATCACGATCGCTTTTAACTCATGTCTGTCCCATCGTTTAGTAGGATTAATTTGGTTATCAGATGGTGAAGTCACATCCATTCCTCATTAGGTATTCCGTCCATTGGGTTGCGAGCAAGAATCATCAAATGAACGGTAGGACCATGCTCATTTTGTTAAGTTCAATCATGAACTTATGTAATCGGCTGGTTACGAACTCTGGGAACCTGCTCGGATATGTCAATATTAGTTGGTTGGGTATCGTAACTAATAAGTAATGCTACAACAATCACAGATATGATGGAAATTTCAAACTTTATTTGCCAAATGGAAAGAAATGACATAATTTGTCTCATTACATATCGAGAAAATCATATGCTAAAGCAAAATTGAAAATTGAATACAACTAAACAAGAAATAATAAACTAAGTGAAATAGCATCATAAATGTTGATTATTCCATGCACTTGGGAGTGTGATGCCATCGAAAGTCGCTAGCTTGAAAGTTCCTTCTCCAAGCCTCTGTTCAATGACATACGGTCCTTCCCAAGTGGGATTCATGTGCGATAGGGCAGGAAATACCTGTTCCAAGACGAGATTTCCGATTTCAATGGTTCTCGGTCCAACTTTAGTATTGTAGTATCGGGCGACTCGGTGTCAATGTGTAGCTGCCCTCAAATTAGCTTCTTCGCGCTTCTCATCTACAAAGTCTAGAGATTCCAAGAGGAGATCTCTATTCGTTTTGGGATCGTAATATGTCACTCGATGAGAAGGGACTTCGAGTTCAACAGGAATGATAGTTTCAGAGTCGTAAGCAATGGCGAATGGAGTATAGTCAACTGCATACTTGTGGGTAGTTCTATAAGCCCATAATGTTGTTGGGAGTTTATCCACCCACTTGCCACTAGCCTTTTCCAAACGCTTCTTCAGAATGGACTCTATGATTTTGTTTACAGCTTCAACTTGTCCATTTGCTTGAGGGTGAGCAACTACCGCAAATCTATTTTCAATATGATGCCAACGACAGAAGTTTTTGAATTCAGCACTGTCGAATTGAGTCCTATTGTCAGTTACAATGGTTCGTGGAAGGCCAAAACGACAGGTGATGTTCCGGACGATGAAGTTGATTACTTTCTTTGTCATGATCGTGGCTAAAGGTTTTGCTTTGGCCTATTTGGTGAAGTAATCAACCGCGACGATGGCATACCCACACTTCCTTTAGAGATTGGTAAGAAACCGATAAGCAAACGGCCATGGACTAACCATTTTTTTAATTTCTGTCGGCGGAGCTCTCGGAACTTTTTCATACATCTGGCACTTGTCACATCGCCTAGCGTAATCAGCAGCATCTCGGTGGACAGTCGGCCAATAATACCTATAATGGAGTATTTTCTTTGCTAGGATTTGCCCTCCAGTATGATCACCACATTCTCCTTTATGAACATCCCTTAGGACTCGTTTTATTTCATCATGAGTGATACACTAGAGCAAGGGAATGGAAAAACCCTTTCTATACATAACTCCTTCCTGAAAGATATACCGTGAAACTTTGCGAAGAACTTATCGCCTTTCATTCCTCCATTCGAGAAGGACTCCCTGCAGCAAATAGTCTTTAATCGGAGTCATCCACGACTCTTTCTCAGGCTCCAACCCTAGTACCCAGTCGATTTCCATCAGTTTATGCTTGGAGTGTCTAGTACTTCGAATGGACCCCAAGCCCATCTGTTGTGCATCTGCAATGCTAGAAAACTTTGTCAATGAGTTAGCCTCTTTGTTTTGATTTTTGGGAATGTGCATGATGTCATAATACTTAAAGCTAGTCAATAGTTCTTGGACTTGGATAAGGTATGGGGCGAGTCATTGTCCTTTAGATTGGTAATCGGAGTCCTAATGGCTGATCGGTGTAAACATTGATGGGATGAGCCTGAAAATGGGGGCGGAGCATTTTCCAAGCAATCAATAAGCAGTATGTCAATTTCTTTATCTTCAGAAAATTCCTTTCAGCTCCTGTTAACCACTTGCTAACATAATAGATTGGTATCTAGATTCGATTCTCCTCGTGAAGCAATGCGACACTTATAGCATGTACCGACACGGCCAAGTAGATATACAAGTCTTCATGATCCA
Source organism: Allium fistulosum (assembly GCA_030737815.1). Taxonomy (NCBI): domain Eukaryota; kingdom Viridiplantae; phylum Streptophyta; class Magnoliopsida; order Asparagales; family Amaryllidaceae; genus Allium; species Allium fistulosum. The sequence continues at coordinate 177,257,564 of CM060904.1, forward strand.
CCGGCTTTGACAAGGTAGTAGGCCTCTCTAAATGATTCACCAAAGCTCGGAATGCATCTTCACAATCATGTCCATTCAAAGTTCCTTTTCCCTCTTCTAATCAAATCAAAGAAAGGAATGTGTTTATCGATGGCTCTGGAAATAAATCGACTTAGGGAAACAACCTTCCCATTTTGACTCTGTACTTGCTTGATGGTCTTCGACACTTGAATGTTGTGAACTGCTTGAATCTTCTCGAGATTAGCTTCAGTTCTGCGAACATTGACGATGAAACCCAAGAACTTTCCTAATGCAACGCTAAAAGAATAGTTTAGAGGATTGGTCCTCATTTTGTAATATTGGAGAATATCAGACATTTCTAATAAGTCCCTAATGTGGTCGCATGATCGTTGTGACTTTACGAGCATATCATCCACGTATACCTCCACCGTTTTTCTAATTTGATCTTTAAGCATTCTATTGACTAGGTTTTGATAGGTTGCTCCAGCATTCTTCAATCTAAATGGCATTACCACATAGCAATACAATCCAACATCGATAATGAAGCTGGTGTGCTCCTAATCGGGAATATGCATCGGGATTTGGTTATATCTAGAGTACGCATCCATGAAAGGCAGCAATTTATGTCCTGAGGTTGAGTACTAACTGGTCGATCCTTGGAAAGGAGAAACTATCCTTCAGGCATGCCTTGTTCAAGTTCGAGTAATCAACGCATGTCTGTCATTTTCCGTTTCCCTTTCTCACAAGTACAGGATTAGACACCCACTTAGGGCAGAGGGCAATGTGAATAAACCCATTGCCTTTGAGTATATCACCTCCTCTTTAAGATTAGCAGATCTCTCCGAATCAATGCCATGCCTTTTCTGTTTCACAAGGACATGCCTCGGGCCGATATTCAATGTGTGGCTCGTAATGGCAGGCTAGATCCCACACATCTCAGAATGAGTCCAAGCGAACACATCAAGATTCGCTTGTAGAAAACCAGCAAGTTCTTTCATCATCGAGGGGCTGAGCTGTGATCCGATCTTTAGGACCCGTGATGGATTGCCATGGCTAATTGTGATGTCAATTGTCAATTCAGCTGGTGGAACCTTGGTCTCTTTGAGCTCCTCCTCATCATCCCTTAGATCTGTCTTTATAGAACCGACTGTGGCGTCTAAGCCAAGGCCCAAGCGTTAATTGTCAATCTTTGGTGGTTTGGATGCAGAGAGACTTGTCCATACCCTTACCTTTCCCTTCCGTTGAGCGTCTCTCAATTTAGCCACATAGCAGGCACGTCCAGTCACCTGATCACCATACACAACTCCAACACCATTATCGGTTGGGAACTTCAAAGTCAAACACCATGGGTCTAGAGCTACCTGGAATTCAGCTAGGGCTAGTTGGCCCAGAAAAGCATTGTATGGAGATCCAACATCCAAGACAACAAATGGCAAAATATGCACTCTCCTACGGTCACCTTCTCCCAACTCCTTGGGCAATTCGACATCTGCGACAGTTTCGGTCGCAGCACCGTTAAAGACATGAATGTGGGCTTTAGACGGTTTCAAGTCCTTGGCTTCCATCCTCATCTGATCATAAGTCTTTTTGAAAATTATATTTACGGGACTTCCATAATCAACCAAAATACTTCTTACTAAGGTGGGGTTGATCATGGCCGAAATGACCATTGGGTCGATCGTTGGTGCCTCCACCTTGTTTGCATCTCTGTTTCTAAACACAATGCCATCTGTCATTGCACGTTGCTATTTTGCCGAAGTTCCATCTTCTGTACTTGAACAACATTCAAAATTCATATGCTTGATCATGCTAGCATAGCGCTCCATCTCATGCCAGCTCTTATCAACTGGATGCGGTCCTCCAACTATTGCATTGATCACTAATCTTCCACCAGTCTGTGCGGGCTCCTTGGCCCAGTGTGAAGCTTGTCCTTGGTTGGGGTCGGATGTTCCCTGGCCGTCTGCAGGGCTTTAATAAACTACTGTAACTTTCTTTCCCGAATTAGTTTCTCAATAATATCCTATAGATGCCTACATTCATTTGTATTATGACCATTGCATTCGTGGAACCGGCAATATTTTCTAGTTTGTTTCTACTTCTCCGTCAATTCTTTCAGAGGTGGCTTCCTATATTGCATGGTGTTGCATTAGACAAGTAAACGTTCTCTAGAGATGTATACAGTGGTGTGTAGGTATCATACATTAGAATTCTAGGCTTTCCTCTTTCAGAATCCCTCTTTCGCTCACGGTTCTGATCACTGCCTTTCTTTTGCTGATTTGGTTTATTCTGGACATTCACTTGAACTTGCTCGAAACTCTCCCAGACCGTTTCTGCTATGTTACTACGCATTTCTTCTCCACTTGGTCCCACAACATTCTTCTTCCTAGAGCATCTAGCTTTCTCTTTCCTCAAATACCGAGCTGCTTTTGCATAGAAACGTTCTAATGTTGTGGGTAGTTTGCCTGCTAACCAATCGACAAAGTCAGATTCTGGATCAATCCCTCTCTTTACCGCCATCAATATTGAATGGTCAGTCGGATTACTGATTTCTGTGATAGTTGCATGAATCTCTCCAAATAATCTTTCAATGATTCTCCCAGAGCCTGGATCATGCTCGATAAGGACATCACATCTTTGGGGTGAGTTGCATGCATTCAGAACTACTCCATAAACTTTGTGGCTAAATCGTCAAATCTAGAGATTGACCATGGTGGTAATCTCGTAAACCGCATTATTGTTATACCCGAGAAAGTAATAGGAAAACATCTACATTTTTTGCATCATCGGCTCCTGCAGAATCCATCAGCCATTCATATCTCATGATATGCTGCATGGGGTTGGTTTTTCCCTCGTAGGCAGTCATCAACGACATACTGAACCTCCTTAGATACTCTGCATGTAGGATACTGTCGGTGAACGGAGTATGGCTTCTCGAGATCCCCCAATCATCATTGGCCAAGCATTGGCTCTCTTACTAGCTGGCTAACCATAGCCGACAAGTCCGACGTTTGGATGGTTGGAGCCAAGCGGTGGTCGTGCTCCACCTCACGTGAATGGTCTGGTCGATGTCCACGGGCCGTTCCATGTCTTCTTGGCTCAATATCCTCTCGATGTATATCACGTACGTTCACTTTATCACCATTTCGAGGAGGTAATTAGTCTACATCTATCTGAACTCCAACATCCAAAGCAATTGCAGTAGCTCCAGCTTGTGCTCCAACATGAAGAGGCAAGCCTCCCCCTCTTGAGGAGGGATCGGCCTCGATCCCTATAGAGGGACCGGAACCAATCGGTCTCGGCAAGCCTTGTTGGTTTGCATACTGATGTCCAAAAGATTCGGCATGATATCGTCAGTTCAACGATGACTGTGTCTGTGTTAATCATTTGATGAACTAGAACTCTCCGATGTTAAATAAGGGGTTGGCTCCCTCCTAGCTTTTCCGCATTATTGATCTCTGAGTTGATTCATTGGGTTGATATTGGCCTGAATCTGCCGGTTCAATTATTGGCGGTTATCCACTAGCTCTTCCATCAGATTTTGGAAATCAGCTCTTGTGATGGAATTAGCCAGATTCTGGACATCAACTGGATTCGCAGCATTCATATCCACCGGTAGATTGCTCGGGCCTCCTTGCTGGATGCTAGCGTTCTCATTTCCTGCTACGTTTTGAGAAGTAGACCTGGTGTTCCTAACCATTGTTGATAGCTTTCCTTAGATTTTTGCAAATCTGAATAGAATGAATAAGCTTCATGGAGATAATTATGGATCCCTTCGTGGGATTTATGCAATCCAGTAGCAATAAAGGGATTCAAATATAGGTGAGAATCTTCTTTCTCAGTGAAAGCACCAAAATATTTGCACCAAAAGTTGGCACAAACACCCAATAGAAGTTTTGAAGAGAAATAAATGAATAATATAAAATGAAAATAGAGGAAATAAGCAATTAAATAGTAGAAAAACAAAGTGATAACATGAACACAACGATTTATAGTGGTTCGGCGTTGTTTGCCAACATTCACTTTGGATAGATAGCTTTATTAATCACTTTGTAAACTGAGTACAATAGAGATCGGATGAAAATCCTTAGTTATAATAGAGTATAAAGCAACTAGCAGTATAAAAGTCTCAAAAATGAACAAACAAGCCTATATTTATAGAGGAAGACAGCGAAATATCTCCTTGAAAATTTGAAAAAAGGATCTCCTAAACCATATGGATCCATAAGAGGGATCGCATGGCCCAAATCCCAAGGAATATGGATCGATGATGATTCCTATTTTGGATGAATTTGGGGGTGCGATCCCTATGGGAGCTTTACCATGTTGTAATATAATTAGCCTCCAAGTTTCATGCCAATTAGATTAGTAGAACTTGAGTTATTGCTCGATCTTAGTTGCAACATGTTATGCATCCTGATCCTAGCTGATCCCTATAGAGGGAAGAGGGCCGATCCCTCTTGCTTCATCCTTTTGAGGTGTGATCCCTAGAGTTGGCTCCCTAGAGTCTTCAAATCTTGCTTATAGAATTTCATATACATTGGACTTATGGATCTTGAGATATTGGTTGTTTACCATTGACTTGCATTTGTTTTCCTAAAATATGTCGATCCCTATGCTAGAGAATGATTATAGCTGATCCCTCCTTTATGTTGAACTATATTCCATACTCTGAACATTCTGCATTTCATATCTCTCAATTCTGTTCAACCACGGCTTCTATTACCATCGGTACTTGAACTTCTGGACCCCACGATCATCGCTCTGGACTCACTGGTCTTAATGACAGTTGAATATATCTTGTCCGATCGGTCGAATATAGCCAGGTCGAAATATCGGATAACAACATCGTTTTCAATGTTCCAATTTAAGATGTATCGAAACTAGATATCGATACATCCTTTGAGACTCGAATGCGTAATGCTCTCCAAATGTTGGGCAATGTATTACTCATGGATGGTGGGGGCACTAAGCGGTTACATACTGATAGTTATTGGATAACTATGGAATGACCCACTCGATAGTTTTTTGTTGGTAAATATAACTAATGTCAAATAGAAAATGTCAATGTAACAATATTAGATAATTCACTTGACTTGAAAATACTATCAAGCTTCAACGTGGAAACTCCACTTTGATTATAATTGAATCATGGCATGAAATCCATGCAGTAACTATAATTGGTTGGGTGGAAGCATTGGAAGTGAAACACCATTCAATAGAAGATTCGTCTCCTTAGTTATACAAGATTAGTATCACGGTCAGCCAAAGTCAATTCAAAGTCAAAGCTCTGGCCAGAGTAGTTCAATCAATAATGTTTGTTATTATTGAACTAAAGATTTTGTATTTGGACTAAAAAAAGTTGAATATGGATGATATTAGAATTTTGACCATTACCAAATTTTATAAGTCCTAATGTGATATAGTTTTGACGAAGAGAATTGGTCTAAATAATTGTCACTACTAGGTATTAAAATAAGTAAAATTGAATTTGCCAAAGTTATGTAAGTGATAAATTTGGCCATAATGCCACACCACTAGCTAAGGTGACATGTGAACATTAATATTTGAATTGTTCGATATTAATCATTGACCAAATTTACACATAAAAGTCACACAATCGAAAAGTTGAATACTCTGACCACCACCTGATTTAATTATTTATAATTGTTATAAATTAATTAAATAAATTAATATTTATAAAATATTAATCATGAAATTTTATTTGATTTTTGTTAAAAATAGAGCGTGTATAAAAGTTTTATACACATGTACAATATACGATATCGATGTGCATTTAAATTATATTTAAATGCGTATTTATTTAATCAAGCTTGAAGCAGTTTGGAGACCCAAATATTGACAAGAATGGCCTGCCGTAGGGGTAGGAGAAAAGGGTTGAATAATGGTTTGAAATAACAAGAAAAAATAGTGGATCCAAGATCCACTTTTAACTCCTTTAACCCTCGACTATTTAAATGCCTTTAATCCTAATGTTTCTAATCTCTAATTTTTGCTCCTTCTTCATCTATTTATGGTCGACCATACCCAATTCCATCCTCCACGTTTCCAAGTAATTAGAACACAAATTTAAATAAAAATAGTATGTCAGTAGTTGGCTCTTCAGTCTGGTAGCTCTCTTTAGAAGTTTTAGATACATATTCAAGGAGTCAACTGATTCAACATTTTAACATGTTACATCTAGGCCATAGTAAGGTAATGATTTTATTTAAATTCATATATATATATATATATCATGTCATTATAATGCTTTAGACTGTATATATACTATCACAGATCCACGTATGTATGTGTTATCAACATTGGATGAGAACACACACACACAGACACATATATATTAGAATATAAAATGTATGCTAGTAAAATGGCGACCTCAAAAACACTTCCCGAAACCCTAGGTGAGAAAGATAATGATGACAGTGGTGGTTGGAAGGAGGTTAAAAGGAAGGGGAAATAGACTTTGGTGGAGGCTGTTAAGTGGAACAATAAACCTAACAACATTGCTTTAGACACTAACCACAAATTGTGCGTTGAGGCTTTAGGCAATAAGATTGAAATTAAGGACAAAGTTGATTTCTGTGAACTGATTTCTGATGGTAAGGAGTCTTATCAGATGATCGACGACGAGGACTATGAAGAAGCTAGCGCCATGTGGAAGAACTCAATTTATACCTATATGGTACGAAAAATACCATACTTTGTATATTTTAATGCCCACATTAAGAGAGTTTGAAACTCTAAGGGTGCATAGGATGTAATTCTTGGAGATAACGGGTTTTATTTGATTAAATTTGAAGGTGAAGATGATTATGAACGCATTCTTAAAAGAGGTCCATGGTTCATGGATAGCAAGTTGATTTTCATGAGGAAATGGGAAGTTGATTTCAATTTCGAAAGAGCTATGCTTATGTCTTATTCTATTTGGATCAAATTTAATAACCTAAACTAGCTCTTTGGAATGTGAGATGCAACAGTAAGCTAGCAAGTTTAATTGGAATATCTCCTGATATTGATGAAAATACCAGACTTCACTACAACAATCTGACCTTTTAATAGTGTTTTAAAATCACTTAAAATGATATTACAGCGTATTTATAAACACTGGAAAACAACATGTTATAATATGTCTAGCTAAAACCGTAAAATTATTAAAAATGCTAAAAAGTAACCTATCATAGCTTTTCTGCTACCATCTTTGACTATTTCTAACATATTATCAATATAATTAACTTCTATAGCGTTTCTCATGTTGCCATTGAGTTTTTTCATAGCTTTTTAAAACGTTATAGTATTTTAATATGTTTTGACAAGGCCTATTTTTCGAGCATTTTTAAAATGCTGTAGTAAGTTAAAGTTCTCCCTTCTCTATTTTTTATATCATTTTTAAAGTACTTAGATTATTTTTTATAGCATATTCATGTTACATACATTTCCGCTTCCATTTGCATTTCTACTACGCTTATTACAGCATATATTATAATAATTATCACATTATAATGTATGTAATGTAACAGATTCATGGACCAAACCACAATATATATCCATAATATATCATAAACAAAGAATTAAGCATACAAATACTTGTAACCAAAAACAATATTGCATAAAAGCGTACAAAACAATACATACAACCGTGCTAACCAAAAATGAAGATGCATGAGCATTGCTACAAAATAATACATTATAATTTTAACATGACTGATTTTTGAAGAAGAAAGAGGGGTCAAGCATACTTCTGCCTGCCTTGTCCGCCTTTTAACATGTAGTCTATCCCTAGAAACATCATACATCACCTGTCAAAGAGAAAATTGTCATCATATTCCTACAATACTCATCCGACCCTAGGCTAGATGGTCAAAAACTTAATTGTTATGCTCTTGATATGCTTGTTGGTGGAACATGATTACTAATCAATATGACACCAAAATCTTTGTGGATAAAATAGGTTTAAGAACCTTGTTCTTGCTTATGTATGTTATTTAATACAGTATTTGTTATAACAATAATCGTACCATTTTCTTGTAGTGACTTTATTATTTATATTGTCGTATGAACTTATTTAATTTTTATAAAACCTGGTTAATCTTTAGAAACTTGGTTAACTTATTTATATTTTTATTAAACTTAATAAATTCATTATAGACTTAGTTAATTTATTTAAATTGTTATTGAATATAGTTAATTTTTATAAACTTATTTGTTATAGAACACGGTTAATTTTTGTAAAACTTAGTTAAATTTTACAAACTTAATTAACTTAATCAAATGTTTATAAAATTTGGTTAACATTTATAAAAATTAGTTAAATACTATTAACTTGGTTCTTTTTACAAACTTAGTAAAAAAATTAAGACTAATTAATTTTTATAAAATTAGTTAATTTTATAAACTTATTTATTTTTTATAAAACTTAAATTTTACAAAATATGGCATCAATATCCAACGAATTTAGTTTTTTTTGCAAAGTTCTACTGCAAATTAAACTATTTTGAATAAAATAAATTCAAGAACTTTATACTTGCTTATGTATGTTATTCTATTTTGTTTAACAATAAATATACAATTTTCCTGTAGTGACTATTATTATTTATACCATTAATTTTTATGAACTTGTCTAATTTTTATAAAACTGGTTTATTTTTATTAACTTTTTTATTTTTTAACTTAGTTAGCATTTACAAAACTTGATTAACTTAGTTAAAGTATTTAAATTTTATAAAATTTTGTTAATACTTGAAAAAATATTTAATTTTTATAAAACTCGATTAACTTAGTTAAATGTTTATATAACTTAGCTAATTTTTATAAATTTATCTATAACAAAATATATTTTATGGTAGCATACACATTTAAATGCATATAGCAAAACAAAATATCTATAACAAAATATACCTTTTATTAGCAACATTAGCTAGCAATCTTCCATATAGCAAAACAATGTATTGTGTTCCTATCAAAATAGTATTATCCAGCTTGCACATATGTATTGTATGTGGTAAGTTATATCAAAAAAGCTTGAGCATTAATTTGTTTCTGCTCAAAATAAAATTAGAAACTAATAAGACCATGTGCATTATATATGAGTTTCACTGTCTAGCATATCAAATTAAATTATGAAATCTATTCAGCCCTAAAGCTTTATGCACTTTTATTTCAATTAAATTGCACTAAACTTTTCATATCTTAAACATAACTATATAACTAAAGGATTGAAAATAGAATACATACCTCATGTTTTGCCTGTAAAGAAATCAACTAAACCATGCAATAACATCCTGGCAAAAAAACTCTTGATAGATTCAAAAAAATCCACTATGGAGCACTTTTCCATTAACCCATCCATAGACAACTCTAGGGAGTTCACTTTGGTTGATTCAGACATCCCTCCATTACTTCTTCAACCTTGACTCATTTCCTCTTTTGGCTCCTCCACTGGGTTAGCCCTTCAGCCTGCTCAACTTGGTGCAAAGACCCACTTTCTGGCTCCTTGACAGTGATCAGCTATTTGGCCTTAGTACTCACGCAGGGCCAGTCCTATGAGTTTTGATACCTAAAGCCAAAAGTGAAAACAAGGCCCCTATACAGAAACTGATATTATGACCATTAACTAAATCATTAAAATTTATATTGTTCATAAATACTGAGCACAGAAAAAAGAAAATAACTTTATCCGTGATAATAATTCAAGTTGTACACCAAAATTAATATCAACTATCGATGAACATTTATCTAGCCTTCAGATTTGCAAAATTACTTATAATATTATCATATTCAAGTTCATTGACCATATGAATTTCTTTTTGTTCAACCCGTCGAACATATTCCTGCATTACTGGATCAAATTCTGCTATCATTTCAATTAATTTACAAAAAAGACCATTATTTTGTTCATAAAGTCTTTCGTTCGTTCCACGAAATGCTAAATTATTGGAAGTAAGTGTTTTCACAACAGCAATTATTCTTATCAACACTTTCTTCCAACGTTCTTTTTCCTTCTATATTTGATCTATTACACTTTGATCTATAGTTGCTTTGACTTTCAATCTTGTTTCCAACTCAATCCAACTGCTCATATTCAGAATATGATCTTTACTACTTTCATGTTGTTTCAGCTTAGTACTAAGGTTGCGCCAATCATTAATTCCTTCATTAGCAAGATGACTAGCCGTTGTTTGATTTGTGAATAATTTGCAACAGAAACAAAATACTTTATCAAGTGAATTTGAATATACCAACCATTTTCTATCTTGTTTATCCCCGTTAGGCAAATGTCTGACATATAATGTGGAAGAAAAATGTCTATTAATAGCATCTTTTGAAAAATCAGAATCATTATCTTTTAGTATTAGGTGAAGTCATGAAGAAAAAAGCTGTTAAACTGAATTTAATATGATTAAAATTGTGTTGAACTCTCACTTTGAAGCATATTTAGCACTGCTAGTTGGAAACTTGGAACATAAAGCTGTAAACTATTTTTAATATTCAAAAAAGTTGATCTACTCTCAAAACTTGTACTTGTACATGCATAAAACAAACCTAACCATGTAGTCATGGAGCCTGAAAGTAGAACCACACCTCAAATTAAGAGACTAGTATTCATCAATATATATATATTTTACTATTTATTTATTTATTTTTGTAGAAGCATAAAAAATATGAGTTTGTAGAAAATTTTATATTATGATCTAAACATAGTGTACTCCATTAAATAAGCGTAAGTTATTCAGGGTTTCCAAACAAAGGTCTGTTCTTTATTCAAAGTAAAGTAATTTAGAGCTATAGTTCCATGCAAAGTTAAAGATGAAAAAAGACCTCAGATCTTAATCAGCCACTGAGCAGTGAAAGGTTGAAAGCACGTCAGAGCATAGACTGGTCGCTGGGCCGCTGCCGCTGCCGTTGGAGCTGTCGACGTCGTGCCGGTGCCGGTGCCGTGCCGCTGGAGAGTGGAGCCGTCCCTTTTTCCAAACTCGAGATCGACGACGAGAAACCCTAGCCGGCTTTGGGGAATTTGAGATCCGCTTTTTTTTTTCATTGCTATACTCGGTCGCGATTTTGGTGCCCCAGAAGAACTGCTGCCCTAAGCGGCCGCTTCCCCCGCTTTGGGGAAGGGCCAGGCCTGTACTCACGCAATTGCCCATGCTGTTCCAAGATCTCGGCTGCAATGAAAGGTGCACACATCTGCACCTTCTGCCTAGATCTCACATACCTTCAGTTGCTCACGGTATTAATTCAATTTTATTTGCACGCACCTGCACCCCCTACCCATGTTTTTATCAGTTGTACACAGCTTGCATTTTCCTTCTGCATTCTTTTAAGATAGGTCTTCAAGTTCACACATTGCAACTGTTCCATCTCAAGAAATCTAAAATGGGATTGATGGCAATGTACCTTCCTACATAGAAGAGTCTTCGTTGTTCACTTTAGCTGATTCGGACACCTCACCGTGCTCCTCCAAATCTGACTCTCTACCTTGCAATCTCATTAACTTTTCAGTACCTTGTCTTCATTATTTTGCTGTAGCTCTTCAGATGCCACAATTACCCAACTGTTTTGACACTGCTTCATGTTATGCCGCTGTTCACATTATCTTAAGATCAGTAGGCTTAACTACGTGCTTCCTACTATTTTGTAGAGCTCCTCATATTGCTGCAGATTTCCTATCGTACACACTCAGCAACCAACCCTTGTACATGCTTTGACTTGGCTTCATGACTCTTTTGCAAGCAATTCTCTTCATATAGCAGCCAAAGTCGCTCAATACTCATGTTTCTCGCTCATCTGTTCAGTGCATTCTTTGATTCCCTACTTACAAGAGTCTGGGAGTATATACAAACCTGGTGGTCCCATATGGGACAAACCTTAGCTTTAAAATAAGGTTATGCTTGGCTTTCAAACCAATGAAGGGTGAAAATACAACGGTTTGCATGTTCCCTACCATCATGCTCATCTTTACTACCTAGTAAATGTTGCAATGGTATGGTTATAAAATACAAAGTTTACATTCACAATGCCTTCCAAACTTAGATATCATGTGGCTATCAGTTGCGTATTCTTAAAAGATCTTACTATATGGACATACATGAATATACTTGCCAAAATTTTGAAAATTAAGATCTGTCAGGTGGATTTGATTCATTAGTCAATATAGGCTATAGCAGAGCGACTTATGATCCTAGTGGACATATTAGACAACAAAGAATTGAACTTGGTAGAAAGATATAATAGAAATACCAACATGACAGAAAATAAAAGAATAACCAAGGCAATATTAAATCAAATCATATTTTGAGGCATTTCACATTTGCATCAACAAACTTCTCGTGTTAGTCATATAAAAGGAATCTCAAATTATTATTATTTACTGCTTACGATTTTGCCATTGATTTAACACCATGGAGTAGATCAGAAGCACCACACAAAACTAGAAGCATAGCAAAAAGCAAACCAACAACAAAATCCTATTTTACAATTGCAAAATTAGAATATACATGTATTTTTAAGTTTGAAGATTTTATAGAATATTATAGCTCATAAATCTATCTTTTAGCTCATAAATCTTTTAAAACTCGTTGTTTATTCATAAATTGAATCTGTAAATTTTGAAAACCTTTAATGGTACCTGAAGAATAAGGGTGCTTGCTGTGACTTGACATGTATACTGTTTTTCTCCATTGGAAACTTAAGTTCCTGTACGAGGGCAGAGCAAGGAGAGGAAAAAAAGGAGGAAAAAGCAACTGATGAGGTAAACTAGCATAAAGGTCATATGAGATACGGTTGAGGACCACGAGTAAATTGGTAAGGCCTTTATAGTCTGATCCTGAACATTTGGCCCTGCCGTGAAGTTCCAAACTTGTTCTTTATATACAATTCTTTAAAAATTCGCCCTATTAATGGATCCTAAAAAATAACATCTACGTATCTGTTAGTGCTCTATTAATTGGTCCTAAAAAATAGCATCTGCATGTCTGATCTTAAACTCGATGCATATAGCACCGCACTTACATTACATGTAATATTATTGTTAATTGCATACTATGGTGCGTAACATTAAGAAGCTCAACCTTTTATTATACGTTAGATTCAAAACAGGTTGAAATAGAGAGTAAATAAATTATTATTATAATTTTTTGTTCCTGAGTTTAAGTGAAAGCATGATATTTGTTATGGTACTGATGCATTTATTCAATCACTGCTCATAGCTGCTGGCCACCATTGCTTTCATACATTATAACTTTCGGGTTAGCTTTTATTCAGTTGTCTATTATTATTTCAACTTACTATAGAAGTATTCAATCACTGTTTATATTCCATTTTTCATTTATTTTTTCCTTTTTTCTTTTCTCTCTTTATTTTTTTGATTAAACCAAGATGACAATTTTAGCACAGTAGAGTACAAGCTGAGATATCCGCACACCTTGATTTTTTTGTACTGTCTTATAACTTTGAATCATGCTATGCACACAGTTTGTTTTGAATTATATGTAGTGAATATAAATTATACATTAGAGGTAGTTATGATGATTATATTAAGTTTTGGTTGATATTGGACAAGATTCTGTAAGTAGCTCTTTAGAAATGTAATGAAGTAGAAGCCCTCAATTTGAAAGTACTGTATTGGAAAATAAAGTTAAAGGGTCAAGTAACAAATCTATTATTGCGAATAATGTAATAAACCATATATTTGGAGAGAAGATATGGAATATCCAAATGCAAAAAACAAAAAAAATCATAACCGAATAAATTGCCACAGCTAAAGTGATGAAATTTAATCAAAAAGTAATTTAGACACAGAAATCGGTAACGAAGACAACTAGAAGCATAGTTTGTTATCTACCTGTCTCTATCATATAATGAGATACCTTTATATCTAAATAAAAATGTATACTACTAGAAAATACTTCATATTTTGATGTTTTGAAGCTTTAAAAGAGACAAAATATAAATGTAAATTATAGATGAAATCATACTAAAATGAATTTGACAAGTGGTTTATAGGCATCGATAGGTATTTTATAAAGAAAGAACATAATTTATAGAAAGTAGAAAAAAATTGTAATGCTCTTGCATTATGCCTCCTCTTTCGGGGACCTACTATTTTTGGTTGGATACGTAATGTTAAATAAATCGAGTTTACACACGTTGAACCATATTCATATGATTATATTACATACTTGAATCTGAAAATTGCACCTAACCACTTTTATAATTTTATCGTTATATTACATACTTATAATTTTCATACTGTCATGTAGATATTATACTTATTTTTTTATAATAACAATTGTATATTATAATATATAATATAATTAAATTTGCTCTCAAATTAAAACGTTTATGTTGTTTGTACTATTTAAACGCACATGTATATCGTGTGTCATTAGGACTTATTTATAATAGCTTTGGTGTAGCACTTTTCTGGTATCAATGTCAACTTGCAAAAATGTCTCTTTAATTAACAAATGTTAATATCACTTAAAAATAGGATCTAGCAAATATAATTTTTTGCAAATTCGTAACGCTCTTTTACATATATTACCAAACTTAATATCATTTAAAAATATGATCTACCAAATAAACTTCCTATCATTTTCGCTCTTTATTAATTGATAACGGAAACAAAAATTCAAACTAACAAAAAATTAAATGATGCAACTTAGAAATAAAAATTCAAACTGACTACACGCAAAAACACAGCTAAATATTTATGAAAATCATTTCACTTGAATATGTTAAACACATATAATTTGTAAAAAAAAATCAATTTACCCACGAAAAATGTGCTATTTTCACGCGCGAAGCACGTGCCATAACACTCATGTTATTAAAGACTATTAACACATTAGCAACAAATTGATTTATCTATGCAGTAATGAATGAAGAAAAAATGCAGTTTAGAATAAATAGATAACACACCACTGCAGTCACGTTTATCTATAAGCTTACTGCACATTACATACACACACAACTACTTACTATATATTATAGCTTCATACATACTAATTGGAACTAAAACAAATAATCGACAGCATATGTTCGGTAATATTCAGAACTTATAACAAACAGTTTATAGACAATACTTATATAGCTCCAACTATTAGTGCATAAGTTAACTAAAAACTTCCCTAAACATAAATCATACATTTAATAAATCATCTAACTAAATTCAATCCCAAACTAACCCCAATAAGCTTAGACTTATATAACCATATGAAAAGAAAAAACATTAGAGTGAGAAAAGGATCTCCATATTTCTAATAGTTAACAAAAACGGGAAGACTGTCCTAAACTATCTCAATAGCCTAAACAAATCATAAAAACAAATAGCTCATGTAAGCAATAAAGCTAAATCTATGAGAACTCCATTTTCATTCCAAAGGAAATCACAAAAGAAAATATGAATATTATTTAGTTAAAGTCGACAATAAACTACTATATAAATATGAATTAAGCTGACCACTTCAGCTGAGCTATTTTAGGAATTCGACGAGTCCTTGTAGGAAAACTTGAAGCACAAACGGAAGAGGATTCTTATTGTCTACGTTTTAAATTTTAGAGTGGAGTAAAGGAAGAAGAAAAGAAGGCATGAGTGATTAGAGATTTTTGCTTGCTGTATAGTAAGGGGAAAATAAGCTTTAAGTGGGAAATAAAAATAACAGCGGGAAATTTAGGCGGGTAATCAAAGTGTGCTAGATGGTAACTTAATAGCGCATTATGTTGTGCTGTGCTCGGTTTTTTAATTTACGATAAAGATTTACAGCAAGTAGTGTAAAAATTATGTGTTTAGATGTTGTCTAATGTAATATTTCTTGTAGTGCTTGTTAAGCGCATTAAATTTGCTTGTGTTATGTTGAAAGTGAAAGCAGGTGCTGAACTTCCAAAAACAGCCAAGGAAATAGATAAACATGAAAATGTGTATGTGCAAGATGTAGAATATGAGTTTGTGCCTCCTAGGCATGGGGAATGCAATTGTTTTGGGCATATAAATCAGTAATGCAATAACATAACAGCTAACCCTAAGAAAACAAAAAAAATACTACATCAGATGCTTCCTCTATTCACCAGGATCGTATCAATCCTTCGAAAAATAATGTCGCAGTCAGTAGTCTAAATCTACCATATATACATATACATACATACATATATATATCCTACTTCACCTATGGTTAATAAGTTGGGCTCTGAAGTAGTGCCAGAAGCTCCACCAAGTCAGGATCAGAAAACAGAGAAGTATCCTCTTGCCGATCAATTGCAGTCTCCAATGGTGAAGGAATCTGAGCATTTTCTTGATAGTAATGATATGGTGCTTGAGGAGGAACTGCCTGCATCGATAGCTAGAGGAAATTCAGAAAATGAATATTCAATTGGATTCCTTAGAGAATGAAGAAGAAGATATCAACCTAAGTAATTGCACCAAACCAAATGAAGAATATATTAAACCTAAGTGGGAAATGTTGCTAGTAGCTCAGCTAAGGTAGTGCCAGCTCCAATCACAAGGAGCAGAGCTACCAAACCTTAAATGTCTATAATATGTTGGAATGTTAGAGATCTAAGAAATGACGCTAGGAAGTTAGATCTCTACAACGTCAATGCTCGGTATAAGCCTACTATCCTAGCAATTCTTGAAAATAAATTTACTAGGGAAAAATTGATTTGTTTAAATGTCAATTGGGTAATTAATGGTCCATTACTTACAATATTTCAAGCTCCGCTAAAGGTAGGATCATGGTCTTATGAGAGAAAAATTTATGATCTGGGTCTATCCTTAATCTTGATGATCAACAAATTACTGTTAGTATAAAGAATATTGGGGCTCTGAAAGAAATAATCTATGAAAGCAAACAATAGCAAATTCTAAACTTATTCAGAGTCCATGGCTTATTACTAATGACATTAGTGTTGTTTTAAGGACTAATGAGAAGAAAGGTGGTCTTACACTGAGAGTTTGCCAAGTTGCTAAATTTAATAACTGTATCCTTGCTAGTGGATTGCTATAAGCATTCAATACTGGCCTGAAATTCACATGGAGAAGTGGCGAGGCTAAGAAAATTTCTTCTAGAATAGATAGAGCACTGGGTAATGCTAAGCTATTTAATAATATTCCTAATCTTAAAACAACAGTTTTCCCTAGTTCTACTAGTGATCACTGTCCCTTATTTATTCAATTGAATGAGAACGCTCGGTTCTAAAGGGGAAGCCTTTTAGATATTGTAACAACCTACCTTTTCGATCCTTAGAAGTCGACATTAATACATCCTTGGTATTCATGTGCCGAACATCCAAGTGCCGAAAAGACGGATCATTGGGGTGAAGAAAGAAAGACAGAACAGAATCCCATAATGTGATGAGTAATATATAATATACCAATGGACTTTACAAAAAAAAACTGAACTTTAATATATACACATAAAATCAAAGTAACTAACCTATCATCAACTTGGACCATTATAACAACACGTCCTCACAATTTGCTGATAAATACATACAAGAACAAACAGCAGAAGATATAATACGGTAATATGTCTTGGAGAATCTAGCTCGTTTCCTAAAGCTCCAAAGTGTCGCAGCTAAATCTGGAAAATATGCTCGAGCTGACTCGAGCATTATAAGAAAAATAAGGTCCGGATCAGTGTGGAAAAACCAGCTTGGGCAACACAATAAAATGGATTTCTTATATTATAAAAATCTTTTAGAAATAAAGGTATCTCGTAAGACCACGCCGCACATAAACACGACATGTTTTTACCTTACGATAACCAAACCATTTTATAGAAAATCTTGTGATATTATAATAATGTATAGGGTTAGAAATAAATAAACAATCATCGCCGAAATTATTACATTAACTAAATTCCAGCATAATATGTATACAATTAAATCGGTAGGGGCTCGTACTGAAGATTGGATTTCCATTAATGATAAGGCTACTGGGGTACTGCTACCACGGTACACCTATAGAAAAATGTATCGAGGGCCTCACATGGACCCCTTATGAATCAGATCCGGCCTGCCCCTTTGAAATGACAAGTCAGATCACATCATTCATCGGACACCAAGGTGACTAAACAATGTGCACTAGTCATGGCCCCACTTTTCCCGTGCGCACGCATGCCAAACCCATAAAAAGGGAGGTCACAATTACCTTTTTTCTTTCTTAGCAAATCCCATTCGGAATGCTAACACTGCCTTCTAGGCACAATGCAATGCTAGCATTCATCCATATAAGTTGTTCAGGATAAGAACAAACTAAAGGCACTACTTCTACTACATCCATTTCGAAATCACCCTTAGGATTAGTAGCAAGTAGCCCTTGAACTTCAAAGAGATCCATCTTCGATCATCTCAAACAAGTCTTGAACCTCTTTTAAAGCATTGAATACGCATATGGTTTTGGAGTGGTTACGGTTTCGAGTCATCTCATATAAGTACACTCCCTCGCTTACCGGTCGCTCCAAAACCAAATCGATAGTTTTGATAAACTCAACCCCGGTTCTTTTGGAAATAATCAGACAATACATCAGAGCAGAGATCACCTCCTAACCATTTAAGTGGACGAATTTCCTTATCATTTGTCGTAGAAGAACAAAACGAGATTTATACACACAGTACAGCATCATCGAAGATGAATTTGCCATATAACTCCAGTGTTTCTCCTAGATATTTCTAGAGTTATATTTTGGCTAAGATTTGATAGTCGGTTATTTAACTATCAAATACACAAACAATCAACGTAGATTTAATTCCATCTGGGATCCACTACGTCTCTATTAATTAATCTTTCATTAATTAAATCTCTTTCAAATATTTGAATCAAAATACCTTCAAAAAGATAATATTCACAAACCCCTTATACTCCTTTCAATACTTGGAAAAACATTCACATATGTATCTCACCGGTATAAGTATATTACAAAACTTAAGGAAGATCTCCACTTTTCCAATTTATACTTAAATGGGCCAAAACAAATATTATTTAAAATGTTTCTTACTATAAATCAAACTACCCATCCTTCGGTGTTAAGTATGGAAAGAACGTTTCCGTACCACCATAATTAAGAAGGATTGTTTATTAAAATCAAATCTCATTCCTTTTTAAAATTCCCTTTTTAGTAAGCCCATTTCATATTTGCAAATCCTTTTATAAATCTCCAAATTAATTTATAAAACTTCTTTTATAAATCTCTAAAATTATTTACATAATCCCTTTTCTATTTATAAATCTTCCTTTATTACTCCTTTATAAAAATCCTTTATAAAATCCGTTACAAAATATCATTTGTAAATCTCCTTTAAATAAATTCTTTTATTAAGTAAAATCCCTTTTATAAAGCAAATTGTTATTTATAAATACCTTTATTAAATTAATTAATTACCTTTAAACATCATAAAAAATATAATTAATTAACTTTTAATCAGCATTAATAAAATAAATAAATTAGCTTTAAACATCGTTAATAAAATAATTAATTTACTTTAAGCATCATTAATAAAATAATTAATTAACTTAACCCATCATTAATTAAATCAATTACTTAACTTAAACCATAATTAAATTAATTAATTAACTTAAAACAACATTAATAATATAATTAAATATCTCTAAACATATTTAGTAATTTAATTAAATAACTCTAAACATCTTTAATAATATAATTAATTAACTTAAACAATATTAATAAAATAATTAATTAACTTAAACATTATGAATAAAATAATTAAAATCATTTATAATTAAGTAAACACTTAACCTCAAATTGTTATAGAATTAAAGTTAATTCAAATCCATAATCATACAAATTCGAAAGGAGGCTTAGCGACCACAATGGTACTAAATCAAATTACTATTTAATTAAATTTGACTTTTCAAGTCATATAGCTAGTATTTACATGTATGTAAATCAAATCCATAATTAACCATTAATAATTAACACGTCACTTTTCCCAATATTAGTTAATCCATATATTAATAAAATAGCATATGAATAAATGTCTGATTTAATATAATAGCAGAACAAGGATTTATTGTGCTAAATAGACGTCGTTAATAATCTATTTAATTATAGAAGAACGGTGTTTTATTCTGCTAAATAGATGTCCAAAATAATATGTTCAATTAAATTTAACAAAATGGCGTTTTAATTGGCCAAATAGACATCACCAATGAAGTATGCTTATTTTAACTACGTTATTACTTAAAATAACGCAATCATATGCAGTCAGTACTATTTTATCATTAAATTATACTTCACTAAAACTAATAACAATTTATACAATAGTGTCATACTAGTTTATCGAACCTAGTGTAAAAACCCGTGGGTCAAACAGATTTTATATGGATGAGATATGAATTTTTTTAAAGTTAGGCATACTTAGATAATAAAATTAAAACAAACAAACATCCTCTCCAACACTTAGGTCCAAAGCCCACTGTACATGGCCCATACCCTATGTAACTTCTTCTCCTCAAACGCCATACGCAAAAAATCAAAATTCCCAAATCAACTTCAAAATCGAAAACAAAATTTTTTGGAGCTAACCCAAAACAGTGCATAGTCATGCACGACGGCACGTGCACGCCATCTCCCTTCCGCCGATCGCTGCTCTGTCCATCCTTGCAAGTACGCCATGCCATGCTTGACACGATGGTGCCGCCTCTAGCCCCTCTAGCGCCGCCTAGCCCTAACCGACCGTTCTCCTAAAAATCAAAAACTCGCACCCAGGTTTAAATGGATACACCTCATCCAATCGAACACACTGCCTCCTCGGCCATAACCCATTGTCATCCACTCCTTCGCGATTGCCACACCTCTATGCATCACCGGACCCAACCATGCCACGCTCGATGCACTACGTCGCCGCAAGCTCTAGCAAACCGGATACCAAAATCAACCTTCCTTAAACCCTAACTTAACCTCGACAGGACGACTTCAACCACCGGAACACTCGCCACCTGTGACGACCCACAAATCCGTACCCTTTGAATCGACAATAAACCACACATGTCCAACCCAAAAAGTATAGAATAACGGAAAGTCATGAGAAAGAAGAGAGAAGAAGAGAGAAACAGAACCATAACAATACAGAATCTCACATCGCAGCGGAATAACATATAATATAGATGAATAATATTTACAAAAGAGAAACTATAATATACATACATCAATCAATCAGAGTACAACAATCAATCACCAATCATCAGCCTAGATAGTTATAACAACTTGTCCTCACAAATGTTGATAAATTACAACAACAATGCAGCGGAAAATAAACAGATACGTGTATACGACATGAAGATCTCCAGCTCATCTGCTGAAGCTCCAAAAGAACCAAATCTGAACCTGTAAATATACTCGATCTGACCCGAGCATTGAAAGAGAAGAACGCCCGGATCAGTCTGGTAAACCAGCGTGAGAAAACACATCTCAACTGAATTTATTTTAAAGTTTATAACATCATTCTTTTATCAAAACAAAGGTATCTCGTAAGACACATCCACACATAAACATGGACGGGTTTTTCCCTTACGATAACCAAATCATTTCATATCAAATTCTCTTATATTATAATAGTGTATATTGCACAAATAATAATTAATCATAGCTGAAATTGTTACATTATTAAATTCCAGCATAATAGCTTTACAAACAAAATGGCAGGTACGTAGTGGATATTGGATTTCATACAAATTACAAGGTAAGGGACTACCTTTTGTACAGTACACCTCTAGAAGAATGCACCTAAGGTCCAGATACTGGGCGCCTAAACCAACATAAGACCGGCTTACCCCTTCCTGGATAGTACCGAATATGTCATCACCCCGGTTATTACCGACCTTTAACGGGTACCCGAGTCATACATTCACCACATACTTAGACATGTGTAGAGTAAATCTAGAAGGATGATGACATCTCCTAATGGGAGCGACCCACTTAGCCTTGTTGCTTCTATCCTATTTTAGTCATTTTTGGGTGTGAGGCCAAAAGAGGTATTGAATTACCTTTCACATATCACATTATCTTTGAATGCCACATTGCCATTTCCATTGACTACTAATTGCCTTCCATAAAAATACAACCCTTGAGCTCGTATGACTCAAGGAGGGTGTTAAGCTAAGAGAAGTTGCCTTCTCCGCCACCACAGATGTATGTTTGTAAAAACCAATGTACATAATCTTAGAAATGCAATGTCAGACATCCATCCATACAAGTTGTCCAGGAATAGGACAAACCGAAGGTACTTTCCTACCACATCCTGTCGGGAATCACCCCTTGGATTAGTAGCAAATAGTCCTTGCATTAGATATTTCATAACGAAGAGACTACTGCTACTATATGTATATATTGAGATTTTAACCCCACATGATCAACAAGCAGTCCTTCACTATGAAAATCCTAAATATCAATATCATCAATAACCCTACACAATCGTCGCATATAGGTTGGTCCGAAGTGGTTTTCGGATAAACCGATCCCGGTCTCTTCGCACCAACAATGCAAAAGCGTTACTCAACCTCATACAGAAACCAAGTCTCGTAGACTTATCATGTTTCCAACTTTCAACTTGTTATCCTTCGGCCAAGAAGGAAGCTCGGTAGATAGGAGTAATTACTCCGCACTACTCGAATCAACATTCTTTACACCAAATGATAATCATGCCTACACAGATGGCTACGTACTAAGTGTATGACTAAATAGTTTCCACATCAAGTCACTAGGCCTGATTTATCAATCTTTTATTTATTAAATCACTTTTCCAAATTTATTACTTCAAATTATCTTTAAAAAGATATATTTCCAAAACCATTCAATCTTTCAATATTTGGAAAACCTTTCCATATACTTATTTTAATAATAAGTGAATTCACAACTTATTGTATTTTCAAACCATTTAAACTCCATTTTACAATATCACTTTCTAAAACATTCATTTAAAGAATTATTCTCTTTAAAAACGTGAATATATTTCCTTTTATAAAAATCCATATTTAGCTTATCAAATTAAATTGACTTCACATTTATAAAACAGTGTTTATAATTCAAATTTCTATTTGATAAAAACTTTCATTTATAAAATTTCTTTATTAACCAATTTCCCATTTATCTCATTTATATAACAAAATCCCATTATATTTTTATTTACTTATAAAAATTTTTATTTACACATTCATTCTTTTGTAATCTCATTATTTATAAAGTCCATTATAAATTCATTTCTCAATTTCAATTGCAAATCCATTTACAAATTTGATTATAAATCCATTTATAATATTTATAAAACACTGTTTATAAAAATCCATTTCATTAAATCTCTTTATTAATAGAATTCCTTTATAAACTTTCATTTTAACGCTTATAAAACTCGTTTATAATTCCATTACTTTTATTTATAAAATATCAATTTTATAAATCTTATATATAAACCATTTATAATAAGTTCAAAATTCTCAATTTAACTTATTTTACAAAATAGTTAACTTCATATTTCAAAAATCATATTTAAGTATATTTCACAAAACCATAATTTTTATAACATAAAAATTATAACTTTTTATTTATTTAAAATAAATCCATTTCTTTAACAATTCAAAAATTATTAAAACATATATATTTTCAAAATCACTTTGAAATCCATTTTAAATTGAAATTATCATTTTAATATTTTAAATTCCCAAAAATATGGCCCAATGCTGCAAAAGCGCTAACTACGGGGATTCACATCAATAATACAAACATGGCATCCATCACATCAAACATCACATAATACAGCATATATAACAATACATGTAAATAAACATCAACTATGGTGAGGAATCCAGTTGGATCCCTCCAACTTGTAACCTGCAATAAATATACATATGAAAAAATATGTACAATGTCTGCATCGAGGCAGACGCACGTACAAAGGGTCATCCGCTCATACATGGGAACGTATAGGGTCTCATCTGCTCCAATCGGCAGGAATATATCCAACTACTAACTACTATAGCATAACATCCAAACATCCAATACATATATATATAACATCCAATAGTCATCAAAATAGCATAATAAAATATTCCCACTTATATAAAAATATAAGTAAGTCAAAAAGAGTGAGTTTTACTCACTTTGGTTCCAGTCGTAGCAGCGTTTTATTTGGAATAAAATTAAACGAGCGTTAATTTTTCCTAGAAATCCTACGAGCTCCAAATCCATCCAAACCAGCTTTAAAATGAATTGCTTGACAATACGAATCCAATGCAATTGGTTTCGTGCGATTTGGACCTCGTATGAATGAGATATCGCATTTAGAAGATTACACGAATTTAAATATAAATTAATTTCAAATTCATTTTACGTTTTATTTTCTGATTAAATCATGGCCGTTAGATCTGGCTTCACAAAATCTGGGCCGCCCATCCTCTCTTCTTCTCCATCGTTTAATTCCAGCCGAGAAACCCAACGTCTTTCCTCCGTTGACCGTGTTTTTCTCCTCCTCCGACCATCGTGACACCGATCAACGACCCCCACGTGAAAGCTCCTACTCCAACGCCCTTATGGCCGAAGACTGCACCTCCCTATTACCACCATCGCCATGAATTTTCCCCACAAATGTGAGATGAACGCGGGCCGTTTGCGCCTTCGATCGTCGATGATATATGATCTCCACCATTGAACTTATAGATCCCGATGCCCTTACGTTTTTGCTTTAGAAGTCGTTGGCTATTATTGCATGGATGGAGAGATCAGAGGGAGGGAAGTTGGGATGTTTCTGGCCATTGATAACAGCGGCGGCTAGGGTTTAAGGATGGGGAGGGTTTGAGAAATTAGGGTGAGTTAGGGTCCTTATATACACATTTACAAAACACTATTCACCCGAAATATTTCCGAACTCCAAACGAAGCATGCCGTCTGGCGTTCTTAATGTTTTACCCCTATTCCGAACACAATGGAATATAAAACGAAAGCCAATTCCATCATATACAGAAGATAGGTTTTCAAAATCAAATTATTTTAATTAAATTTCCTTAATAAATTTCTAAGGTTTCAGCTTCGCACGACCTAACCGTAACTCCGATTGCCATGAAATTTGGAATCCTATAATAATATACTATTATGGATCTAATGAAACTAGTTTCGTCGAAATCTGAGACAGTGTCAAAAATAACTATTTTTACACGTTAATTAAATCAAATAAATTCCAATTTCTACTTATTCGCTTTTAAATCAATTTTAAAAGTTTACTAACTCCGCTCTAGTTCAAACAAAATTTAATTCAAATTTAGAAATCATTTTTATTCACATTAGATTATAGATTCAGTTATTTAACTGATTTAACTTATAAAACTTACTTTAAAATATTTAAAATCAGTTAAATATTCTAAATTCAGATGACCAAAAAACTGGGTCATTACACCACCACTCCTCTGCCTTCACTAAACTCCAAAGCTTCTCCAGTTGCTGTCGTCCCTCCTCCAAACCACCACCTCACCTGAAATTGCCTAAAGACTGAAGATGGTTCATTTTATCATTGCGCTTTATTTAAAATCATGCGAATGGCTCCAAAATCATGATTTTCCAATATGTACATGATTGTAAAATCCAATTGTCGATTTGTGCTTGTCGAAATAATTGTCGACACATGGCCACTTACTGAAATAGAGCGATAACTCTCACACCACTCGATGAAACAAACCTCTACCATTTAAAAAAAACTAGAGATCCAATCATACAATTTTATAGTTGAATCCATTGCTAATACTAAACAGTTTGGAAGTTATGAATTTTTGAACATGGGAATGGAGATGATGTTTTTGAAAACAAAGAACATAGGAAGAAGAGTTGTGCTATCTGTGTGCATATATCAGTGTATATTTCTTTTACAGTGAGCATATCCATCATTTTTCAAAGCAAATTATCAACAAAACATGATTTTTAACCAACTACATAAGCTTGAGTATCATTTTTAAATCAAGCTACTACCATAATATCCAACATTCATTTCACAATTTTTTTAACAAAGATAAAAGATGTAGTTCTCACCTTCCACAAATTCAAGCTTAACCTTTTAAATCCTCTTGAGTAAATTTTAAAAGATACGACTTTAAAAATTTTAAAATGCTAGAGAAAGTGGAAAAATGAGGTTATGAAGTGTAAAATAAATATGAAAAACCAAATTGAGAAAGTGAGACAAGAGCTTAATTTTTATAAATGAATAAAAATGTTAAAACCAAAAATACCCTCAATCACATTTCAACTTTGCCATCATATCAATGCCCCCAAAATGTCAAGCACATGAAAATACGGTGGATATTTGGATGAATCATGTACCTTAGTTGATTTTTATACTTCAGGAATCTTAGGTTTTCAAATCCATCATTTCATCATTTTTAAATTTTAAATATATTTTAAAATATTATTATTACTATATATATATATATATTCTTACATCTCAAAATAAAATGTTCAACATTTAAATACTGTCTAAAGTATATACAAAGATATTACAACTTCCTATAACCCGTCATTCGATAAGAAGTCGAATATCCGAGAAACGGGTTTCGATCGCATTTTCTGTTTTTCATCGAACTATCTATTTCAGTAAACAAAATTCAAAAATGAATTTTCTATTATTTAACCATTAATTGAATATTTAAAATAAATTAAATGTTCACAAACCAAAGTGATAAAATTCCGGGTCATTATAGATATGCTAATTATTGGCAGCTTTTAGGTAGGTACAATAATGATATGGATTTTATTTCAGTTCAAATTCCTCAAGGCACCAAAATGCATCAATTTATAATGCATGTTAAAGGTATGAAAAATCATCTCAAAGACGGTAATAAGAAAAGATCTAAACCTGGAGATGAAATTCAAAAAATTCAAAGCCAACCTTAAAGCATCCAAATCCAATTTGACGATAACCCTCTTTATGAAGGCCTTAACTCATATTTCTATTCACTTCAAAGAGGGCTAAAAGAAGAACTCAAAAAAGCAAGCTATGGAATGAAGCAAAAGCAAAAGAAAAATCGCTTACCGAGGGAGACGAATGCGGTAAATTTTTCTATACAAAAATGCCTCAAAGAAAACATCATGATAATCCAATTATAATGCGTAGGGTGATGTTGCTGAAAATATCAAAAAAATTGAGGAGAAAGCTATTTAATTTTTAGTGCTTTATAATGGTGAGTATGAACAAGACCTACCAGCCATCCATAGTAGAAGGAGGATTTCCAGAGAAGAATGTGAAATGCTAACAGCTTGGATTTAAGAAGGGAATTGAGTCGAACTATCTTCTCCATTCATAATGATTCCAGTCCTGGTTCGGATGGAATGAGGGCAGGCTTCTTCAAAATGCACTAGATAAACTTAAAAGATATCATGTTAAAAGCCTATCAAGAAGTTATAGACTTTCATGAGTTCATTCGGGAAATAAATCATACTTTTGTCTCACTTATTCCTAAAGTTGAAAACGAGAGAAAATTGATGAATATATGCCCATAGCTTGTTGTAATGTCACTTACAAAATTCAAAGCAAAATCATGTATATGAGGCTTAACAAAGTATTACCTGATCTTATATCTCAATGTCAAAGTGCATTTATTAAAGGCAGGTTTATTTCTGAGAATTCTTTAATGGCTTATGAATTGGTTAGAGAATTTAACAAAAAAAGGGTAGAAAAGTTATGTATGAAAATTGATTTTCATATAGCATATGGTAGAGTCAATAAACAATTTATCATTCACATGTTTGACTCTATGGGTGTTCCAGAAAAGTTGTTGAAACTTATTTCTCACTGCCTAAATACCCCCTACCTTTTCTGTTCTTATTAATGGAGTGCTTAAATGTTATATTCAAAACAATGGGCATTAGACAAGGTAATCCTTTGTCCCCATATCACTTTGTTGTAACAATGGAATGATTTTCTCTTCAAATGGAATATGCTTGCCACCAACAATTAATTATATATACAACATTCAGCTTGCTATCACTCATTTGATCTATGCAGATGATCTTCTTATGGTTTTTAATGCAAATGTTAATGCTATTGACAAGATCAAAGATATTTTCAGTCATTTGGAGAAGGTTGCTGGATTAAAGGTAAATGAACTCAAAACTAAATGCTACTTTAATAAGTTCTGTGGAAACAAACAAGTTTTTTTGGAGAAACTTGGTTTACAGGAGGTTCCCTCCCAATCAAATACATTGGTATTCCTCTATCCAATAATACTATTACTGATGCAGAATGCGGTAAACTGGTTGATAATATCATAGAGAAACTCCAAGGCTAGAGGTCTAAGTTATTACCTTTTACTGATAGAACTGAATTAGTTCACTATGTTATTACTTCTAAAGTTAAATTTTGGCTCCAAACTTTCCAAATCTCCGACTATTCCATTGCTAAAATCAACTTAGTGTGTGCTAATTTTATATGGAAAGGTGGCCTTTATAAAGTCTGTTACAAAGATCTTTGTAAGCTAAAAATAAGAAGGAGGGGTTGGGCTAAAGAATCTATTTGAATTAGAAAAGTGTATGGTTTGAAACTTGCCTGGAAAATCCTTTAGTCAAATAATTTATAGGCTAGTTGAACGAGGGATAGATATCTAAAAGACAATTTTTGGACACTTAAAGTTGATAATAATGCATCAACTGCTTGGAAGAACATCATGAAACAAAGAGAGCAACTAAAAAAATTGGTTGAAAGACGGATTGCTAATGGGGAAAAGACTACCTTTGGAAAGATCCTTAGCTAAACGGCAAAAGCTTCATTGATAGACTTGGTTAGGATGGTTTCTCTGCTAATGGTATGCCTTCGTATAAAGTTGCTAGTATTATAAGGGACTCTAACTGGGATTGTGATAGTCAAATTGTTTCCAGAAACTTCCAACAAGAAATTCAGACTACATCCTTATTCTCAAGCAAATCCAATGACATATGGGCTTGGAAAAGTAATAATAAAGGTCAATTCAAGTTACAATGCATGGGAAGACTCTAGAACCAAATTTACAATTGTTCCTTGGTGTAAAATTATTTGGAGTAGATCTAACAACCCTTAGATGACACACAGAACATATAAAGCCCTACTCTTTAGACTTCCTACTAAAGACAGGCTGCTCAATTGGGGTATTTTGGATGATGCAACATGCAAACTATGCAATTTAGCCATGGAAATGCATGCTCATTTATTTTTTGACAATAAATAAAGCAAGCGAGTATGGTCCATTCGAAAATTAAGATACATGTAGACTGATGAAGTTAAACCACTATAGGAATAAGCTAATTGCTTGCACTTGAGGAGTGACGTGTCGATCTTGGTGAAGGAGCCCAGCAAAGTTTGCCTGACAACTTCCATTTGGCACCTCTGGAGAGAGAGGAATAATCGGACTTTTAACAACAGAAAGAAAGATGAGTTAGCTCTTTCCAGTCAAATCAATAGAGATGTTACAATTATTATTGGCCGACTTTCAAAGAAAAGACTTACCAACTTAGTGGCACTAGAAAGACAAATATTAGAGAGTTTGAGTTGGAGGGTTGCAAATGAAGAAAATCGATTAGAGAACCTACTACCGCCTTGCATTTTATTCTATGCCCTAATTTGGAATGTTCAGTTTAAAGTGGAGATGCGTTGACCCTGCTGGTTAAAGTTTATTTTTGTATTGCATCGTTTTGTTTGGGTTGAGTTTGTATAGGCTTGGGTCGTAAACCCTGTTTCATATTAAAATCGTTAACTAATTTTCAAAAAAAAGAATATAAAATGTATATTTATAATTTTGTAAATTTATTTACACGATAGGTTTTTCGAAATAAAAAATTTATATATCTATATAATAAAAAGCCTTGGGTGCTGACTAGGACAAAGTAAAAAGACAAAGAGTGGTTTTTATTTAATATATGTTGATATATATTAGTAACCATTGGATATCTTTCATCATTTTAAATCACAACCATTTGTCTTTTTACTTTGTCCTAGTCAACACCAAGGCTTTTTATTATATATATGTATATAATATATATATATATATACGGGTGTGTTTGTAATTAATGGGAGCAGGGTATTTGAGCGGGTAATTTGAGTGGAGAAGTTGAGTGAACGAGGTATGTGTTTGGGGCTGCGAACGGGGTATTTGATCGAGGCATTTGAGCGAGGTATTTAAGTTGTGATTTTTATTGATTTATAATTTATTAATTATTATTTTTATTGTGTAATATGAGTTTAATAATTGCAAATAATAAATATTAAATTACTCGATTTTTCATTAAAGCAAACTAATATATTTTAATACATGCAAAAAAACAACATAAAACTACAAACGACGATTATGGAATACAATCAAGTGGTGCATCATAAATCCTTGTATCTCATCATCCGATGATGTTTCCACCACAACCAAGTTTGTGGAATCTTCGTGAAAAATCTAAATAATATCCCACTACTGAACAGATATAATAGCAGATGGTATAGAATAACAACACTGCACGACATTGTTGAACTGATCCATCTGAACGAACAACCGTCCAACGGCATGCCTGCTCGAGCTGTCATGCTCGATCTGTCTATTGCGTCTGGGCTGAATGGGTGTAGTATCATCAGCCACCCAATTGGAGTACAAATCTGTATCAACGGTAGTGAAAAGCTAAACTGGTGGAGTAGGAGGTATTAGATATTTGTAAGTGTCCTTTTCTATGTAGCCTCCAAATAGGTCATCCAACTCTCTGAATTTGATGGGGGGATTTTTTCTGAATTTCTTATATTTTCTTATAGTGGTGTTTCACCACTCCTTGAAACCGTCCAACCGATCATTCTCTTGATCCCACATCCCTCCTTCTATCTGCAAAAGTCTATCCCACTCAGTCCAAGAGCGCTTTAGGTTTCCCATTTGTTCTTCATCTGTGTGTGAAACTAGTCTAGGTTCAACCTGTCATTAAATGCGGCCACCGCAACAGAATAAAACCCACTAATCGAACTCCTTCTGTTTGGCAGAAAGTCAATGCACAGATTTAGGAATAGCTTCTCCCTTTCGGGTGTCCATAAAGCAATAGGCTGGGAGGACGCAGAAGCAGTAGTAGAACTAGAAGAGTGCGCCATGCTGAAAACTGAAAATTGCAAAAAATAGGAATGAAATCCCCGAAAAAAAATATGTTATAGATAGGAAAAGCTAAACATAACAGCGGAGAAAAATACCTAAAAATATACAAGAGTGGATCGGTAGAAATTAAGAAAGGGGAGGAATTGGGCTGTTTTTTATGCTGGTAAGAGAAGAGGAGAGCTGATTGATTTATAGGGAAGAATGGAGCCAAAAAGATTCGGCCGTTGGAGTGAAAAGACATGACACGTTCGACGTGAATGTATCATTTCACTCCAACCAGCCCAACGTTCCATTTTTTGAATTTGGAATGTTGGGGCATCCGACGCGTCAAACGCATTGCCAATGGCAGCGTGGCAAATTTTGGCTGCGAATGGTACCTATATATATTTACGAATATCATTTTATGTTATATCGAAACTATACATACATACATACACATACATACATATATACATATACATACATATATATATTAGACAACTCATATGTATATTGAGGGGCTAATATGTTCATTGCGGTGTAACTTTCAGCACTTATATACTGGCAACTTAAACCATGTCTCCAACCAGCCCAACGTTCCATTTTTGGATTTGGAATGTTGGGGCATCCGACGCGTCAAACGCATTGCCAACGGCAGCGTGGCAAATTTTGACTGCGAACGGTACCTATATATATTTATGAATATCATTTTATGTTATATCGAAACTATACATACATACATACACATATATACATACATACATATACATACATACAGACATACATACATACATACATATATATATTAGACAACACATATGTATATTGAGGGGCTAATATGTTCATTGCGGTGTAACTTTCAGCACTTATATACTGGCAACTTAAACCATGTACGTTGTATATGTTGCATATGCACGTACATACACAAGTGTATATGCATGTTATATTATATAATACAAATAAAACATTAAAATAAAATATTATTTAGAAATCAAATAAAATATTGATTTTATTTAAAATTAATTTAATCGGAACGAAATAAATTTAGACTTTATACGCCCATTAAGATCCAAATTTGAATAAATTATTCGAAATTTACTCATTTAACCTGCTGCATCCTGGTCAAGAATCTACATATAATATATATACATGCAAATTGTTATACATGCATGAATATATACTAAATTAATTATGTATAAGTATATTTCAAACATAATACTAAATCAAAACACAATATTTAAAATAGGTAAAGAAATATTTAAAAGTTGAAATCATTTCTAGATTCAAAATATCTTATTTTAAATTTAAATTTAAATATTTATATTTTCAAATATATATATATAAGAATTAAAAATAATTTTTGGAAAACATATAATATGTATATATATGTATATATTTAATTTTATAAATTACTAATACATAAGTATAAATTATATATATTTTAAATAAAAGACAAAATTCAGTTTTTTTTTCTTTCCACCTAAAATGTTTTTGACAACATTAAAAGTTATTTTATTAATTTCATATGGTTTTAAAAACTTTATTGTTTTATTTCAATTTTCATCAAAAATTATATAAAATATTATAAAATACAAAAATATTACTTTCGAGAATTGTTATATTATATTAAAACATACATGTTCACATATTTATTTATATGTATTTATGTTGACATATTATAATTAAGATTTAAGATACATATACATACACACACACACACACACATATATATATATAATTTTTTTATTTTAATATATACATATATAATTTCGAAAATATATGAACAATATAATTATTAAATAAGTTATACATATGTTTATAATAAATATAAAAATAATTCAAAATTAAATATGTTTTAATATCACAACGGACATATTAGTATAAATATTCAAATTCAAAAAAAAAGAACTAATTCAAAATTCAATTTTAGTTTAAAATAATTCTAAAAATACTATTACTTAAAGAAAATGTTTTTTAACATCATGGTCGAAAACAAAACTTGTAAATATATATATATATATGTGTGTGTGTGTGTGTTAATATCATATACACAATAATATATGTTTCACAACAACCACATATATAAATTCATGATATTGAAAATCTAATCTACCCACGTACAATGATATAAAATATATATAAATGAATAATGAAATAATTAGATGTTACCTGATTGTTGCATTGATAAACCACCTCGAATGTTAAATCCAACTCCGTGTATTGATAAGATTTAAGCGACTCAAAAACAGCCAAAATAGGCAAAACTGCACAGAACCAGACGACTGGATTTTCAACCAGACGTCTGAATTTTGTCTCTGCCTTTTTTTCTTTTTCCAGGGACCCCTTCCAGACGTCTGGATTTTTCAACCAGACGTCTGGATTTCCTTCCAGACGTTTGGATTTTCCTGTTAGGCAAAAATCAGCCTAGCCCAAAAATGGCAAAAATCCAAATCGAAAGCAATCGAACGAGCGATGGATGCTAGGGATTTATGCCAATCGACAACCTAGCCCTATAGGCTCTTCGATACACCACCAAAAACATGTTAAAACAGCCAAGATAGGATGTTTAAAGATTTTGACTTCAAAATACCAAAATTGGAAAATTCACCAACTCAATTCAAATCAAAAGCAATTGAACATGAAATAGGTGTTAGGAATTCATACCTAACAACAATGAAAGCTATAGACATAGATGTGAGTTCAAGAACTCACCTTTAAAACTCAAAAACAACAAATGAGAAGCTCTAAAACAAGGCAAGATCAATTCCTCTTCAATACACCTCTAGAATCTTCAATCTATTATCAAAGGTGAAGTTTTTCCTAAGTTAGGTTATAGGAATTTCTGAAAATTGAAGAGAGATTGAGATGGAGAAAATGAAGAGGATGCTTACCTAAGCTTCTCTTTGATTTTAGAGCAAGAACTTGAATTTCCTAAGAAAACCAGGGCTTAGGAATTTTAATTTCCCATCTTTTCCCCCATTCTTTCCTTTAGCTTGAGTGTTAGGAAATGTTATGAATGAATGAAGAGGAGTGGAGTGGGAGTTAGGGTATTAGATGAGTTGGTGGGCTGAAACCCAAATCCAAAGCCCCAAATGAAAATATCAAAATTCTAATCAACTCCAAACATATCGATGTTTATACTCAAAAAGGTCGCAAACGCCATTTTGGACTCAATGGAAGTGGTCTTGAGTCCGGATTCGACCGTTTACAAAAAGTCGCATTTCAGACTTTAAATTCAACTAACGATGCTATATTTAAATTCAACATTTAAATATAAAATCGTAAAATATGCGGGTTGTTACAGCGTTACTTACTAGATTCTTAACGAATGTATCGATATCCAGTCTCGATACATCCTGACTAGGAATATTTAAAAGATATGTTTATTATTATTATGATAAATTGCTCATGATTATAACGTATTGGATTTCTTATCACAAAACATATCATTTATGGATTTTTTGTCTAATATACCTAAATTAAATAAATAGTTAATATAACACATCATATCAAGTATATAATAGAAAGAAAAACATCTTTAACTTCGAACGAGATTTTCTTACAGAGTTAATAATTTATATTAAATTACAGAATTATCCTTAGGGTATATCCCTAACTCTATCAAGTAGATTGTCAGATTAGGGATTTTTGTTTCAATTTAGAGTTTCTATTGTAGGATGGTTGGGCTTCTAGCTGCTTTCTCTCAATAATTTTGGCCATTTATATGGCATTGACAATGGTAAGTGCTCATAAATGAAGGAGCTTGTTTTTTATTCATGGTTTAAGGATAGAAATGAAGCATTTGAGTAGAGCATCGAAGGTAGGTTTGTAATACAATTGCTTGTTGATTCAAAGGTAGATTGGTAGTGGTTGACGGTGGATGTTTGTTAATCTGAATAATATGCTTGTGGGTTTTGAAACGATGATGAAGCAAAATGTCATTCAATTTTTTTTAAGTTCTGTCTTTAAACAAAGTTGTTGATTGCCATGCATCCAATGGAACCAAGTTAAAGCTTGGCCACTCATGGAGAAGCGTGTGATATCAAGTCTTTGGTTATCAGGAGTGTTATAATAAGTAAAGAAACATTCCATTTGGAAAATACAATAGAAGGGACTGGATCCATCGAAAGTGGCTAGTTCACACTTGGGTGATCCTGTGATGAAGTGGTAGGGTTTGGTAGTAGAGGAGGTTGTCGGTTAGATTAGGAGCTGTGGTTAGGGGAGGTAACATATAATTAAGAATGTGTGTGGTTTGTAAAGGTGAGTTTAATGTTACTTTCAACCAAGGATCTTGTGATTTGATAAAGGGAAGTGCCATGGTATTGAAGTGTGGATCAGATATCATTTATTTGCTGTTGGTTGTAAGGCACAGAGCTATGGTTTGCTTATATTGAATTGATGGCTTGTTGTTGAGTGGAGTTGATATAACAAAGTTGTTGTAGAGCTTTGTCAAGTTGGCGGGTGATAGTGGAATGATGGTGATAAAGTGAAAGGAGGAGAAAATTAGGCAAAAGCACCAAAATGATATAGTACCGATTATTTTTAGGAGAAGAAACCGAGGAAGAGAGGTGAAGAAGAGTGAGTTGAAAAGGAGAGCAAGAGAAAGAAGGCACAATAGAGAAAATCAGGAAAATATATGTTATCATTCCCTATTCATATTATGTACATATATAGAATTCTTGCAACACACTTTCATAGGTGACCACATAAGGGACATTCTTTTGTAACAACTTTTGGCAACGAAAAACAAATGAAATAACACCCAAGCATATTTTGTCTTGTATTATAACCAATTTGCACGTCCCTTTTGCATTACTTTCAATCCAAGAATCTTCTTATGAGATGTATCATCCTTCTAGGGCTTGTATTAGTTATGCTAGCATTTGGGTTGGTTTATGCATCATTTGGATGCATATTAATTTCGTAAGTGATAGACTACAATATTTGATTTTTAATATCATATAAGATAGAGTTTTCTTTTTAAAAAAGGTACTTTATTGATCACATAATATTTACAAAGTTTAAAATACAATATTTCATAAGTGATAGACTACAACTACATAACAATAACAAATAAAAATTTAAAAGATCAATCTCATGCCACTATGGTTAATTACCCACTCAAACAATATTTTTAAGTTATCGGTACCGGAATAATAATGTGTGCAAAATCATAGTATGATGGTATCATTAATAGGTCAGTTTATATCGACATTTATATCGACAAAAGTAGATCAAAGACTACTAAATGTTAGTGAGTTAGTATTTCACGTGTAGCCTATGGACAATGACTGTAGTGGTGAAATATTAGTTACAAAAAATACAAAAAATCAGGTTAAAAAAACAAGATTCTAAGTAACCAGAAATGCCCTGAGGTTCTGATTTAAAAATCAAAAACTAAATATATCAAAAGTATACTTTCAAAAAATTCAATTGTTGTGATCCCGCAATTATTATTTGTGTATTGACAATAAACAGGACAATTAGTATGTACCTTAAACATGTACATGAATTATATGTTAAGCAACATTATACTTCATTGTCTCTGATGGAGTTGAACGACATCTCTAGGGCTAAAAAGTTTATACTCTATTTTCCTATTGATTCCTCAAACAACAACCACGTGGATAATTCATTTGTCCGGTTGATGTTAAGTGACATGTATATCATTAAATCATGCAAGAGAACTTCATAGAGTTTCACCATTATTTTCTTGATATCTACTAAGCACATTTCACTTTTAGGATGAATGGCATAGACTCTAAGTTAATTCATGAATTTTTCATTAACATGTCCAAAGTGCTAATGGATCTACACTCCAAACAACTAAACCACATAGTCCCTACGTCTAAAAAGGATATAGGAAAGCAATGAAACATTGTTTCTTTCGTAGCTCCAACCGCCACTATATTCTGAACGTAGTGTCTTAAGTGCGATGTAGGATCAACTTTTCCAACATAGGGTTCCATAACCGACATCTTAAACTCTGGTGGGTTGATTGCTTATTGGGTGTTTGAAGTGAGTATGGTATGGTTCATCTCATCAACATCCGGTCTCCTGTTTTTCTCGCCTAATGTTTGATGTATTATCTTAGCATCTTGTTTTTTTCCCATTAGAGCGATTCTTGATTTTCTTGGTGCGCGACGTCATGCCCTCTAGGCAATGAATCAATCACCTATGGACTAGTCAATCCAAATTCAGGAGATCTCATTTCGACAATCAAGCATGTAGTTTTGACATCAATGTTGCCCTCTATGGAAAAGCTTTTGTTGGACCGGTGGGGCTACACCATTCGTTTTGGTATCGATCTGTTCGACGGCTAACCTAACTAATTTGAGTCTTGGATGGTTCTGCTATGTGGAGTTTGTATCTCTACACCTGCTTCCTACCTTGCTCATTCTTTAGTATCAACCTCTAGATGGGCTGCCAACAGAATACCCATTTCCGTCTCCGTGGACTAATGTTAGTGATGCTTGCTTTGTGCGTTTAAGGAATGCATCCATCATTTCATGATGCTTAGCCAAGAAAGAAGCTTCCATATTTGTCATCATTTTCTACATAACTTCCTTGCTTAGATAGTTGACCGGTTGACTCGGACCAAACATTGCTTCTGACTGTTTCCATGTGCAGACTGCTCTCTGTTCGAAAGCGTCTTCCTAGATCCTTACTTTCTAGCCAATTGCTTCATATCTGAATTGAATTCTTAGTGAAAGAACTAATGTATGATGCTAAACGTTGATCTTTGACATTTAACCTTTCGCATGTACCCTATATATCATTTATTATGGTCTTTCACATTGATGTCATCTGCATTATTTGTTTTTTTCTCATTTTATTCAGGGATTGTCCATTGTCCGCACTAATATTTTTTCTTGCATGTATGGGGCCGTTAGTTGTGGCAATTGATAATTGAAGTGACCAAGCATTTTTTATCGGTCATTTGGACATCAAATCCCTATTAATAATTTTTATACACAACAAAACATCCCTTATAATTTTATGTAAATTAGGTCCATGACCGTGTCTTTCTCTCGTAACTTCATGTTATTCTCACTCTCATATTAATATTTCACATCTGTTTTTAATTTTAAAATTTAAAATGCAATAATTTTTTGTAGAAATATCGTATCAACGAACCGCTTTCACTATTAAATTGCGAAATTTACGATCTTTTAAATGATATGTGTTATGTATATGTAAATATCTAGTTGCCGCTTTTTTTAAAATCTGTAACTTATTTCATGTAAATAATGTATTTATAACTGCATCTCAAATCAATAGGTTCAACAATAATAAATGTGCAGCTTAAAGTCAATTTCATATTTGATACATAGTTAAAATTATAACTGCATTTTCATAATGCATTTAAATTATAATTGCATTAGGGCTGAATAAAATTATCAAATGTAACCATCATATAAATGTAGTTAAAATATTCAGCTGCAACCATAATTGCATAATTCAAAATTTATAGTTAAATAATAACTTCGCTTAAAGCAATTAACTAAAACTGCATTAACTTTGAATAAATCATCAAATGCAACCAAAATTATTACTGCATCACATAATTGCAGTTATTCAAATACAACCATGCATAATTCAAAAAAATGTTGTTAAATTATAACTGCATTTTCTAAATGCAATTAGATTATAACTTCATAATGATTGAATAAAATTATCAAATGTAGCCAAAATTATTACTACATCACATCACATAAATTCAGTAAAAATCCACAAATGTAGTTAAATTAATTCAAAATAAGCTGTTAAATCATCACAACATTTTCTTAACGCAGTTAATTTATAATTGCAATAAGATTGAATAAAATTATCAAATGTAGCTCAAATTATCACTTCATCACATGAATACGGTTAAAAAAATTCAAATGCAGTTAAATTAATTCAAAAAATGCTGTTAAATAATAGTTGCATTTTTCTTAATGCAGCTAAATTATAACTGCATTAAGTTTGAACAAATTATCAAATACAACCAAAATTATCACTACATCAAATAAATGCAGTTACAATATTCAAATGCAACAATAATTGCATAATTCAAAAACAAATTCCTTTCAATTAGTTTAAGCGATAATAATTGTATTATCATAATGCAGTTAAAACAACTTTATAAAGGTTGTGATTATCCAAGATAAATACAGTTGCGCAATGTAGTGACACAAAATAAGCGCATCAACAACGAATATCATTAGGAAGTTTATTAAATTTGTGGTTTAATAACGAAAACGATTCTTGAATCCGATTAATCTACGAAAAATTAGCATATTTTAATGACTGTAATTAAATGAGTTAGCGGATGGTGGTTTTAATTATGCCGTTATAAGAATATGGATCTAATTTACATCAAATTATTATAGACATGATCACTTAATATTCAATTTTTTATCTTCCTCATGTTATGCCCTTTTTTTTATAGGGTACTTTTGGCACAGATCCTTATTAAGTTTCAAAATTCATGAAAAGTCCTTCACTAAATTTCAATGTAAATTAGGTCCCTGTTTTTTATTCACGATTATTGCAGAGCATGATGCAACATTTCATAAAAGTTGCTGACATTTCCGCAACATTTATGTACACTGTGAACATAGTGTATGAAAGTTGCTGAAATATCAACACTTATTTATAAAAGTTGTTGATATTTCAGCAATATTTATGTACACTGTGAACACAGTTTATGAAAGTTGCTGAAATATCATCAATTATTTATAAAAGTTGCTGACATTTCAGCAATAATTTTTTTTTGTTTTTACAATAAAACTTTGACACAGATAGTTGCTGAAATATCAGCACTTATTTATAAAAGTTGCTGACATTTCAGCAATAATTTTTCTTCGTTTCCAGAAAACAGGGACCCGCTTTACAATGAAACTTTGACAGGGACCCGCTTTACAATATGAAAGTATGATAGGGATGTCTTCCTAATTTCCACTTTTTTATAATCAAGTCCAAAATGTAAAAATAGAGTGGCGCTAAAGGTACAAGGTTGAGTGCTAAGGGCTATTATATCTGTTAACCGCCGACCAAACACTTGTTTTGTTGACGGCTATCCCTTAATTGTAGTATAATTTTTTTAGTAGTCGGCCATTACCGGCCGACCTTGGTAATCCGAAAAAGGAAGTACGGTGCCCTTAACACCGCACTAAAAATAATATAACACCTGAATTTAGCAGAACAGCCACTACAGATTCCATGCTTCAAAAACTCCGCATATCCTTTTTCTTAATCCTTTTTCTCATTTTATTCGTATATTCTTTTTCCTCTTTCTAGTCACCATTCATCTTTATAAACACCATTCACTTTCTCCTTCTTTCATCGTTTTTATTTAGCGAGCCAACATCCATTTCCATAATGAACTCTATACCTAACCTCTCTTATTTACCTCCCTATCCAACTTCTGCTGCTTCTTCATGCTCTTGTTCCCCTTCTTCTTCTTTTAACTACTCTTCAGTTTCTTTTGTGCTCAAAACAAATAATAATTACTGTTACAACCCTTCGCAATTATGTACCTCCACAACAAGAATCCAATTGAAAAAGAAACGGGTTTGCTTGGTTCGTGCCAAAGAGGAGAAAATTGATATGGTAAACATTGAAAAGCTCGAAGAAGAAGATGAAGGAGAAGTAATCTCTAACTCTAATCAACCGAGGAGGATTGCGATCTTTGTTGAGCCTTCTCCATTTGCGTGAGAACTTTTTTTTTTGGGTGATTGATTGTTAATTTGATTTGTTGTTTAGCATCGTCAATTAAGCTGGATAGTTATGTTCATTTTGCAGTTATGTTTCTGGATATAAAAATCGATTTCAGAATTTCATTAAGAATCTCAGGGAAATGGGAGATGAGGTATGTAAATTTTTGATGCAGGCTAACAAACTTGTTAATCCAAGAAAAAAAGAACGCAGATCATTTAGAAGTTAACTTAGTGCATGAGTAGTCAAGACAACTTACAAGGAGATAAAAATAGAACAAGGAGATAAAATTAGAACATTAGTACTAGCACTTAATTATTCATGGGAATTTACCCAATTTCAAAAGGCAATCAAAAGGGTGTATTAGTGTATTTCTTCACAACCATCTGCAATGCAAAACTGAAAATTACTATGGAAATATCAAACGGCAATGCAATATCTGGATATGTTTCAACTTTTACAGCTAAATTCTATTACAATTTCAACATTTTTATCCAAATACTTTTCCATTTTACTATCCACTTAAAAGTTAAAACTATTTAAAAGTTATTATGCTAATTACTTAGTAGGAATAAAATAAATTGTTCCAAAATGGCGATCGACCTAGCATTCACCTGTAACAAATGCTGTAACCCTCTATAAATAGTGTTTTCTTTAAAGGGATGAAACATAATTCTTTTTCTATCAATTTCTTCTTAAAATAAAAAGCATCATCCTAATCTCTATTGAATGTTTTTCTTATCTGTGCAAGTATCCTAAGAGAAGGTTTTTACTTAACACTGCATGATTCGAGAAAGAAAGAAACATTTTTAAAAGATAGAGACATGCCTTGAAGCAACTGAATCTCTCCCTAAAATTCTAACAAGTTCCATGTGTATATGTCCTTCAATGAAATTGTATGTTGTTCCATTTTAGTAGAATATGTATCTTCATGGTGTTTGTTATATTATGTAGGTCATGGTGGTGACAAACCATGAAGGACTACCTCAAGAGTTTCATGGAGCAAAAATAATTGGATCTTGGAGGTAAATTGTTTTCACCAAATACATAATTACTTTGGTTAGCTACTGGGAATGTCTGGAAGCTTTTCGGAAATTACCTAGAAAAATATGACAGTGCCAATCATTTGTTGGTTCTGAGAATAACTCTAGAAAAAAAAGAGTTTAAAAATCGCA
Source organism: Allium fistulosum (assembly GCA_030737815.1). NCBI lineage: Eukaryota > Viridiplantae > Streptophyta > Magnoliopsida > Asparagales > Amaryllidaceae > Allium > Allium fistulosum. The sequence goes on from CM060904.1 coordinate 177,299,504, forward strand.
CTTAAAAAGTTATTTTCGCATACTTATCTGAAGTAGTCGAGCAGCCAAAAGTTGCTTAAATAAGTAATTCCTGTGCATACTTACCAGAAAGTAGCAGACATTTAACCTAAATCAGCAATAAACCTAAAGTAGCCTAATTTAGCTGGTTTCTATATGGATAATTTTTCTTGCCTTGTATTTTCTAGCTTTCCTTGCCCATGGTATCAGAAGGTACCGCTTTCCCTTGCACTCAGTCCTAGAATAATCAGAGAAGTTGCAAAATTCAAACCAGACATAATTCACGCATCTTCGCCAGGAATAATGGTAATTTTAATAGTCAAATTTACGTGAAGTATTTTTTACAGATATATTTCACTATAATAATTGCTTTAGGGAAATACTTTCAGGTCTTTGGTGCTCTGATAATCGCTAAGCTTCTTTCCATCCCTATAGTAATGTCATATCACACCCATGTTCCGATGTAAGTTGGTTGGAATTGTATGATCTTCTAGTTTCTGACTGTTATTGGTTCTTGCTATGCTGGGACAAATATATATTACTCAAATGCTTTTATGTGAGTTGCTTTTTACATGAATGACTTCACTTAAAATCATCTTTATATCTGCTCAGTTGCTTACAATTATTTGGTTGTCAAGTTTAGTGGGTTAAGTTAACTATTCCTATGACCCCCCCAATTCCTAACCCTTGTCCATTAAATGTCAAAGCATGTTATCAGTTATTGTCTACTCCAAGTAAAAGCCATCCATGTTCTCTTTCTTTACTCCACATTCAGACGAAAAAAAATCTTCAGTAAGGACCTAAAAATCGACTCACTGGCATTGTAGATTCTACCATAGATGAAGATTATAATTCACGATTACCAAATATTTAGTCTGTTCACACTTTATGCTTCTCTATATAGCTCTTCTAAGTACGTAACGTTTGTGGTTTATTTTATTTTATTGACAGATATATACCCCGCTACACCTTCAGCTGGTTAGTCAAACCCATGTGGCTGATAATTAGTATGGATATTTCACAGTCAAATTTTTGTGTTCGTCAAATTACTTGAAAAAGTAAAGTATTTACCTTATATTTTATTTTTGTTTGTTAGAGTTTCTTCACAGAGCCGCTGATCTTACATTGGTGCCTTCTCTTGCAATCAGCCGGGATCTTCTAGCTGCTCGAGTGACATCAGGTATGCGGAATCTACTTTTCATGTTGCTGTTTCAAATATTTACTATTGACTGGTGATTTTTATGCGATCTATAGCTAATAGAATACGCTTTTGGAACAAAGGTGTCGACTCTGACAATTTTCATCCTCGATTTCGCAACTATGAAATGCGAGTAAGATTAAGGTATATATTTATTTACATATGGATATTTGTATAAGCAAATCACTCTATTGGTGCTAGATGTTGGTTTAATAATTTGCTTATTTTTATTTAGTGGTGGAGAACCAGAAAAACCTTTGCTCATTCATGTTGGACGCTTGGGTGTAGAAAAGAGTTTGGATTTCCTCAAAAGGTTAGCTCAATTGTCTTAAGGCTAGTTAGAAAACTAATTACATGGAAGTTCTTGACCAATGTACTTACCACATTTTATATTTAAAGAACATAGAAGTACTTCCCATGGAGTGCTTAGTACTGAGCAGTCTGTGGGAACTACTTTATAAAGTTTAAACAACTGGCGTGCCTGTGTTAAATCTTTGAACTTTTGTAGGAACAGTCAGCAAACTTGATTTTTCATTGTTTTATGACAATTTTTATGGTAAAATTTTCTGTGCTTCGTTTGTAAGTCTTTGCATTTTTTTGACATTTGGTAATTTTAATAATGCAGTGTTGTGGATAGGCTACCAGAAGTGAGAATTGCATTTATAGGGGACGGACCATATAGGTAAAAATACATTTTTCTGAATTTGACCAATTTTCCAGTTATTTCGATGCCGTATGATAATTATACAACTTTATATAAAATTGGACAAACAGTTATCTGGATGCCATGTGATAATTTTGCCATATAGCTCTGGCATTCTCTTCAAATCCATAATGCATTCAAATTTTAAAATTCCAAAAAGAAAAACATTACATACGAATGTCTCGTCAGTCTTGACTGGAAGTGTAATAGAAAGCATTGATAGAAACCTTGTATTTGAGGTGCAGAAGTCAAAAAGCTTATCATTTATTGTAAAAAATATTTCAAAGTATCACAGCTTTTGATACCATGTTTCCAAAATAGCAATGCTAACCACCCATTTCATTGGTTTGAGTACGCTCGAGTTTATTGGTGAAGAGTGTAGTTATACTTTAACATTGAGGCGAAATGTGCCTAACATTGTTCTAAAAAAGTCGTAATATCATAGTTTGTAATCGGCTGGTTTCCACAACAGAAATCTGGTACATATTCAACAAGCGCTGAAATCTAGATCTCTTTTTAAATCCATTTGATTATGTGAGTGCGTGTATGCATAGAAGTACGCCCTTGTTTAACAGTGCTTGGACTTTGGAAGCCTATTCAAAAAACGCCCAAAGGATAGGACTCTACTGAACATATGCTCAAAATATAGGAGTCTTTAATAAGCGTTCAAATGAATATGTTTAGGTCTGTCAATGGACACTTTCGGATGTGGATAATGTCATATCCTTGTCTGCATTCAAAATAATTTTCGGATATTGGATATCCATGTTCATGTACTGACGAATGTTGGATATTTGTCATACCCATTGATAAATCTAAAAACATAAATAGAAAATTCTGGTTTAACCTATTTTTTTCAGTTTCATTAATTATGAAAGTACAAAAAGTAAACAAATACAATGATAAATAGTTTTGAGCATTTAAAACGACGCATTATACGCAAAGAATATAAACTGCCAACTTAACAAAGCAATGAATAAACGTCATTTATTATACTAAAATACGCATAATTTAAACTGTAATCTTGTTAAAAATCGGATGGATAATTTTCAAATGTCTTCATATCTGTTTTTCCAGATATTGTATATTTTTCCGTTTTTCGGATACGAATTCGGATGAATTTCGGAGTTTTAGGTATCCAGTAACATATTATATTACCTTTTGTAATTCAAAGATTGTAATTTGTGCACCGCAGGAAGGATCTAGAGAAGTTGTTCGAGGGCAAGCCAGCGGTATTCATGGGAATGCTACAAGGAGAGCAGCTATCACAAGCCTACGCAAGCGGGGACGTATTCCTGATGCCATCCGAATCGGAAACCCTAGGCCTGGTGGTCCTGGAAGCCATGTCATCCGGCGTGCCCGTAGTCGCTGCACGTGCAGGAGGCATACCCGACATAATCCCGGAGCACCAGGAAGGCAAGACCAGCTTCCTGTATGCACCCGGCAACCTCGACGACTGTGTTGGGAAGATCAGGAAGCTGCTGTCGGACGAGAAGTTCAGGGTGGCCATGGGGAAGGCGGCCAGGGACGAGATGGAGAAGTTTGACTGGAAGGCCGCCACCAGGAAAATCAGGAACGAGCAGTACGGTGCTGCCATTTGGTTTTGGAGGAAGAGGAGGGCCCAGCTTCTTAGGCCTTTTCTGTGGGTTTCTAGGAGGTTTAGGTCTCATGCTCATGTTAGCTACTCTGGTTGAGTGTTCATAGCTGCATATGTAATATAAATTGTTAACTATTAGCGTATTGTAAGTCCAATGTATTGGTTAGGTATATGTGTATACATCATACCGTGATTAAATGTATGTATCTTTTTCTCCTGTCTTTCAATGCTGTGTCACTGGCGTAGTCAGACTTTTACTTCATCTTTGCAGATGTGTATTTACCCTTTTTAGGATGTTGCTAGAAAATGAAAAACAAGTCGCATTTAATCCAATCAGCTAATAGAATCTAAACGGGCTACTTTCTCTTCCATTCCTCCTTGTGTGTAGACTGTTGCCATGGGTATCGCCGCTGTGGCTAAGGGCACCTTGGTCGGCGGTTGAATGCTGGTCGCGGTACTCTACGGCGATGTTAAATTGTCGCTTCTACCTCAATCGGCGGTTTAACGCCGCCGTAGGGTGCCGCGGCCGACGTTCAACCATCGATCGAGGTGCTCTTAGCTATGGCGGTAGTACCCTTAGCATCACTCTGTATATAACTCGAAAGTCCAACAAATCTGAATGGCATGACTAACCATTCATACGAACCATACCTCGTTCGAAACACCGTCAAAGAAATAATGTCATCCGTCACCCTCAGTTGATGAAACCCTGTCGCGAAATTCAACTAGGAGAGCACTTTGCTCCACTCAACTGATCAAATAAATCATCGATTCTCGGCAAAGGATGTATATTCTTTATCGTCTTCTCATTCAGCTTACGATTATCAATACACAACCTCAACGACCTATCCAGTTTCTTCATAAACACCGCGACTGCTCTCCAAAGCAAACTGCTTGTCTAATAAAACTCTTTCCTTCTAAGTCCATCAACTGCACTTTTAACTCTTTCATCTCAGTAGGTGTCATTCTACTAGGCAGTCTACTTATGAGTTCAGCTCCAGGTACAAGATCAATTCTGAACTCAACAGCTCTCCTCGGTGGTAATCCTGTAACTGGTTCAAAAACATCTGCAAATTCTCTTACAACTAAAACCCGACTCAACTCATCTTCCACCTATGTTGCACCCAATGAAGCACAAACATCTAAACTCGAATTCTCAACTGAGTATATAATTCGATCACCATTATTAGGGTGTCTTAATGATATTTTCCTACCTTGACAAAATATCATAGCATCATATTTGCTCAACCAATGCATACCCAAAATAATCTCGAATTCCACAAAACCAAACACATACAAACTACAGGAAAAAGTATGACCTAACAACTCAAATTCTAGATGGTCACATCTCATCCCAAGAGTTGCATACTCTCCTATTTGATTCGCGACCCTTAAGAAAGTAACAATGTATGATGGTTCTAAATCTAACTTACTACCAAACACCGAGAGATAAAAGAATGTAATGCACTAGTATCAAATAATACTAACAAGTATGCCATGAATCAAAAGCGTACCTCACATCATAGCCATTCACTTCTCCTTTGTTATTGGCCTAGAAGATGATGACTCCAAAACAAAGACCTTTCCTTTTTCCGCCTTGGCCGCTTTTGAAAATTTATTCTTATAATGCCCACCTGGTTGTAGTTATAGCACTTTAGATTCTTCTTTCTCACAATCGTCTTACCATCACCAGATCGACACTCATTAGCATAGTGTTCTTCTTGTCACACTTGTAACAAACGATATCAGTTTTCACTTTCTTGGCAGCTCCACCCTTCTGAGCTCCCTTCCCCTTGAAGAACTTTCTTTTCTTACTATGAGAACTCTAGGTTTCCACCTGCTGATCCTTCCCAAAAGTCGAAAGCATCTCATCGTTCCTTATAGCCATCTCCACCACTACCTTACATGGATCCCTAAGATGCGGCATTGTTGCCATAGCAATCTCCAGCTTTAAACCCCGGATGAACTTCTCATTTCTCTTAATCACAGTATCTATGGTGGCATATCCGTATTTGGACAACTCATCAAACTTAGTTGCTATTCCAAAACAGACATTTCTCCTTGCTCCAATTCCATAAATTTCTCGAGCAAAGTTGACTTGACTATCTCATACAAGTACCTTTCCTCAAACCTCATTCTAAATTTAGCCTAAGTAAATTCCTCCTTTGGGAATCCTACGGTTACACCGTTCCACCAATACAAAGCAGCTCCTTGCAACTGCCTCGATGCCAACCTTCTCTCTTGCTTATCATTGAGATCTAAGTCAGCAAAGATTCTCTCGTAGTGCAACAGCCAGTTCTCCACTTCAATAGCATCCTCGGTTCCAAGAAAATGCTTTCCTCCAATACTGGTGTAATCACGGCTCAACTTAGCGTAGTTATTACCAACCGGCACCACGGGATTAGCTCCTCCCGCATTAGCAACATCCTTTCACCAAACCAGCAGTAGCTCCATCTTGCATCATGTTAACAAAGAACTAACACATAGCTCCCATATCTACTGGTGGGGTTCCAGCACCCACATTAGCATTTGCATTCTGATTAGCATTTGTCGGACGATCCTGATTCCTTATAGTATTGGGCCAAACTTTTCCATTAGTTGTGGTGCTTCCTCCACCTAGATTCACTCTTCTGTTTCCTGCTTTCATATATTGCTTTCTCTTAATTTGCATACGAGCCTTAATAAGATATAGAAGAACGATCTAAGAGAGAGGGAGGATAATACATACTTATATATAGCAAATACAAGTATGTTACTATAACATTATCCCATACCCCAATCTTATTTTCTAATTCACTGGATTATGTTTTCGAAAACTTTTAACCTTTTAAATTTTTATATAAACCTATGCTCTGATACTAAACTGTAACATCCCTCATTTTGAGACCCGAAATTAAGCGCTACGAATGCTGCAGTCATCCACAATATTAATTTCTGGTGACAAAATACGGCTATGTTAATCATATCAATAATATCAGGAACACATGTGTAACGACCCACCTTTTTGGACTGTTTAAATCGATAATAAACCACACATGTCAAACTCAAACCATTTAAAATGGAGGATTGTTATGGGGTAAATAAGAAAAAGCAGAAAAAGAAAGAAAACAAATACAGAATCTCACAGCGGAATGACAAAATATAATAATCAAATAAACAGTTCATGAAGCTGTTTTACAAATAACATTTGATTACATTTTCACAATACAGATCAGAGTTACATACACATAAATAAATAACAATGCAGTGGAATAACATGATGTAGTGGAAATAATATAATAAATAATAAGTATACAAATCTTCGCCTTTGTCCTCCAGAAAAGCAGTCTTTGATATACTGAAAAGCTCATACTGACCCGAGCGAATTGAAAAGACAAAACACTCGAGTCAGAACTAAAAGATCTTATGTAAGTTAAATCAATAGTAAATAAATATGAGTGTAACGGCGTCGGAGATGTTTACGGGATTTGACACCTCCTATCCAGTGTCTAACGTGCGTGCAATAACTTAAGAGATGTTCGGGATTCCATCTCCTAAGGATCCGTTAAACTATCTACATACATAGTACAATACGCTATTATAATAGTGTATATAGTAAAGTAAAGTATTAAAATAGCGTTAAGGCGTTACCCATACCCCCCCTTAACACATTTTATATATTCCCGTAGTCTATACAGTACCGTAATTCCTCCATAAACTGGAGGGCTATCAGAGGGCACTACATAGGTACGGTACAACCAAACTCGTAGAAGGCGCGATAAGGCATGTGACAAGACACGCGAGGCAATGCCAGAGTAGGATTCTCGTTTGCACTCCCGGACTGGTGGTAACGCATAACATCTACTACCGTCCACCTCGGAACACACTCCCATAATCAAAATCGAGGGGTGGCCACCAAATCAATCACAAAGTAATAATATGGTATCGAAGAAATGTGCCCGATCGGAGGTGCGACCTCACTTGGCCCGGTATAACTCCTGTTTTAGCTACATCAAGCTGACTCACGGGAGTCAGGGCTACGTAAATACCTCATACAGAATTGTTCGCCAAACCATCCTACTTCATTCTGGAATCTCCACCACGTACACAGTTGTTAAAGTGGTTTTCAGTATTGGCAGAGAGTATGACAATATTCGATCCCGGTCTCTTTAACAACCAAATGCTTTTTTCACACCGGATGGTTCCTTTAAATTTCCAAAACCGTTCATAATTGATATCAAAATATCATATTCAATTCAAACTATATCACTTTCGAAATCATATTCACCCAAATATGTTATTTCACCAGAAAATATCATTTCAAATCTCAACTTAAGTTATAACATCATTTAATCATATTCGCCTTTTAAATCAAGATTTAAATATAAACACTTCAACTTTACATAGTCTGAAATTTATAAATAGTTTAAATAGTTTAAAATAGCTTTTAGATAGTTAAAATACTCTAAAATAGTGTAAACTAGATTAAAATAGTTTAAAAAGATTTAAGGTAGATTAAATAGATTTAAGATAGATTAAATAGATTTAAATAGATTAAATGGATTTAAAATAGATTAAATAGATTTGAAATAGATTAAATAGATTTAAAATAGATAAAAATGGATTAATTAGTTTAAAATAGGTCAAAATAGATTAAATTGGATTAAATAGATTATAATAGATTAAAATAAATTAAAATAGTTTAAAATAGTCTAAAAATAGATTAAAGTAGTTTAATAGTTTAAAAATCTTAATAATCAGGATTTTTAAAATGATATATTTTTAAACAGTTTATATTAAAATAATAAATTTGAAATTAACAACAAATTTAACTATTTCTTTCATTTCAACAAATCTGGACCATATCCGGACTTCAAATCAAAACTAAATTTCAAATCTTGAAGTATCAATTTAAGCTATTCCAATTTCAATAGATTTCAAAGTTACAATTTCAAACATTTTCAATAACTTAATTCCGATAAATTTCGTTTATACTTCAAATTCATCTTTAGAATTTCAATTAAAATCTTTAAGCAATCCACTTAAAACAATTCCAAAAATTCAAATTAAATCCTTTAAACAATTCATTTAAAACATTTCAGTTTATACAAATCAAATTTTATTTCAAAATATCATTTAACTGAATTCAATGTTTAAGGATTTAAAATCATTTAATTTAACCAATCTGATGTTCGTATATAATTTTCTACCATATGGTCAAGTGATACGGATATTTATCATTTCAATCCGCAAATATTTTAAATTTTACGAGTATATATTATTTCAATCCGCAATCCCAAATTTTACTTCAAATCCATTAAATCGCTCGAGTCTACCATTTCAACCCATAACGATTTCTCCCTAATTTATCAGATCGTTCGGGTATGTATCATTTCAACCCATAGGGAACTTGCAGTGTTATAACAATTTAAAAATATAACATCCAGTCATCCAATATCAACAATCAACATCCATCACAATCACCATTCAAACCAATCTATAAAAAATAACAAGTGACTGATTATCAATAACGGGCATCAACTGGCAATTTAGAATTTAATATTAAATTAATGGCGATAATATTCAATAAAAGTCAAATTTAACTAGAATGACAATTTAAATATACCAAACATCAACCAATCAATTTCTAATCGCATCATAAATTCAATTTAACCAACATAAGATAATCTAGTAGTTGTGAGTGGGTCAAAACACCCACCTTTGATTTCAAATCGATTTGAAATCCAAAATAAGGCCCAAAATTCAACAGTCTCAGAATTCGTCCAAACCAGTTCCATAATGTCCGGAATTTTGGTACGATTGCAATGGAACTAACCGCGCGTAAATCAGACCTGGTATGTAAAAGTTATTCGTGTTAGAACATTCAAAATTTAAATTTATATTAAATAATAAACAAAGTTCAAGATTGAAGCCACGTCACCTATCCTCTCCGTTCACATGCGTCCTTCTGAAACTTATCCTCTCAACACAGTAACACGATCGGCCTATTCGAACAAACCCTAGCACGCCCTAGAAGCCGCCGCCGCCTGCGAACTCCGCCGCCCCCTCTCAAACACGTCGCCTCCCTCATGCTCGAAGTCGACCCTCCATCGCCCACGATCGACGACCAAAACGTACAGCCGCCGTTCAACTTATGTAACCCTAGTTGAATTATTCGAGCCAATCTACCCATCAATTCGCCGAACAAACCATATAGATGCGTTCCATTCGCCACTCTCCACAACCCTATACCCTTGAATCGACGATCCATCGTCAATCATCAACCACCAAACGGATGGCCGAGAATGTTTTGACCAATTTCGGACAAACCAAAACCCGATTGCAAAAACGAACAACAGATTTGGGTTGCGCTCGTCGTGAGCTTTCCAACGATATATAATATGACATAGTTTTGAGGAGTTGATTTTCGATTTAAATTTGAAATTGGATTTAGGGTTTGTAATCTGAATTGGTTTCTACCATTGAAGAAAGGTATAGACAAAAGGAATTGTACATACAGTAATAAGAAATAGAAAGACTGCCAGGGTTTAGAAAAATATATTTATATGAGCAAAGCCCGATAAGAAAGAATGAACACATTGAATTGGTTTGAAATGACAATAACGATTCGAAAAGCCCGTTTCGCTTTCGAAACGAAAGTGGGTCATCCAATATATCAAAATAGATGTTTTTGATATTTTTAAACTCAATGGAGCAGGTTTCAAGTCCTAATTCTATTGTATGAAGAAGTTAGCTTTTAAAATCAGCTTATTTCAAATTGATTTCATTAAATTGATTTCTACGTGTTTTGAACCCGTACGATCAAACGACAAGTCCGATCGCTACGAAACTTGAAATCTTACAATAATTCACGGTTACGGATCCGATGAAACTAGTTTCGTCGAAATCCGAGACAGTGGCCAAAATGGCTATTTTCACGTTAATTAAATAAATTATTATTAAATTAATTAAATCACTTTTTAAATTCAAATTTAAAGTTAACAAATTTAATCATTTTTGATTACCTATGCATTTATAATCTTTTAAAATAAATTCCATGTCGAATCCAATGTTAAATATTTCAATAATTACAGCGTTCAATTGCAATTGTAATAAAATCCAATCAATTATATTTTAATTCCAGATAAATTCCTTTATTTTGATTTATAACTCATTATTCAATCAGTCATTACCTTATGAATATCATTAACATTGGTTTACCATTTATTACTTCAATATTCTACAGTTACCATCTTAATCACATTAACTGCAATATTTAAATAGATTAATTGCAATTGATTTCCAATTTAATTTCAACAGATTATATAAATAGGTGCTAAATAACAATTGTTGCATTTTCTTAATTTAATCACATTTATAAGTTTATTATTTACGAACAAATGTTATAACTACTTATACAACACTGATTTTATCTAATTACAATTAATTACATATTATTTCGACATTAAATTTGACATTAAAATTTATTTTCTTATTTACGCTTTCTAACCCAATTTAACTTTGCAATTATTTCAATAAATTGAAATTACATTAACGTAGTTATCCATTACCTTAAATTAACATTATTACATTTCATTCTAGTTATTTTTCTCATTATTAAATCTTAAATTTTTAATTTTCCACATCATTAAATTCCAAAACTTATTTAATTAATAAATTCAATTATCGAAAATTACGGGTCGTTACAACATGAGTATGAAAATTTTTCAAACACATTTCAATAATAAGAAAACTTAAGCACAAAACTATGTGCTAAGCTGGTCAATTTCTTTAAGAAGTCAACCAATGTTTATACATGGACTCACATAGATATGGTTGCAATAGACACATCCATTATTTTACATGCGCTCAACATCGACCCATGTGCACATCTAGTAAGGCAAAAGAGATTTTCTCTAGACCAAGAAATGAACAATGCTTCGCATGAGGGAGTAAAGAAGCTAAAGGAAAATAGCTTTATCAAGGGAGTTTACCATGCCAAATGGATAGCAAACCTGGTTCTAGTAAATAAACCTAATGAGAAGTGGTGAACCTACTTTGACTTCACCAACCTCAATAAAGCTTGTCCAAAAGCTTTCACCTACCCAGAATTGACCAGCTCTTGGATGCAAGTAGTGGTCACAAACTGCTCACCTTCATGGACGCATAAAAGGCTATAATCAAATTGCACTGTTTGAATTAAATCAAGATCATATTAGCTTCATAATGGACAAAGGACTATATTGCTATAAAGTTATACCGTTTGGGTTAAAGAATGCATGAGTAACTTATCAGAGATTGGTGAACAAAACATTCTCTGAGCGGATTGGAAGAAATGTGGAAGTATATGTGGATAACATGCTTGTGAAGTACAAAATAATAGAGTTAAGGGCATGCCCTAGGGGCAATTATGTAATTTGATTATATAACTTAACTCTTATGGAGAATCTTGTTTGAAATAAAGGATGCCTTTGGTTTTATTTTCTTATATGTGTTGTTCTATAAAAATATAAGTAATTATATAAACACATTAAACAAATATAAGTAGAAAATCCTTAGAAGAAGTATTTTGTCCATTGCAGTTACAAATGTGTTCATAATCATGAGTATGGAATTGATATTCATATATTTATTTCTTAAATGTTTCTAGTTAAGATATATCAAGAAAAAGATATTAATACATCCATCGAGACTAGTTGTTTAGAACAATCACAAATGACTCAACGAGTGTAACGACCCAGAATTTCGAACAAATTAAATTGAAAATATTTAATTAATTTTAAATATTTGAACGATGATTTAATTTGAATCCCCGATATAAATTTGAATTTGGCGATTAAATTATATAATTTAATCTATTGAACTGGATAAAAATTTGAATCTTCAAATTTAGGCCGATTAAAAATATTTCAAAAGCTTGTAAAATTCATATTGATGATACTGAAGATAATAGAAGCTTCAGAAACGAAATTGAAAGTGATTTGTTCAGATTTGAATTGTTCGAATCGATATTTAAAAATAGTCAATTTTTACACAGTCTCGGAATTCGACGAAACTAGTTCCATTGGGTCCGGAATATTGTATTATTGTCGGGTTTTAAATTTCGTATTTTTCAGTGTTAATACGTAAGCACACGGTGAGAGAACGCATTGGATTTTAAATCAAATTCAATTTAAAATTTAATATTTAAATTATCGGTCAACACACCACGTTATTTTCCTTTAATCATGCCCCGTTGTCTCTGCCTAAAATCACGCCATCGATCACGGAAAAATAATCGTGCAAGCACGTCTTCTTCCCTTACCTCACGCCTTAATTCACGCAGAAGAACACGTTGGAAAAAATCGTGTAACCCATGCTTCCTTCCAATTTTAAATATCCCTCTTTCTCGTTCAAAACAATGGCTGAGAAAAGAAAAAAAAACCCCCTTCTCTTACAATCATTTCTCTTCTCTCCAGAAATTGAACTTCTTTTTATTTAATACCGAGCCTCCTTTTCCCCTCTATTCAAATTCGAGCGATGTCTATTTCGTTCGCAAAAAAAAAAAAATGGGTTTCGCGATTTCTGGGGGAGCTTTGCGTCATTCAATCGAGCTCGAGCTCGAAATTGTGTTCGACAAAGGAGGGGCGGCATCGTGATTTCCTCTAGTCATCTTCAATCGATTTAGGGTTGTGAGGAAGGCATGACGAGCATGTACGGAGCATTGTGGCCTCACAAGGCAGTTGTGGCAAGGAGTTCGATAGGGAATGAGTGTCGAAGGAGGGTAAAGGAATAGTAGCAGCCTTCAACTAGGGCTGGATTCGAGCACGCGATTGAACGCGTTTGGGCAGTGGGTCGTTCGAGGCCTAGATGGAGATCGAGGATGCCGACCGAAGTTCTGATCGCGATTTTCGTTCGCGTGGATTTGGTCGTAACTTGGAGGAGTAGCTGTTGCTCAGTAACGAAGTAAGGATATTTTCTATTTTGTTTTATTTATATATATATATATAAAGTTTGGGTAATATGAGAATCTGGAATTTTACAGCAAAATAAAGTAAATGTTCATATTCCCAGTTACTGGTTTAAATCGTAAGATAAATGAATATTATGGAAATTGACTTGTTAATCAACTTATTTCATCATTTTAATTACTAAAGGATTAGAGGTAAATCATTAGTTTAAAATTTAATTCATTAGTTAAATTTTTTTATATATATATATAGATAAATTTAGTTTCAAATGAAAAAAATTATTTGTAAAAGAAGATTTGTTAGAAAATTTATTTAAAAGAAATTAGTTAAAAGTAAAACCATCGGTTAATTAAATTGATTTAAAATGGGAAATTTAATTTATTGTCAATTGATTCAAATATTTATGAAATTGTATAATTGTTTATACAAGGTCGAACACAACGAAGAAAAATAAATCTGGATTTGGAATGGATTGCAAAATAAAAGCTAAGGTGAGATTTTTCTCACTCAAAATATATTTGGTATTGCAGTTATTTATTGATTGATATGATTGCTATTTGGATGTGATATTAGATATAGTAGGATATATCTATATATATAGCAATATATACATATTGGCATATGTATATATTGGATTGATGATTTCCCGCCTCGTATAGCGGATGAGACCCTATTGCGCCGTTAGTAAGCGGATATTTTTATAAAACCCATATACCGCGATATTCCACCTCGAAGTGGAATTGGTATTGTGCTAACGTCTTTGGATGCAGGGAAACAGGTTGGAGGGATCCAACTGGATTCCTCAACTGTATTTATTTATTTACAGATATTGATATATATTCTGTTATCATATGATGATATATGATGTTTGATGTTGTGATGGACTAATTGGTGCGTTGCATCATTGGATTCAAAATTCTGAAGTGTTAAAAATAACGATTTTAAACTTTAAAAGAGATTTTAAAAGTGATTATTTGAAAGTATACGTTTTATTTAAGTTTTTGAAGTGATTTATTTTAAATAAATAAACGTTCAAATTTTAAAGTTATAAAAGTTAAGATTTTTGTGAAATAAAATCAAAGTGTGATTTTTGAAATAAATAGTTAAGTAATTTATAAAATAGCTTAAATTTGGATTTTTGAGTTATTAAAAACAATGTATATAAAAGATGTACAAGATTGATATTTATAACTTTAAAATGTTGGTATTATAAAACGAGTTTTTATAAGCGTTAAAATGAATTTTTAAGAATTTATAAATAAATGAAATTTATAAATTGTGAACTTATAAATGGAAATGATTTTGTAAAGTAAAGGAATTATAAGTATTTAACTTATAATATGGATTGTTGGTATAAGATTTGAGTTATGAATCGAATTGTTAATAAAGGAGATTTATTAAATTGAAGTTGTTAGAAAATAGAAATAGAATTTATAAACGTTGTTTTATAAATTCGAGATCAATTGAATTTGATAAATTAAATATAGAAGGTTATTAAAGAAGATATATTCGCGATTTTGGATAGCGAATTATTATTGAAATAAAATGTGTAGAAAATAGTGAAATGTAATTAGTGGAGTATATTCACGATTTTGGATAGCGAATATATCGTTAAGTAAAATGGATAGTTTTGGAAAAGTGACATTGAAAATGAAGTTAACCATTTTAAAGATGTTTTTAAAATGTATTATGATATCGAATACATAGATTTCAACATTTTTATTGTTGAAATAGACGTTTTCGAAAAATAAGGAAATGGTGGACTATAACACTGTTGTTATAGTAAATGATTTCCAAAAGGAAATGTTTTTATCTAGTATTGTGATTTAAATATCTATCTTAATTTCCGAATCCCTATACTAGTGATTTTGAGTCGTCGTAACGATGTTTTACGTAGCATTCGTTTTGACTCGAATAGATGTTGTTAAAATAAATGATTTCCTTAAAGAATGAAATATGTACTTAATATTGATTTAAGTATATCGAATATTTTCAAGTGTTGAAAATAAAATAGATTTGTGAACTACTTATTATTAAATAAGTATGGAAATGCTTTTCCAATATGAAATGAACTGTTTTGAGATTTTATCTTCAAAGATAAAATGAAATGTGGAAATTGATTTGAAATGGTTTTCAAATGGTTAAGTGTGGAAATTTTATATCTAGTAAAGATATTTTTGAAGATGAAATAATTTGGAAAATTATTTGGAATCTGATGATGTTGCGCATCTTTATTGATAGTTAAATAACCGACTATCAATAATTACCTTGATTGGTATTTGTTGTGAATTGGATGAATTTGAATGCCACACTTATTTTTAAATAAGCGCTCACTATTCGGGTTAGCCGGGAAAGGACCATGGGGTCGTATAACCCATTCCGAATATGTGATACGTCGTTATGAATCGCATTTGATGACCGGTGTTGAAGACCGGATATTTTTGAAAACGGAAGGATTACCGTCGAGTTACTCTACATCGGCTGATCTCCGATTTAGAGGTTTTATCACCCTTAGTGACGGGAAGTCCGGACGTGATTAGAAAATTATCCGGATATGCAAGGGCTTCGTGAGAAGTGCCTTCGGTTCTGTTCGATCTCAGAACAGACTTGTATGGATTGTGTGTCTAACGTTACAATTTGAGATATAAAGCTGATTTCTTTCAAATACATTTCTGTTGGTGGCGGAGAATTTATTCTCTTAGCTTAACACCCTTCTCTGAGACGTACGAGCTCAGAGGTTATGTAGTTGAAATTTATCAGCGATATATCCCAATTTGGTAACGTGGCATACTGAGTGTTGCTGTGAAATGATCAGTGTTTGATCATTTGCGATATGATCATTTGTTTGATCTTATATCTTTGTGATCATAGGTTGATCATTTGTTTGACCCGAAGCATGGCTTTGTAGAAAGCGTAGCTTTGTGGACGAGACTTCGTCGAGCCTCACACCCCGAAAATGGTCAAAAAAGGAAGGATGCGGCAAGGTTCTAGGGAGTAGCGCCCCTTAGTGTATGTCATTCCTTCTGGATAGAGGTGGTATCATGGTATGAAGCCCAGATACTTAACCTATGTGGTTGCTGCATTATTATTTTGATGTGGTTTGTTGGAAATCGGGGATCCTCGGGAAGATCGGTTACGATCGGGGGATGGCATACGCGTGTCAGTAGTTACCTATTTTTGCAGAGGTAACCCGGCCTTGTGTTGGTAGAGATCCGGTTAGGTTCTCGGGTCGTCTAGTCCAGGGACGTACCCATCGTGGAAAAGGAAGTTCCTTAGCCTGACCATTTGTTGGAAATCCAAAGAAACAATACGAGCCTTTACGATTTCAATTGTATAACCTGTCTCCTCAGGAGGCAGCTATAGCAGGCATAATATAATGGTACCTATGCTGGCTATGATTTATATTCTACTTTCGAAATGTTTTCTACACTATGCACTAATAATAATATCAAAAATGATTTGATTTTGCGTAGTAAGCATCTTTGACTATCATAAGAAGAAATCTCCTCCAATTCTGCGTTTGCATTGTGTGTGTGGTGGGAGGTCTTATGGTAGTTTCATTTTCCAAAAGCATTGCGAATTTGTTTTATTTTCTTTGTGAAAAATAACTGTTTTACGATCTCACACCAGTCACCATGACTGACTCGGAGTTTATTGTTCCCTTCTAAACTCTGGGTGCCCACAAATTTCCACACGGGCAGCCTAGAGTTATGTTATCAGGATATTCTGGATATTCTGGAGCTTTGGAAGCAAGCTGGATGGCGAGACGTAGTATTTGTATCTGATATTATTTATTCCGCTGTGTATTCTGTATGAGGACAAGTTTATATAACTGTCCATTGTTGTATATTGACTCTGATGATTGATGTATGTATAAACTGATATAGTTCTTTGTTTTAAAAGACTAGTGTTTATTTATTATATATTGTTCCGCTGCGATGTGTAAGATTCTGATATTGTTTCTGTTCTGATGTTGTTCTGTTGTTCTTTTTCTTCTTCTGCTTTCTTCTTCTTCTCTTTTTTTTCTATCTTTTCTTCTATTTCTTTTTCTTAAAAACCCTCACTATTGGAGTTTCCGGCATTTGATGGCTCGACAGTCGATAAAGTGAGTATCGATGTCGAATTTTCGAAAGTCGAAAATTTCGGTATGTGACAGCGTGGTATCAGAGCATATGGTTAAGCGACAACCCTGCTCTGTTGGGTGTTACTCATTAGAGAAAGAGTCAGCAGTACTCTAGAATGAGTTTGAGTATAATAATAGATATGAGCGCGTATTTGTTAGTGAATATAAGATTGTTTTGTATTGTGTTGACTTATCGGTTGATTGTTTATGGATTCTGGTCGGTGTAGTCTAGCTAACTGTGTTGATAGGGGTTTCTAAACTCTTAAACGAGATAAACTGACACAGTATTGTTTTAAATAGGGTAAATGAAATAATTTTGCCCAAAACTATTTTTGTATAGAAAAGAAATGATTTTCTATGAATTATCATAGTATATGGATGTTTGGTTGTTATAAAACAATAACATTGAATTATTATCATTGTTATATGAAATGGAATGAGAAATTAAAATAATGACCAAAGATTTGGAAATAAATCCATTTAACGAATGAAATTTATAAATGTGAATTGAAAGATAAAGAGATGAATTCACATACAAATGAAATTTAAGAACATAAATTATAAATGTGACTTATAATTTGAAACGGAATTCCAGAGAAGTATTTGGAAATGTTTTGAAACGAATTTGAAAATTTTGGTGATTTGGAAAGTTTAAATTCCTTTTTGATTTGAAAATGAATTTCAAAGGTTTTGAAAAGTATTTTGAGGGAATGAAAAGCTCTAAACTCTTTTTGGTCGCTGGAAAATAACTTCGATGATGACCGCGGCATCGTTGGTGTTCATTTTCGGGTTTCCAAATGAGAAATTGCTGCCAAATTGTTTTAAATGAAAGTGGTTTGGAAAATTGAGTTTTGTTTTGAAAATTCAAAAGATAAATTGAATTGTTTTCAAAATGGTTTTTGAAAAGTTGAAAAGACTCTGGAATCCTATTTAAAATATTTATGAAATAAGAAATAAGTTCATAACTTATACCATTTGAATTGATAGAATAAATTTAACTTAAGGAATGAAGTTAAATCAAAGTAAGTATAAGTGAATCAATTAAATAAAGTGAAAAGATTACTTAAAGAAAATTTATTAAGATGAAAATAAATTTGGAGTACTAACAAATAACTGGAATTAAAACTGAATGTTGAAAACAAAAATTGAATTTGTAAGTGGATTAGTAATTGAAATGAATTAGTAATTGAAACTAATCTAAAAAGAGCAGTTATGAATGAAAGTTGTTTGGTTAATAAAATAAACCGAATGAAAATATGAAATGCAAATTAAATTGAATGGAATCAATTGCCAATGAAGTGAACTAAAGATAATTGATAAATTCAATATTCAGAATAGAAGATAAAATTGAATTCAAATGAAATTGAAATGAAAAATTGAACGAAGATGAATATGTATCTTCAATAGTAAATTTAAAGATGATATAAGAAGTATATGTTGAAAATGTTGTAATAGAATTTGCAAAATGGTTTGAATATGTAACTAGATATTATGGCTAGTAGGATATACAGGTGTATTGAAGGAATTGGAAATTTTGATTTCAAAGATAATTTGAATTGCTCGACAAAAGGTAAGTATTTGAATTTCAATATGAAATTTGATGTTTTTCTTGTCTAGCCGCTTGGCTTTTTCTTTCTCTTTTTGAAATCTGAGAGTCCGTAGGGACGTTTTGTAGTCGTGCCGTATTAGCCGCGCAAAGGAGACGCTGGAAAAATTTTTCGGAAATTTAGGGCGTTAGAAAATTTTTGAGAAAATTTGAAAGTTTAAAATTTGAATTTAAACTCGAATTTGAATTGTTAGTAAAACAATGATTGTTTAAAACTTATAATTGAAGTTGGAAATTTAGTTGAATTAATAACGAATCTTTAGTAGAAAGATTTATTTTGATAAATTGATAAAACTATTGGATGGTGGAAAATAGTAGACAAGTTTAGGACTTTTTTTTCCTAACTTGTAATTTCGGGACGAAATTCTTTTAAGGAGGGAAGTTTGTAACGACCCAGAATTTCGAACAAATTAAATTGAAAATATTTAATTAATTTTAAATATTTGAACGATGATTTAATTTGAATCCCCGATATAAATTTGAATTTGGCGATTAAATTATATAATTTAATCTATTGAACTGGATAAAAATTTGAATCTTCAAATTTAGGCCGATTAAAAATATTTCAAAAGCTTGTAAAATTCATATTGATGATACTGAAGATAATAGAAGCTTCAGAAACGAAATTGAAAGTGATTTGTTCAGATTTGAATTGTTCGAATCGATATTTAAAAATAGTCAATTTTTACACAGTCTCGGAATTCGACGAAACTAGTTCCATTGGGTCCGGAATATTGTATTATTGCCGGGTTTTAAATTTCGTATTTTTCAGTGTTAATACGTAAGCACACGGTGAGAGAACGCATTGGATTTTAAATCAAATTCAATTTAAAATTTAATATTTAAATTATCGGTCAACACACCACGTTATTTTCCTTTAATCATGCCCCGTTGTCTCTGCCTAAAATCACGCCATCGATCACGGAAAAATAATCGTGCAAGCACGTCTTCTTCCCTTACCTCACGCCTTAATTCACGCAGAAGAACACGTTGGAAAAAATCGTGTAACCCATGCTTCCTTCCAATTTTAAATATCCCTCTTTCTCGTTCAAAACAATGGCTGAGAAAAGAAAAAAAACCCCCTTCTCTTACAATCATTTCTCTTCTCTCCAGAAATTGAACTTCCTTTTATTTAATACCGAGCCTCCTTTTCCCCTCTATTCAAATTCGAGCGATGTCTATTTCGTTCGCAAACAAAAAAAAATGGGTTTCGCGATTTCTGGGGGAGCTTTGCGTCATTCAATCGAGCTCGAAATTGTGTTCGACAAAGGAGGGGCGGCATCGTGATTTCCTCTAGTCATCTTCAATCGATTTAGGGTTGTGAGGAAGGCATGACGAGCATGTACGCAACATTGTGGCCTCACAAGGCAGTTGTGGCAAGGAGTTCGACAGGGAATGAGTGTCGAAGGAGGGTAAAGGAATAGTAGCAGCCTTCGACTAGGGCTGGATTCGAGCACGCGATTGAACGCGTTTGGGCAGTGGGTCGTTCGAGGCCTAGATGGAGATCGAGGATGCCGACCGAAGTTCTGATCGCGATTTCGTTCGCGTGGATTTGGTCGTAACTTGGAGGAGTAGCTGTTGCTCAGTAACGAAGTAAGGATATTTTCTATTTTGTTTTATTTATATATATATATATAAAGTTTGGGTAATATGAGAATCTGGAATTTTACAGCAAAATAAAGTAAATGTTCATATTCCCAGTTACTGGTTTAAATCGTAAGATAAATGAATATTATGGAAATTGACTTGTTAATCAACTTATTTCATCATTTTAATTACTAAAGGATTAGAGGTAAATCATTAGTTTAAAATTTAATTCATTAGTTAAATTTTTTTTATATATATATATAGATAAATTTAGTTTCAAATGAAAAAAATTATTTGTAAAAGAAGATTTGTTAGAAAATTTATTTAAAAGAAATTAGTTAAAAGTAAAACCATCGGTTAATTAAATTGATTTAAAATGGGAAATTTAATTTATTGTCAATTGATTCAAATATTTATGAAAATGTATAATTGTTTATACAAGGTCGAACACAACGAAGAAAAATAAATCTGGATTTGGAATGGATTGCAAAATAAAAGCTAAGGTGAGATTTTTCTCACTCAAAATATATTTGGTATTGCAGTTATTTATTGATTGATATGATTGCTATTTGGATGTGATATTAGATATAGTAGGATATATCTATATATATAGCAATATATACATATTGGCATATGTATATATTGGATTGATGATTTCCCGCCTCGTATAGCGGATGAGACCCTATTGCGCCGTTAGTAAGCGGATATTTTTATAAAACCCATATACCGCGATATTCCACCTCGAAGTGGAATTGGTATTGTGCTAACATCTTTGGATGCAGGGAAACAGGTTGGAGGGATCCAACTGGATTCCTCAACTGTATTTATTATTTACAGATATTGATATATATTCTGTTATCATATGATGATATATGATGTTTGATGTTGTGATGGACTAATTGGTGCGTTGCATCATTGGATTCAAAATTCTGAAGTGTTAAAAATAACGATTTTAAACTTTAAAAGAGATTTTAAAAGTGATTATTTGAAAGTATACGTTTTATTTAAGTTTTTGAAGTGATTTATTTTAAATAAATAAACGTTCAAATTTTAAAGTTATAAAAGTTAAGATTTTTGTGAAATAAAATCAAAGTGTGATTTTTGAAATAAATAGTTAAGTAATTTATAAAATAGCTTAAATTTGGATTTTTGAGTTATTAAAAACAATGTATATAAAAGATGTACAAGATTGATATTTATAACTTTAAAATGTTGGTATTATAAAACGAGTTTTTATAAGCGTTAAAATGAATTTTTAAGAATTTATAAATAAATGAAATTTATAAATTGTGAACTTATAAATGGAAATGATTTTGTAAAGTAAGGAAATTATAAGTATTTAACTTATAATATGGATTGTTGGTATAAGATTTGAGTTATGAATCGAATTGTTAATAAAGGAGATTTATTAAATTGAAGTTGTTAGAAAATAGAAATAGAATTTATAAACGTTGTTTTATAAATTCGAGATCAATTGAATTTGATAAATTAAATATAGAAGGTTATTAAAGAAGATATATTCGCGATTTTGGATAGCGAATTATTATTGAAATAAAATGTGTAGAAAATAGTGAAATGTAATTAGTGGAGTATATTCACGATTTTGGATAGCGAATATATCGTTAAGTAAAATGGATAGTTTTGGAAAAGTGACATTGAAAATGAAGTTAAACATTTTAAAGATGTTTTTAAAATGTATTAT
The DNA here is from genome assembly GCA_030737815.1 of Allium fistulosum. Lineage (NCBI taxonomy): Eukaryota > Viridiplantae > Streptophyta > Magnoliopsida > Asparagales > Amaryllidaceae > Allium > Allium fistulosum. The sequence goes on from CM060904.1 coordinate 177,321,946, forward strand.
GATATCGAATACATAGATTTCAACATTTTTATTGTTGAAATAGACGTTTTCGAAAAATAAGGAAATGGTGGACTATAACACTGTTGTTATAGTAAATGATTTCCGAAAGGAAATGTTTTTATCTAGTATTGTGATTTAAATATCTATCTTAATTTCCGAATCCCTATACTAGTGATTTTGAGTCGTCGTAACGATGTTTTACGTAACATTCGTTTTGACTCGAATAGATGTTGTTAAAATAAATGATTTCCTTAAAGAATGAAATATGTACTTAATATTTATTTAAGTATATCGAATATTTTCAAGTGTTGAAAATAAAATAGATTTGTGAACTACTTATTATTAAATAAGTATGGAAATGCTTTTCCAATATGAAATGAACTGTTTTGAGATTTTATCTTCAAAGATAAAATGAAATGTGGAAATTGATTTGAAATGGTTTTCAAATGGTTAAGTGTGGAAATTTTATATCTAGTAAAGATATTTTTGAAGATGAAATAATTTGGAAAATTATTTGGAATCTGATGATGTTGCGCATCTTTATTGATAGTTAAATAACCGACTATCAATAATTACCTTGATTGGTATTTGTTGTGAATTGGATGAATTTGAATGCCACACTTATTTTTAAATAAGCGCTCACTATTCGGGTTAGCCGGGAAAGGACCATGGGGTCGTATAACCCATTCCGAATATGTGATACGTCGTTATGAATCGCATTTGATGACCGGTGTTGAAGACCGGATATTTTTGAAAACGGAAGGATTACCGTCGAGTTACTCTACATCGGCTGATCTCCGATTTAGAGGTTTTATCACCCTTAGTGACGGGAAGTCCGGACGTGATTAGAAAATTATCCGGATATGCAAGGGCTTCGTGAGAAGTGCCTTCGGTTCTGTTCGATCTCGGAACAGACTTGTATGGATTGTGTGTCTGACGTTACAATTTGAGATATAAAGCTGATTTCTTTCAAATACATTTCTGTTGGTGGCGGAGAATTTATTCTCTTAGCTTAACACCCTTCTCTGAGACGTACGAGCTCAGAGGTTATGTAGTTGAAATTTATCAGCGATATATCCCAATTTGGTAACGTGGCATACTGAGTGTTGCTGTGAAATGATCAGTGTTTGATCATTTGCGATATGATCATTTGCTTGATCTTATATCTTTGTGATCATAGGTTGATCATTTGTTTGACCCGAAGCATGGCTTTGTAGAAAGCGTAGCTTTGTGGACGAGACTTCGTCGAGCCTCACACCCCGAAAATGGTCAAAACAGGAAGGATGCGGCAAGGTTCTAGGGAGTAGCGCCCCTTAGTGTATGTCATTCCTTCTGGATAGAGGTGGTATCATGGTATGGAGCCCAGATACTTAACCTATGTGGTTGCTGCATTATTATTTTGATGTGGTTTGTTGGAAATCGGGGATCCTCGGGAAGATCGGTTACGATCGGGGGATGGCATACGCGTGTCAGTAGTTACCTATTTTTGCAGAGGTAACCCGGCCTTGTGTTGGCAGAGATCCGGTTAGGTTCTCGGGTCGTCTAGTCCAGGGACGTACCCATCGCGGAAAAGGAAGTTCCTTAGCCTGACCATTTGTTGGAAATCCAAAGAAACAATACAAGCCTTTACGATTTCAATTGTATAACCTGTCTCCTCAGGAGGCAGCTATAGCAGGCATAATATAATGGTACCTATGCTGGCTATGATTTATATTCTATTTTCGAAATGTTTTCTACACTATGCACTAATAATAATATCAAAAATGATTTGATTTTGCGTAGTAAGCATCTTTGACTATCATAAGAAGAAATCTCCTCCAATTCTGCGTTTGCATTGTGTGTGTGGTGGGAGGTCTTATGGTAGTTTCATTTTCCAAAAGCATTGCGAATTTGTTTTATTTTCTTTGTGAAAAATAACTGTTTTACGATCTCACACCAGTCACCATGACTGACTCGGAGTTTATTGTTCCCTTCTAAACTCTGGGTGCCCACAAATTTCCACACGGGCAGCCTAGAGTTATGTTATCAGGATATTCTAGATATTCTGGAGCTTTGGAAGCAAGCTGGATGGCGAGACGTAGTATTTGTATCTGATATTATTTATTCCGCTGTGTATTCTGTATAAGGATAAGTTTATATAACTGTCCATTGTTGTATATTGACTCTGATGATTGATGTATGTATAAACTGATATAGTTCTTTGTTTTAAAAGACTAGTGTTTATTTATTATATATTGTTCCGCTGCGATGTGTAAGATTCTGATATTGTTTCTGTTCTGATGTTGTTCTGTTGTTCTTTTTCTTCTTCTGCTTTCTTCTTCTTCTCTTTTTCTTCTATCTTTTCTTCTATTTCTTTTTCTTAAAAACCCTCACTATTGGAGTTTCCGGCATTCAATGGCTCGACAGTCGATAAAGTGAGTATCGATGTCGAATTTTTGGAAGTTGAAAATTTCGGTATGTGACAACGAGAGTCTTCTATAGCTTAACATAACTAAGTCAAAATAGAAGATCTCATTGTAATGACGTGCAGTGGTCTTCAAAATTGTGGGTATTATCGATCTTAAATAGTTAGCATGTACTTTGATTATGGCCAAGCATATGGCATAGCGACCATGTTACGATCAAAGTAAGATACACATTAAACTACTTGAAGTGAAACACTACCCAAGAGAGGATTCGTCTCCTTTGCTATAAAAGGTTAGTATTGCCGTAATTAATTGTCAGCTCAAATTCAAAATAGCTAGCCAGAGTAAATCGGTTAACCGATAAATATTATCAGATTGAACTAAGGACATTAAAGTAGTCTATGCAATCAACTACAGATAGTAATTGAGTTTTTGACCTTAGACCAAATTTTTGATATCTTGGTGATATAGTGATAACAAAATGAAAATGTGCACAAAATACCGTTACAATATGTAGCTTAATAAAGATTAGAAATTGGATTTCACCTAAATGATCTATAAGTGATTGAATTTGTGTCTGGTACTATACTTTAGCAAAGTTCATACATACTTCAGTATTTTAATTGTTTATATATTGACTAAGGACCTAGTTCACACCAGAAAGTCAACACAATAGTGTTGTCGGTTAATTCCAAAGTTCGACCAATTTAAAATTAATTTATATATGTTTTAAATCAATAATAAAATTAATACAAATATTGTATTGAATTTTATGGCATTTTAATTATTTATTTAAATCTTTAAAATTGATTAAAACGATGTATAATTGTTATATGTTGATTTAATTATGACACGGGCTTAATACATTAATTAAATAATTAATATAATGGTTAAATTAATTAGGCGCTAAGTCAGGAGAGCCTAAAGGGAGTAGCCAAAATACAAGAGAGAAGGGGTTGGACATATGGTCTTCAGATTTGGAGAGAAGGGTGCTGGATATTTTTGATCTAGTTAGTTATAATAACCACCCCATTCATTCTCTCCACGCACTGAAACAAAACCCTAGCCTCCACTATTAGAAAATTGGCGATGTCTTGTAGACGAAGTTGCATCCCGTGGACGAGGACATAGAAACTTGAGTTCGGATAATGAGATCACAAACATCAAAGGTGTTGATAATCGATAAGATCTATAAAAGGTAGAATTCTATTTGAAAATATAATTCATAAACATATGTTTATATGCATGTTATCCTCATTATATATATTTGAATAGAAAAAGTTTCAAAAAGTATTATATATTTATATGTTTTAAACAATTAAATATATACAAATATTTTAATATTCATGATATTTTAATTTGGCTTTTAAACATGTAAAATTTTCATTTTCTCATGGGTTAGATAATTAATAAAATAGTACATATATACACACACACACACATACATGTATATGGTTTTTGAATTAAATTGAATCAAAATATTTCAGTTGAATGAATAAAAAACTCAATTTTGTTTTTCTTGGTTTTAAAAAAACAATTTTTTGGTCCAGACTTATATATACATATATTTATATAAGCATAATTTTTAAATTATTAAATTATATATATATATATATTTAAAAATAAAAAAATCTTTATTTGCTATCGAAAAAATTAAACATTTGAATAAGTCAAATATATTAATATATGTTTATTCAAATATATTTAAATTTAAAATTTCAAATAAAATGTTTTATAATATTTATATATAAATTTTTCGGCTTTTATTAGATTAAAAATAAAATTATTTTCAAATCTGAACATATAAATTTAAGTGTGTGTATATATATAAATTTAAGTGTGTGTATAATTTAATTAATATAAAATTATATATATATATATTAAATAAACTCATGGCTGAAACGAATTACTAAGTAAAATATATTAATATGTATAAATACTTACACATTTTATATATAACATACCCATGTTGAGTTATCATTAATTTTGACATTGTATTATATTAACCATAAATACTAATGGTTATTTATACATCTATGATATTTATTCACTATTTATACCTTAAGCTAGTATCCCATATTTATTATAGTTGTAATGTTTGCATTATGAATGCGAACATATTATAAAACTAAAATATAAACTTAAAACATATAAATTTTATAACTAAATCATGGTATAAATTTATAAATAATAATATAAAAGGTTAAATTAATAAAAAGAATTAAAACCCCAAAAATCATTTATTAATCACTACCGAATTTGATTTAGTACAAAATTATTATTCATATAAACACAAAATACAATCTAGTGCAAATTAATTTTAAAAAAACTTGTCTAGAAGTTGAAGAAGAGAAGCATAACTTAATTCTCCTTAGGAGTTTACCGGTCCGCCGGGTTCTCCTGAGTATAGTTCAAAAAAAATTGTCTCCTTTTTACCCCGATATCAGTACACTTGATACAACAATGGTATCAGGGCCTGCATTTGTGTTCACATGAATAAGTAACCAATATGTAGTGTAGACACTTTGAAAAACCAATTAGACGGGTATCTAAGGAAAGGGTGTTTAACTAAGCAGAATGTTACTCTAATTAATTAAGGAACGTTCTTGTGAACGGAAAACCTCCCGATCTCATGTCTCTTAGCTGGCTCGTCGAAGTGGTATATTTCATAGGTATGCCTTAGTGAAAGGCTCAAAAGTTTTTTGTGCCTTGGGTTGATTCAAATAAGCATATTTGAATATAATAAATATAAAGAGTTATAAAATATGAATTTAAATTTTGGTCTAAATTCAAATTTAAACTTATAAAGGTTATAAATAAATTAATTTAAAATTGTTTTAAATTGAATTAAAAATTATAATGGTTATGGATATAATTTAAAAATATTTTAAACTTGCATTAATAATGGTTATAAATAAGTAAATTTAAAATTGTTTTAAACATATATATAAATATTGTATATTTATAATTAATTAAGAGGTTCAATTAATGATAGGATACATATGAATACATACATACATACTATATATATTAATGAATTATAAATATTTTAGTAAATTAGAATACATATATGTTATATGCATAAAGAAAACATGAGGTTTAAATGAATTAAATCCCATATAGACATAAGGGATTATACATTTGATGTAGAGACAAATGATGTCATGAGGTAATACTCATCTCTCTTATAATGTCGATAATACTTAATTAATATTATTTTAAATTATGAATTTAAAAAATTGCACTTCATTATTTACAGCATAAATAGGGTACTATACATACTTATGGTTATTGAGCACCCTCAAGCTGTATAATATATATATATATATATATATGTGTGTGTGTGTGTGTGTGTGTGTGTGGTGACGTTTGTATTATCTTTAGATAGATAAGAATATTATGTAACTTTGTAGAGCACCCTTAAGGGTTACATATAACTACCCTTTGGTTATCGCAAAACGATGGGTGTAAAGTACCTAATGTACTTTACGATTTGTTGAGCATCCTCAAGGTCATAAAGATGATTACGAGCAAATAAAAGTATGATTAGAAATTATATACGAGATATAATTAGTAAAGAGTTACTTACCATTTATCGAGCGCAATTTATTGAGCACATGTATTAACATGGTAAAAGGACCCTAACACCCACTAAAGGAATTTATGAAATTTCCCCCTCTTTTAGGGTTTTTTGAGATATGCAGAATTCAGTGGGAGCCTTATTAGATAAATATAATAAACCAATCTAATAAGTAAAAGAACATATGTGATATTATAAGATCAATTTGAGCAACTAATATAATTGATAAAATTGTTTATCAATTAAAATATACTAAATGTATCGAATTAAAAATTGACGAAGAAGTGTAAAATTTACTTACCAAACAAATCATTTATCATGTTACGCTTTAAGATCCATGCAACAACCAAATTATACGACCATTAAAAGGATTCGTGTATTGGTCACTTAAATGATAATTTGCTCAAGACTGTATATCATCTTTTATGAGTTTTGAACTCTAAAGCAATACAAGAGTATGGATATATGACCCATATTCGATCATATATAAAAGTTTTATGCTGAATAGTAACATTCACATTATACGAAATCTCAATGAAAGTGTTACACTCGAAATGAGCAAGGAAGCCATAGTGCGAGATCATGTGTAACGACCCGTAAATTTTAATAATTTTATTTGTTTATTTAATATATTTAATTGAAATTTTGTGAAATTTTAAACAATAAAATTTTGAAATTTAAATTTGATATTTGGAATGCGTCTTGTTAAACATGGCAACTGGTAAATTTTCGTCAGATAATATTGAAGTTTATTTTCTTGTGTAATTTTATTTAAATTTATATCAGTTAAAACTGATGATAATAAAAGTGTTCCGAAACCAAAATATGTCAACATGAGAAAATTTATTTAGAACACTCTGAATAAGACTGCGTAATTTGTTTCGCGAAATGCGGAAGTTTCTAGCTCCGTTTGGATTTTTCCGTACGGAATAGCAGCATTTTCGGTACCGATTATCGACTTTTGATCGGATGATCGTACCACTAATATCTGTATACCGTTTTGATCGTCTCGTCGTGTAGATTTCTACGGTATATTCAATTCTGTGTTTTGGGATCTGGTACGGAGCAGAAACCGTAAAACTGTCAATCGTATCGGTTCTAAAATTTTAACTTTTAAACTTCCGGTGACCACTCAATTTTCAAACGGCTAAAAAAAATAGCCATCAATTGTTAAACTTTGGATATCCTCTAACGATTGACATCGCACCATTTCGATAGATTTTGTTTCTGTTCACATATTTTGAATCTTTTCATATTTTTTTTGAGGTAAGGAAATTATATACGGTACAGTTCATTTTCTCAGCTATTTCTTCATCTCCAAATTCCTTTAACCTCTTCCCCTCTTTCACCATACCTCTTCCTCCATCAAACGCAGCAGCCCAAGCTCATCCAAACCCGAGTCACCAACCACCATCGGATGCTTCGGCCTCTGACCTTCCTTCTCATCCCAAACCTGCCCATCTCCCTTACCGATCACCACATCAGCCTCTTCCCGAGCTGCTCGTTCACCTCGCCTAGCCACGCAAGCAACCCAGTCGGCCTCCAACTTTCGCCCGCCCTGTAGACCTCTGCCGGAACCACCACCTCATCCGATCATCAACTTCTTTCGTGTATACTCTCTAGTTACAGATTCAGATTCATAAGGTATGTAGTTATATCATATATAAGTTTATACATATTTAAAACTATCTGTTTGTTTATAAATAGCGTAAGTATATATATCATAATCACAGCAACTTCTTTATATTGTACCGTATCATACATATACTAGTTATAATATATGTTGTGTTGGTGGATATTTTTGATTTAAATATATGTAATATTAAATGTTAATATTTGGAAAATAATATGTATATAAGTTTTGTTTATATATATATATATATAAAAGGAATTTGTACAAGTTTGTTTCTTAACTGCTGTTTGTATATAAAGCTATATCTGTTTGAATATATAAGCTTTATATATATATATATATAGTTAGTGTATCTTACTGAGAATATGTATAAGGTTGTATAAGTTTATAATTGTATTAGATATTTTTGTCTGTTGCATAGTTTATACAGTCCGGTTTATATATTTGTATTTATATATGTAATGTTCTGCTTTTGTAAATTCACAGTAAATAAATATATATTAGTATACAAGTAATATAACAGTTTTAGTATTGTTCAAGCAGCATGCATATGTATATTTTTTTATTTGGGGTCTGCACATTCTAGTTATATGATACAATATGGTTATGTATCAGTTTATATATATTGAGTATGATGTTTTGATAAGTATAAGTTTATATTAGTTTTATATGTTATATGCATTGCTTGAATATATATGGGTTGTAATCTTATGGGCTGCGATCTTTTGATGACTTGATAGGTACTTTGTTTGATTTCTAATAAAACCAAAAGTATGTATATATGAGTTTAAACTTAATAACGATCTTAAATTATATATAGATTTTGATCTGGTTATATGTATATGTTAGCTACAGTAATTTTAAGTTGCTGTGTTATATATATATGCTTACGGTATTATATATATGTATATGATATGTATTATATAAGTTATAAAGTTGATAGTTTGAAATATAAATATATGATATCTATAATATATTGTTTATATATGTTAAGTTGTATAAAGCCTGTTTACCTATATAAGTCAAATAGAGTATATTAAGTTATAAAGGTTTATACATATTAGTTTGGATATAATTGTTATAAATAAGTACATGGGTTGGTTTCAAGTATATAAGGAAGTCTTATTTTATATACGTGTTTTAAATGAAAACAACGATCTTAATTATATATATATATATATATTTTATTTTATATTCGCCTTAAATTTGATATTGATTTCATGGAAAAATAATAATAGTATATATTATGTCTCTATCTAGATGATTCTGATTCGTTCTCGTCAATTCAAACTATCAGCTTTGTCGTTAATTCCTATCAATCTAGCTTTGCTCTAGGATTCGTGCTTGCATTTCGTAACTCAACTTCATTGTCTATTCTCTAACCTCGGAAGGTGAGCAATCACTCACGATTAACGTTCTTTTATTTATTAAATTTGATTTCAATTGAAACGACAATTGAAATATGCTGCTGTTAGTTATTTACATTGTTATATATGCTATTATCTGTATCTGATCACCTGTGACATCTGACACCATTATCCGTTATTTATATTGATGATATATGCCTGTTATATTATTTCATATCTGTTATCACTCTGCAAGTTCCCTGTTAGTATAGAATTCACTATGGGTTGAAATGATACATACCCGAACGATCTGTAGAATAGGAGAAAATCGTTATGGGTTGAAATGATAAACCCAAGCGATTTTCATTGAATTGAATTTGGGATTGCGGGTTGAAAGATATATACCCGTATATATTTAAATTACGGATTGAAATGATAAATATCCGTATCACTTGACCATAGGTGTGATATCCCGGAATTTCAAGGAATTTAAAATGTGATAATCTCTAAGTTTAAATTAATTGAAATTGGTAAATTTGTTATTTTCAAATATAAATAACCAAATAATAATGATGTGATGTTTTAATTATGATATAGATTGATTTGTAATAAGAATAATTATTTTAATTGTATTATTTTGTAAATTTGATTTTAAATAGATTTATCATTTCCAAAATTTATAAGTATTGTTTAGAATATGTATATATATGTCTTGAGTTGTTTTTAAGTAAAATAATTAAGTTTAAACTTAATAATGTTTTTATTTAAAAATATAAATATTGAGTTGATTTTTAAATAGGATTTTTAAAGTAAAATTTGGATTCAAATCTGGATTTAAATTTGAATCTTTAAAAGATAATTATTTTAATATATTTGGGTATAAGAATATATGAACAAGACTTTTATTTAAAATAAGGCTTTTGTTTTATTTTTGTCTTCCTTAAAGAGATTTTGTATATAAATTTAGAAAGTATTTATTTAATAGTAAATAAATACAAAAGATATATTTACACTTATAAATGAATTAAATATATTGTATATGATTTTATTAGAATATAAATGGGTTTTTATTTTATTTTTCTTTTAAAGGTTTCATTTATTTATAATATAGAAAAGCATTTATAATTAAGAAATGTATTTATTAAGTAAGAAATTAATATAAAAAGCTTTTAAAATCTTTTTAAAAATAATATGAAATTATATAATGACAAGTGTTAATAAATTAAGTCATGTTAGTAATATGTGTAAGGTGATTAACAAGCCAATTGACAAATGTTAGGAAATTTTACAAGTGTCCCTTATTTTATTTTATTTTCTTCAATTTTAATAAATCCAAATTAAATCTATATATACATCTCTTTTCTCTTCTCCATTCTTTTCCCATTCTCATTTTTCAAAAAACAAAGAAAACTCAAACCAGATCAAAACTGAAATCATCTCCACAAACCAAAATCAGAAAATCTACAAACTGAAATGATCATCTTCAAAACCAAAACCAGATAATTATTCAAACCAAAATCATCTCACAACCAAAAGCTAAATTCATTTCTCAAACCAAAAATATACAACCTGAAGCCATTGTTCTCAGACCTGAAATCTTATTTCAAACCAAATCAAGGCCCTGTTAAACATTGTACAAGTTCAAAACAAACCTGTAATGTTTTTAAGACCTGTGACAATCATCCTTCAAGCCTGTAACCATGTTCCTGTTTCAAAATTTAAGTCTGTAACCATTCCAAGGATGCATGCAATATAATCTGAGGTGGAAGCAATGTTTCAAGAGCTTTTCAAATTTAAAAAAAAAAGAATCAAAGCAAATTCAGTTCAAAGCTTCCAGCTTTTCAAAGCTCTGTTCAACTTTAATCTGTGAGTAAATATTCTTTTTCAAAAGCTGAAATGGATTTAAATTTGTTTCCATCTGATTTCTGAATGAATCATTCTTGCATGTTTATGGATGTACACTGTTTGTATGTATTGAACTGTGAATGATGATATGCCTCTGTTTTCCAGATATTTGTGATAACCAATATACAAAATTCCATATCTTTTTATTTATCCACTGTTAAGACTTGGTTTAAAAATAAAATAGTTTAGTTTTAGCATAATCTAGGTAATAAAAATATAGACAAGTATGTATGAAATGAAATATGCTTGCATTTGGGAAATAACAGTAGAGATCTTTAAAAACTTGTAAAATCAAGTGTTGTATTTTATTGATTCAAATGCATGTCTTGAATCATCTCTGTAAAACAAGATTTTTAAAACAAAATTTACAATATTTAGAATTGTATTGAGGGTATGGTTCGTAGTTGACCAGAGATTGGAATTTTGTTATTTTCTGGTGACTGAAGTATTTTGGGGGATCGGAATTGTGGCTGGAGCTAGATGGTTGATCAGGGTAGTAGACAAAAATGGTAGCACTGGTGATGGTTCACTGTGGTGGCGACAATAGGTAGAACTAAAATTTTGACCTAGTTTTGGTTGAGGGTTGAATTCGTGATCGTTGTGGCACCTATGGACGATCGAGTGGCTCGAGGCTGTGGGGTTTGGTGGCGTAGGTGTTCGGCAAGGTGTGGACGAGGTCGCTCAACCTCTGGTGATCGGAGACAAGAGATTCGAAGCATTTTCTGGTGATGTTCAAACTTTTGTTTCTGCTGAGTAGCTTGATTTTGATTTCCGGCGAAGTGAGGGGTTCTGGGTGATCGGAGGATTTGAGGTGATCATCTGAGACATGCGGGTGAACTCAGCGAGGATCGGAGGTGGTTGGTCATGGTGTGCACGTGCATGATCGAAGTTTGTGTGTCAGTAGTTTTGAATTGGGGAAGATGAGTTTCTCGAGTTCGTTCTCGAGAAGGGACTCGGGTAAACTAAGTTTTGGCTCGGGGATTTTTAGGGATATACGCGAGTGTTTAAGTGATAAATGTTTTAACAGTTTTAAGTTTTTTACAAACAGTTTTAAAATTTGTTCGGGGAGGCACTCGTGAAATAAGGCTTTGAACTCGGGTATGTTGTCGGGTTGTACGCGAGAAGTAATGGGTGAACTGTTAAGTCTAAAACAGTTTAAAATTTAAATAAAGGCAAGATTTTTAAAAAATTTAACAATCAAGTTAAATCAATTTTCCTGGAAATTTATTTCTTAATAATTAATGTTTTGACTAAATTTAAGTTGTAACATTTGTTTAACTTAAATGTATTAAGATAAATTCTAAAGTTATTTTCAAACTTAATTTGAAATATAAAGGAAATGTTTTTTTTATCTTAAAACTTAATTAAAGGATGATAGTTAATGAGAAAAGTTAAGAATGATTAATTAATGGAATTAGTTATTGATTAAGGACTTATTAGTTAACAATTAAGGGTTTCAAGTGTTTTATTAATTTGTAAATAAGGATTGTTAACCAATTAAAGATAAGTAGTTAATGATTATTTATTTTTAAACTTAATTAATGATTTAATTAAGTGAGTTAATTCTAAGATAAAATGTTTTATTGATAATGTTTTATCTCAAGATAATTTAGATTTTTAATGAGTTGAAATTAATTAAGTTAATTAAGAAATTTAAGTTTAATTTATTTAATTAATAAGAATTAATTAAATGATTAAGGGTTAATTAAAATAGTAATTAAGAAGTACTTAATAAAATTTTATTAAGTATTAATTAAGTTTTCTTAATTAATAATTAAGAGATTATTAATCTATGATTAGATTTAATTAAGGATTAATTAACTGTTATTAATTTCCAATAAGGATTGATTAATTGATAATTAATAATTAATTAAAATTGTAATTAAATTTGTTAATTAATAATTGAGTTTTATTAATTAATAATTAAGAGATAATTAATTAGTTAATTAAGGTTAATTAATTAATTACAAAAGTAATTAGGAATTGATTACTTTGTATTAAAGGATATTGATTAATAATTAAGGTTTATTAATTAATAATTAATGAATAATTAATCTGTGATTAGGGATTAATTTGTTTAAAGGGTAATTAAGGATGAATTACTCAGTTATTATTTATGAAATGAATGTGATTAATTTAAGTTAATTAATTTGTTAATTAATTAAAGATAGTCACTTGGTAATTAATTAAGTATAATTACTTAATAAGATTCAATAAGTGAAATTACTTAGAGTAAGTAATTGATAAATGAACTACTAGATGTAATTGAGATAAGAGAAATTACTTAATGGAAAGTAATTTAAAAGAATAATTACTTGGTAAAAAGTAATTAAGGATTAATTAAATTGTGTAATTAATCAAAGGATTTATAAAAAGATTTATAAAACAAATAAGAAATAATTAAGAATAATTAATTACTGTTTATGATTATTTAAGGTTGATTAATGGAAGTAATTATTTAATGCATGATTAATTAATGTAATTAATTAAGGAATAATGTAATTAATTAAAGGTTAATTAATTAATTAAAGTAATTAATTAAGGATCATTAATTAATGTAATTAATGAGAGTAATTAAAGGTTAATTACTATAAATGATTAAGGATAATTAATTTGTAAAATTAATTAAAGGATAATTACTTTATGTAATAATGAATAATTAATCAAGAGTGATTAATATTTAATGATTAATTAATTAAATGGATAAGTAATTAATTAATGATTGATTAAGCAAGGTTAGGAATTAATTCTTAAGTAATTAATTTAATTTAAGTGGATTAAATTAATTATAATAGAGATTAATAAATGGTTGCTTATGAATGATGGTTGAGTAGAATGTCTGATTTGGTTGATATCTATTGGATGATATACTATGATATATCTGTGATAAATGTGTGATATTTATCTATGTTAATGCTATGTGAATTCAAGTATTAAATTGAATTGAATTGTTTAAACCTTAAACAACTTGGCCTTAAAAGATACGTTTTGGATTTCGATGAGACCGGGATCGGGTTTCCGTATACCGGATTTCCAGGTCTGGAGACCCGAATACCACATCGATCCAAATTAACGATAGGTCGTGAATCTCAAGTGAAGGTGAAGATTTAGAGTGCAAGGGTTATTGTCGTTAACTCTGAGGGTGATTCCAAAATGAGTGTAACGAGATAATGCCTTCAGTTTCGTTCGAACCCGGAACGAACTTGTATGGATTGAATGCTTTCAAAACATCGTCAGGTGGACGATGAGCATTCTAAGTGAAGTGTTCTGATTAAAGGTAATTGTGACCTCAAGCCTCATCAACCGGGAATGGCTAAAACAGGGGAGGTGCAGCAAGGCTTCGTGGGTAGCGCCCACTGAGAGTAAGGTCATCCCTGTCTAGATGTCCCTTTCTATTTTCGACTTAGTGGTGCGGTTGATGTACACAACCGTGGGATGATTTTATTCGGAATTATCCAGTAAGGGATGGTTCCGGCTTTGTGTTGCAGGGGAGCGGGCGTACTCCTCGGTACGGTGATCTAGGCCACGTACTGTGACGGGCGGTACCCCAGTAGCCCTGCCATTGTATGGAAATCCAACTTCCAATAAGTGATAACGGTCTTGATTGTATACCTATGTATGCTGGAATTTAATAATGTAACAATTTCAGCTATTTCATATTTATTTGAAAACCCTAGACCTATTATAATATAACCAGATTTCCTATCAAGTTTTGGTTAGCGTAAGGTAAAAACTTTTCCATGTTTATGTGTGGGAAGTCTTACGTGATACCTTTTGATTTCAAAGGTTTTGAAGTTAAGTAAGTTAACCCGTTTACTCACACCAGACCCATGTCTGACCCAAGTGTTTATTTCTGTTTTATATAAACTCTTGGGTACTCAAATTTTTACGAGTAGCCAAGAGAGTCAGGTTTGCTTTGACGAGTTATCTGGAGGAGCAATGGAGCAGGAGGCTTCAGCGCTGTAGAGATATAGCAGTTCCGCTGTGTTGATCTCTGAGTCATTGTATCTGTGTTGTATCTTATATTGTAGAAACTAGACAGGTGTTTATAACTGTCTAGTATGTGTTGTATATGTTGTGTAACTCTGATAGTTGTTGTATATGATACTATGTAATAGTTTATGTTATTAATATAATTTATTCGTTCCGCTGTTTAGATTCTGTTGTTGTTTCTTTCTTTCTTCTCTTCTTTTCTCTTTCTATCCCTTTCTTTCTTATTGACGATACGACTTTCTGGTCGATGAAAGCCGGGTCGTCACAATAGGGTAGAAATATATATACAGACACCGTTGGTATATATATATATATATAAATATTTTTGAAAATGATTTCTATGGTTTTGAAAAGAAATATATGGTTTTGATAAATATTGATTTTAAAGATTTATTAAAGTTGATTTAATAAAGTTGATAAATAGTATGTTTAAGTATTTATTTAATATCTATATTTTCAAATATAGAGTTTATAATGATTTGAAATTGATTTGAAATTATATTTATTTAAGAATTATACTTAAATAAGTTTGATTTGAAATTTATTGAATTTGAAATTTTAAAGAAGTGTTTTACAACTTGAAATTTGATTTAAAGGTGACTTAAATAGATATTCCAAACTTATATAAATTTAAATGGGATATTTTGTAAATTGAAGTTGTATTCAAATGATATTGAAATAATTAAGTAAATATTTCAAAACTAATAATAGTGAAGTGAATTTGATATATATATAAAATTATCGAATTTAGTTTTGAAATGTTGAATATATTGACTTTGATATATATTGAAATTTGAATGGCTTATTTTATGGTTCGAATATGTATTTGAAATCGAATTTGAAATGGTTTATTGAGAACTGAATCGAATTGAAATTGATGATTTGAGATTTGATTAAATTTGAATTTGGAATTCGAGTTGAGTTGAATCGATTTGTGGAAATTGAGGAAACTATTTTATTATATAAAGTATTTTAAATTATATTTAAAACTATTTTATATTATGTTATAAATTATTTTAATATAAACTATTTAAATATAAATCATTTTTAATATAAATTATTTTATTTATAAACTATTTTAACTTATAACTATTCATATAAACTATTTTTATTTATAAACTATTTTTTTTATATATACACTAATTTTAATATCTAAACTGTTTAAGAGGAAGGTGTTATGATTTCCAAAATGCTATAATTTCAAAGAGTTATGATTTCCAAAATGTTATGATTTCAAAGCTGTGATTTCCAAAGTATTTTGATTTTAAAAGACTATGATTTCGGAAGTGTTATAACTTTGGAAAGTGATTTGATTTTTGGAAATGAATAAATTTGAAGTGAAAATGATATCGTATTGATTTGGTTTTTGGAATGGAAATGATATTTTGGTTTTGAAGTATAAACTATTTTGAAATGACCGCGGTGTTATAATAACGTTTGGTTGTTAAAGAGACCGGGATCGGATATGGGCATACTCTCTGTCGATACCGAAAACCACTTTAACAACTGTGTACGCGGTGGAGTTTCCAGAATGAAGTAGGATGGTGGCGACGATCCTAAGGTATATACGTGGACCCAACTCCCGTGAGTTGGCATAAGGTGGCTAAAACATGAGCGATCTCGGACTAGTGAGGTAGCACCTCTTATCGGACGCACTTCTTCGATACCATTCTATTACTTTGTGATTGTTTGGGTGCACCCCTTGATTTGGGAGTGTTGTTCGAGGTGGAGCGGTAGTGGCTGCTATGCGTTTCCATCAGTCCGTGTGCGTAATTGGTATATCTACCCTGGCATTGCCTTGTGTGCTGTGTCACCTACCATATCGAGCTTTACTACGAGTTTCTATTTGTGTCGTACCTATAGAGTATCTTCTCGTAGCCTCTCGGGGTATGCAGGTACTGTATAGACTATTGGCACTATTATGTGTTAAGGGCTATATGGGTAACCCCTTAACGCTATTTAAAAGGATGTTTATTTTATATTAGACATTATTATAATAGCGCAATATTACTACATAGTAGATAGTTTAACGGATCCTTAGAGGATGGTTATCCCAAACATCCTTTAAGTTACTTGTATTTCAGTTGATATTTCACTTGAGTTGGATTTATTAATATAAGAATGTTAATCCTGACTCGAGTGTTTGTGTTTTGCTTTACGCTCGGGTCAGACTGAGTGATATAGCATTTAAGACTCACCTTTGGAGTTGGAGCTTCGCTTGGAGACCCAGCTATCTATCGATTCTGCTATCAGTTATTCAGTTGATTTTTGTGATGTATTTAGATCTTGTATTTGACTATTGTATTGAGACATCTATGTATTTGAGACTTCTGATGTATCTTGTTTAACTCTGTTATATATACATAGTAGCTTCATGAACTACTATTCTTTTATTTCCGCTGCTTATCGTTTATTACTCTGTGTCTGTGGTTCTGTGATTTGTCTATTTACTGTATATCAGAGTTTTGCCAAATTTAAATTAACAATCCATTGTTTTGAATTATTTAAGTCCGGCATGTGTGTATTTATTGTCGATTTGAATGGTCCAAAATACTGGGTCGTTACATGTGGTATCAGAGCTCTGGTTTTAGGCAAAACTCAGCATATAAAGTAAAATTCAATTACAGAATCACTTTCGTTCGAGCTTGAATTCCTTCTTCTTTGACTCGATTTCTTTGAATTTTGGAACGTTCCTTCGGTTCCAAAGTCCATTCGTGTCTTCTTGATTCTGGAGTACCCCATAACTCCACTTCGAATGATCTCTATAATAAATCGACGGTCTCGCCAACCTTTGAATGATTGTAAAGGGGTGAAACTCCTTTACAACTAGCATTGATTCACCGGAGATTTCTGTATCCTCGGTTTATGATGCTTCTATCTTTTGCTATACCCGAATTCTATCTCTAGCAATCGAATGTCAATTTGTTCCAGAATTCTACCTCAATCTTATTTTGAAGTCACGGTTGACCCGGTTAAGGTTTCTCGCGATTTATACAAGTCTGTCCATTCCTGTCTCACATTGAAATCTATTTATCTTCCTATCGAGCCTATCTTCTAGTTGAATTCTCTTTGATTCGGGTCCCTCTAATCTGAATCTCTATTCTTGTTTGAAATCCATTCTTGTATTTTCAAGTAAGGAGTGTTTGTAATTTATATTAAAATATTTTATATATTGTGTTGTTTGAGTTGTTGATGTTCATTTGGGTCTTCGATCGATTCATCTGATCAGCGATATCGATAGGATTTCCAAAACACTTGAACAGAGCAAACTGACACAATATTATTTTCAAATTTGGTAAATGAAATAAATTTGTATGATTATATTATAGGAATATAAGTAAAAATTTTTGGAATCTAATAAGTTAATTAAAATGGTTGTTTGAAATGATAATATTTGATTATCATTTATTGTTCTAAATGAATTTATAAATATGGTTTATAAATTGATTTGGAATTTGAAATGAATTTAATTCAGAAATTTGAGAATTTAGTTTTCGGTGATTTCGAACTTTGGTTATAAATTTTTAGAGTATATATTATTGAAAGTATTTTCGAATAGAAATCATTTTCAAAGAATTTTAAAATGTTGAAATCAGTGCTCTTCTCTTTGTCGCTGGAAAATAATTTCGGTGATGGCGGCCGCATCATCGACATTCATTTTCAAGTTTCGAAGTGGAGAGACTATTATGTAGCTTTGCTACGGTTTTGTTTTGAAAAAAAAAAATATATATATATTTTGATTTGAATTTCTTCAGTATAATTTGATTTATATATATAGGTATCTTATTTTAAATTTCAATTTGATTTGATATAAAAATATTATATATATCTCTAAATTGTTTGAAGTAAATCGGAGATTTAAATTCTTAAATTTTAGGTTAAAGATGATTTCAATTATAAACTGAAGTCAAAATTCTTGGATAAATATTTAACTGGGAATAACTGAATTGTAAAATCTTATTTGTATAATACTCAATTACATCTCAACATAACTTACCTAAAAGTTTCAGAAGTTAAAAATGTAATTGGATAATATACAATATAAAATGACTTTATAAGGAAAGATTTGAGTGTTATAGTAAATGTTATACACTTAAATTTTATTATAAAGATGTTAATAGAGAGAAATAGAATAATAAGTTAATTGAATAATAGATGAGACAAATAAATTTGTTTGAAGGAATTAATAAATTGAAATTTGATTAACTTATGGAAATACTTTGAATTTAAAATCAATTATTGAATATAAATTGATTTAAACTGAAATTTATATGGTTTAAATTAATTTAGATGGTTTAAGTATATGTAATAAGATATATTAAGTGGAATAAACTTAATAATAACTTGGGATAAAAGAATTAAATTAGTTGAATAAAATATGAGTATATTAAATGATTATACAAATTGATTGATTTAGAAATTGTTAATTGAGGATGACTAAACAATAAGATAATGAATTTAGAAATAGATGGATTGATTTAACTTAAGTGAACTCAAATGGATTAAACCAAATTGTTAAATATTAATTAATTTAAAATTGAAATTTATATGGTTTAAATTAATTGTTTTATTTTTTTTCCAATCTACTTCTCTTTCTGGTTGTTTCTGTTCTCCTACCTCGTTCCTTTTCGGGGATGAAAAGTTTTGAGTGGGGGAGAGTGTAACGATCCGTAAATTTTAATAATTTTATTTGTTTATTTAATATATTTAATTGAAATTTTGTGAAATTTTAAACAATAAAATTTTGAAATTTAAATTTGATATTTGGAATGCGTTTTGTTAAACATGGCAACTGGTAAATTGTCGTCAGATAATATTGAAGTTTATTTTCTTGTGTAATTTTATTTAAATTTATATCAGTTAAAATTGATGAAAATAAAAGTGTTCCGAAACCAAAATATGTCAACATGAGAAAATTTATTTAGAACACTCTTAATAAGACTGCGTAATTTGTTTCGCGAAATGCGGAAGTTTCTAACTCCGTTTGGATTTTTCCGTACAGAATAGCAGCATTTTCGGTACCGATTATCGACTTTTGATCGGATGATCGTACCACTAATATCTGTATACTGTTTTGATCATCTTGTTGTGTAGATTTCTACGGTATACTCAATTCTGTGTTTTGGGATCTGGTACGAAGAGGAAACTGTAAAACTGTCAATCATACCGGTTCTAAAATTTTAACTTTTAAACTTTCGGTGACCACTCAATTTTCAAACGGCTAAAAAAAATAGCCATCAGTTGTTAAACTTTGGATATCCTCTAACGATTGGCATCCCACCATTTCGATAGATTTTGTTTCTGTTCACATATTTTGAATCTGTTCATATTTTTTTTGAGGTAAGGAAATTATATACGGTACAGTTCATTTTCTCAGCTGTTTCTTCATCTCCAAATTCCTTTAACCTCTTCCCCTCTTTCACCATACCTCTTCCTCCATCAAACGCAGCAGCCCAAGCTCATCCAAACCCGAGTCACCAACCACCATCGGATGCTTCGGCCTCTGACCTTCCTTCTCATCCCAAACCTACCCATCTCCCTTACCGATCACCACATCAGCCTCTTCCCGAGCTGCTCGTTCACCTCGCCTAGCCACTCAAGCAACCCAGTCGGCCTCCAACCTTCGCCCACCCTGTAGACCTCTGTTGGAACCACCACCTCATCTCATCATCAACTTCTTTCGTGTATACTCTCTAGTTACAGATTCAGATTCATATGGTATGTAGTTATATCATATATAAGTTTATACATATTTAAAACTATCTGTTTGTTTATAAATAACGTAAGTATATATATCATAATCACAACAACTTCTTTATATTGTACCATATCATACAGATACTAGTTATAATATATGTTGTGTTGGTGGATATTTTTGATTTAAATATATGTAATATTAAATGTTAATATTTGGAAAATAATATGTATATAAGTTTTGTTTATATATATTTATATATAAAAGGAATTTGTACAAGTTTGTTTCTTAACTGCTGTTTGTATATAAAGCTTTATCTGTTTGAATATATAAGCTTTATATATATATAGTTAGTGTATCTTACTGAGAATATGTATAAGGTTGTATAAGTTTATAATTGTATTAGATATTTTTGTCTGTTGCATAGTTTATACAGTCCGGTTTATATATTTGTATTTATATATGTAATGTTCTGCTTTTGTAAATTCACAGTAAATAAATATATGTTAGTATTCAAGTAATATAACAGTTTTAGTATTGTTCAAGCAGCATGCATATGTATATTTTTTTATTTGGGGTCTGCACATTCTAGTTATACGATACAGTATGGTTATGTATCAGTTTATATATATTGAGTATGCTGTTTTGATAAGTATAAGTTTATATTAGTTTTATATGTTATAGCATTGCTTGAATATATATGGGCTGTAATCATATAGGCTGCGATCTTTTGATGACTTGATAGGTACTTTGTTTGATTTCTAATCAAACCAAAAGTATGTATATATGAGTTTAAACTTAATAACGATCTTAAATTATATATAGATTTTGATCTGGATATATGTATATGTTAGTTACAGTAATTTTAACTTGCCGTGTTATATATATATGCCTACGGTATTATATATATGTATATGATATGTATTATATGAGTTATAAAGTTGATAGTTTGAAATATAAATATATGATATTTATAATATATTGTTTATATATGTTAAGTTGTATAAAGCCTGTTTACCTATATAAGTCAAATAGAGTATATTAAGTTATAAAGGTTTATACATATTAGTTTGGATATAATTGTTATATATAAGTACATGGGTTGGTTTCAAGTATATAAGGAAGTCTTATTTTATATACGTGTTTTAAATGAAAACAATGATCTTAATTATATATATATTTTTTATTTTTTATTCGCCTTAAATTTGATATTGATTTCATGGAAAAATAATAATAGTATATATTCTGTCTCTATCTAGATGATTCTGATTCGTTCTCGTCAATTCAAACTATCAGCTTTGTCGTTAATTCCTGTCAATCTAGCTTTGCTCTGGGATTCGTGGTTGCATTTCGTAACTCAACTTCATTGTCTATTCTCTAACCTCGGAAGGTGAGCAATCACTCACGATTAACGTTCTTTTATTTATTAAATTTGATTTCAATTGAAACGACAATTGAAATATGCTGTTGTTAGTTACTTACATTGTTATATATGCTATTATCTGTATCTGATCACCTGTGACATCTGACACCATTATCTGTTATTTATATTGATGATATATGCCTGTTATATTATTTCATATCTGTTATCACTCTGCAAGTTCCCTGTTAGTATAGAATTCACTATGGGTTGAAATGATACATACTCGAACGATCTGTAGAATAGGAGAAAATCATTATGGGTTGAAATGATAAACCCAAGCGATTTTCATTGAATTAAATTTGGGATTGCGGGTTGAAAAGATATATTCCCGTATATATTTAAATTGCGGATTGAAATGATAAATATCCGTATCACTTGACCATAGGGTAGAAAATTATATACAGACACCGTTGGTCTATATATAAATATTTTTTAAAATGATTTCTATGGTTTTGAAAAGAAATGTATGGTTTTGATAAATATTGATTTTAAAGATTTATTAAAGTTGATTTAAGAAAGTTGATAAATAGTATGTTTAAGTATTTATTTAATATCTATAATTTCAAATATAGAGTTTATAATGATTTGAAATTGATTTGAAATTATATTTATTTAAGAATTATACTTAAATAAGTTTGATTTGAAATTTATTGAATTTGAAATTAAAGAAGTGTTTTACAACTTGAAATTTGATTTAAAGGTGACTTTAATGGATATTCCAAACTTATATAAATTTAAATGGGATATTTTGTAAATTGAAGTTGTATTCAAATGATATTGAAATAATTAAGTAAATATTTCAAAACCAATAATAGTAAATTGAATTTGATATATATATATATATATATATAATTATCGAATTTAGTTTTGAAATGTTGAATATATTGACTTTGATATATATTGAAATTTGAATGGCTTATTTTATGGTTCGAATAGGTATTTGAAATCGAATTTGAAATGGTTTATTGAGAACTGAATCGAATTGAAATTGATGATTTGAGATTTGATTAAATTTGAATTTTGGAATTCGAGTTGAGTTGAATCGATTTGTGGAAATTGAGGAACTATTTTATTATATAAAGTATTTTAAATTATATTTAAAACTATTTTATATTATGTTATAAATTATTTTATTATAAACTATTTAAATATAAATCATTTTTAATATAAATTATTTTATTTATAAACTATTTTAACTTATAACTATTCATATAAACTATTTTTATTTATAAACTATTTTTTTTATATATATACTAATTTTAATATCTAAACTGTTTAAGAGGAAGGTGTTATGATTTCCAAAATGCTATAATTTCAAAGAGTTATGATTTCCAAAATGTTATGATTTCAAAGCTGTGATTTCCAAAGTATTTTGATTTTAAAAGACTATGATTTCGGAAGTGTTATAACTTTGGAAAGTGATTTGATTTTTGGAAATGAATAAATTTGAAGTGAAAATGATATCGTATTGATTTGGTTTTTGGAATGGAAATGATATTTTGTTTTTGAAGTATAAACTATTTTGAAATGACCGCGGTGTTATAATAACGTTTGGTTGTTAAAGAGATCGGGATCGGATATGGGTATACTCTCTGTCGATACCGAAAACCACTTTGACAACTGTGTACGCGGTGGAGTTTCTAGAATGAAGTAGGATGGTGGCGACGATCCTAAGGTATATACGTGGACCCAACTTCCGTGAGTTGGCATAAGGTGGCTAAAATAGGAGCGATCTCGGACCAGTGAGGTACCACCTCTTATCGGACGCACTTCTTCGATACCATTCTATTACTTTGTGATTGTTTGGGTGCACCTCTTGATTTGGGAGTATTGTTCGAGGTGGAGCGGTAGTGGCTGCTATGCGTTTCCATCAGTCCGTGTGCGTAATTGGTATATCTACCCTAGCATTGCCTTGTGTGCCATGTCACCTACCATATCGAGCTTTACTACGAGTTTCTATTTGTGTCGTACCTATGGAGTATCTTCTCGTAGCCTCTCGGGGTATGCAAGTATTGTATAGACTATTGGCACTATTATGTGTTAAGGACTATATGGATAACCCCTTAAAGCTATTTAAAAGTATGTTTATTTTATATTAGACATTATTATAATAGCGGAATATTACTACATAGTAGATAGTTTAACGGATCCTTAGAGGATGGTTATCCCAAACATCCTTTAAGTTACTTGTATTTCAGTTGATATTTCACTTGAGTTGGATTTATTAATATAATAATGTTAATCCTGACTCGAGTGTTTGTGTTTTGCTTTACGCTCAGGTCAGAATGAGTGATACAGCATTTGAGACTCACCTTTGGAGTTGGAGCTTCACTTGGAGACCCAGCTATCTATCGATTCTGCTATCAGTTATTCAGTTGATTCCAGTGATGTATTCAGATCTTGTATTTGACTATTGTATTGAGACATCTATGTATTCGAGACTTCTAATGTATCTTGTTTAACTCTGTTATATATACATAGTAACTTCATGAACTACTATTCTTTTATTTCCGCTGCTTATCATTTATTACTCTGTGTCTGTGGTTCTGTGATTTGTTTATTTACTGTATATCAGAGTTTTGCCAAATTTAAATTAACAATCCATTGTTTTGAATTATTCAAGTTCGGCATGTGTGGATTTATTGTTGATTTGAATGGTCCAAAATATTGGGTCGTTACATCATGTGTTTAATATGACTGAATATAATAAAGCTGCTGTCATGTTAGAAACAACATTAGATTAAGAACTATAGACAGACCTAGGATTCCATCACTGAAATGTCAATTTTGATCTGTTTACTAAAGTGCAACTTATTCGACATCCTTAAAATTTAAGATTGACCAAATGCATTTTTGTAACGAAATCAGGTGCATTCTTTAAGTAAAGGGTCTCTCCATTGAACAATTCGACCTTTTGAAAGAGAAAGTGAAAGTTGAGATGAAGAGAGTGAATGACCATCTCTGTTTCATGAAGAGACATCGAAAAATTAATCGTTTAAAATATTTATAGATGTTAAATAAGGAACAAGAAATGCTATTTCTATTCCAAATGTATTTTTCTTATAAAGATTTTTCTCTATAAGATATATTTCTTGAGTTCAAGATATTTGATCTAAAACTCTAAACTGTAAATTAGTAATAGTAAAATAAATGAATAGTCCATAATAAGTGATTGAATGGAGTTTCATATTTCAAACATTATTATTGTAACAACAGAAATAGTGAGAGCATAATATAACACTTGCTAGTAGACACATCAAGTTTTGAATGATTATTTTTCTTTGCGCCAAATATTATTTATGAAATAATAACCATTTTCGATTTTGATCGAAAACAGAAACAGTTTTGTTTTAGTATGAATATTAAGGATATTCATTATAAAATAAGTCTTCTTTTGGCATTTCAATGGTGGTATTTGTTTTTACAACGGTAGTTTTGTATTAGCTATAGAAATACAGAAGCATCTAAATATTCAACAATTAATTTTGGAATTATAGACTAAGCCACATCTTTGAGAAATAATTCTATAATCAATTTATTATGAATCATATGGTATATGTAAATTGTATCTCAAATGATTAGGAGAAAAGCACCCATTCGGTGGGAGTGACAAAAGAGTTAACAATTTTTTGGACTGATATATATATAGATGTATGCGATTTAAGGTCTAATGATAACATAAGTGGATCCACTTACTTTGATAAGTACATCGATGAATTATAGATACACAAATTAGACATCTATGATAAGTTCATAGAATATAAAATGAAAGCAGAAAATATAACATGCAAAGGAAATAAAACAATTCAATTTGATTGAATAAGTGAATATCTTTGATAAGAATTAGAATAGTATCTCAAAAGAATTAGATTCAAACTCAAATTCACTCTTCCATGTGCTAAATATTCATGTATTAATAAGGAGCAGACAAACTCCGTTAGACAAAGTACGATTAATAATGTGTAAAGTTGAGTTACTTCTTTCTATATGGATTTGTACTTAAGAGTAAGCACATATGTTAAATTTGATTTCATCGAAATTAGAGATTACGAATTCATATAAGATTTGAATTGGGAAGGAACCCAAATCTTAAATAGTTTAAAATATGTAGCTATCCAATTTACATTATGAACGTAAGTTTCGTGAAGTAAAAGCCAGATCTATTTTACGTAAGTCTACCGACAAATCATAAAATGTTTTGATTGCCTATTTCATCCCATTGGGAAACAAATTATTGTTTCAAGACATACCATCTTCTTACCGAAGGAATTTCTTTCTAGAGAACTTATGGTAGCACGATGGACTTGGACACTATCCAAGATTCTAACATAGTACTAGTTACATAGATGAAATAAATTTAACCAAGCCTAAAACAAACACAAATCATTAGAATGTCTAATAAGAATTCTCAGACATTGAAGAGAAATAATGATTTTCTTACCAATGTCAAGAAAATGAATTATTAGTAGAAACAATCTCCTTAGTTGTCGATAGGCCATGGAAAGTATAGACTCTGCTAAATGGTGTGATTCTTTAAATCTAAAATATATTCCAAGTACATTAACAAAATTGGTAAATCATACCCGAAAGTATGTGATCTGTTGGTTGCAAGTGGGTTTTTGAGAAGAAGATCGATGCATTTGGAATGTAAAAAAATCAAGTGATGGAAAAAGACCTCACCAAATTCAAATGTTGAAATTTGTGTAACTATTTCACCAGTCAACGTGCTTAAGTCCATTCAGATTATACTCGTAGTTATCACACAATTTGACTTTGAGTTTTGGCACATTAATGTTGAAATAGACTTTCTAAATGATGATTTAGAGTAGATAATTAGAACACAACAACAAAAATGTCCCAAAGGCAGTGGAAGCTATAACAAGGCACCTAAGTTTTTGGATATGATCCACAAGCTAATACAACAATGTTTTCCATCAAGAATCTAGAGGTTAAGCAATTATTTTGATAGAGAAATCAAATAGTTTGCTTTCAGTCAAAATGCAGAGGAAGCGTGTGCTTATAAGAAAGAAAACCAAAGGTACTAAATCATTTCTGATACTATAAGTAAACAGCATGCTACTGAATTTTAACGATGTACCCATGTTAAAATTACTTAAAATTCGGCCGTTCAGTTCTCGATGAAAGATCTGAAAAATACATCCTTTATACTCAGTATAAGAGAATGTTGGGATTGTCTCGGTCGATATACATAGAAACTATATTAAAATGCTTAATATGGAGCATACGAGTAGATTTCTTTTTCATCAGCAATAGGAACTATCATATATATTATGTAATGTAGTAAATCAGAATTCGCCTATGCACTTGGTGCAGTGAGTGCATGTTAAATCTGAGTTAAAATCACCGAATGGTTGTTCAGAGATTTCTCAAGCATTTAAGAAATACCAAAGAATTGTTTATGGAAACAACAAACTCCTTATGGTATTCTGACTCGAACTTTATAAGCGACATCGAACATGGTAAGTCAATCTTAAATTCATGTTCAACCTTGATTAAATGCTTTAGTTGGAAATAGTCTAAATAAGAGGTTATGAAAGATTCAACTATAAAGGCTAAGTACATTACCTTGAATAACACCATAATGAATGCGGTATATGTGCGCAAATGTATGAGAAAGCTATGGGTGGTTCCCATCGTTAAGAATATAATAACGTATTACGATACAAATAATGCAATATACATTGCAATAGGGACTGATAGCTTGATAAGAAGTCGAGATATGTTCTCCATAATTAACATGTGATAAAAGAGTTTATCGGTAATGTGGAAGTATAATCGAAAAGTAGATACAAAATAATAGTATCGCAGATCCATTCACTAAGGCCCCTTCTCGATCTAATTTAGGTAGACTAATCGAAGGTATATGCATAAGGCGCCATAATTAGCCTTAAGTGTAAGTGAGAATTGATAGAGTTAAGGGTGTTCCCTAAAAACAATATATAGTTTGATTATATAATTTGACTCTTATAGAATTTTTGACCTTAGACCAAACTTTATATATCTTAATAACACACTGACAACGAAAAGAAAATGTGCACAAAATATTGTTACATAGTGTAGCTTAGTAAAATTTAAAAATTGGATTTCACCTAAATGATCTGTAAGCGATTGAACTATTACCCAACACTATACTTCAACAAACTCCATACTGGCTTTGTATTTAATTTTTTTAAATATTGATTGAGGACATAGTTCACACCAAAAAGTCAACAAAATCATATTGTTAGTTAATTCTGAGTTCAACCAATTAAAAATTAATTTATAAATGCTATAAATTAATAATAAAATTAATACAAATATTGTATTTAACTTTATGGCATTTTAATTATTTAATTAAAGCCTTAAAATTAATTAAAACGATTTATTATTGTTATATATTAATTGAATTAAGACCGGGCTTAATAAATTAATTGAATAATTAATTTAATGGTTAAATTAGTTGGGCATGAAGTCTAGATAGCCCAAATATGGGACGAGGGGGGTGAATATAGGAGAGAAGGGGCTGGAGATACATTCTTCAAATTTGGAGAGAAGGGTGCTAGATATTTATGATCAAATTGGTTATAAATAGCTACTCATTCACTCTCTCTATACATTGAAACAAAACCCTAGCCTCCACTATTACAAAATTGGTGATGCCTTATAGATGGTGTTAAACCCCATGGTCGAGGATATTAAACCTACAGTTCGAAGAAGGGGATCACTAACCGGTAAGGTGTCGACAATCAACGAGATCTAAACAAGGTAAAATTCTATCTTAAAATCTAATTCATAAATATATATACGTTTGCACTAAAAATTGGCACAAACACCTAACAGAGTTTGTGTAGAGAAGTAAATGAAGAATATTAAATGTAAAAAGAAAAAATATAGCGATAAAGCAATAAGAAATAAGCAAATAACAGAGACACAACGATTTATAGTGGTTCGGGGTTGATTGCCTATGTCCACTTTAAAGAGATAGCTTTATTAATCACTTTGTAAACTGAGTACAATAGGGACCGGATGAAAATCCTTAGTTACAAAAGAGTGAAAAGCAACAAGCAGCGTAAAAGTCCCGAAAATGAACAATCAAGTCTGTATTTATAGAGGAATACGACGAAATATCTCCCCGAAAATTCGCCAGAAGGATCTCCAGAGCCATAGTGGCCCACAATAGGGATCACATAGCGCAAATCTCAAGAAATAGGGATCGGGTCCGATCCCTATTTTGGAGGAGTTTGGGGGTGCGATCCCTATGGGAGCTTCTCCATGTTGTGTTATGCTTAGCCTCCAAGTTTCATCCCCATTGGATTAGTAGAACTTGAGTTATTGATCAATCTTTGTTACAACATATTGTGTAGCCTGATTCTGGCTGATCCCTCTAGAGGGAAGAGGGCCGATCCCTCTTGCTTAATCTTTTTGGGGTGCGATCCCTAGTCTCGCCACATCTTGTTCCCAAAGTTTCATACACATTGGACTTCTGGATTTTGAGATATCAATTGTTTTCCATTGAGTTGCACTTATTTTGCTGAAGTAATATGATCCCTTTGGTAGAGAGGGATCATAACCGATCCCTCTTCTAGATTAAATTATATTCCATACTTTGAATATTCTGTATAGCATATCTCTTAAGTCCGTTCGATCATGAGTTCATATCATCATCTGCACTTGTATTTTGGACTCCACAATCATCGCTCTGGCTTACTGGCCTTGATGACAGTCGAGTCTAACTTGTCCAATCAGTTCGGATATAGTCGGGTCAAAATGCTGGATAATAATATGTTTATATGCATGCCATCTCCATTTTATATATTCGGCCAAAAAAATTCAAAAAATATAATATATATAAACAAATAAATATATACATATATTTAAATATTCATGATATTTTAATTCGGCTTTTAAATATATTTTAAAAAAATCATTTATTCACGAGTTAGATAAATAAATAAAATTATTATATATATAATAATTTTCAGATTATATTTAGTCAAAAAGTTTTGATTTAACTAATTTAAAAAAATAGATTTTGTTTTTCTTAATTAAAAAACATTTTTTAGATCTCAAATTGTATATACATATATTTTCAAATTAATATATCTAATTAAATTATAAATGTTTGGATTTTAAAATAATAACAAATATTTATTTGTTGTTAGCCTCTTTAAAAAAATTAAACATTTGAATAGTTATATTAATATAATTATATAAATGTATTTAAAATGTAATGTTTTATAACATATATGTATTATTTAATTAATATGATATTATATATATTAAATAAGTTCATGGTCGAAAAAAATATTAAATAAAATATATTAATATGCATACATACTTGCACATTATATATATTGCATACTCATGTTGAATTATCTTTACCTTTGACACTATACTATATTAACTATAAATCACAATGGCTAGTTATACGTCTATGTCACTTATTCATTATTTATACCTTAGGCTAGTATCCCATATTTATTATAATGTTTGCATTATGATTGCAAACATATTATAAACTAAATTATAAAATTAAAATAAATAAAATAAAACAAAACACATACATACACACACAGATATATATATATATATATATTACGAGTATGGTGGCACGTCCGTTGGACGTGTGAAAAGAAGGAAATGAGAAAATTTTCTCTTTGTTACAATTATGGTATTGTGATTTGTGAGAGATTACTGTAAAGTTTTCGCTAATTGTGGAAAAAAAGAGGGAAACGATATGGCAACCAAACAAAAATAAGGCGGTGTAAGAAAGACAGTGGATAAAATGATAATGATGATAAGCCCGATTAAGTTACATCAAACTTTGAATTATCTATGATATTTCAGGTTTAGTTAATAGAAAATTAATCAAGGCATATTAGTTTTAACATAAAGAATTACTAAAATTGTTCTTCGGATAAAGAAAACACATGCTTAAGCAATTTATTACTTAAATTTTATATTTAGAAGAGTGATGTCAAAACCTAAGTACAATAAATAGAATAACATATGCACGTGCTCTTCACGTGAGCATAAACACCATGCATGCCAAACTAAGTTGCGATTAATGCTGATGCGTTCCTATTAGGTGGGAATCATGTATTCCCAAAGTTATGAAGATGTGCCCGACCAATAAAAGTGTAGTAAATTTTACACGAAGAAGTGTGTAGTGTTTGAAAACATTTTTTTGAAAGTTTATTGGCTGGACACAGAAATACAAAACCGTGTGATTTCAACTCTTTGTATCTTTTTGGATGGAGCAGAGACCTTTTGATATGTTGACGTAAAGGAAAAAAAGTCTCCGTACCAAACTCTGAATCCTCAAACCAATAATCATCTACTGGACTTGATCAGTCATCTCCCTTACCCTTTTTTTAAAATAGTGTAATGTGCACCAAAGACTAATTGTATACAAACGCATATAAAAACTAAGTCTATCATTCATGTACCATCCACTAACCATAAACAAAACGAAGCGCACTTAATCCAAATCACCTTAGGAAATAAATGTCAGTCACAGAATTAACTCTTGAAACAAATAAAAGGTTTAGACATCTGAACTAAGAACAAAATCAAGTCAAATCTTCACCAACCAAAATGATAGAGATATGTTTACACATTTCTTCTTGGTAGCTTCGTCCTGAGGCCTTGGACTTCTTGACCCCTACACTTTTCTTTGCCCTGTTCTTTCACTTCCTTCATCGGCTTTCTTGATTTGTCAAGTTTTATGGCAAGGCCATTCCTAGTAAGCGTGTGTACTTAGGCTCAAACTTTTTTCCACTCTTAACATAACCGTAAATCAAATAAAATCTAATGATCTTTCTACCTCCAAAATCAGTTCCGAACTTAAACACAAAAATGGCATTTGGATCTTTTACACTATACAAACTTGCAAGTTTCTCCTCCAATTCAGCTTTGGATATATCTGCCTTGCCTGGATGAGTCACATAGTTCACTTTATGAATTTATTAACAGCTCAACAAACTCACTACACGGGCCAAAAACCTGACATTTGACAATGATATTACAGACAATAGCAATGCATACATAAACTAATTTATCAATTTTCTAGTTTTTTAGCTCTTTGATTGCACATTTCAATAAGAACTACTCTGTAACAATATACAATACAATGCTAACTATTTAATTTTCTTGCTCATTCCCCAAACCTTGTTTTATTACATGTCCAGCTTATTTTTTTCATAAATTTTGCATTGTACATGAGATTAACCACTTGTATAAACATAAAAAATTCGATCAATATACATGAAAACATAAAATTACATTGTCACCGACATGGTTTTTTTAGAAGGTCAATTAATTAAATGGTATAGGAGGGCTATAAACTACAAAGCATCAAATGGAAATTAATGTGTTAATAAGTCATGTATTTGTAATACATAATCAATGTTACATGTGGAAAAATATATAGTGAAACTTATGCCACTCGTTCTTTAAGAACATCATCGCTACTATAGAATTTGTTAGACTTGGTGCATTGCAAAATTAGACTATTGCATCTCAAATAAAGAATGGGCTAAACAGAATATGAAGGTAATAAAAATATTAACATAAAACCCCATGGTTAAGGTTGATTATGTTATATATTGGTAACCTTTGCTTCTATCACTTTGTTACTCAAGCTAAGTCAAACTATCCCTCATGAATGATAAAAATGACAGAGGATAACATGTATATGTTGTAAAACTGCACACACATGCTAAATAGATGAATTTGAGTATAAATGCACTTAATATTTGATATATGAAGCAACGCTAATGTGAATTAAAGATTATTATGTATGTTTGAAAAAAATATGACCGTGATATATGAAGCACAGTCACAGGACGAAAATAAATGCATGTTTGCCTGCCTTAGAATCTATGAAATTATTAGTGCACTTTAATAAACAATGGTTTAAAACATATCATTTATCATAATACTAATGCATTGGTAATTATATTTAAAACGTTGTCTAAACCGACACAAATGCAAATAACTTTTCACGATAAAGTCTTGGAGTTTTAGGTCGAAAACATTGGTTCAACCATCACAACATAGTAGTAGAATAGGCCCACCTACTAAACCCATGGATACCTGCTACCAAAGCAAGTCAGTGGTGAGACCAAACACCTCTGATTTGGACACTTAGACCCATAGGAAAATTAGCATAGTTCAAAATTTTAGTGAACTTATATCGTCATAAAATAACGAAATAACACTTTTCTATATAATCACCCATCATGCTCAAAATCAATTTGACATAAATTTCCATTTTATCTTTCTATATTTACTCATAGTTAATTAAGTTGTTATCAATGTGTAAACAATATCCTGATGGATGTTTGTGTATGTGTACATAAATGTTTCTTCGTGCTCGTTGTACTTACAAAATCGATTTAACTAATAAATATGTAGTGTGTTTATTTAAATAAATGAGGCAAACATGCCAAATTATATAACATCACACAGTTGATTTAAAATATTTGATGCATCACTGGGTTAATGAGAGAGAAATTTACTTCTGGGTTTTCATGGGGTCTTCATTATTAATATCCTAAAGCATAATTTGTTTCTCTCTTCTTAATTGTTTGCATTATATTAGAGTATTTAATATTTAAAAGATACAATTTGCACATATATACATGTTAAATTTAATATAAACTGAGTGATAATGTCATTATCATATACTCGCAATTTCATAGTCAATTTTAGTACTCAATTTTTTTGCAAGTGCAAAGTAAGAATTGCATTCGATAAATATATAAAGTGGACATTACAATAAATCTGAAAAGTTCATTTCCATTTCAATAACTGTAATTGCTTAGTAAGTATTGAAGTTTTACAAATTGGCTTTTGAAATGTTTATCCAGGAACTCGCATGGTTCTCCTCATACCTAAGTATAATTCACAAACCCTAGTGACATTTGGATAAAAGTAATAACTATATATGTGTTTATATCAATTCAAACTGCATGTGCATTCTTTGGTTACACGATAATCTTATATTTATTGCCATTTATGCAATAACATGGTAATGTACCAAGCAGTCAACTGTGAATTGAGTAAGTTGATATAACATCCATTTTTTAGGAAACAACGTGTAAGTTTTGCTCTAAATTAGCAAGTGCTGCATAAATTTTTAATGCATGAGAACCTGATCTTTTTAGTTACTTTTCTACCCTTGAGATTCATTAAATCATATATTCTGCATATGTTACTAAACTTCTGCTGTAGATACAGATTATTTTAATCATATTTCATACGTGCAGTTTCAATAAGTAAAAAATCATTCAATAAAGCATGTTATTTTGGAATCATTTAATAAAGCAATCATTCAAAGGGAAGAGGATAATTTATAATTTTTTGAAGTAAATACAATTCACAAAGAATATCTCGTGGAAACATAACAGAATATAAGTAAATAAAATTGTGAAGTCTTGGATCGATGACAATCTTTTTATAGATTTCATATATTGCATTTACTATTCTAACAAAAGAAATCTCAATAGAATGAAAAGGAGAGAAGATACCTAATGCGAACTCTTCGCTCTATTACAAAACATAAAAAAAACATCAACAGAGGGAGAGAGGTTGAGATCGTACCTTCGTGACGGTCAGCACAGGAGTCCAAGGTTCCCAGATGTCGATGTCTTTACCATGTACAGCAGCAACCACCGAACTTCAAATTTGTACTGTCACAATGACGACGACCACCATCTCAGTGCTAGCAGCTTAGGGGAGATTTGTTAACATGTTTCATACACTGCCATATTGATTTAACCATTATCAGAAAATAAAAAATAAATTTAAAAAAGCATGTTATTATTTGAATAATTGTTTACCGTCCTTTGTAACATAGAACCTTTAATAACCTATCTGCAATTCTAATATCTATAAGTCATGCCTCTATAATTTTATTGCTTGATCTAATATTATCAATTTAACATAATCTAAATGATACTTAAGCATGGACAAACGGTACGATGTGGATTACAAAAATCATCCACATCAAATAAAAGATCATAAAGGGTCAAAGATCAGGTTACCCTAACAAAAGCATGTGGTCGTTAGAAGTGAGGTAAACACGGCAACTCATAGAAAACGGGTCTAACATGAGTTTCAAATTTAATTAAGTATTAAAATTTCAGCTAACAACATTTTTGTCTTTACCCCAAAACTCTTTTATTAGTCATTGCTAAGTAGATTCCGTACAAAATTATTTGTCGTTAAAACACAAAATACGATCTAATGCAAATTAATAAAGAGATTTTTTTTGAAATTTACCCCTTTTACCATGCTGTCAATGCACCTGATACAACATAGAAATGCCCGTAACTGCGGGACTAGGAATAAACCTTCAAAACACTTAGAAAATTCAATATGAACCTCTCAAGTGTACTTTTGCCATTCAGTCAGGGAAGTTTCTTGGGTACATAGTAAGTGCCAGAGGAATTGAAGCCAATCTAAAAAAAGATTGATGTAATAATCAAAATGGAAGCCCTAGAAAAGTCAAGGAATGTGATGAGTCTAAATGGAAAAGTAGCGGCACTGAGCCCGTTCATTTCGAAAGCCATAGAAAAATTCATATTATTCTTTGATCGTATCAAGAAGGGAAGGAACTTCAAATGGACTGGAGAATGCACAACTACATTTCAAGCATTAAAAGATTACTCGGCCAGTCCACCCGTCCTTTCAAAACCAGTGCCATATGAGGGTTTATTTGTATACTTATTTGTAACTAATCAAGCTACCAACGCAGCTATAGTTAGGAAAGATGAAAGAGTGCAGCATCTAGTGTACTTCATCAAAAAATGCTTGTTGGGCACATAATTAAATTACACCTTGATAGAAAAGCTATCGTATAATCTCATTGTGATGACCACCGTATACTACTGACACTAATAATATCAAAATAGTACGCTGCAGTCGTGCCCGGTCGATATAGGATGATCATCAAGGTTGCAAATGAAACAAATACATCATATAACCCATCGAATATCACAGCGCATGGATAAAATATAATATCATAGATATAATAAGAGAGATAGTAATAACTTTGTGAACAAATCATCAGAGTAATAGATCCACAAAGTTATATATCAAAAGCAGTAGAGTTTATATAACAAGATCAAACTCAACAACTAGCTGATAACAAGAACATAAGCAATCACTGATAAGGCTCCCTAGT
Source organism: Allium fistulosum (assembly GCA_030737815.1). Lineage (NCBI taxonomy): Eukaryota > Viridiplantae > Streptophyta > Magnoliopsida > Asparagales > Amaryllidaceae > Allium > Allium fistulosum. The sequence continues at coordinate 177,358,117 of CM060904.1, forward strand.
GATGCACAACGAAATAACCGTAGAAATCCATATAAGTACATAATACGAGATAACTCCATCCAGCCCGTCTCCATACAGCTACTGTGTCACCTAGACCTATTATCTAGTCTACTCATTCAAGAGTACCCAAGATAATAAGAAACAAAGCATGAAACCTTAGGTCAGACAACAGTATGGTATGAGTGGTAGATGAATCTCAAAATACTATGCAGGTAAATATAGTAAGGAACAGAGGTACATGAATCATACCTGGCTTGTCCCTACAACCAAAGAGTTAGCGCATAACATCATAATATGCTACTCTACAAATAACATAAAAGTACTCTACTCAAAATAAGGATATCGGCTCTCCAGGTATTTCTATCTCCAATACCTACTCCCAATGATATCTCCAATTGATAGCCTAGAAAGCAACTAAAGCAACCATAGCATCCATCAAGCAATCCCCATTATCACTCCATGTGCTTTGAATATATGATAACTTGTATGGCCTCTTTACTGCCAGGGACTAATGGAAATCCCGATTTTCTATTTACTCTCGTATCACGTAGCCCAAAGCTCGATAAGTCTCGTAGCCCAAAACTAGACACTAGACCCAAAGCCACTAGTCCAGGGTATTCAGATCCACTCCATTGATCCATGAGCATCGGCACTTATTATACCCTTACTTCGAGTACAACAAAAAACACTCCAAGTATCAACGATTCCTTAGAACATACATCTGAGCTCTCCTTTGCTCCATTTGGATCCGAGCCCTTCCTTTACTCAATCTAGTTTCCATTATTCAAAACCCTTCACGTTCCTATTCCACGACTCCTTCCTTTATCGAGCCACTATTATCGGTACCAACTCCCTTCACGAGTCACAAACCAAAGATACAAAGCTTTTATCATGTTGTTACATTGCCATCCAATCCTCAAGCGAACGAGCCAACACCTCCAACATGCTTTATAGAACCTCTATTCCATTCCCTAGAAAACCTTAACCTGATCCATATAAATAACTCGGTACCGAGTTAATCAACTCGGTACTGACCCATTTGCTTAGCCAATTTTGGTTAAGTAAACTTCCTTGCTTCCAGTACTTCCTTCTCAAGTGCTTTGGACCCCAACCCATTCATTAAAACAACTCGGTCCCCAATCCAAAGCATTCAACTCCAAGTTCTAGAAATAACTCGGCATAATACCCGACACATAGCCAATCCTCTGAAACTTGCCTTGGTCCCTCTCCACTAGCCAACACCTAGATATCCCCAAAGTCGTCGACCCAACCGAGCTATAGAAATGACTTGGTACAGAGTTAAATGACTCGGTACCGAGTTGTGAACTTAGCCAATTTGGACTTGCGATTTGAACTGCTAGTTCACTCCATACTCTAGAGCCACTCCCCTAAGTTTCATCCAATTTCGACCATCTTTGCATCAAAGCACAACATATAAGCATAGAGTAACATGCATATACATCCATTCATACAAGCAATACACAAGAATGTGATAAACAAACCAATTGTAATCTAAATCTACATATTACATGCACATATGAATATGAATAAGGAGAATTACTAAATCATTTTTGAAAACCATTTCAAATATTCACAATTTAGGTCATACGCATATATAACATGTAATTAAAGTTAGAAAAGTTTTTAAGGTCAAAAATCATGTTTAAAACATGTAATTCTACCATATAAACATGCATAGGATAGTGAGAAGGCATAAATCACTCACCAATTACAAAAATCGACCAATTCTTGCCTACTTGCAATGTGGACAGCAATAGAAAGCAATGCAAATCAACCAAAATGATGATCTCCAACTTCTATTTGATAATCTTCTTTCTAACTAGTGATTTGGTAGGTTTAGAGAGTAATTTGTGTGGTTTTGGATGAAATTAGGGTTAATGAGGGTTTAGATCTGATATGGGAAAGTGGGAAAAGTTTTAATTTGAATTCTACGTCCCCCATACTTATACTAATCTCGGATTAGACTAATGGGCCTACTTATGAGCTTAATTAATTACACACTAATACTGGCCAGCAGATGTCTAAACTTAAAACAAGCATAACTTCCTAACCGTAAGTCTGTTTTTCTATTATGAATACTATATGGAACGGTGAACAATTATCCTGAAGCAATGAAACTGGTTTGAGACTCTAAGTTGACTTCAATCAAAAGTTATAGCCCAAACAAGGGGTTTAGGGTCAAAATGGTCTCATAGAAATTCGGAAAAAATCATAGGTGTATCAAATGTCCCTAAGAGTCATATTCAAAAATTATAGAATCATACGACATCATATAAATAAAATAATAATATTGTACGACCCTCCGATACTTAAAATACCAGTCGTTACACTCATGCTAATAGTAATAAAAATGCGTCCCTACTTTCAAGTGCATGCCATCAAAGTATTAACAAGAAACCATTGAAGCAGTTCCTTCACAAACCAGAAACCTCAGGCCATTTATTAAAGTGGTTGACTGAACTCAGCTAATACGACATCTCATACTACCCAAGGAACCCAATCAATGGACAAGCGCTACCTAACTTCATCGTGGAATAAACGCAATCAATCGACCAACAAATTAAGGAAGTCAAAGAGAAGCCTCAACAGTAGAAATTGTACGTGGATGGTGCATCAAATGAGCAGGGTGCAATTATTGGATTTGTGTTGGTAACAACTGATAAACAAAAACTGTATGGTGCAGTCCAACTATGTTTCAAAGCAACCAAAAATATAGTTGAGTATGAGGTGCTCATTGTTAGATGGAAAATGGCAAAGGTAATGAAAGTAATACATATATTCAATAGTGGTTCCAAGCTAGCTGTAAATCAAGTGTGGGGAAATTACCAAATAAAGGAACGAACCCTTGCAAAATATGTTGAGCTATACAAGCAATTATTAAGTCGGTTCGAGCAGTTTAACATCGAACAAATTCCAAGAGAGGAAGATTCTTCCGCGGACTCCTTAGCCAAATTAGCTAGTGCAAAAGCTACACAGGAGATAAAAGCGGTTCCAATAGGAAACTTACCCAAACCTAACATCTCCCTAGATAAATAAGTCTTAGTCCTAACACATTCTTAACACGCCAATGGTCAAAGTGCAAGGGAGAAAAATGAAAATACCTCAACACAAAAGGATCAATTGCCCTACCAGCAAAGGATGAAGAAATGGAAACCTGGACGACACCTATCAAATAGTTCTTATTGAATGGTACATTATAAACAAATAAGAATGCGACATGAAAGGTCAGGTATCAAGCCTTATATTTCACGTTCTTCGATGGAATATTGTACAAGAGAGGATACTCAACCCCATACCATAGATGTATTATAAAAGAAGAAGGAGTCGGGATCTTAAGGGAATCTCATGAGGGATAGTGTGAAGACCACTCTAGAGGAATAAAAATAGCAAAGAAAATGCTAAGGCAGGGCTATCACTTGCTTACAACACATCATGATGCGTAAGAATTTGTCTGTAGATGTGATTGGTGCCAGAAATTTGTCGATATCCCAAGATTTACATCGCATGAACTTATCCCAAAGGCCTGCCCCTGGTCGTTTGACATTTGGGGTGTAGACTTTGATAGGACCGCTTCCAATTTCTAAAGGGGAGCTAAATACGCAGTTGTAGCTATATGCTATTTCACAAAGTAGGTATAAGCAGAGTTGTTTGTCATCATTACATCGAAGAAGATAATGGATATAATGGTTAGAAATATCATAACTACATATGGAATTATATATAAGATAATCTCTAACAATGACACATAGTTTGAAAGCAAAAAATTCACTAAGCATTGTGAAAGAAATGGCATGGTCAAAAGTTTCTCTTTAACGGTGCATCTTCAAGCAAATGGACAAGTTGAAGCAACTAGTAAGACCATAAAAAGCTGCTTAAGAAAAACTGACAAAAGAAAATGGAAAATGGTTGGAAGAGTTACCTTTGGTCCCATGGGCTTATAGGACTTCAACCAGATCATCCACATGGTATACGCCATTTTTGTCATATGGCTATGAAGCAATGCTCCTAGTTGAGGTAAAAGTATCGTCCGTCCCATAAATGCTTATCTTATGTTGCAGAGTAAAACCAACAATTGAAAGAAATTGCATTGGACTTTATAAATATGAGAAGCGATGAGGCCGCCATCATAGAAGTAGTGTATCAATAGATAATGGAAAAAAATTGAAATTATCAACTTAAGGAAAGAAAATTCCATGAGAGAGATCTGGAATTAAGGAAAGTAATGGCCAATGCTAAAGACCCAACAGAAGATGCATTGGGACCGAACTGGGAAGAACCGTTAGTCTTCGCAGATATACTATCTAATGGCGTATAACGCCTATTAAGACCATATAAGAACCTTACACTAAGGGCATGAAACTTAGAGCACCTCAGACCATAGTTTATTTGTGCAACCTTTTAAAGGAATATGATGTAATGTTGTAATAAAAAAGATTAATAAGATGACGACCTGTATGTAGAGATATTAAATAACCCAAACTAGTATAGAAATTTCATGTCCTCCATCTAATATTTAAATAAACATCAAGTCAAAGATATAAAAACATTACTCGACTCTTCAACCCAACTGCACTGGACATACTGGTATCAGACTGTCTGAACCGGTATATATTTTAAATAAATATATACAAAAAATAAGGGTTGTAAATACATAGACCTAACTTTTCAACCAAGAGACATTCAAACTAGTTTTATCAAAATAGAGCAGACTCATGTTAATGCACACACTTAAAGAAAAAACTAGGTTGCTAAAAACAACAACCACATGACCTAAGTTCCTAGAGCGAACTTCTAGAAACACGTTATAATACAACGAACTGAACTAATCTCAACAAAAGTTACACCCCTGAGACTAGCAGTTGCAAATAAGGGGTAAACAAACTTCATCGCTTATCAAAATCCAATGGTATTATAACCTAATCCTTGTGCGGGAACTACACTAAGTAATGACAAGTAGTGTAGTTACCATCACCTAAATGGATGTACACAATAGAATAAAGGCACCATCTGTTAAGTCCCAAAAGCAATGGTCATGTCCTTCATAGGTACCCACACAACATTGGGTTATATATATAATCATCATGTGGAAACATGACATGTGGAAAGACATATGAAGTATAGCTAATGATGCATTCAAAGAAAAGACTTCACAAAGCATGGAAAGGTAAAAGAAAAATATCCTATTCAACATTACATTACAAGCTATGGTACGTATATATACATGCATTTTTCATTACACAACTAGATCTAGAAATTAGAATCAGATCTAGACTGGGTTCCTCAACTAGAATTCCTTTTCATTTCTTATGCAAAGGTTGAACTATCAAGGAGGCTTAAGGTAGATGCATCCCCAATCCTCAACCCACGAAGAATAACACGAGAAGGTCGATGCGGTGCGCATTAAATGCATCCCTAGAATTATCTAAAACTTCAGTAATAGTCATAGAAGAATGTCGTGGCTCCCATATGTGTGCAACTCTAGGATCATAAGTGGCTCCTGCCCAATGATCTTTAATTCTCGCTTGAGGGGCTGCCTGGCTTGTTATTCAAGAATGACATGTCAAGGTCGGGCAAAAAGAAGTGAATGACATCGAGAGAACAACTCAGCATAATATCTACCATGAAGCATTTAACCTTCTCATTATGAAGTTCATCAAATATGGAGGATGAATCAGCTTGACGAGGCGTTGAAGTATTGAGATGAGTCGGCACAACAATATAAGTTAGTCTAGAAGGTTGCGCTGACGAATGGGATTTGAGTGTAGAAACTTCATCTCTTAGAACTTGGATATGGCTAGAAGCAGTTTTCCTCATGCATTCTATCTTAAAGAGAAGCCGCGTCTTCATTTTCTTTGTTTTTCCTTAAAAGGAACTAAACAATACATCTATAGTCCTAAGCATCTTCACGTTGTCCTTATAAGTATTATCCAGTCTCATTTCACAGGAAGCCTTTAGTTCAACAAAGTTAGACTAGTAGTGGAATGCCAAGTCATTCTTCCATTTTTAACCAAGTCGGAACCATATCGGTTGGCAGCGCAGGAACTGCCTATGGTTTATAAGAATTATAAGGCAGTAAATGGAGCAGAAATTCCTCATCTTGGAATTTACCAACTCTAAAGATAAATCGTCAATAGTAGCTCTCGGCGTTTTCAATTCACCTTCGTAAGAAGCTACATATAAATCTTTCATGCTAGTCGTAGCAGTTTCTAACTCCCCCATGCACTTCTTTGACTCCTCTAACTCTGCCCGTAATTTTCTGATGCATTCATGTTGGCTTTTGTTGACTTCTTTAGTATACTCCAATTTTCCCACCATATCTTCAAACTCTATAAGTATTGCAAGCCAAGTTGCCTAGCGATCAGCTTGTTCTCCTCCACTAACTCATTATTCATCTCCTCTAACTCTTTAATTCTATCTTCGTATGAGATAGAGATTCGAGCAAAAGTCTGGCCTTTTGCGATAGCGGAAGCAGAAGCTAAAGGAGCATCAGAGGTATCACCAACTTCATGTGTAGTTATGCCATCTTGGTGAAATTCAGCAAAGGATATCGAGGAATCTTATAACCAAAATAAAAAAATACAAGTAAAGAAATAAAATTACAAATAGAACATATGTAAACACAATTTTTATTTATTCATTGGGCATAAGTAACAAAAGTAGTATTTAAAATTACAATCGAGTGTAAACAAGAACTGGCCAATAGCATTATTCCTACACACGACTAACCCTATCTTTAAACCATGCTAAACGAGGATGATCCTGATAGAGTTAGGGGTATGCCCTAGGAGAAATTATGTAATTTGTTATATGTGTATATATATATATATAAATCTGTGATCGATCTTGTTCATAATAAAGGTATATGATTTATATTATATAAATTGTTATATAATGATATAATTAAGTAATTAATTTAAAGTATATAAATGAGAAAATACTTAAATGATATGTTATGTGATAATAATTGAAAGGAGTTGTAATCATGAGAAAATTGTCACAATATAAAATAACATGTTATTTTAAATATTTTAGGTCAAGATGTTTCAAGAAAGGATATCGATACATCCATTGAGACTAGAGTGCATAACGCTTTCAAAATATTAGGTAGTGTATTACTCCTGACTGCTAGAGGCACCAAGGAGTTACGTACTCATAGTTATTGGATAAATATGGAATGAATCACTCGAGAGTTTTCTTTTGGTTAACAACAAATAGGTCAAACAGGAAATCTCGGGCTAATGATATTACACAATGCCCTCAACTTGAGAGTATTATGGAACTTCAATGTGCATACTCTATTTTGATTATAGTTGAATCATGGCATGACAATCCATCGAGCAACTATAATTGGGTCTAAGTTAAAGCATTTGGAAACGAAACACTGTTAAATATAGAATTTGTCTCCTCAGTTGTGTAAGGTCAGTATCACAGTCAACTGTAGCCAACTCAAAGTCAAAATCTATGACTAGAGTAGAACTTTTAATAATAGATGTGATTATTGAACTAGGTATTTTATTTATGGACTAATAGAGTTGAATACATATGATGTTAGAATTTTTACTAAAAAATTCCATAAATCCTAAAATTATATAGTGTTGGTGAAGAGAATATGCGTAAATGATTGCTACTAAATGTACTGCTGAAGTGATTGGGAAATTGGATTTTACCAACAAAAAAAATGAAAGTAATGAATTCGGCCCAATTGTCACACGACTAGCTAAAGTGACATGTGAATATTATTATTTGAATTGTTCAATATTAATTGCTGATTGAATTCACACCTCCGAGTCGCACAACTGCATTTGTGATTTCTCAAAAAACCACATGATAGATTAATTTGTAAAATGTTATAAATTAATTAATTAAGATCTATGCCATGGAGAACATCTTAGGTGAGTGATTCACCCTTTTCTCCTTATATAATACAATCATAATCCTCTAATAATGATATATAGGCTAATTTAGCGTAGATAAACATTATCTAATGTTAAATTCAGGCTAAATGAGGATATAGGAGGGAATTCACTAATTACAGTAAAGTAGAACTAGGTTTTATATAAATATGGAAATTTGATGAACTCACACCCGAATTGATGAAATAAAGTGCTAAATGAACTGAGAAACATAAGGTAGGTACTAGGAACATTTTCAGGCAACCGGAGGCGGACTGGAGGCGGTTGGAAGTGGAAACAATGACGAAAACCACCAATTTCCGCAAGCTAAAAGCTGCTAGGAATTATATGCATCGATCCACCAGTGGGTGTGACCGAGGCACCGGTGGCCTATTCATGGCTCAAGTTGAACCTGGACTAAGAAGGGCCTATATAAATAATTAATGATCGACTTAAGTCTTGTTTCTCTTCTTTCTGGAAGGCGATTGGAGCTTATTGATGAGGCAAATGATGATGTTATGAATTAGGTGAATATGTATGATAATTGGTTGCTATTTGAAATGAATATTGTAACGCCACATCCCGAGACCCACACCAACAAAGGATATTGCTGGGTAATACTGTCTGTTAGTGCAGAGAATAGGGCTGATTAGGAGTGACCACATGTAAAATTTCTTTGGGCGAGTATCAATATGTCGAATCAAGAAACTAAAATTTTATTTCTTTTCTTACATGAGGTAGCTCGACATATCCGATCCAAGTACAAAACAATAATACAATGATTTAATCTAATTCAGAACAATACACAATATAATATACAACACAGAATTAGAAGTCACAACGAAAATAATATACATCAATATCTTTCCAAAAGTATGAGTTTACAAAAAGGAAATACTAGACTCACAAGTATATACATATACAAAGACAGGTCTTAAATATACATGTTTACAACATTAACAAACATAGATTTAGCATGTAACTAAACTCAAATGGTACATCATGAATAATAACAACATCAAAATAGACTTTTTAAGCTAGCTCACATCCAAGGTCGTTGAGTCCCTGTACCTGTCCAGTCTCGGTCTGACCTGAGCATTAAATAACACCCGGGTCAGACTATCTCTAATTATCATAAAATGTGAGATACTGATAATAATAAACTTGCATAATGTCAAGAGTAGTATCTATAAATGTTTTTCACTAACATAATAAAACTTCACTTAATACTTCATGACTTGTAGTTAGTTTTTATGCTCATTTACACATTCAACAAAGTCAAAGCAAACACAACAATAAGAGCATAAATAATTACATCCATGAATGCAAGCAATAGACTTGTACTTCGCAAGTCAACAAAAGAGATATGCACTTCGTGCAATAACATCGGAGATTGCACTTCGCAAATCATAACTCGCTAGAAACGAGTATCACGGGATGGGACTAAACCCATTCAATCCACCTAAACGGATTACCCCAAGATTGAGTCTGAAAAATGGACAAATAGGTAAGTGTCATCCACTTTCAATTAGTAATTATAAGAGTGTAGACTAATGTCCCATAACCACTTGACGATGCTCAAATTAATAAGAGCTAGTAAATTCCACTCGTGCAAATAAAACATTCATTCATAAATAAAAATAGTTTATAATAAAATAATGTTTCTTTGGAATCTCATTTAAACATTGATTCAACAGATTTATAATAATAAATATATAGTAGTAACTACGATTTAATGCATATCTATACTTATTTAAAACTTTCTTTGAAATCACTTTGAGATTTAAAGTATTTATAAATATATATTCTCCAAAATCCTTCTTATTCAAAATACATATATTTTCCATATATAGATAATAAAAATCACTTCATTTCAAAAACTTCTCCTTTATAAACAACTTTGCAAACCGGTGTATTTAAATTGTGTTTGTCAACAAAACAAAGAATAGTTTCTCAATGGAAACAAAAGTCACAACAAGATTTGGACTTCCTAATATGAGCAAAGGGATCATCATCCTTATACTTAAAAGTAGTACATCATAATAAGGCAAACCATCAAGCAAAAGGATAATAACAAGTCACATAACATATAAGGAAAGAATCATGCAAGAAAGAAGTCGAATGGCCAAGCGAGAAGCACCGAAACATCACCTAGGGCTCAGCCTAGGTGCGTGACTGGTGCATCGGTCCTTATGGACAAGTCCATCGGCAACATCACCTGGGTGAAGCCCTAGGCGATTTCCAGGCCTCTCGATGGTCAGTCAATGGGGGTTTCGGGTCTCTGATGGTTTTAGCTTCAATGGTACTAATTTCCAGTGTCATGCAACCCAAAATACAACTACCATTTGATGTTTTGAGTGATCATATAGTTAGGTTTTAGTAAACTGAAAATAGGGTTAACAACCTATGCTTCTATCATCACCAATCATGAAATCAATTCAACAATGATTTATAACTAAATTAGTAACCAATAATCAAAATAGAGATAGTGTGAGTGATTAACTCACTTTTTTTCTTGAGTTATACAATAATTTACCACCATAGTTTGCAATTGCTTCACTAGAAAACCCATGATTTTATCAAAATTTTCAGGAATTCATTTGTAATTTAAATTTGAGATTTTGAAAGAGGAAACAGGTTTTGCTTTCTCTCTGAAATTATAAACGTACTGTAAATGAGAGAATGAAGAGAAACTTTCTCTATTACTAACTCTATTTGGGCCTTAAGATACTAGTGGACCCAATAAGAAAGAAATTCTTATTTCTTTTATTTTTAAAACTCACTTTTCTACCATTTTAAAACTTTAATACCTCGTTGATTTCGACATAGAAAAATTTATTTTTATACACGAAAATTAAGTTCATCGCCTAATCTTTATGATTAATTAATGAAAAAAAAATTATTAATTTTTAAACCCTTATTTTTAATATTGAAATAAGGTATTTTGCATTTCTATAATAAGGCAACATAACACATAATCATTTTTAACACCAAGATTTCCAATTTTTCGTTTAATAAAATTACATATTATTTAGAAAACATTAACACATTGTTTAACAAGTTTTGAAAACAAGAATTTAACATCATTAAATTCTATATATTGCTTATCTAATATATACACATTATAAAATCCTCATTTCAAATTCTAATTTCAATTATTATTTAATTAAGATACTTAAAACTAATTCTCCAACTATAATAAATAAGAAATCAAATTTATCATTTTAAATTTCCAGTATAAATCTTAATTTATTCTATTTTAACAACACTGAAAAATCAGGGTTACAAATATATGTGTGTATGTATGTATGTATATGTATGTGTGCGTGTGTGTTGTTGTGATACAGAAATGCGATATGACTATGTCATAAACATGAATGAGCCTAGGGCATAAGTAAGCAGCCCAAGATACGAATATGGATACAGATACGGGTACCGACCTAGTGTATAGTGTAACAACCCTGCTTTCTACACCGTTTAAATAAATTTATTTTAATAACATAAAAATGTTTGAATTCAATTTTTGTGATAATTATATTTCAAAAATAATTTTTAGTTAATTAACTTTTATTAAGGAGAAGATTTTGATTTAATAAATTGAATAAAATTAATAAATTCTTTTCAAATAATCTGTTGAAATCAAATAAAATGTTTTAATCAATATAAATTATTTTAATGTTAAATAATTTTTATGTATGATTGAAATAGTTGGAAAATAAATATATTTTGTAAAAAAAGATGGATAATTAAATAAAAATAAGCGAGCATCAAATTGAAAGAGATTGTGCAATGTGGTAATATATTTTATCGAATGAAGTGTAGTTTAACTTAAATTAGGTTCACACACACACACATATATATAAAGGAAACTAAGTCAAACAAAATTGAATTAGAAAATGAAAAGCCCAAATCATTCAAGCCAAAACCTACTTCTATTACCTCCGTGCTTCTTGAAACCTCTACCCATTTCTGCACATTACCCGAACCTGTGGCCCTCTGTTTTATTTTTAGCCCTAATTCTCCAATATAACAAATCACGAATTCCTAAGTAAAAAAGAGGCTCACGTTCGAAAGCGACTTGGCCTGGCACTTCATTGATCGTGAGTGAGAGGGGAAACATACGCATGTGAACGAAGGCATGTGGCAAGGGTTGACATAACGGCCCGAGTACGTTGTCGTGATGAAAGCAGTAAAGTCGCAACTTGGAGATGGTGCTGGAAAAGATTGGCTGGCTTTCAAAGCAGGCGATGTTGGCGATGACGAGTGCGATCGATTTTGGGGACTATAAAAGGCAAACAAGTTTGGATGTTGGAGCGTGTGAGGGTGGCCGTCGACGTTGGGCTCTGGTGCAAAGTTGATGATCGAAGCACGCTCATGAGTGAAGGGCTGTAGATGTGTTTATGGAGGTGGTTGTGTGGTTTCTAGCAGCGCTGTTGAAGTCGAGTAGAAGGAGATGGTGGTTGTACGGTCGCGATAGGAGCAGTATGGGTTTGCGTAAGGAGGTTTGTGGTGATTTTTATCGGACGCATGCTAGTTTTTGGATGTTTGGAATGGTCAATTTTGGATGGAACTAACGTATAAAGCTACGCTCGATTCTTGCAACCATCGATTCGGTGAGTTATCTCACTCAACTATGTCTTTTTCATTTTAATTGATGCGTAATCCCCTTTTTTTTGATTTGGTTGGTTGGATGGTTGATTTATTGGATGAAATTAGTTGTTTGTTGATGATTGATGATTGATGTTGTTTCAATTGGATGAAATTATAGTGAGAACTATGATTAATTGATGCTTCGATGATAATTGCTAGATGGTTGATTTGTGGTGTTTGAATAGTAATTAGATGTTTGTAAATAATCGAATAATATTGGAAATTGTTTGAAAAAGAGGTAAATGAATTGAAAATTGTGAATTTGAACCAAATAAATTATTTTGAAAATAAATGGTGAATTTTGGAATGATGTTTTATTTAATATTGAGATTATTGGATTAATAGAAAATTTGAAAGAGGAATAATTTTGGAAAAATATATAAGTGGAATAATTTAGAATATTTTGTGAATTAAATTTTTTGGTAAATGATGGGTTTTAGAAATTCTATTAATAAGTGAATTTTCAAAGGGTTAAATTATTTGTTTATTGTTGATTATAAAAATATTTGAAGGATGTTTATAAAATGGAAGTTGAAGTTATACTTTTAAAAATGATGAACGGTTTGAATTTAATAGATGGAAGTTTATAAAATGATATTTTATAGTAATTGCAAGCTGATTGCAATTTATTTTATTTAATTAAATGAAAACTATCATTTATGAGGATTTAATAAGAAGTGAAATTTTGGATGTAATATATATTATTATTTTTGATGAATTAATAGCTTAAAAAGAAGTGTTTGAAATAAATGAGGATTTTAAATTATGATTTAGAAGTTGTAGACCTAGAGTTGCAAATATTTTTGGATTGAGTAAATTTTTCAGATTTGAGATTTTAAAGATAATTGGAAAATATAAATTCCTTCGAAATAATGCTATATTATTAAAAAGGGAATTTGAAGTGAAAGTATTTTCGAGGTTTTAAAATTTATTGAATGGGTTCATTTTAAAGGTTTCTTCGAAACCAAATAAAGTATTTTGAAATATGGATTTGAAATTAGATGAGAGAATCAAATTTAATTTTTAAAAGGAGATGAAAATAAATAAAGAAGATTTTTATGTTAAATTAAATTGAAGAGTTTTATAAAAAGAAGAGAAAAATCAAAGGGAAATAATTTAAGAAAATCCTTTATCTCGTCAATCACTTATTGAATAATATGTTGATGTGTGAATGGATGATTGTTGATTTGTGTGTTACGAACGAGATAAAGTAAAATTACGAGTTGTGTTGAATTATAAAATAATAAAATTAGAGAATAATGAATAGAAAAGCGATTTAAGCGAGAGGGATTTAATAAGCGAAGCAGAAATTTATTTAATGTTGATTAATTGAGGGTGTTATGTATATGATTGTATTTCACTAGGCGCTACGGAATGTCTGTGTGTGTTATATTTATTTACTCAACACAAGTATAATGTCGGGTAATTCATTGAAGTCTAAGTATTTGATACTTGGATATTGGTGAATTATTCTATATTATACACAAATATTGATCGATAAACTTGGATTTCTGACTTGACGTGTAAGGTAAAGTATATTATTACTTATTTTATTTTAAAGCGGGAATATGATTATCTCCGCTTTTAAGTGAAACGAGGAGCACGAAGTCCCTTACATAGATGTGATAGCTAGAAGTTTTTGCTATCCCCATCCTAGCTTGACCGACCGTGGGGTAGCTCCCCGATGGTTGCGGCGATATGGACCCTTCGTCCCATGGTCATAGTCTACTGCATGGGCCAATGGGATGAATACAGAACGAGGCGAGGAGGTTGACACTAGGAGTGAGGAGCGAGGAGGTGAGGAAGCGGCGTATTGGGCAGGTTAAGACTGGTAAGGACACTCACAAAATATTTATGACGAGCAGGGTCTCCTTTGCATCTGAGAAGCCGCGAGGCTCGGGTGTAGACTCGGCTTCTAGCAATAGCAAATAAAACAGCACATATAACAGTAGTAGTAATAAATAAAATAAAAACAAAGAATAAAATACTGTTAATATGAATGAATTGATGTTTGATGTGTGTTGTATGTTGCGTGCGATGTTTGCGATGTATGTTGTGTACGATGTGTGATGTGTGTTGTGTGATGTGTGTATGTTGCATGCGATGTAACAATCCAAAATTTGGGTCATTTGATTTTAAATATTAAATTTATTTTAAATATTTAAAGTAATTTAATTTTGGAATTTAATAATTTATAATTCAAATATAGGTAATATTTAAAATATTTGAATTGTGAATTAAATGTTAATTAAATGGATTTAATAATTTTATTTAACTCCTTTTTATTAATAAATAAAATTGGTGAAATCAATTTGTAGATTTATTTACAAGTGTAAATAGACTGGATAAATATCGATAATTAAATATTTAAATTTGTAAAAATAGCCTTTCGGGACGAAACCAGTTTCATCGGATCCATAATAGTGAATTATTATTATAAGATTTCAAGTTTCGTAGCGATCAGACTTATCGTTTGGCCGTGCGAGCTTGAAACGCGTAGAATTTATTTTCAAAACTTTAATTAAAATAAATTGATTTTGAAAAGCTAACTTCTGAATATGATAGATTGGCTTTCGATACCTATTCCATTGTGTTCGAAATATGGGTATTTAGCTAGGAACGCCAGCCGGCATGTCCCGTTTGGAGTTCGTCAATTTTAAGGCGTGAATAGTGTCGGTTAGAAAATCTATATAAGGACCCTATACTCATTCACTTTGCTTTACAACCCTAAAATCTTGTTCAGCCGCCACCATCTATTCCCCACATCCTGTGGCCATGATCTGTTCGTCAAACTATAGGCCATTTTAGGGGATGGTCCCAACTGCAAAGTTGGTCGTGGGGAGGAGGAGAAGGTGATGACCGATTGGATTCAACATTGGCGACTGGGAGTGACCGGAATCTTGAGTTGAACGTTGGGTGTTGATGGGTTCGGTGGGGGTGTTCCTGGGGGTTTTAAGCGGCGGTGCTTGGGTCGTTGGATGCGGCCGAGGATGGCGAGGCTTCGGTGAATTCGAGGTAGTCTCTGGCGGCTCCTAGCGGCGACGATGGGTGGAGGTTCGGTCAATGTCGAGCTCAAAGGAGTGCGGCCTGGGTTTAACGCAAGCGTTTAAGGTTTTAGTGCGGTGATTAGGAAGGTGATTATTGGGTAATCTCTGTAATTACATTAAGTTAATTGAATTCTAATTTTATCGAATGATAATTAATCCATATCTTGCTCATACGAGGTCCTAATCGAGCGCGACAAGTCGTGTTGCGATCGTATGCTATGGAGTGGGATTGGACGAATTCGGAGCAAGTTGGAAATTTGGATTAAAATTGGACGTTTGTTCAATTTTAATTCAAAATGGAATCAATATGAGTTTAACTCACATTAAATTTTATTATATCATATTATTGATGTTATAAACGTTTATTGATTGTTTGGATGTTAGTTAAATTGTTTGATTGCTAGTTTGGTTGAATTTCCGTTTGGAAAATGGATATATTTTAAATTGATCGTTATAAACCCATATGATCATCTATTTATTATCCATAACCATTATTTTGTAGGGAAAATCTGTAGAGAGACCCAAAGGGGGTTTCTCATCCATAAATTATTTATTTACATTCATATGCCGTTATTGATGGTTTATTGAAATTAATTTCTAATATTCCATTTAATAGTTTAAGTGTCGTTATAGCGATTTTTGCTATACCGTTGTTTATTAAATTTCATCCCCAAAACCCTATTGTATGAACTTGAGCTTGTGTTTTCGCTAAAAAGAATATTGAAAATTTATTAATCATTCTGATTAATGATAATTTAAATTAATTAATATTTTAAATTAATTAATATTTTAAATTAATCAATTTGAGATTAATTAACCAATTTAATAAATGATGATTAAAATTGGTTTATCTTTAGATTGAATTAATCATTTTAGCTAATGATGTTTTATACTTAATAAATCATTTTAACTAATGATTATTTGAGTTTAATTAATTAATTAATTATTTTAATTAATGATAATGGAGTTTAATTAATTAATTAATTTATGATAATTGAGATTAATAATCATTTTAATCAATGCTACTTAAAAGTAATAAATCATTTTAAATAATGATATTTGAATTTTATTAATCATTTTAGTTAATGATTATTTTGAATTTAATTAATTGTTTTAACTAACGATATTTGGATTTTAGTTAAATCATTCGAATTAATGATGTTTTATAATTAAATAAATCATTTTAACAAATGATGTTTTAATTAATTGTTTTAACCACTGAAGTTTGGATTTAATTAATCCAATTAATTTATGATTGTTTTGAACTTAACTAATTGTTTTAATTAAAGGAATTTAAAATTACTTATCATTTTAATTAATGATGTTTGAGATTCATTATTCATTTAATTAATGATTATTTGAATTTAATAAACCTTTTTAATTACTTGATTTAATAAAGGCGATTAGAGTAAATTAACTAATTTAATAAAAACTTCTTTAATAAACTGATTTAAAGTTAATAAACTGACTTAATAAAGATTTTAAAGTTAATTTACTAATGTTATAAATGTGTTTGGAAATAATTATCTATTTTATTATAGATAATGAATTGTTTATGTAAAGGGATTTTAAATGTGATTAATTATCTTTCGGGATAATTAATATTGGTTTTTTATGTTATAAAAAAGAATTGGAACTCGATCATTGGGATGTTAAGTTGGATAACCTTCTGGGTGTTCGGTCTGATGTTGGTTTAGGCCTTCGGGGTCGCGCACTTGGAAAAATTATCCTCTTAACGTTTTAACAATCTGGAACTAATTCTAAAAGTGTTTTACCAATAGGAAATCAAGCTAAAAAGTTCAGTTCATTTTTAAAAAGAAAAAGGTTGATTCGCTTATGGAAATGAATTATTTCTGTAAAGCACATCGCTTATATGGAAACGATTTATTTGTATAATTGGCACTAAACGTCGAAGAAGTAGACTTATCGCTATTTCGAAAGTTAAGAATAATCGTGTGATAAGACTTTGAGGTAACACTACCTTGACTTGTCCGGTATTATTATTAATCCATAAATAGTACAAGTTTGAATCCAATGAGTGATGATAAGTATACAAGTCTTAATATTCATATACGATCGTTTTATGTCCTCGATAGTTGGTATCTCAGCTATCGGTTACTTCAGCCACTTTATTTTCCTCACTCTAAGATGATGTGTTGCTCATTTAAGCTTCGTTATCCTTTGTCAGAAATGACTAAACCCAAAGAGTGAGTGGGGGCCAAGCTATGTGGGGTTGCTCCCATTAGGGTATTTTCACATCCACTCTAGATTGGATTCGGTGTTGCACATTAAGATGTGAAGTACTCGGATTCTCGGTAACAGTTGGCGAGGTCCGGCTTGGAGGTTTCTGAGAGCCATTGGAGTTCTCAAGTATATTTCTAGAGGTATACTTTCGGTAAGGGGGGCGCACCCTCCTAGTCATTTGTCGGAAAATTTCCTTTCCTTATTTGATTCGAAAATCCTGAATCTGTTTTAGATTTAAATTGCCACGAGTAGAGCCAACTCCTCATCACAACATTTAAGTGTTTATTAGTCTATTCTATCGAGTTTGGACCGTTACTTTATTTAGCCCAATCTATCGAGTTTGGACTGTTACTTTATTTAGCCCATTCTATCGAGTTTGGACTATTACTTTATTTAGCCCATTCTATCGAGTTTGGACTGTTACTTTATTTAGCCTATTCTATCGAGTTTGGACTGTTACCTTATTTAGCCCATTCTATCAAGTTAGACTGTTTCCCTTGTTCTATCCATTCTGTCTAGTTTGGATTTTACTCGATTTATTTCCATTCTTCCAAGTCTGGTTTAATATTATTTATGCTCAATCATATTTGGATTTGTTTCCTGATATTTATTTCTGTTCTTGCCTGTGCGGATGTTATTCTTGTGAGGTAAAAACCCGTTCCGCGTTAGCGGCGTGGTCTCAAAGAATTTTTATATATGTTCCCCATTATTCGAGTTATCTCATGCTGGTATTTCCAGATTGATCCGGGTGTTATTTATTTATAATGCTCGGGTCAGACCGAGTATTTTCCCAGGTTGGCTTTGGTGTTATGGGATTCATGGAGGGGAGCTGAAGATTCACCTGTCGTAGTATTTTATTTTTCGTTGTATTATATAGTATACCTATCGGCATTTGTAAGGTCAGGATTTTATAACTGTCCAGCTGATAAGGTTTGTTTTTAACTCTGATATATTGTATGTTTGGGGTGACAGTTTCTATTATCCTTGTTATATTATATGTTGTCAGTTTCGTTGTGAGATTCTGTTTTTCTCTGTTCTTTGTTCTTTCCCTTTTTTTATTCTAACAATCTATCCTTTTGTCGATTGGAAGCGACATTTGAAAATAGTGGTAGTATTTGGTGTCGACTTTCAATGGTCAAAAAGGCGGGTCGTTACATGCGATGTTTGTGATATATGCTATGTACGATGTGTGATGTGTGAGCGGTGTGATGTGTGTGAGGGATGTTTGATGTATGTTATGAGATGTGTATAATAGTGTTTTGATGTTTGATGTGTTATAGATGTTGTTCGATGTGTTGTCGATGTTTAGTTATTCCTTTAATGATTGGATTACTTTATTGTATTGTGTATATGTTATTCCTTGAGATACCATTTATATTCTCACCATTAAATCTAGACATGGTCTGAACCGTTTATTATTTGTATAATACTCGGGTTAGTTCGAGACATTTCAAGTTCCGGGACGATGTGACCAGACTTGCTTATTGAGCATAGTTGAAGGATATAATGTTATTGTATTGTATACTATAACATGGAATCGTGTATGTATATGATGTTGGATTAGATGTATTGGATTTATCTTGTATATAATTAAGATTTAGTGGGAATTTGACTTTTTGTATCCCACTCAGACTTATGTGATGTATTATATATTTATCTCTGTGTTCTCAGTAATTTATTTTATATTGTGTATTGTTTTATCCTCAAGCACCACACGCATTTATTGCTTTGTACCGAAACTATTTACTTCGAGGTGAGCGGTTTTTATATTATGTGATGTATTCAGTGTTGGTCCAAGGGAATATTCACGTGTGCTTGACCCACATGACCTCATTCTCCGTATTACTCGACAGTATTGCTCAGTAATACTCTTTGGTAATATGGGTATAGAGGTGGGGTGTTACACCTAGGATACAAGTGGGTGGTCCAGGTATTGCGTTTCTCCCCTATAGTGCTTCAGGGGGCTAGGTGGAGGATTTGGAAGAGATATCGTAGGCTACGAATGGACCAGGGCATGAGTTTAATTCGTACAAGGACAACATGCTTTCCTGTAGGCTTCAAGTGGTCCAAAGAAGTGAGTCTTATACGCAATTTACATGACGATGGGCAACAGACGACCATATAGGGCATAAGGCCGGTTCAGGGAAGTGAGTCCATATAGTGACGATGCAGTATGACCAGATGTGTACAATAGTTGGGAGTGACATGATGACAAGACGTGAGGTCATCGAATGATAGACTCATGCCGTGTTATAGTATCATTTTTGCAGTATTTGTGGAGTAAAAGTATGGCTCACTCACCAGATTTATGTCTGACACCCTCCTATTTTTCCTCTTTATATGTATATGTGTGTATCCAGGTTGATGGAGTTTGGAGATGGGATGGTATCAGAGACGAAGACACATTTTTATATATTGTATATGATGTAAATAAGTGTTGTAAACTGGTTTCAACTATTGGTATGGATTGGGTGGTAGTTGTAGTATTTAGACATATGTATTTGGCATTGTAAACATGTTATGGTGATGTCACTATGGTTATTATTGATGTATTATATTTTATTTATTGTCGCTGTGAGAGTTTGCAAATTGTTAGTTACTACTGTATGTGACTATATCTAATATTTACTTTATTCCAACCCCAACGACTCATCCTTTTGGTTCTCGGGTTGTCGACGTTGGTTCAGGCATTGGCTTTGGGGTCGAAAATGTGGGTTGTTACACAAATTGTTTAAAATATTCATGATTTCCTCATTAGAATTTCTTACCTCATCATCAATTGCCATGAACCACATGTCGACATTTTCTATCTTTGGCTCACTGTCACTTAATGATGTGTTTAAATCATCATATATTGCATTGAAAGCTCGCATCTTCTTCTTATTGGGTGCATCTGTATTTGAAGAGTACTTTGATTTCTTCAGATTAGATAGTCTCTTTTCAAATGATTGGCTTTGTCATATTTAAAACTGTTATCCCAACTTTTGGCAAAGCCGAGATACCCAAAGATTAACTGAAAATCAATGATTATTAGTCATGAACATCGATTGTGCATCGTAGGTTCACCATGGATATCGATGAATTTTGTCCGAGTCCGGATCGGGCTGCAATTGATGAGACATGTCAAGCAAGGCCAGATGAAACAACGTTCCAAGTTTCGAGTCAATCCGAGTTCGTATGCTCAAGATATCGCCAAAAGAAGATGGATAAGGTGGTATAAGGTCGGATCCATCAAACATGTGTTGCCTCGAATCCATGAGAAGTCAGCTTACTTCGAATCCATCGATCAAGCCTTTGCCTCGAATCGATCACGACGAGCCTTGCCTCGAACCCATCGAAATACGCCTTGCTTCGACTCCATTGAGCAAGCATTAGTTCGACTCCGATAGTTCGAGTCCATCCTCACATTCCCACCTTCGAATCCGTCAATGAGAAACCCTCCGATTCCATACAGTTGAAGGAACTTCGACTCCAGTATCTTCGAACCCACATATTGAGATAACTTCGAATCGATCCGCAGTGGCATATCTGGATCGATTCGACCAAGCACCAATTCCATCGATTCGAAGAAACGTGTCTTCGAATCGATTGCCTTGAATCCACCCATTCCACCTAGCTGAAACCCCGGGTACGACTCAGTAAAACTCGGAGATAAAAGAGGGTTGACCCGAAGCATGCGCACCACGCCATTGTCTTCGCGTGCAAGAGGATCGATTCGAACGAATCGATTCGAACCAGATCGATTCGAACCAAGCCAGTCAACCAGAAATGCAATCTTGAATCGATCATAACTTGAGATCTACACATCCAAATGCTATGAAATTTTCACAGAAGCTTGAGCACATGTTGAAGAATGTCCACACCAAATTTCAGCTCGATTGGACAATTTCTTGATCGATTCGAACCAAGGGTCGAATCGATCCCAAAGTGGGTCCGGATCTCCAGATTTCGGCCGTGCGGGCCCCCTCACATGCCAGAACTGGTCTCCCCTCAATTTAGGCGAAATATCAGCCTCCTACACCTATAAATAGAGCCCCTGGTCATTCAGAAAAGGGGTCAGACAATTTTGAGAGATAAAGAGCACCCAGACTCTGCCAGATTTACTCCAGATCACCATTGCTGCCTTAGATTCAGACTTAGCTCAGCAAATTAGTTGTAATACAACACACGAAATTGTAATCTTCAAGCATCGAGCAATAAAAAGATAAAAACTTTGAAGTGGACGTAGGCCGGAGATAGCCGAACCACTATAAATTGCGTGTCATTGTTCATTATTTCTGGATTGTTGCTTGTTATTTGCTTAGATCTGTGATTTGTGTGTGAATACTGTTGATTTGTATTCATACGCTGGTGCTTTCACTACACTTGGGGTTTGTGACCATTTTTGGCGCAAACACTTTGGTGCTTTCACTGAGAGGAACTAGCACCCGCTACACCAGATTCAAAGTTTAGATTTGAAATTTTAAGGATTCAGATTTGACTCTACAATGACTCGACAAACAAGACAAAGAGCTGAAAGGAGCCAACAGGGAGGAAGTCAAGGAGCATCCTCTGGCGCTGGAGAAGGACAAGCTTCGATCTACATTACTAGAGAAGAGATGGAGGCTATGAATAACCAAATGCAGGAAAGAATGATGAAAAGCCAACAAGAGATGCTACAGAATTTCTTTGAACAAATGAGAGCTGCAGGAACACAAAACCCAGGACCAGCTACAGCGGCTGTGAATGTAAAACAAGGAGCTAGGGCTATGGAACCCAACGTAGGACAGAATACAGAACCAGAAGGCAATCAACAAGGGCTTGGGGGCAGGCCCGCAGGATCCAACGCAGAAGGACCTTTGGAAGGCGCTCAACCGGCTAGGGCCAACACAAATGCTAACGAGCCGCCCGAAGAGTACGTACCAGAATTCCCTACAAGACTCGGAGGGCAAGACAGAGACATGACAAGGGGGCAACCCCTAGATGGAGATGAAAGAATGATTGGCCTAGTGAGGCGACTCATGAGAGGAGGGTTGTCAGGAGGAGGATTGGAAGAAGTTAGTCGGAGTCCGTTCGCTCCGAATATCAGGAATGCACGGAACCCTCCAAAGTTCAAACTACCAATGCTGGATTCGTATGACGGGAAGTCGGATCCAACCATGCATATTACCAAATACATTAGACACATGGAAGTGCTTGGAGCATCCGAGGAAGTGATGGCACGATGTTTCCCTTTATTTTTATCAGATTTGGCTGCACTTTGGTTCAGACAATTAGAGACTGGATCAATCAGGACATGGGGCGAGCTTGTGGATTGCTTCATGAGACAGTTCAGGGTCCACGTAACACGGCCCAAAAGTGTGATGACTCTAGCTTCAATAAAACAAAGGACCGGAGAGTCCATAAAAGATTTTCTACTACGATTCAATGCAACGGTGGCTTCTGTAGATCACCCGGATCCATCAATGATTCTGATGGCGGTAGTGGCAGGAGTTGGGGAAGGCACCGAATTCAAAGACTCTTTGACTAAAGATCCACCGCGAGATCTTGGAGAGTTTTTCCATGAAGCTAAAAAATTCATTCGGTTAGAAGAATCATGGGCCGAGAGGCAGGAAATAAATGTTGCACAAGGCGAAGGAACCGCCAGGGAACAGTCCAGGGCAGACGAAGGAAAGAGAAAGCAGGAAGGCGTACATGATAGTCCTGATAAACGGAAGAAATTCCGAGAGCCTAGATTCAGGCAATAAACAGATTTGACGGCAAACCTAGAAAGGATTTACACTGAGACTCGGGGGCAACTCCCATATCGAAAACCACCCAGGAGAGATCCCACAGAGCGGGAACGTAGAACCGGAAAATACTGCCTATTCCATGAGCTGGATGGGCACACTACCGATGAATGCCGCCACCTGAAGGATGAGGTGGAAGAACATGCCAGGAGTGGTAGATTGCCACAGTATGTCAGAGAACGTACAACGGCGGTTAGGCCCGAACAACTACCGCCCCAACCTAACAGGAATGATCCTGGATCGGGATCACGACTCGTCATCAACTGATTGTGATGGCAAGGGCCAAGTTCAAGATTTGGACTCTGGTCGATTAGTTTTCTTAGATTTGATTTCCAAAATAAAACGGCTATCCCACTTACTCATGTACGGGAACTAGAGAGATCCCTAGGCATGCTCTAAGATGGAAATAGACCGCTCTGCCCGGAGAGGCATTGTCTTGTTTTTCCTGGTGTTTGAGATTGAACATCTAGGATTTGGATTTAATAAAGAAACACTTATTAAAATAAACCTTTTAACCAGAGAGTTAAAAGATGAACATTAAATATCAATATAAACATGATCGCTTTATGACCTTACCCGGAGAGGCGGGGTCCGGAGTGCAAGAAGTGAGTTGCTTCGCCGGAGAGCGACAGGATCGACTCACTTAAGCATCGTTTCCCATTCACCGGAGAGTGATTGGATCGGGATTCGATAAGAGCCCGGAGAGGCTATGATCGGCCCATGATTTGGGCCATGACATCGCTTAATGTTCAGATACACTGAACCAGAGTGCAAGAAGTGAGTCGCTTCGCCAGAGAGCGACAGAATTGACTCACTTAACGTTGTTTCCTCTTCACTGAAGAGTAATAGGATGGGATCCAGCAAGAGCCCGGAGAGGCTTTGATCGGCCTAAAGATTTAGGTCATGACATCGCTTAATGTTTAGATACACTGAACCGGAGTGCAGGGGGTGTAGCCGCTTCGCCGGAGAGCGACAAGATCGGCTCACTCATCGTTGTTTCCCCTTCACCGGAGAGTGACAGGATGGGATCCAGTAAGAGCCCAGAGAGGCTACGATCGGTCCAGAATGACCAAGACATCGCTATACGCCCTAGCTGGGGCCAGAGTGCAAGGGATAGAAAGCAACGCCGGAGTGCAATAGGATCTTTCTATTCAATCGCTAAATCTAGAATGGGTTTGACAAGGGTCCGGAGTGACCATCGACAGTCCGGAGAGGCTTCAGAATTTCATTCTTAACTTCTACTGGAAGAAATTGATAACAATTCGGCTTCGAACAGCCATGGACTTGATTGAAAATGCTATAAGCTATGAGAAACACATGAACTCACTGCATTTAACTTGAGACTGATCAAAACACGCCTTTTAACAAAAGGCATGTTTTGGGGGGCAAAATGTTATCCCAACTTTTGGCAAAGCCGAGATACCCAAAGATTAACTGAAAAGCAATGATTATTAGTCATGAACATCGATTGTACATCGCAGGTTCACCATGGATATCGATGAATTTTGTCCGAGTCCGGATCGGGCTGCAATTGATGAGACATGTCAAGCAAGGCCAGATGAAACAACGTTCCAAGTTTCGAGTCAATCCGAGTTCGTATGCTCAAGATATCGCCAAAAGAAGATGGATAAGGTGGTATAAGGTCGGATCCATCAAACATGTGTTGCCTCGAATCCATGAGAAGTCAGCTTACTTCGAATCCATCGATCAAGCCTTTGCCTTGAATCGATCACGACGAGCCTTGCCTCGAACCCATCGGAATACGCCTTGCTTCGACTCCATTGAGCAAGCATTAGTTCGATTCTGATAGTTCGAGTCCATCCTCACATTCCCACCTTCGAATCCGTCAATGAGAAACCCTCCGATTCCATACAGTTGAAGGAACTTCGACTCCAGCATCTTCGAACCCACATATTGAGATAACTTCGAATCGATCCGCAGTGGCATATCTGGATCGATTCGACCAAGCACCAATTCCATCGATTCGAAGAAACGTGTCTTCGAATCGATTGCCTTGAATCCACCAAGTCCACCTAGCTGAAACCCCGGGTACGACTCAGTAAAACTCAGAGATAAAAGAGGGTTGACCCGAAGCATGCGCACCACGCCATTGTCTTCGCGTGCAAGAGGATCGATTCGAACGAATCGATTCGAACCAGATCGATTCGAACCAAGCCAGTCAACCAGAAATGCAATCTTGAATCGATCATAACTTGAGATCTACACATCCAAATGCTATGAAATTTTCACAGAAGATTGAGCACATGTTGAAGAATGTCCACACCAAATTTCAGCTCGATTGGACAATTTCTTGATCGATTCGAACCAAGGGTCGAATCGATCCCAAAGTGGGTCCGGATCTCCAGATTTCGGCCGTGCGGGCCCCCTCACATGCCAGTACTGGTCTCCCCTCAATTTAGGCGAAATATCAGCCTCCTACACCTATAAATAGAGCCCCTGGTCATTCAGAAAAGGGGTCGGACAATTTTGAGAGATAAAGAGCACCCAGACTCTGCCAGATTTACTCCAGATCACCATTGCTGCCTTAGATTCAGACTTAGCTCAGCAAATTAGTTGTAATACAACACACAAAATTGTAATCTTCAAGCATCGAGCAATAAAAAGATAAAAACTTTGAAGTGGACGTAGGCCGGAGATAGCCGAACCACTATAAATTGCATGTCATTGTTCATTATTTCTGGATTGTTGCTTGTTATTTGCTTAGATCTGTGATTTGTGTGTGAATACTGTTGATTTGTATTCATACGCTGGTGCTTTCACTACACTTGGGGTTTGTGACCATTTTTGGCGCAAACAGAAACACTTAACAATATTTTCGTTTCCGGAACTATCTGTATAGTTGTCAGTTTTTCGATGTTTGTTCATTTTCTTATATTTCAAGAATTTCTTGATATCCCTGGTTATGAAATTGATTTCCTCGTCATCGTTGTCACAACCAAGATTATCATTTATAACATTGAATGCAAATGATTTATTCTCATTTGCTTGATTTCCCTTTTTAGCCTATAACTATACTTCATATGACATAATATTTCCGACTAATTCTTGTACTTTCATGTTACTAATATCATTTGCTTCTTTGATGGCCAAGGTCTTTTGATCACATTCACTAGAAAGTGAATGTAAGATCCTTCTGAATTGGTCCTCTTTAGAAAAAGTATTTCCTAATAATGCTAGTGTAAGTAAAATATTTTGAAATGTGAAATACATATCATATATAGATTCATTTGCTTCATTTCAAATATTGAAATTGATTAGTCAACATGCATATTTTCGCTAGTTTAGTCTTACTCGTGCCTTCATCGGTAACTTGTAGAGTTCTCCACATTTCATGTGCACTTATACAGACCGACATTCTTTTAAACAAAATTTGATCCAATACACAGAATATAATATTCATAGCCATTGAATTATTGAGTACTTGTGCCCTTTCTTCATTGGCCAATTATGCATAATCCGTTTAGGGCTCAGTGTAATCGATTTTTGTTGCATTCCAAATATCTAATCCATTTGACTATAAATTAATTCTCATCCTACAAAATCAATAAGCATAATTATTACCATTAAAAAAAGTGGTGGTCTAGCAGTAGATTGTCCCTCAAAAAATGTTAAAAAGTGTGTTACTAGTATTACTGACCATTTATCCTTTTCAAAAATTTAGATTATAATATTTGAGAACCGTGTGTGTTGATACCAAATGTCAGTTATGGACTACCCAAACACGCTTATGAGGAATGGATCTTAAGGCCACTAATATACTAGAGGAGAGTGAATAATGTATATCAGTTATTTAAAATTTTAACTTGCAAATCTATAAGTTATATACTTGAATCAATAATCAAATCAAAAGCACATAAAGATAATCAGATAGTGAATGTAAAGTAAAGTAAAAAAGTAATGGACAGTAGGATTTTTATACTGGTTTAGATATCCAATTCTACATCCAATCATGTACTCTTCATTTAGAATTTTACTATCAATTCTTTTCTTCCCATGGGTAGCATAACCACCTTTACAATCTTACAATCTCACGGGTGGTAAGATACACATTTTCTTTTGACTTTCCATGAGTAGCAAGAACACCTTTCTCTTTACAACAACAATAAAGTATGGGCAAGTGATTGTATCTCCAATACGAAATCTTGTAATTTCAATACAATGATCCTATAAACCTTCAATAGCAATATATCTTTGAATTTAGAGAGAAATAAGATGAGACCAAAGAGAAAATGATTGAAAATTCAAGTAGAAACTCTTTGATCTTGAGTGGTTTGCAAATCCTTGAAGAATATGAGTGAAAGAGTGTGGATATGCAAAGAGAGTGGGAGTATATAAAATAGTTTTTCTTATAAAATTATAGAAGTTTAAGAGTAAGAGAAAATCAAATATTTGATAAAGATTCGTTATCCGGACCCCTTTAAATAGAAGGTGAAAGAATGTGTCTGTTGGCTAAGAGTTGGCGCCAAAATCTTTTCATTTGAATTTTGAACAAACAAAATGACTACTTACATATCGATATACACTAGAATATTTTGTTTTCCATTTCTAAATTCAAATTATGACTTCCACGCTTTAGAACTCATGATCTATGTTTATATGAAGATGTTTCGAGATGATATAGAGTTAGAGGATAGAAGAACTTCAAGGATATTGCTGTGGGTTCTTTAACAAAACTATAAGACTCGGTAGACCTACTAAACGCTTCTTGTACCTTTGTCTTTGAAATCTCATGTTTTATTGGTCTTAAGCCAATCATATATTTCATTTGCTCAATAACATTCTTCATGTATATAATCATTTTCTTGCTTTTTGTTAACCCGCCTTTTGGCAAGACCGCGGACAGACGGGTTTAACTTAATCAACTATATGTTCGTTGAGGCTATAGTACGATGGATTCAGTCGACTGGATGGATGGATGATGCAATGTGCTTGGGAGATGGAAATATGATTGGATAAAGATGAATCAACTATAATTTGGGTGTAGGAAACATGGTTCGGCATTAAACATGGTTCGACATGATGGAGGTTCGGCACATATGGTTCGTCTGGCATTCACGTTCGAATAGCGTTCAAGAGTAGTCGGCATTCCATGAAGCATTCGGCATCCAGGTGGCGTTCGGCGTCAAGATACGCTCGGCATCTCGGAAGCGCTTGGCATTCGGAAGCGCTCGGCATCAAGGAACGTTCGGCATCGAGAGACGTTCGGCATGTACGAACGTTCGGCATGGCAGAATTGTTCGTCATAAACTATTGTTCGGCCTAAGTATCGTTCGGCCAAGAGGTGGTTCGTCCTTGATAGCGTTCGACCAGAGTATTGTTCTGCCTAAGTATCGTTCGGCCAAGAGGTGGTTCGGCCTTGATAGCGTTCGGCTAGAGTATCGTCCGGCCTAAGTTTTGTTCGGCAATCAGTCGTTCAGCACGAATACATTGGATCGGCCTCCGGTATCGTTCGGCGAAAATGTCCCCCACGGAATTCAGGGTGTTCGGCCTCACTTCTGATCGGCATGAGGAGATTGTTTGGCATTCACACCTTGTTCGGCATTCAGCGTTCGGCATCTATGGTTCGACATATGGAGACCACTCCATTTGGGCTGAGGTATTCAGCTGCCAGGCCCACCTGGGAAGTCCAACTCATCTTTGTCTATAAATAGAGAGGCAGGGGCACAGTGAAGGGGGATCTTCTTTCTGCTCTCTTACTTTCTCTTTTCTAAGGCTAAGGCAACTCTACCATTTTGTAACTGTAATTGATTATTACAGCAATAAAAAGCAAACTTCTGGAGTGGACGTAGGCCGGAGTTAGCCGAACCACTATAAAATCTGTTGTTCTTTACTGCTTTCATTTCAGTTTTAACTGTTCTTCACATTATTACTCTCTACATACATTCTACCTCTGAGCTGTGACTGGTATTTGGTGCTTTCATCTGGATTTGGGGGTTAGTGACCAATTTTGGCGCTAACACTTTTATTCACTTAATATCTTATTTATCTCTATATGATATTATATGTGAAAATGTTGCACAACTTCCAAAAATGTTAGTAATAGTATTAATATGGTTATTGTCATCAAAATCAATACTTAGGTTATTAACATTCTCAACCTCTATCTTTTGTTACTCAATATCTGCAAATCGAGCCATAACATTTGTCATGTTGTTAGAGGTGATCCTTGTTTCCTCACTTTCCTTCTCAAAACTGGATCACAAAGCAAACAAATGAGCATCCAAAGCTACCACAATTAAGCTCTTCTTCTTCTCAGTTTCCATAGTTGGCTATCTAGTATGCCATTGACAAGGCTCCACATCATCTTCATTGTCAAATTCATCCTAAAAATCTTGCAAATTGCTACTATTTGAGTCGTCAGGGTTGGAACTAAATCATGATTTATGGGCTTTCGTTTTCTTCTCTTTGCTTTTTTGATTGGATGGATTGTAACATCTTAGTGATTTAATAATTCCATTTCGGATGTCGAGCAAGCGTATCATAGTGTTATCCAGTGTTTGAACCGAGTAGCTTCTAAGTGATTTTGGATGTCAAGATGAAGGCGGAATGGATCAAGGACTTGGGGGCATGCTTGGAATAACAAGATGGAGGAACTAAGAAAATTTAGAGTCGAGTGGAACAAGTTAACTTAATCAGTATCAACCACAATTATGGTTGGTACCGAGTTGATTTTGCAGAAGGGGTCCAACTTAGAGTTATGGAAGGTTGGAGCCTATGGAGGTATTGGGGAACTAGCACCACTAAGACGACCATTATTGTCGGCGTCGACCACAATTATGGTCAGTACCGACATGATTTTTTGCTCGAAGAAGACTTATTCTTCCTCCCTATCTTATCGGATCTGAACTTTTACCTGTTCTTTCATGGTTTAGCAACTATGACATGCGATTCCAGCTATAAATAGAATAATTAGAGTAATATTGAGAGAATGTTTGAATTTTGAATCATTTGAGCCCATACTCTTCACCTCTTACTCTCTCAACTCCATTATTGTAACTAAGTGTTGTAATCCTGACCAAAATTTGCTTTAAAGATCTAAAGTCATTGTAATAGTGCTTGTTTTAGTGAGAAATCTTAATAAGATTAAGTGGATGCAGGCACAAAAATTTGGCCGAACCAATATAAAAATCATGTGCCCTTTACCGTTTCTATTTAATTTTGGTAGATATATTCTCGTTTCTATTAGATTAAGGTGTTGTACCACTTTTTGGTCTGGAGCCCTTAGCAGAGAAGATGAAGCTTCTCACCACTAGCGGAGCCCCTAAGAGACCTACCATGAGATCTTGAGCTACTAGCGGAGAAAATGAAGCTTCTCACCACAAGGAGGAAATTGCTCAGTCGTTGAATGCTTTGTCGGGACCATCTACCCCATAGGAGATGGTATCAAAAGTTGAACTTGATAGGATGATGGATGAGATGAATTAAAGAATGCTTGATAGTCAGAAAGCTCTCTTTGATAGTGTTGAAAGTTTTGCTTTCCTAGCCCAACAGACACAAAGGCATTGGTAGAGCTGTAGGAATTCATAACCTTTAACTTCTGAAGAAGAAAGCTCGTCCTCATCTGACCAGAACAGGAGAGAAGGAAACCATAAGATGAAAGGAAAGGCTGTTGGGATGTTAGAGAGGAGCAAAGGAGGAAGTGACCATGTTTTGGCCACAACCAACATGGTCGGTACCAACCAAAATAAGGTCGTTACCGAGCATGTTAGGGGTGATTCCGAAGTGCGGCTGCTTGTTGTTGTTAATCTGTCTGATAATGAAGATGACTTGTAGGATACTGGTAATGATATTAAGCAGAATGCTGAAATGCAGACTGCATAGTTGAATGCTACAAAACCAGCTAGTTGTCACAAGAGATCTAGACGTGTGGCTCTCCCGAAGATAGGAGAGCCTAGATTTCATTGAACGAACGAGAGCATTTCCAGAGTCAAAAATCAGGGTTGTTCCTAATGGTTGCCATCTGGATAATCAAGCTAGTCAAGAACATACTAATAATATGGCAAGAAGATTACTGAATGAGAATCGGTGGAGAAAGAATGAAGATTGAGGCTCAGCACCTAGCAGGACCCATCTACTGATAAAATTTTGCAGGAAGAGAATCTCAAAAAGTTCGTTATGCCAATGATGCCATCGTATAATAGGACGATTGACCTTAGACAACATCTATTGAAATATGAGTGGCACATGGATAGTGCCATAGCAACCGATTCAGTAAGGTGTATATGTTTCCTATATTAGATAGGGTGGCTACGATATTGTTAACTCGGCACACGTTGAAGTCCATATCTTCATTTGATCAGCTGGCGAGAAAGTTTACAGAGCAGTTCAGGCTCCGCACTGCTCGACCGAACAATGTGATGTCCTTGTCAAGTATTAATCAGGGTGTTGTACATACCCTAAAAGATTTTTAGAGTCAATTTAATACTACTATGACCAAAGTGGGCAATCCAAAGGAGGATACTGTGTTGATGGCGTTAATCCAGGGGATACGCTTGGATACAGAGTTTGGTAGATGGCTAAAGAGAAAACAACCACTTACTATGGAGGATTCAATCACAAGTCATCCCAGATTCTACGCTTGGGAGAGGTAGAGCAGGCTGTTAGAAAGGCTGGTGGTAGATCATCGAATGAAGTTATGCAGAGCAACGTCACTATTAAGCAAACTGGCAAGAGTGTCGGTAACGTTGTTGTAATATGGGAACTAATAATAATCAAAAAAGTAGAAATCAGGGGACCGTTGGTGAGAGGAATGATACCAAAAAGCATCTGAGATACTTGAAGCCGGAGGACTATACTCCGTTGAATTATAAGGTTAAAAATATATATCTTGCCATGCAAGAAACGAAGAATTACAGGAAGCTACATTAGAGGGAGGCAACCGAAGCTAAATGATGCTTAAGAAAGTATTGTCAATTCCATGACACTCATGACCACAATACCAATGAGTACCATCACTTAAGGGACGCGACTGAAGATCTGATACGTAAAAGAAATTGCAGCAGTACGTGAAAGACTAGCAAGATGGAGGGCATAATGCTGCACCTCAAGCATAGTATGCTCAAAGGGATTGACTTGGGTCCAACGAAGAGGGGCTTAGGCGACCAGATAGTAGGATTGTGATTAACACGATAACTAGAGAACCACATCTAGCGGAGAAGAGTTGGAATGAGATGGAACAATATGGAAATTCGCTAAAACACATACCATAGGAGAGTTGTTTTATCATCGAAGACAGAGCTTTAGCAAAAAAATTGAACATGATGAATGATGATATTATATTTCAAAATAGAGATGTTGATGGGGTGCAAGCATCAATGCTTGACCCCATGGTGATTACGGCTATCATTGGGTCGGTTATCGTACATCGGGTTCCGATTGACTGTAGGAGCTCGGTTAATATTCTGTTAAAGAAGACGTTTGATTAGATGAAGATCAGTTTGAAGGATATAAAACTATGTAAATCCTACATTCACGGATATATTAGAGTGGAAAAAGAGCATATTGATGTATTGACCAGTTGGTGGAATTAGGTGAAGGTGGCCACAAGATTGTTTGGGTGCAGACCTTTGTGATAGGTTATGAATTTTCTTGTTGCAATGCTTTCCTGAGCTGACCGGCCGTTGTTAGTTTGAGAATGGCCCTGGCTCCATGGTGTCTGATGTTGATGTTTCCCACTGAGAATGAAGGTGGAGCTATTCAAGGCAACCATAGCACTAGTCGGGAATGCTATGTCACTGAGCTTAGATAGGAAAAACGACAATAAAAGGAAAAGGTGTAGAGAAGGCTCCCTGCATCAAGACTATGGATGAATAAAAACTACCACCCAAGCTCTGGTTTGGTTCCCATAGCAAGTTCTACAAGCTTATGGATACTCGAAAAGAGCCAGAGGATGCGAGGACGGCACCAATGGAGCTAATGATCAACATCCTGATCGATAAGGATGATCCTACTAGGGTCCTCAAGGTCGGATCTAAACTCGGCTTAAAATGAAAAGGAGTTGGTAGGGTTTTCTTGGGAAAATTTGGATGCATTTACCTAGACACATTTCATTATATGTGGAATACCATTGGAGACAGCGTGCCATGCATTGAACATTGACCTAAGATGCGCTACTGTGAAGCATAAGAGACGTAGTTTGGATCTGGAGCCATTCGCTGCAATAAAGGAAGAGGTGGATAAGCTGAAGGAAAATGGCTTTATCTATGATGCATCATACCCCTGAATGGGTATCGAATCTTGCGTTGGTCAAGAAGCCAAATGGAAAATTGCGAACATGCATCGATTGTTCAGACTTGAATAAAGCATGCCCAAAGGATAGATATCCACTGCCAAAAAAACCTTTATCCTTTATGGAGACATACTCCGGCTATAATCTAATAGCAATGCACATTCTAGATCAGGAGTATATGAGTTTCATCACTGATTTTGGTTTGTACCGCTATCATGTAATGTCATTCGGTTTAAAAAAGGCTGAAGCTACTTACCAGGGATTGGTGAATATGATGTTCAAAGATCAAATTGGGTGGACAATGGAGGTTTATGTGGACGATATGCTAGTTAAGTAACAACGATCGAAGAATCACATGGATGACCTCCTCGAAATGTTCGATGTGCTCCAAACCTCTTCGAAATGTTCAATGGAATGAAGCTTAATCCATTGAAGTGTTTCTTTGGAGTCACATCGGGTAATTTTTGGGTTTCATTGTGAACTCAAGGGGCGTCGAAGCTAATCTAGAACAAATTCAAGCATTGAAAGATGTTAGTGCCCCGAAAACAAGGAGGGAAATGCAAAGCTTGAACGGGAAGGTCGCTGCACTAATTCAATTTATATTGAAGGCGATGGATAAGTGTATACCGTTCTTTGATGCCCTCTTGAAAGAAAAAGGAAAGTTTGCTTGTAGTAAGGAATGCCATGAAGCTTTCTTGAACTTGTTAGGACATATGGAGAGACTAACAATCTTGTCAAAGCCTTTGAAAGAAGAAGACTATTCATTTACTTGGTGATATCTACTTAAGCACTAAGTACAGCCTTGGTACGTGGGGAATCTAAAATCCAAAGGCCTGTATACTATATAAGCGAGTGGTTTAATAGAGCAGAAAAGAACTACCCGAAGTTGGAGAAGCTAGCATACTGCTTTTTGATTGCTTCGAGTAAGCCATGACCATACTTCTAGGCTCACTCGATAAAAGTGCTTACCGTTCAACCGCTAAGAAAAGTACTGCATCAACCCGAAACCTCGGGAAGATTATTGAAGTGGAACATCAAACTGAGCTAATACGTATAACGTACCATCCTAGAAAGGTGATACGAGGACAGATATTGGCCAATTTCATTGCTGAATTCACTGTTTGGATGGAAAAGAGGAGGAAGATATGGTTTGAGTTTCCCAGTGGAAGTTATACGTAGATGGAGCTTCCTATGAACGAAGTTCTAGGGCAGGAGTGATTCTCGTGACACCAGAAGGACGACTAATATGCTATGCACTAAATCTAGGTTCTCGGCAACGAACAATGAAGCCAAATATGAGGCATTGATTACGGGGCTTAAGATAGCGAAGGAACTAGACTTCAAGGTAGTGTATATATTCAACGACTTCCAGTTGGTGGTCTGCCAAGTCAAGGAATTTTAGGCTAAGGGAGAGAGACTTGCCCCTTAATTAACAAAGACACTAAAATTATTGAACGATATTGAACATTATACAATCACGCATATGCCTAGAGAAGAGAATACAAAAGCTAATATACTATCCAAACTAGCAAGCTCTGGGGATGCACTACTTATGGGACTTGCTCTATTGGAAGTTTTATTAGCTTCTAGCATCGACCGAATGGATGTCGATTGGATCTTGAAGGACAAGGAAGAAAAGAGTTGTGGATGACTCTAATTAAAGACTATTTGCTAAAGGAACTCTCCTGAATGAAAGGAATGAACAGCGAAAAATCCTTCGTAAAGTGCCATGGTTTATTATACAAGAGGAAGTGTTGCATTAGAGAGGTTTGTCGGCTCCTCTACTATGGTGTGTAACCAAAGATGAAGCTAAGAATTTCATTTCAGATGTACACAAGGAAGCTGTGGTGATCACATCGGGGGGAATACTTTGGCAAGGATGATATTTCACTATGGATACTTTTGGCCAACGATTAGCTGGATGCAGCTGATTATACTAGATGATGTGATAGATGCCAAAGGTTCGTGAAAATACCGAGAGCCTCATCCACAGAGCTAATGCAAATGGTTAGCCCATGGTCGTTTATGGTTTGGGGAATTAATATAATCGGTGTGTTATCAATGTCGAAGGGTAGAGCAAAGTACGATATTGTAGTTGTGGACTAGTTCACAAAATGGGCTAAAGCGGAACCACTAGCCATGATTATAAGGAAGAAAGTGATCAAATTTGTGGTAAAGAATATCATATGCAGATTTGGAGTCCTACAAAAAATCATTACCAATAATGGAACTCATTTTGAGAGTGTCAAGTTCAAGGACTTCTGTAACTAGTACCGAATAATAAAGAGCTTTTCAATAGTAGCACACCCATAAGAGAATAGATAGGTGAAGGCGGTGAACAAAATCATCAAATCCATCCTGAAAAAATTACTGACTAAAGCCAAGGCCAACTAGGTTGATGAATTACCACTAGCACCATGGGCTTAGAGAACGACCCATAAGTTTGCGGCTGGGCATACTCCATTCTCTTTGGCTTACGGAGCTAAGGACATGATTTCGATAGAACTGGAAATATCCTCTCATCAAAGAAAACACTATGTTCCTTAGATGAACGTGGAACTATTACTTGAGTCCTTTAACTTGGTCAATGAATAACGTGAAGAGGCTGAACTAAGGGTAGCTGCTCACCTGAAAAGAGTAACAAGGTATTTCAATGCCAAAGTTGGGAACCATACCATTAAGGTAGAGGATCCCTTTTTGAAGTGAGTACTCCCTAGTATAGGGGAATTTGGTCCAAATTGGGAAGGTCCTTATGCGATTGAATAAAAACTAGGAGATGTAACTTTCTACTTTCAAGCTATCAACTGTTGATGGGATCCCAATTCCATGGGCATGGAATAGCGAGCACTTACTATGCTATTTCACTTAGATATGTTTATTCTATTTTTGCAAGTAGGCCACCCTAGTTTACTAGGGGCAATGTAATAGGGCAGGACATGTCGTTTACTTTGTTTATAATAAAGATGGCTTTTGGAACCATTGGAACCATGTTTTTGTAAGATAAACTTTATGATGCGTAATCAGCGGCGTCATTAGGTACCGACGAACTCCTTTGATCCATTATCGAGTCATGTAAGTATAATCACGTTGGGGTCGATAGGATGATTCACCCTTATCCCTCTGATCTTTGATTCATTCCCGAAGATAGGCAAAGTCAATGGGGGATGCCCAGAGTTAGGCAATCGAAACACTGGTCCCAGAGATAGGAACTGGTGTACAATTAAAGCTTTCATGACTACGTCTACAGCCCAGTAAGACACGGTCAGCTAAAGATAAATGATGATAGTAGGTAATTGATTTTGATCCATGCCCGAAGATAGGTAAGGTCAGAAATGGATGCTCAGAGACAAGCATCTAAAATACCGATCCTTGGAGATAGCGGTCAATGAATGATTGAACCTTTTGCAAGTATGACCATACCTACATATCGAAAAGCCATACCTGGTCGATGATAAATGATGAAGGTGAAAGAACATATTCGATCAACACTTGGAGATAGGCGAGATCAAAGTTCGGTGTCCATAGTAGACGTCTAAAATGTTGTTTCCTAGAGACAAGAAATGATACGAAGTTGAATGCTTCAACGACTACAACTTTTTTTATGGTCTAAGGGAACACGACTGAAGATAAATAAGGTTTGCTACGGAGTTGGCCAAATGGAATTAGTTTTGTCTAATCAAGAAGGATATACTTTGGTAATGATAGAAAAACTGAATAACTTAATATTACTAATCAATTGCAGAGATTTATTTATATGTACAGAGTTACAATAAACAATGGCATTATGCATACACAAGTATGTATGATATAAATAAACCTGAATATATTACATAAGTAGGCAGATAAATAGGAAAGTAAGAAACAAAGTACGGAAATGTAAATAGGACAAAGATTGTACGGACAAACGGTCTTTTATTTACATTAACTTTTTGTACAAGCAATGTAGGGGCTGCTCCCGCATAATGTTAGCAAATATGCAGAAAAACAAAATAGTACACTAAAAAACAAAAAGGAACCGTCTTCCCAAAAACATAGCCAGTCACCTACTTCTTCATCCCTTGCTTTCTACTCTTGATATCAAGCTTTGCCAAACACATCTTTGAACACTTCCTTTCCTGGACCTTCTCTTGCTCTGGAGCTCCCTCAGAAGGTGTATATTCTTCCTCAACTATTAGATTGATGGGTCTTCAGGCTTGTCGGAAGCAGAATCAAAAAATTTTGAAGCATACCCAGAACCATGACCTTTGGGTGGCCTTATTTTCAAAGGAAAGGCTTAGGAATATGGCTAGGTTTCCAATTGCCAATGGTAGACTTTTCATTCTTTGGCTCAGACTTAACTTTGATTTTCTCAAAATTGTGCTTCTGTATCTCCACCATTATGATGTGATCATCTAAGTCCTTTGCACTCATGATAGTAACCTCTTTCTCCTAGGACTAATTGATGTCCTCCAACCCTTCCAATGCCTCTATTTTTTGAGAATTTGAAACAAGGCCGGAGCTGGAAGGGAGCTAGAACGATTGGCTCTATGACGACAGATATTGAGGTGGTAGAAATAGCACTTGAATCTTGGCCTTGAGTAGTTAGTGGTGGAGGAGGCAGCGATGGATGACCTGTAACTTGACAGATAGAATAATATAAGTTAGTGACTTTCTCTAGTGAGATTTAAAGTTTCTCAAAGACCGGAGAGGTGAGAGAAATACCTTGGCTAGGCGGAGTTTCCTTAACCAGAGATTTATTGATTTCACCATCCTCGGCATAAGATTTTGTTGGTTGGATAGCCGAAGGAGGGGAATGAGGAGCATCAAAACTTGATACATCGAGATAGGAGTTTTGGTAAGGGCGGCCTTAGAAGTGGCCATCACAGAAGTTGTGATCTCCATCGCAGGCTCTTTTGATTTAATAGTAGATGATTCTGCTTGATTCGATGCACTGGAAGCCTCGATGGTGACCTTTCCCGCAGCCACATCATCTATGGCCAGAAAAGCTTTACCTTTTTCCAAGGCACGATGTCCCTCTCATCCAAGAAATGAGACTTCAATGTCTCTTCGATTACGCCTTCATCGGCTGCAGTAGCTCTATGGAGTATTTCTTCAAGGCATCGACTATTATGACAATGTAACTATCCTTTATGCCCTTTAGATTTTTGTTCTCAATGACATTGGTGAAAAACTACTAGAGATTAACATCCATTCCTCAAAAGCCTAAGTAGCCTTCGCCTTAAGTTCTGCAATCTCCCCTCGGGATTCAGTGAGATCAAATTGAGCTTGTGCTTTAGAATCCGCTTTTAAACAGGCCCTAAGGCTGCCTATGTCTGAAGGGCCTTTGTTTTCTCCTCTTTGGCCTTAGCTTGTGCTGCAAGCTTAGCATTTTCTTGATGAGCATTCTTGATTTGGTCCTTCATGACCATTGTAACTTGAGTATGAGCTCTTGACATTTCTTCAATTAACTCTTACGAGTTTTTGGCTGATTTCAACTCGTTATCTATTTCCATTGTAAGGTCAGCTAGCTCCATTTTGAAACCTCCCTGTAATGACCCAAGATTTTAGGAATTTATTCTGACAAATATAAATGAATTCAAAATAATTTTTGAATAAATTTTGAAAGGGGATTGATATAGCTTGATAGTGTATCAGTATGTGTGTACATGTGTGCACAGGAAATGCACATGAACTAAAGCTAAAAATCCCTGAACTCTAAGAATAAATACATATTGATATGTATGGGAATATATATATATATGTAGATTAAATCCTTAAAAACTGTATGCATAAGCAATATATATATATGAATGCTACTGAGTATTTTTGAGTGTACATATACATGTGTGTGTCAGTACAAAATAATGTATAAATATATACAGATGAGTATACTAATTAATTTAGTAAGCATTATATACATATATATATATATAGATATGTTAATAAGGTACTAGAGTTCAAATCAGCAAAATAAAATATACCAACATATTTTAAAGATAGGCAGAAATAAAAAGAGTGAAGATATAAAAAGGACTAATCCTCTTATAAATAAATGAAGGAAGTACATGCCATTTACATGAAAGCTAAAAATAGAAAAAATAAGATAAAATAGAGAAATGCTTGGTATAGGCAGAATTAGGAAGAGTATTTGATAAATAACAAATCAAGTCACATTTTTTTAGCATGATTGTAGACAAAGGAAAAAAGTATTTTCTTAAAAGCAAATTTCTGAAAAGAATGTAACCACTTTTCTCTTCACCTAAATTAAGCCGGGAAGGGTAGAATTTTGGGTTCAAATAAAATACAGATAACATGATTTTTTTGGTGGGCAAAAATGGCTTTAGCCAATACCCAAAACCCTAAGGAAGACCCTGTATATATACATGTATATGCAGCAGCCTCCTCTCCTTCTCAGAAAAGAACTTTGAAAAAAAAAGGGGAAACAACACCATAGAAATCATAAGGCAAAGGAAGGAAAAGAGTTTGAGGCTAAAGGCAGAAGTTCATCAATTAATTAAGGAAGCAAAGAAGAGAGCTAGGTGAGAAAACTCACTCATAAGCTAAGGCAATAAGTCCTAATGTAGGCGGCCAGTTATAAGTAATTTTCTTAAAAGTGTATTTTCATATGTGAATGCTTATCTGTGATTTTTAAAACTGAAAATGTTTTGATTCTCTTTGGTTGTTCTACTTGTTTATTTATAAGAAAGTTATATGTGTAGTTAGTATACACATATGTTTTATGAACCCAGATCTCTGATATGTAAATGCTTAGGAACATAAACAAATACCCAGGAAAATAAATGTTGAATATAGGCAAGTAGTATTGGTTTTGGCTTAACTCAGAGAAATGAAAACATATTGAGCTGCAATATACTCATGTATAAGTGCTGAGGCTTGAGACAAAAAGGAATTAGGAGTGCAATAGGGTTGCCTATGTGCTGATGCTCCTAATTCAATAAAAATGTATAAAGATTCATACACATAGCAAACAAAATTTTGTGGTTCAGTGAAACTTGGTCAATCTAAGTTTAACTCAAGCACAAATACTTGCAAAAGGAAAAACTCTCTTAAAAGCCATAAGCCACTGTTAGTTGCCTTTACTTCTTTAAAGTACCAGAAAATATGCATGCAGATGTAGAGTCCCATTTAAATAGATAACAATGTCTGTTTGCCTAATTATCTCTGTTTGGTTATGATTGATATGAGATGCCATGATATGGATGTTTTAGTTAGGGAAATGGATCACTGATTGGTTTATTCCTGAAATACCAAAAGAGTTATTATTAACTTAAAACCTGATTAGGAAAATGGGGTCAAGATTACTGCAGGAATGACTTGTGTTCTTGAGTAATGCAAGTTGACACATGGCTTGTTTAAGTCCTGAGATCTTTGTGTAATGGAGTGAATTAGTTCATTACAGTGTGTCCATTGATTCATAAATATTGCAGATGAGACCAGGACAGATAAATATACCAAGGGAATAATATTTGAGATGATGAGAAAACTAGAGTTTTTCCCAGAATTGAAATATGAGGATGGAATAAATGATTTAACTCATATTGGTTACTTTCCTGTTTGGTATGAATGATTGTTTGACTATGACTGAATTGTATGCTTGAATGTATGTGCCATATTTATATTTGTAGTCTCTGGAAAGAAAAATTAAAGTGTGCACATGCACAATGACACAGAGCATGCACACATGTATGACCTGATTCCCAAGGGCAGAACTTTATGTATACGTAACTAATTTGATTTTAACCTAATTAACTAATTGCTTTTGTGAATTTTCTCATACCAGACATGTGTCTGACCCTAGTGTGCTAATGGCATCTGGGGTGTCTCATTTAAAATGAGGCAGTTTCAAATGCTTTTTCAGGGATTGCAGCAACTAAGTAGGAGTAGGAGCAAGGCTTTGAGAAGAGGATTATAGCATGCTAAACTTAGTTAGATAAGAGCCTAAATGATAAAATCCGCATGTATTAATGATTTAAATTGTTACTTGTATTAAGTGTTGAATATGGGATGGATATTTTGTTAAGCATTTTATTAAGAGATTGACTTGTATCTGGAATTTATAAATCTTGAGTCTTTGGAAAGGATTTTAGTTTTGTGAAATCTAGATAGTTGATTCTCAGAAAAATTAAATGGTTTTATCTTTCTACCATGGCATATGTATACAAAAGATAATAGGCATAGGTTGAATGTTTTTATATGACTGCAAGGTTCCCATAATTTAACTTGTTTCATACAAATGTTTCATGTCTTATCTTT
Source organism: Allium fistulosum (assembly GCA_030737815.1). NCBI lineage: Eukaryota > Viridiplantae > Streptophyta > Magnoliopsida > Asparagales > Amaryllidaceae > Allium > Allium fistulosum. Next base: position 177,400,241 of record CM060904.1, read on the forward strand.
AAATAAAAGAAAGGATCTGTAATAAGGGAGTTAAAAGCCAGATCCAAATAGTTGCAGTTATATACGCACATAAACATGTTTTGTGCAAATATTAACACACCTTTTCCTTTGTATTTGTAATAGGAATCTGAATTTCACTCAGATTTTAACCAAATGCATTTTAAATTCCAGACAGATTTTATAAGAAGAAAATCAAACATGGATAATGATAAACACTTCTATCATTTTCAGAACCCAAGCACCAGACCCTTAATTTATAGACAATCACATCACATTTATCTGGTTTCTAGAATTTATACTCCCTAGAGAATTTAGCAAGGTCTCAGGAGTTTAAAAAAAAAAAATATGTATTCATGCATGAATGGAATTTTTATTGCATATAACACTGAACTATGTGTGGATTGATTAAATTCAATCAATCCAATATCCTCTTGTTTCCAGAACTCTGATTCAAACAAGAGAGGCATATACATCCTCACATGTATGTGCTTCTCTTTGTGAATGTACTGATATATTTATATTGGTAATAAGTTTTGAATCCTGGTTGAATTGTTTGAAAAAAAAATGACTCTGATAATTCAAAGGAAGTTTAAATCAAACTTAAAAGTGCAAATGAATGTAGGTGGACATCCAGACACATGTAAATTGAATGTGCATATGCAGGTACATAGAGATCAAATTTAGACGTCAGTCATAATAATTTAGACGTCTGAGACTAAACTTAGACGTCAGTCATAATAATTTAGACGTCTGAGGTTAAATATAGACGTCTGTCACAAAAAATTTAGATGTCTGAATTTAGTTCAAAATGTCTTTTTCTCTCTGTTTCAATTTTAGATCTCTGAGCCGTCTGTCATAATTAGTTAGACGTCTGGGATTAAGTTTAGACGCCTGTCATAAGAATTTAGACGTCTGAACTGCTGATTTTGCCTAATTTGCCTATTTCGAAAAGAAATAAGTGGCTATGTCAATAGCTTGTATGGCATTTTGATTTCTATTTGATTTAAATTCCCTTTGATGAAGTAAAAAAAAATCCTTATGAAATTAGGGTAGAAATAGGAGGGTCATTTCATTTGGTATCAGAGCTATGTTATTCAACATAGTAGAAGTAAAGATCAAGTTCTTAGATAGAAATAAAAATTTAAAGGAACTAAATATATATATCAATGTTTTCAGTGTGAAAAAAAAACCACTGAAATAATAAAATTACCAATCAAACTAACCAGCTATGTAAATTATTATTAGCAAACTATGGTAGGGAGACCACCAAATCAGGGAGCAGGATCTTCCCATGCACCACCAATGGTCAATCTGCAAGACTTGGTGAGAGCATTTAGGGATGGGGCAGGACAAAGGCAAGAAAATCCCTATGAAGAACTCTCAAAATTACTTAAGACATATACTCATTTAGGAGGCAAAAGCTTTGAAGGGACAGAGAGTATCATGGAAATTCAAACATGGTTGAGAACATTGGAAAGAATTTTCAATGACATGCAACTTGATGATCAAAGAAAGAGGCAAGTGGCTTCAAGACAGCTAAAAGGAGTAGCTTTAGGCTGGTGGGAAGTAATCATTGCAGGAAGGAATGAGAATGAAATCACTTGGAATCAATTCAAAGAGATGTTGGAAGCAAGGTTTGTACCAGCATCAGCAAAGACTACCTTGCTAGAAGAATTTATTAGACTTAGACAAGGAACCATGACTGTCACAGAATACACTCAAAAGTTTGAGGGGCTTTCCACATATGGAGCAATGCTTGTGGCAGATGAGGCATCCAAAAATGATAGGTACATAAAAGGGTTGAACCCAGGACTTAGCAGAGCCATGTTACCCTATGCAGACAAGACTTTTGACCATGTGATAGACTTAGCTTTGAGGGTGGAGCAGCATGATAAGGAAAGGGAGAAGTTCAGAAATTTTAAGAACAATAACACCAAGAAAGGTAAGGGGAGGTATCACCCTTATGATAAGAAGAAGGAAGAGGCTAGTAACAAAAGCACTGGAGATGTCAAAGCTAAGGAAACCAAGAAGAAAATTGTGTGCCATCAGTGTGGAAAAGAAGGACATATCAAACCAAGATGTCCAGAATTGAAAGGAGGAGCTTTCAAGTGCTATCTATGTGGGAAAGAGGGGCATATGAAGAGGAATTGTCCTGAGTACAAACAGCAAGGAAAATTGGCAAATTTGGAAGGAAAAGGCAAAGCCACAGTGGAGAGTAACACTGAAAACCATAGCCAAGTGGAAGGTACATTACTTATTTGTACCATACCCATAGCAGTAGTATATGATACTGGGGCAACCCACTCTTTAATTTCTTATGAACTAGTTAAAATGCTAAAACTAAATTGCATATTGGTTGAAACCCCATTGCATATACAAAGTCCACTGGGGAGTTCTAGTGTTTTAAATATGATTTGTGTGGATGTGGAATTAAACATAGGAGGAAATATTTTTATTTCCAATTTATATGTTTTGAATTACCCAAATATAGGTGTTATATTGGGGGTAGACTGGTTAAGGCAATTTAAAGCCATAATTAATTTAGACTCATCCACCATATCATTGCAAAATTCTAGAGGTCAGAAAATCACAGTTTTATGTGAAGTAGCTAAGGAAGGAAAACTATATCATTTAGTTGACTTAGAAAAAGATTTCAGTGAACTAACCATTGAAGAAATTCCCATAGTCAATGAATATTTGGATGTGTTTGGTGAGGTCAAGGGTATTTCACACCATAGACCAGTAGAGTTCCAGATCAATCTAGTTCTAGGAGCAAGCCTAGTGATTAAAAAGCCAACTAGAATGGGGCCAAATGAACTAAAGGAATTAAAGAAACAGTTAGAAGAACTGGAAGAAAAGGGTTTTATAAGACCAAGTAATTCTTGCTGGGGAGCACCAGTGGTATTTGTTAAGAAACAAGATGGCTCCTTAAGACTCTGTATAGATTATAGAGAATTAAACAAAGTAACTATTAAAAATAAATACCCATTGCCAAGAATAGATGATCTTTTTGATCAATTAGCAGGGGCAAAAGTATTTTCTAGATTAGATTTAGCATCTGGTTTTCATCAAATGAAGGTGGAAGAATCAAGCATCAAGTACACTGCCTTTAACACTAGGTATGGGTTGTATGAATTTTTGGTTATGCCATTTGGCTTGACCAATGCACCATCATACTTTGTAGATTTAATGAACAGAACCTTTAGAGATTATTTAGACAAGTTTGTGCTTATTTTTATAGATGACATTTTGATTTACTCCAAAACAGTGGAAGAACATAAGTATCATTTGCACCTGGTTTTGTCTAGATTAAGGGAAAAAGATTTAAAGGCAAAATTTTCAAAATGTGTATTTTGGAGAGAGGAAGTACATTTCCTTGGCCATGTTATATCTGCTCAAGGAATTTCTATGAACCCCAATAAAGTAGTGGCTATTCAAGCATGGAAGAGGCCAAGCACTGTGAGTGAAGTGAGGTCATTTATGGGGATGGCAGGGTATTATAGGAGGTTTATAAAAGATTTTTCAAAAATTTCTACACCACTCACTAACCTAACCAGGAAGAACCAAGCTTTTGTTTGGTCAGAAAAATGTGAAAAGTCTTTTGAACAGTTGAAGGAGGCATTGGTGAATGCTCCAATTTTAAAGGTACCTCATGGAAATGAAGAATTAGTTGTATACACTGATGCTAGTGGATTTGGCTTGGGTGCAGTGTTGATGCAACAAGGCCAAGTCATTGCATGTGCATCCAGACAACTTAAACCCCATGAAGTAAGGTATGCCACACATGATCTCGAATTAGCAGCTGTGATCTATGCTTTAAAACTTTGGAGACGTTATTTGTTGGGCACAAAGTTCGAACTTTACACTGACCACAAGTCTCTAAAATATTTATTTTCACAAAAAGACTTGAACATGAGGCAACATAGATGGGTGGAGTTCTTAGCTGCCTATGACTTTGACATACTCTATACACCAGGCAAAGCAAACAAAGTTGCAGATGCTCTAAGTAGACAGCATGCTAAATTGGCTATGATGATGATAGAAGAATTTAAGGGCTTGTCTTTGCTAACTGAGTTAGAAATTAGGGAGAATGGTTGTGTGCACATTGATGAGCAGATGCAGGGTGCACAAGAAGATAAAGGGAAGTTAAGCTTAATGACACTTCAACCAGATTTAATTCTGAAGGTAGGAAAAATGCAAGAACAGGATGCCAACTTATTAGAGAAGAAAATGCTCCTCTCAAGAGGGGAGGAAGTGATGAATCACCATATTGATAAAAATGGTTATATGAGATACCAAAATAGGATGTGTGTACCAGAGGACATAGAATTGAAGAAAGAGATATTGAATGAATATCACAGAAGTAAATACTCCATACACCCAGGCAACACAAAAATGTACCAAAATTTGAAAAGAGACTTCTGGTGGAAGGGAATGAAATCTGATGTAGCTAAATACATTGCCAAATGTATGACTTGCCAACAAGTCAAGGCTGAAACCCAAAGGCCATCAGGGTTGATGCAGCCTCTTAGTGTACCACAGTGGAAGTGGGAAGACATATCTATGGACTTCATAGATGGACTGCCTAGATCTAAGAGAGGTAATACAAGTATATGGGTGATAGTTGATAGGCTAACCAAGGTAGCACACTTCATCCCAGTCAAGTCAGAAAGGACAGCACCAAAATTAGCTCAAATTTTTATAAAGGAACTGGTAAAGTTACATGGCATTCCCAAAACCATTGTGAGTGATAGGGATACCATCTTCACTTCAAAATTCTGGAGAAGCTTTCAAGAAGCAATGGGAAGTGAACTATGTTTAAGTACTGCCTACCATCCTCAATCAGATGGGCAGACTGAGGTAGTAAACAAAGTTTTGGAGGACATGTTGAGGGCATTTATACTGGATTTTGGGGGCAACTGGGAAGATTATCTTCATCTAGTTGAATTTACATACAACAACAGCTACCAAAGCACCATAGGAATGGCTCCATTTGAAGCCTTATATGGTAAACCCTGTTTGTCACCTGTTTGTTGGGTAGAATCAGGAGAAAGGTCTATTTTAGGACCTGAGTACATACAAGAAACTAAGGAGAAAATTGAGTTAATAGGAAGGAGAATGGCAGCAGCTCAAGATAGGCAAAAGAAATTTGCAGACATGAGAAGGAGGCAGGTAGAATATGAAGTGGGAAATTTTGTTTTCATCAAAATCTCACCTATGAAAAATGTGCTGAGGTTTGGAAAACAAGGCAAATTAACCCCAAGATATATTGGACCATACAAAATTCTGGAAAGAATTGGTCCCTTGGCATATAAGTTGGAATTACCAGAAAACATGCAAGGTATACATGATGTTTTTCATGTATCACAATTGAGAAGGTGGGTCCATGACAAGGCAGAAATTCTTGAGACCCCAACCCAAGTGCAGATAAATTCTAATTTGATTTATGAAAAGGATCCAGTGGGAATTTTGGCAAAAGATGTGAAGAAGTTAAGAAATAAATCTCTGAAACTTGTGAAGGTACAGTGGAGTCTTGATCCTAGTGATTGCACATGGGAATTAGAAGACAAAGTTAGGATGAATTATCCTAAGCTATTTTCAGATTAAAGGTAATTCTGATTTTTGATTGTTTTTTTTTAGATGCATATGTTTTTAGTTATTATAGAACTAAAAATCTATTTGGTTGAGAATGTACTTGTTCTCTGAATTAAGATTAAAATTTATTTTAAGCTTAGGAAAATTGTGGGACACAATTTCTAAAAGGAGGGGTGTATGTAATGACCCAAAATTTAAGGAATTTATTCTGACAAATATAAATGAATTCAAAATAATTTTTGAATAAATTTTGAAAGGGGATTGATATAGCTTGATAGTGTATCAGTATGTGTGTACATGTGTGCACAGGAAATGCACATGAACTAAAGCTAAAAATCCCTGAACTCTAAGAATAAATACATATTGATATGTATGGGAATATATATATATGTAGATTAAATCCTTAAAAACTGTATGCATAAGCAATATATATATATGAATGCTACTGAGTATTTTTGAGTGTACATATACATGTGTGTGTCAGTACAAAATAATGTATAAATATATACAGATGAGTATACTAATTAATTTAGTAAGCTTTATATACATATATATATATAGATATGTTAATAAGGTACTAGAGTTCAAATCAGCAAAATAAAATATACCAACATATTTTAAAGATAGGCAGAAATAAAAAGAGTGAAGATATAAAAAGGACCAATCCTCTTATAAATAAATGAAGGAAGTACATGCCATTTACATGAAAGCTAAAAATAGAAAAAATAAGATAAAACAGAGAAATGCTTGGTATAGGCAGAATTAGGAAGAGTATTTGATAAATAACAAATCAAGTCACATTTTTTTAGCATGATTGTAGACAAAGGAAAAAAGTATTTTCTGAAAAGCAAATTTATGAAAAGAATGTAACCACTTTTCTCTTCACCTAAATTAAGCCGCGAAGGGTAGAATTTTGGGTTCAAATAAAATACAGATAACATGATTTTTCTGGTGGGCAAAAATGGCTTTAGCCAATACCCAAAACCCTAAGGAAGACCCTGTATATATACATGTATATGCAGCAGCCTCCTCTCCTTCTCAGAAAAGAACTTTGAAAAAAAAAGGGAAACAACACCATAGAAATCATAAGGCAAGGGAAGGAAAAGAGTTTGAGGCTAAAGGCAGAAGTTCATCAATTAATTAAGGAAGCAAAGAAGAGAGCTAGGTGAGAAAACTCACTCATAAGCTAAGGCAATAAGTCCTAATGTAGGCGGCCAGTTATAAGTAATTTTCTTAAAAGTGTATTTTCATATGTGAATGCTTATCTGTGATTTTTAAAACTGAAAATGTTTTGATTCTCTTTGGTTGTTCTACTTGTTTATTTATAAGAAAGTTATATGTGTAGTTAGTATACACATATGTTTTATGAACCCAGATCTCTGATATGTAAATGCTTAGGAACATAAACAAATACCCAGGAAAATAAATGTTGAATATAGGCAAGTAGTATTGGTTTTGGCTTAACTCAGAGAAATGAAAACATATTGAGCTGCAATATACTCATGTATAAGTGCTGAGGCTTGAGACAAAAAGGAATTAGGAGTGCAATAGGGTTGCCTATGTGTTGATGCTCCTAATTCAATAAAAATGTATAAAGATTCATACACATAGCAAACAAAATTTTGTGGTTCAGTGAAACTTGGTCAATCTAAGTTTAACTCAAGCACAAATACTTGCAAAAGGAAAAACTCTCTTAAAAGCCATAAGCCATTGTTAGTTGCCTTTACTTCTTTAAAGTACCAGAAAATATGCATGTAGATGTAGAGTCCCATTTAAATAGATAACAATGTCTGTTTGCCTAATTATCTCTGTTTGGTTATGATTGATATGAGATGCCATGATATGGATGTTTTAGTTAGGGAAATGGATCACTGATTGGTTTATTCCTGAAATACCAAAAGAGTTATTATTAACTTAAAACCTGATTAGGAAAATGGGGTCAAGATTACTGCAGGAATGACTTGTGTTCTTGAGTAATGCAAGTTGACACATGGCTTGTTTAAGTCCTGAGATCTTTGTGTAATGGAGTGAATTAGTTCATTACAGTGTGTCCATTGATTCATAAATATTGCAGATGAGACCAGGATAGATAAATATACCAAGGGAATAATATTTGAGATGATGAGAAAACTAGAGTTTTTCCCAGAATTGAAATATGAGGATGGAATAAATGATTTAACTCATATTGGTTACTTTCCTGTTTGGTATGAATGATTGTTTGACTATGACTGAATTGTATGCTTGAATGTATGTGCCATATTTATATTTGTAGTCTCTGGAAAGAAAAATTAAAGTGTGCACATGCACAATGACACAGAGCATGCACACATGTATGACCTGATTCCCAAGGGCAGAACTTTATGTATACGTAACTAATTTGATTTTAACCTAATTAACTAATTGCTTTTGTGAATTTTCTCATACCAGACATGTGTCTGACCCTAGTGTGCTAATGGCATCTGGGGTGTCTCATTTAAAATGAGGCAGTTTCAAATGCTTTTTCAGGATTGCAGCAACTAAGTAGGAGTAGGAGCAAGGCTTTGAGAAGAGGATTATAGCATGCTAAACTTAGTTAGATAAGAGCCTAAATGATAAAATCCGCATGTATTAATGATTTAAATTGTTACTTGTATTAAGTGTTGAATATGGGATGGATATTTTGTTAAGCATTTTATTAAGAGATTGACTTGTATCCGGAATTTATAAATCTTGAGTCTTTGGAAAGGATTTTAGTTTTGTGAAATCTGGATAGTTGATTCTCAGAAAAATTAAATGGTTTTATCTTTCTACCATGGCATATGTATACAAAAGATAATAGGCATAGGTTGAATGTTTTTATATGACTGCAAGGTTCCCATAATTTAACTTGTTTCATACAAATGTTTCATGTCTTATCTTTAAATAAAAGAAAGGATCTGTAATAAGGGAGTTAAAAGCCAGATCCAAATAGTTGCAGTTATATACGCACATAAACATGTTTTGTGCAAATATTAACACACCTTTTCCTTTGTATTTGTAATAGGAATCTGAATTTCACTCAGATTTTAACCAAATGCATTTTAAATTCCAGACAGATTTTATAAGAAGAAAATCAAACATGGATAATGATAAACACTTCTATCATTTTCAGAACCCAAGCACCAGACCCTTAATTTATAGACAATCACATCACATTTATCTGGTTCCTAGAATTTATACTCCCTAGAGAATTTAGCAAGGTCTCAAGAGTTTAAAATATATATATATGTATTCATGCATGAATGGAATTTTTATTGCATATAACACTGAACTATGTGTGGATTGATTAAATTCAATCAATCCAATATCCTCTTGTTTCCAGAACTCTGATTCAAACAAGAGAGGCATATACATCCTCACATGTATGTGCTTATCTTTGTGAATGTACTGATATATTTATATTGGTAATAAGTTTTGAATCCTGGTTGAATTGTTTGAAAAAAAAATGACTCTGATAATTCAAAGGAAGTTTAAATCAAACTTAAAAGTGCAAATGAATGTAGGTGGACATCCAGACACATGTAAATTGAATGTGCATATGCAGGTACATAGAGATCAAATTTAGACGTCAGTCATAATAATTTAGACGTCTGAGACTAAACTTAGACGCCAGTCATAATAATTTAGACGTCTGAGGTTAAATATAGACGTCTGTCACAAAAAATTTAGATGTCTGAATTTAGTTCAAAATGTCTTTTTCTCTCTGTTTCAATTTTAGATCTCTGAGCCGTCTGTCATAATTAGTTAGACGTCTGGGATTAAGTTTAGACGCCTGTCATAAGAATTTAGACGTCTGAACTGCTGATTTTTCCTAATTTGCCTATTTCGAAAAGAAATAAGCGGCTATGTCAATAGCTTGTATGGCATTTTGATTTCTATTTGATTTAAATTCCCTTTGATGAAGTAAAAAAAATCCTTATGAAATTAGGGTAGAAATAGGAGGGTCATTTCACTCCCACTATTATGTCATGATCATTTCTCTCTGACTTGAATCACTGGACGAGCATCTGATTAATTCTATTAATGTCAGAGAGGTCATTGGCCAACTTCTTCCACTCAAACAGCTGGTCAAAGATATTCTTGACTCCATCCATCCTTTGGTTGGCCTCATGATAGGTGATGTCATAGGCATAGCAATCGAACATGACCCCTATCAAGCAGTAGTCAGGCAAGTTCGATTGCATCATATTATCAATAGCTATAGATGGATCAATAGGGAGCAGAGGTGGAGCTGCATGAGCTGAAACTTCTTTGGATTTTTGGGAGGTAGGAATAGTAGTGACAAGGGGTTACATTGACTGAGGGTTTTTTCGAGGAGTTTAAGAGTGGGTGCGCTGTTGAGAAGACCTAAAATCACGCTCGAAGCAATCACAAGAATCTCGTTGTTTTTTCTCAAGGTTGCGACACTCTTTCTCTTCTTCTCGGCACCTTTGTTTATTCTCTTTATCCTATCAATTTTTCTCTTTTCTCCTCCTCCTCTTGTATTCAGTCTCCTGGTATGAGCCAGAACGATGTGTTTAAGCATTCGGAGTTGACGAGTGGTGTTGGCTCATGCCTAAACGGAGGTAGCTATAACAATCTCTACCCATAGTACCTCAAAACAAGAAGGGATATATCAGAATTGAAGCACTGGATTAAGAACAGTACAGAGTGTTGGTGTTTGTGATCCTAAAAGTGTGTGAAGTGGCATAATTTTCCCTAAGTATACTACGAACCATGTTTGGGATTTGCAAAGATGAGGTTTCATCACCCTCGGCAAGAAGATCCCCATACAGGAAGTTAAATCTTTTGGGACTTTCGTTCAAGATGTCTTTAAAAGTAACGCCTCCAATACCAAAGGTTGAAAGGTTGCCGAGTTCACTCAACGAGCCAAAGATATTCTTTGAAGAACCTGCAAGAGGTAACACCTCTCCAGTTGGTGCTGGACTTGGACCAGGGGATGCTGGGAAGACTTGATTACTAGGCGCTTCAGGCGAGATGGGAAAGGAACTGTGTCACCTTCAGAGGATGTCTCCCCATATGATTCATTCTCGCCTACGTCGTAGTCTTCATCATCGTCATCTTGATCTTCTCCCATGCCCTCTCCTTCTCCTTCTTCTTCTCCTTTTTTTCTCTTTCTCTTTCATCTCCACTTGCTTCTTCACTTCCTCTTCCATCATCTCCTTCCCCTGTCACTTTCTCTTCTGCTATTCTCTCTTCTCCTTCATCAACATTCACCTAGCCTTCTTGGCCTTCATCATTTCCTTTATCCACTACACCAAAAACCATTTATAGTAGCAAAATTTGTGGCTTTTCAGTCTAAATGCAACTAATAATATTTCACAAATAATATAAACGTGACCAAAAACAAATCACGTTCCCACCTATATAAAAAAATTCCGCTTAACCAAAACAGACGTAACCCAAACTTTATCGCTCTATTCCTCTCATACTTAGAAAAATTTCTAACCCTCGTTTTAACTTTTCCCTCTTTTGCTTTCATCGTTCTGAAGAAAAAAAATTCCCCTTTTTTATCGTCCTCTGTTTTGATTCATCCATGTGACGACCGCCCATGACCCCTGCACCAAATCTAGAGATAGAGCGCTGTAAAGTGTGCCAGGCGACCATGGACGATTGTCAGGGTAAGATTTAAAAACAACAGAATCTATCGTATTACTCACAGCGCATGGACAAAATACAATAGAACATATGTATGGTGAAGCTTTACAGAACAAAATGACATCATATAAAACTCCATAATAGTTGAATACAAGCATCACATAGTCAATACATCCAGCCTCACTACATATCTCTCAGAGAATACAAAACAGCGGAATATCCAATACATATAATAAGAAGATAATATGCGACCCTCCAGCTCGTCTTCGATATCAGCATCGTGAGAAGAAATCAGCACCTGTCACCTGCTACCTAGTCTGCCCGTCCCAAAAATGGACGAACAGCCCAAGGCAATAAGAATTAAAACATAAAGCCTTGAGTCAGACAACAGTCTTAGTGAGCAGTAAATTAACTAACAACATACCCAAAGAGCATAAAGGAAAAGGAATAGGAATAGGAATACAACCCTCCCACTCCGACCTCATTCTACAGTGATAGCCCCCAGACACACACTAAGCAGAAGCAAACATAGCAGAGCATACAATTTAAAAGTAAAACTACTATCACTCGAGTCAAGGGCGATGTTTTCCAAGTACCAAGGCCTAAATCAGATAAGCACCCAGAAAATACCGCTCTTGAGTCCGAATGACGATACATCCAAACATCCATGACTCTGGCTATCACTGTTATCATTGCTTCGATATCACCGTTAATTGAATGACCGTCACATTCTTTCAGCCGTCCGTCAAGGGCTAATGGAAACCCCGGTTCTAGACATAACTCCTGCACGTCGTCGCAGCCCGTGCCTAGGACTATCGAATCTTCCCAGAGTACTCGACCATCAACAGTTGGCCGTTGGGACTATCGAATCTGCCCAAACGTACTCTTGCTTAGAGCATGCTAGAACCTTCAACAACGATGCTATCCAAGCCTCCTAGTCATCCTCCTCGACGACTATTCTCATATCCATTCATTATCCTCAACTCGAATCATATCACCGAGTTATCAACATGCTTGGAATGATCCCGTCTGGACTAGACCAAGTCTTCATCACATGATTGCCTCGCTTCATTACATCCTCGCAAAGCCTCATCTCATCATCACATCATCAAATCTATGCATAAGAGCTTCATCATCCCGCTACATATGCCACGAGCAGCTTTCCCAATTCAAGAGCCTTTCCCTTAGCTTTTGAATCATCTTCGATCTAAATCTAATCATCAATTATCTAGTTCATAACAATCAATCAAATCAAACATCAATCCAAGCAATCAAGCATTCAAATATGATCTAAGTAGACAATTATAACAATAATGGAATTTTCGTAATTTAAGAGTTGAAAGTCCAATAAGCATGAAAGCATGGATTATATCTCTACAAACTTGATGAATGAACTTGCATAGGTTATCATATGATAAAATGGATGTAACATCATCATGAACAATGGATCTATATGGATCTACACTTAGGATGAAGAAAATGCATGGAAATCTCTATTTTAACACCAAATCGAGCCAACAATCCGATATACTCCTTTGGATCCGTGTGAGAGATAATCACCACTCACCAAATCACCTAAACAAACCCAAATCAACACGCTTCAGATCTGGACAGCGAAGAACTAAGCTAGATCTATCACAAATCCGCTTCAAATGAAGAAATCTCTCTTGAAAAGATGAAGATCTTCAATCTAAGCTCTTGAATCTTCAATCTTGATCTTCGATTTGGATGGATGGAAGCACTATATTAGAGGGGAGAAAAGAAGTGAAGAAGTGTAGAAGTCGAGCTCTCAAAATGGCAGCACTTCGTCGCTTCAAAATCCGGATCCCAAAAAGTGAGAACAACCCCTCCTATTTATAGCTGAAAACTGCCTAAGTCGTAACTCGGCTATCTCCTTAAGTCGCTGCCGACTTAACACTATGCCGACCTACGACCTAAAAACCCCCACGACTTAACAGAGCCTCCGACCTAACCCTTGTCGACCTAAAGCAACCTCCGACTCAACACATGCGCACATACGAACCCTGTCTACGACTTAATGCGCACGCGCCTTAACTGGTTAGACGACTTACGACTTACTGCTATGCCGACTTAACCAGCCTATACGACCTAACGACTTATACCAACACGCGACCTAACAACTCACACAACCTAGCACTTAGGCAAAACCCAGCTCCTCCAGGTCGTTGCCGACCTAACTATACACTACATCCTATAGGTCGCTCGAAACCTTAACTCGAACTGCCGACCTAACACTTAACACCCAAACACTTAGGTCACTCTCAACATTCTCTTAGGTCGTCTGGACCTCTTAAGTCGGTCACGACTTATCTCCTAGGTCGGTCACTACCTTAAGTCGGTCAACCATACTCCCTTAACTCGGTGAATTCCTTGAGTCGGCAACTCGACCCAGACTTGTTGCTTAACTCGTCCAAAACTCCTAAGTCGGCTACGACTTAGGACTTGAGCAAAAATTCTGCCAAAACCTGAAATGACTTAACAACCATACAACCAAAGGTCAATCATTTTAGAATGTTTTGATCCGTAAAAATACGGGTCGTTACATTCTCTCCCCCTTAGGAATTTTGCCCCCGAAATTCCAAACAAACAAGGCAATCAAAGCTATTCTGTACGCCTATCATCCATAACAATCAATAAACCATGCATCCAATTCTAGCTTAGCGTACAGAATTCTAAGACTTAGAACAAGTTACAATTTCGTTAGATGACACGACACCTTAGGGCCATACCTTGAAGAGTTCAGGATGAGCTGCTTTCATCCTCTCTTCCACCTCCCACGTACAGTCGTTATCATCGTCACTCCATTGTATCTTGAGCAACTTAACTATCTTCCTCCTAAGCTGTTTCGTGTTGGTTCCAACAACACGAAGCGGCTTACGAGGTCTTCTATCGACTGGATCAACTTCGAAATCTTCATACCTATCAACAGAAACTACGGTACTCGAGTCGTGCACATACTTCCGTAGATACGATACATGAAAAACATTGTGCACACTCGACATCTTCTCTGGTAACTCCAATCTGTAAGCGAGCTTTCCAATTCGCTCGATGATCGGGAATGGTCCAACAAATCTCGGAGTCAATTTTCCTTTCTTCCCGAATCGAATAACTTCTTCAGTGGAGAAATCTTCACAAAAACCATATCTCCTACGTCAAATTCCAAATCCTTTTGATGCTTATCGGCATAACTCTTCTGACGTTCTTGGGCTGCCTTCATTCGTTGCCGAATGATCTCTATACAATCTGAAGTCTGTCGAATCATCTCCGGCCCAAGTATCAGCTTCTCTCCAGTTTCCAACCAACATGTCGGAGAGTTACACGGTCTTCCATACAATGCCTCATACGGTGCCATACCAATGCTTGACTGGTAACTGTTGTTGTACGCAAACTCTACCAAATGAAGGTGATCTTCCCATGATCCCCCGAAATCCAAAACACAAGCCCTGAGGAGATCTTCCAAAACTCGGTTGACTCTCTCGGTCTGACCATCTGTTTGAGGGTGATAAGCTGTACTCAAACACAACTCGGTTCCCAAAACTTCCTGGAAGCTTTTCCAAAATCCACTAGTGAACAACGGATCTCGATCACTCACTATACTCTTCGGAATACCATGGAAACGAACTATCCACTTAACATACAACTCAGCCAACTTTGATGCAGTCCTAGTTGATCGAACAGGAATGAATCGTGCACTCTTAGTCAGACGATCCACAATGACCCAAATTCCTTCATTTCCCGTTCTGGTCCTAGGCAATCCATCGATAAAATCCATCGACACTTGTTCCCATTTCCATGTAGGAACTTCTAATGGCTGAAGCAATCCACTTGGCTTCTTCTGTTCGGCTTTTACCAACTGGCAGTTCATACATTTGGAAATAAAATTTCCAACATCCTTCTTCATACCTTCCCAGTAGTAGGTTCTCTTCATATCCCGATACATCTTATTTCCTCCTGGATGAATTGTCAGCTTCGAGTGATGACTTTCCTTCAGAACTTCACTCCTCAATTCATCTATATCGGGAACAACTAGTCGTCCTTGCTTTCGAAGCCAACCCTCTCGATCGACCTCGAATCCTTTATCCTTTTCTGGATCCAATCCAGATTCCAATTCACGGATAATCTTGACAAGCTTATCATCTCGCTTTTGGCCCTCGCCAATCCTTTCCACAAGAGTGGGTCTTATCGATAAGTTTGCCAACATCTCAGGTTCCAATTCACATCTAGGCCTGAAGTCAAATCCAGCTAAATACTCGAGATTCTTCCATTCAGAAAACATGGCTCCCAATCCTGCATGTCTTCGACTTAACGCATCAGCCACTGCGTTACCTTTTCCCGGAGTATAAGCTATACCAAAGTCATACGATGCCAAAAACTCTAGCCAACGTTGCTGCCGAAGATTCAAATCCTTTTGGGAGAAAGGATACTTCAACGACTTGTGATCCGTAAACAACTCGAATCGAACTCCCAACAGATAATGTCTCCACATCTTCAGAGCAAATACAATCGCCGCCAATTCCAAATCATGAGTTGGGTAATTCCTTTCATGCGGCTTCAGTTGTCGACTGGCATACGCAACAACTTTATCCTTCTGCATCAGCACTGCTCCAAGTCCAGTACCACATGCATCGGTGTAAACTATCATCTCATCATTCCCACTTGGAATAGTCAAAACAGGAGCACTCGTCAATCTCTCTTTCAGGATTCCGAAAGCTTGCTCACACTTAGCATTCCAACTGAACACTTGGTTCTTCTTCGTCAATCCTGTTAACGGTGCAGCTATCTTGGAGAAGTCTTTGATAAACCGTCGATAATATCCTGCTAATCCAAGAAAACTTCTCACATCAGATGCATTCTTAGGTCTAACCCAATCCTGGATTGCTGCCACCTTAGCGGGATCAACCGCTATTCCACTTCTAGAAATCACATGGCCTAAGAACCTCACTTCACTCTTCCAGAAGTGACACTTCAAAAACTTAGCCTTCAGCTGATGTTTCCGCAAGATTTCCAAAACAATACGCAAGTGCGTCTTGTGCTCCTCTTTCGTTCTGGAATAAATCAGAATATCATCCACGAACACAAGTACGAACTTGTTCAACTGATCTCTGAACACTCTATTCATAAGATCCACAAAATATGCTGGCGCGTTAGTCAATCCAAACGGCATTACCAGCCACTCAAAGAAACCGGATGGTGTCCTAAAAGCAGTCTTTGGCACACTATCCTTAGCCACTCTCAACTGGTGAAATCCCGTTGCCAAATCCATCTGAGAAAACACCTTAGCTTCATGAAGCTGATCAAACAAGTCATCTATTCTCGGCAATGGATACTTGTTCTTCTTAGTCACCTTATTCAGCTCACGATAATCGACGCACAATCTCAACGACCCATCTGCCTTGGTTGCAAACACAACTGGTGCACCCCACTCGGACACACTACGCCGAATGAATCCTTTCTGTAAAAGGTCATCAACTTGCACCCTCAACTCCTGCTGTTCCCTAGGCGCCATCCGCCTAAGAGGAATCACAACAGGTCTGGCTCCTTCAACTAGATCTATACGAAACTCGATCTCTCTATGCGGCGGCAACCCTTTGACTTCGTCAAAGACATCCTCGAATCCATTAGCGATCGGCACTGATGACAGTCCATCCCGTGGAACAACTAGCGAATACATGAAGCTCATGAAGACGCCTTCTTCATGCTTACATCGTATCACAATCTTTCGCCCCTCCACATTCTCGACTGTCACTTCCAACCTTTCGCAATCAACCTTTGCCGCATACTTCCTAAGCCAGTCCATACCCAAGATAATTCCGAACCCCGCAAAGTTCAGAACAAAGCAATCACAAACAAAAGAGCAACCATGACTCGACACAACTAGACCACGGCATAACATACACAAACAAGACGAACCCCCAACTGGATTAGTCACAACCAATGGCCTATCAACAATATCCGGCTTCAAATCTAACCGGCTCACTAGTTCATTACAAACAAACGAATGCGATGCTCCAGTATCAAACAAAACTCTAACTGGAATACCACATAGGAAAAGAGTACCTTGAACAACCACACTCTTTCCCTTCTCTTCAGCAGTAGGAGCTTTTGAAGACGACGGAACAGCTCCCAAAGCATAAGCTTGCACAATTTGCCTGTCCTTCCTTGGTTCTGGACAATTCTTCCTGAAATGCCCCGGCTTGTCACAGTTGTGACACTTCATCGGCACCTTAGGATTCTTACAATCCTTAGAGAAATGGCCCTTCTGCTGACAATTGTAGCAAGTCACCTCGCCTTTCGGCTTCTTCTGGCCATCCCTACCCTTCTGCTGCTGCTGCTTCCTCTTCTGGTTTCCACCCTGCTGTGGTTTAGATTCTCCCTTGGTAACAGCAACAACAGGTCCTTCCTTAGGAAACAGACTCTCATGCCTAAGAGCTTTCTCCACAAGCTTCTCAAATGAATCGTCCAAATGATCCACCAACTGTCTCCCAAGAAAACCTTCCCTCCAAGAGCAGTATAATCCTTGCACAGCTTAGCAAAATCCACTGGTTTCGGAGTTTGGACTTGAACTCCAACATCTACTGCTGCCCCCGGAACTGGTATCCTTCTCATGATCGAAGTCATCATAGCTTCGAACATGGCTGCATAATCAGCAGTCTCTTCAGTAGCACGGCCTTCCCTAGCAGCTGGTCTCCCTCTTCGACTCATTCTCGATATCTATAAAAAGGAATGA
Organism: Allium fistulosum; assembly: GCA_030737815.1. Lineage (NCBI taxonomy): Eukaryota > Viridiplantae > Streptophyta > Magnoliopsida > Asparagales > Amaryllidaceae > Allium > Allium fistulosum. Next base: position 177,418,200 of record CM060904.1, read on the forward strand.
TTAGAACATCTAGAGAAACAACTGCACAAAGGACTCAAACCCTACTAAGCTACTATATTATATATAGTAATCATCCATCAAAATACAATTACGTCTCTCATACGTAGTTACTTCAGCGAGCGTTGGGTAAAATCGATTAACCAATGCTCTGATACCAAATGTGACGACCGCCCATGACCCCTGCACCGAATCTAGAGATAGAGCGCTGTAAAGTGTGCCAGGCGACCATGGACGATTGTCAGGGTAAGATTTAAAAACAACAGAATCTATCGTATTACTCACAGCGCATGGACAAAATACAATAGAACATATGTATGGTGAAGCTTTACAGAACAAAATGACATCATATAAAACTCCATAATAGTTGAATACAAGCATCACATAGTCAATACATCCAGCCTCACTACATATCTCTCAGAGAATACAAAACAGCGGAATATCCAATACATATAATAAGAAGATAATATGCGACCCTCCAGCTCGTCTTCGATATCAGCATCGTGAGAAGAAATCAGCACCTGTCACCTGCTACCTAGTCTGCCCGTCCCAAAAATGGACGAACAGCCCAAGGCAATAAGAATTAAAACATAAAGCCTTGAGTCAGACAACAGTCTCAGTGAGCAGTAAATTAACTAACAACATACCAAAAGAGCATAAAGGAAAAGGAATAGGAATAGGAATACAACCCTCCCACTCCGACCTCATTCTACAGTGATAGCCCCCAGACACACACTAAGCAGAAGCAAACATAGCAGAGCATACAATTTAAAAGTAAAACTACTATCACTCGAGTCAAGGGCGATGTTTTCCAAGTACCAAGGCCTAAATCAGATAAGCACCCAGAAAATACCGCTCTTGAGTCCGAATGACGATACATCCAAACATCCATGACTCTGGCTATCACTGTTATCATTGCTTCGATATCACCGTTAATTGAATGACCGGCACATTCTTTCAACCGTCCGTCAAGGGCTAATGGAAACCCCGGTTCTAGACATAACTCCCGCACGTCGTCGCAGCCCGTGCCTAGGACTATCGAATCTGCCCAGAGTACTCGACCATCAACAGTTGGCCGTTGGGACTATCGAATCTGCCCAAACGTACTCTTGCTTAGAGCATGCTAGAACCTTCAACAACGATGCTATCCAAGCCTCCTAGTCATCCTCCTCGACGACTATTCTCATATCCATTCATTATCCTCAACTCGAATCATATCACCGAGTTATCAACATGCTTGGAATGATCCCGTCTGGACTAGACCAAGTCTTCATCACATGATTGCCTCGCTTCATTACATCCTCGCAAAGCCTCATCTCATCATCACATCATCAAATCTATGCATAAGAGCTTCATCATCCCGCTACATATGCCACGAGCAGCTTTCCCAATTCAAGAGCCTTTCCCTTAGCTTTTGAATCATCTTCGATCTAAATCTAATCATCAATTATCTAGTTCATAACAATCAATCAAATCAAACATCAATCCAAGCAATCAGGCATTCAAATATGATCTAAGTAGACAATTATAACAATAATGGCATTTTCGTAATTTAAGAGTTGAAAGTCCAATAAGCATGAAAGCATGGATTATATCTCTACAAACTTGATGAATGAACTTGCATAGGTTATCATATGATAAAATGGATGTAACATCATCATGAACAATGGATCTATATGGATCTACACTTAGGATGAAGAAAATGCATGGAAATCTCTATTTTAACACCAAATCGAGCCAACAATCCGATATACTCCTTTGGATCCGTGTGAGAGATAATCACCACTCACCAAATCACCTAAACAAACCCAAATCAACACGCTTCAGATCTGGACAGCGAAGAACTAAGCTAGATCTATCACAAATCCGCTTCAAATGAAGAAATCTCTCTTGAAAAGATGAAGATCTTCAATCTAAGCTCTTGAATCTTCAATCTTGATCTTCGATTTGGATGGATGGAAGCACTATATTAGAGGGGAGAAAAGAAGTGAAGAAGTGTAGAAGTCGAGCTCTCAAAATGGCAGCACTTCGTCGCTTCAAAATCCGGATCCTAAAAAGTGAGAACAACCCCTCCTATTTATAGCTGAAAACTGCCTAAGTCGTAACTCGGCTATCTCCTTAAGTCGCTGCCGACTTAACACTATGCCGACCTACGACCTAAAAACCCCCACGACTTAACAGAGCCTCCGACCTAACCCTTGTCGACCTAAAGCAACCTCCGACTCAACACATGCGCACATACGAACCCTGTCTACGACTTAATGCGCACGCGCCTTAACTGGTTAGACGACTTACGACTTACTGCTATGCCGACTTAACCAGCCTATACGACCTAACGACTTATACCAACACGCGACCTAACAACTCACGCAACCTAGCACTTAGGCAAAACCCAGCTCCTCCAGGTCGTTGCCGACCTAACTATACACTACATCCTATAGGTCGCTCGAAACCTTAACTCGAACTGCCGACCTAACACTTAACACCCAAACACTTAGGTCACTCTCAACATTCTCTTAGGTCGTCTGGACCTCTTAAGTCGGTCACGACTTATCTCCTAGGTCGGTCACTACCTTAAGTCGGTCAACCATACTCCCTTAACTCGGTGAATTCCTTGAGTCGGCAACTCGACCCAGACTTGTTGCTTAACTCGTCCAAAAGTCCTAAGTCGGCTACGACTTAGGACTTGAGCAAAAATTCTGCCAAAACCTGAAATGACTTAACAACCATACAACCAAAGGTCAATCATTTTAGAATGTTTTGATCCGTAAAAATACGGGTCGTTACAATCCATTCCTCCATTTTCATCATAGACTCCATCATTGTACTCTACTACACATCGTCGCGATAGCTAGTAAGAATTTCTCCTCGCGGTACCCTAAATAGGTATATTTAGGTAAGAATTTTATAAATCAATTTTGTGATTCTATTTGGATTTTATATGAATTTGAATGCATCATATCTTCGAATTTCTGCCTAAACTATAACTGGAATAGTTGAATTAACCCTAATTGGAATGGTTGATTTTATTTTATTCCATACGGGACAAAAAATTACATGTCGTTTCTTACATGATTTTTTGCACCGGATTTGGTTGCCATTGGAATTGTTAGATGCTGATTATGACTATATATGGGAGCAATGACCAATAAAACACTAATGTTAGGAAATTTCAACATTTATGTTGGAATAAAAAATATCCATAGAGTTCCCATATATCAAAATGTAGGCTGTCTGTATGAAGCAATAAGGCATCAGTTAAGTATAGGGTCATAGTAAGTAGGCAATAGTTGATTGTATTTAGAATATATATAAGATAACAATTAGAGTTTCAACTCTTTCTTTTTATCTGTAAAACAAGCTATCTGATTTTTATTTTTATTGAATATAACATTCATAAATAATGTGAGAAAAAGTGATTCATATATAAAAACCGAAAATATGATTCAGAATCCTAATAGAGTTTGATTTTAATGGATGATTCGTATATTTTATGTATAAAAACTAAAACCAGTAGTAGCATACTAATTGCAGGTTAGGTAAGTATCCATTAATTCAAAAGAATATATGCATTAACCAAAAGGAACTAATGAATGAATTAATGAGCCTACAGAATAAGTAGTAGCTAGCTAGCTCCATGTATGTGTGTGTGTATACGTGTGTGTGTATGTATGTATGTATTGATGGATTGACCTACTAATATTGAAATCAAATATTGAAAGAAGAATATTGAAGGACTTTAAATCAGGTAGATGGTCGATTGAGACCAAATCTTTAATTAGAAAGTTGGTCAAAATGAATGGTCAAATAAGAAGCAGTATTGAATGTCAATAATAAGAAACATGTAATAAATATATGCATGCATGTTTGAAATTCACATATGAAGTTGGTTTACACCAGTGCACTAACACACACAATATGTGTACAGTGTACAAAAAGTTACATGTTTGTACCAGACAAAAACTAAAGCGTTTTATTAAAAGTCTCCAATGGCAAGAATTGCTTTTTTTTTGCATATCCATTTTTCCTTTGTTTACTAGTCTATTGCTTATATAGGAGCATTGAATATGTATTTTGTTTACATAGTAATATAAGGTATGAATGTGTGTAGTTAGTTGTGGTTATAACAGATAATAAATTTCTACATGAAAGTTTAGAAACTTATTTGCCTTCATATATCGATGATGGGAAAAGATTGGATCTTTTTTAAATAGGTGACAATACAATGCTTAACATAATATGTATTTTGAGAATTAAAACATGTATTATAATATTAAAACTTATTTTTTTATGTTTTTAATTTTTGTCATAGAACTACTATAGAGTACCGACAAGGATCTTTGAATTTCGTGCATGCTGCAAAGAAGAATATAAGGAATGTAGAAAAAATTATGTGCCACTGCACAATTTGTCGAAATCTTAGTCATCATGATGACCACATCATCGTTGAACATTTAATTATTAAAGGAATGGATCCTGGATACAAAAGCAGTATTTGGTATAACCATAGTGAAGAGATAGATGTAGAGAAGAAAACAAAGTCATTTGATGTATATGACTTATTCAAGATGATTCACAATGAAGATGAAGATTTTTTGAATCATGAATTTTTTGATGGTGATAAGGATAATGATGATTCTCATAGAAGAGAGGATGAGTTAAGAATTTAAAAGATGTAGAAACTCTATTGTATCCTGGTTGCACAGATCACACACAATTATCTGCCATCACCGTCTTGTATAATCTTAAATGTGAGACTGTCTTGTCCAATAGTGTATTTGATAAGCTTTCAAATGTGCAAAATTTATTTTCGCCGAAGGATAACGTGCTTCCCGAAACTTTATACAAAGTAAAGAGATTTCTTCGAGCATTCGACATGGGTTTTGAAAAGATACATGCTTGTGAGAATGAATGTTGCCTTTTCAGAAAAGAATACAAAGGTTTAGATACTTGTCCAAAATGTGGTTCTTCGAGATGGAAGAAAAATCAAGATACTAAAGAGATTATACAAGGTGTTCCAATTAAAGTGTTGAGATATTTTCCAATAATTCTGAGATTTAGAAGAATGTGTAGATCTTAAAAGATCGCCGAAGATTTAAGATGGCATTTTAATAATAGAAGCAATGATGAAAAAATGCATCATCCCATGGATTCTATGACATGGAAAATGGTGGATGAAAAGTGGAAATCGTTTTCATCCGATCCATGCAATCTTAGACTTGGTCTTGTTACAGATGGATTCAATCCATTTTCCATGTTAAGTTCGAAATATTTGTTGGCCGGTAATGCTTTTGACATACAATCTACCGCCTATGTTGTGCACGAAGAAGGAAAATATTATGTTAACTCTACTTATTCCGGTTCCAAAGCAACCCGGGAATGATATTGATATATATTTGGTGCCTTTGGTGAAAGTCTTGCATCATTTATGGTGTAATGGAGTAGACGCTTATGATGCATTTAGTAAAACATTGTTTAAACTGAATGCAATTTTGCTATGGACGATTAATGATTTTCCAGCTTATGGAAATCTTGTTGGATGTCGTGTGAAGGGGGAAAAAACTTACTCATTATGTGGTGTCAATACCCATAGTCGTTGGTTGAATCATAGTCGAAAGAACGTCTACATTGGTCATAGAATATTTCTACCTATTTCAGATTCACGGAGGAAACAAATGGCTTGGTTTGATAACACCATAGAGAAAGGTAGTGCTCCTAGAATTCTAACTAGGAGAAATATTTATGCATTGTTGAAGGATTTTCCAAACGATTTTGGAAAAGAAAAACAAAAATAAAAAGAAAATAAAAGGAGGAAAAAGAAAATTAAGAAGAGGAAGCATGCTCATGATAAATAAGGTGAAAATAATAAGGCTAATGATCCTTCCAAAATGGAGTTATCAAGATGGAAAAAAGATCAATTTTCTTTGATTTTGATTGTTTTAATCGAAGAAAAATATAATGATGCATTATTGTTTTCATTTTCATAGGAACTTCCATTACGTCACAATCTAGATGTGATGCATGTGGAGAAAAACATCAGTGAAAGCATATTGGGCATGATGTTGCATGGTAATAAATCAAATGATGGAACCAACTCTAGAAAGGATTTAGAGGATTGGGGAATTCAACGTGAGCTGCAAGCACAACCTCATGGGAATAGAACATACCTTCCACCGGCTCTATATATGTTGTCAAGTTTGGAGAAAAAATATTTTGCAAAAGATTATACGATTTCAAAGGGCTCGATGGCTACTATTCAAATTTGAAGAATCAGATTTCATTGTAGGATTGCAAAATTAATGGATTGAAGTCACATGATTACCATGTATTAATGCAACGCTTATTGCCAGTAGCATCAAGAGGTTTAATATCAAAGATGGCAAGAAAAGAAATAATTCGCTTGTGTTCTTTTTTCAACAAATTATGTCAACGTTTTCTTGATAGAGAGAAGTTGGAACAAATCAATGTTGAGATTATTGAAGTTTTATGCGAGCTTGAAATTATATTTCCACCATCCTTTTTTGATAAAATGGTACTTTGTCAATTCATCTCACAAAAGAAGCACTACTTTGTGGACCTGTTCATTTTTATTGGATGTACCCATTTAAAAGATATATGAAGACACTTAAAGATTATGTAAGAAACTATGCATGACCAGAGGGATGCATTACAGAATCCTATCTTGCAGAAGAATGCATGAGGTTTTTCAATGAATTTTTGAAAAAATCAAGACAAATTGAGGAGAAAGAAGCTCGAAATGAAGATTATGAAAGCAATGTAATACTCGACGGATGTCCAATTTCAATGTCCAAGATAGTTACATTATCTGCTAAGGAGAAAGAAAGTGCTCATTTAGCTGTGTTAATGAATATGGTTGTGGTGGAACCATTTATAGAGCAAGTTTATGTTACATTGTTTTAATTATTTTGAGGTGCTCATAATGCCAAATATAACTTATAACCACTTGTTCTATACTAGTTTGCATTTGGAGGAATTGGAAATTTTAGACCAGCGCATGAGAAAAAATGTGACTTTACTTTGGGAAGCACATACAAAAATTTTTGCCAATTGGATTATATGGAAGGTTAGTTGGATTTTTAAATATATTCTCATTTGACTAATAATATTACTTTAAAATATTCATGCTAAATGGAATTTGCTTACGGTTCGAAGAATGATGCCTTGTCTTACAAAGGATACATCATCAATAGGCAATGTTTCCATAAAAGATGTGGGGAGAGAAACTCAAAATAGTGGGGCAATGTTTGATGCAACAACTACGTGTAGTGTAACGACCCGTAAATTTTCAATAATTAAAGTTGTCAATTTAATAAGATTTTGGTAAATAAATTTGGAAGAAATAAAAATTTGGTAATTTAATAATGAAATGAATGCCAAAATGAAATGTAACAATGTATTTAAAAATTAATTATTAACAATTGAAATGAAATTACAATTTATTGAATTAATGTAAATTGTTATACTTGGCTATAAATTTATGTAAGAAAACAAATGCAAACATTAAAATTTATAAATGATTTAGTATGAAATAAATGATCATTGAATAAAGATTAGGTATATAAGAATGGTAACATATGTTGTGAACAATGAATTCAACAGTGTGATTAAAAGTTATAGTAACGGTTGTAAGTTATTATTTAATTGGTCTATTAATGTATTTTTAACTGTTACATTTAGGTATAAAATTGAATTTAAGTAAATAAATGTATGGTAATTGAATGAATTCAACATTATATAAACAATTCTGATAATTAGAGGAAATAATAAACTTGATTATAATATAAAGATAATGATAACATTTATTGCAAGTTACATTTTATTTAGGCTGCTAAATTTAAGGTAGGAAATCAATTACATTTTTATGTAAGTAAACGTTCATTAATGTGAGATAGGACTGTAACTGTAAAGTGTGAATGTAATGACATAAATGGAAATGTATATTTTATTCATAAGATGAAATAAAGGAATGAAACCAAGTTGAATAAATTGATTGAGGTTTTAATTATGATAAATGTATATATTTAGCAAATTCAATATAATTGAAAATAACAGTTATTACAAAAGAAAGATGAAAATTTGAATATATATTTATGTAATGAATGATAAACAAATAATAACTAGGTTTATATAGTGATAATAGATTTAATAAAAAGAGTAGAATTAAAGCAAGGCAATTATTGGAAATTAATTAATTGGAATTCAATCCATAATAAATGGATTTATTATAGCTAAATGAAATTGAAATCTGGATGAATTGGGAAATTATTAATGTATTAGTATATAAACCAATGTTAATATTACCCATAATGTTAGTCCCTGAGGAGTTGGTTTTGATGACAACAACCTTACTTAGAATTAGATTATAAAATATATAATACTAACATTATTGTGTAGATATATATAGATATGTTTGCAGGTACTAAAGAATGAAGAACTGTACAGTATAAAGATTCAAGATCAAAGATTGAAGATATCAAGATTCAAGACTCATGAGTATCAAGAATTTCAAGAGTTCAAGTTTCGAAGATAAGTTATATAGTTAGGAATATTGTTAAAACTCATAGAAAGGCACTGACATCTTAAAATCTATTTTATTCGTGGAATGGAATCCACTTCGTGCTCGTTAAAGGGATGGAACCCTAAGTAGGATGGAACCTACGAAAAATCTAGTGGAACATCTTTTTGTATCCACTTACTTTTATTTCAAAATGATTTTCAAAATATATATAGCTTGTTTTTCAAAATGATTTTAAATATTCCTGTTTAAAAACCAAAATCATCTGTCCTGGTTTTTCAATATATTTTAGCCTCAAAAAAATCCTTAGTTTTAAATATCCTTAATTTTAATATCTTTGATTTTAAATTATTATCCTAAGTTTTTAAACTATAATTCTGATATTAATATATTTAGCTGTTTTATATATTTATACTTAAGATTTAAATATAAAAGTATAGAAAATTATTATATATATTTTAATATTGTTCTCTATAGTTATTTATGTATTATAACTATATGTAAGTATATTTTAAAGTTTAAATATAAGTATAAAATAATATAGAAATTATTTTCAAAGAAAAACAAATCACCAAAAAAATACAAGGGCATGTCGACATGGTCACATGTACCCCTGTCGACATGGTGACAGTTAAATTATTTTTTAAAAGAAGTGTCTATTCGTCACATCCCTTCACCAATGGACATGGCTATTGATCTACTATAAATAAAGGGTGTTTTCAACGAATTTTACTCACTTTTTTTCTCTGATTTAACTTCTCTTCTTCTTCTCCACTTTCTTATTTACAAATTACACCATTACTCTGCCGAAATCAATATCGAATCTAACTAGATAATTTCTGGTTTTGATTTTCTCCACTATCTCTACAAGATCCAAGTGCTAATCTAAGTTATAGGATTTTTGTAATCAATCAAGCGAGAAAAGGTGTGATTGTAGCCTTGGAAATCAATTGGGTGAACTTGTTGCCCCGAAAATCAAGTATCTCTATCCAGAGGATTGTGAATCTGGAGCGGTGTACCTCGTAGCCTTGAAATTGAGGGTTGTATTTGTAAGAATTGTTTTTGAAAGGAAATCCGTACTTGTGTTGCGGGACTGGATGTAGGGTAACTCCGAACCAGTATAAAATCCGGTGTGTTCTTTCCTTTACTGCTTTTACTTTATATTTGCATCTTTGTTTGATTCTATGTTCATATCTGTGTCTGATTAGTGTATACATTGTTAACAAATTAAGATAAATTCAAAAAGATTAACAAATTTCTTAAAACACTATTCACTCCCCTTTAGTGTTAATTCTAGCCTTAAGATCCTTAATCCGCTTTCTAACAATTGGTATCAGAGCGAGGTTTTCAAAAGTTTCATTATCTGAATTTTGAAAAATTTCAAAATGGCTACTAACACTAGTACTGCTATTACCACCAACACTAGTTCATTTGTAGAAGGTCAGTCTACTACCAGACCACCACTTTTTAATGGTAGTAACTATGCATATTGGGCATGTAGGATGAAAATATATTTACAATCTATAGGACTAGACAATTGGAATGTCACACAGATAGAATATTCTGAACCCACAACTGCTTTTGCTCAGTGGACTTCTAATCAAAAGACTGTTGCACAGAATAATTCTAAAGCTATGAATATCTTGTTTTGTTCACTTGATAGGAATGAATTTAATAGAGTGTCAGTTTGTAAGTCTGCATATGAAATCTGGAAAACTTTGCAAGTTACTCATGAAGGAACAAGCAAAGTTAAACAGACAAAAATCTCCATGCTCACAAATCAGTTTCAATTATTCAAAATGAATCCTAATAAGTCTATTCCAGATATGTATAGTAGATTCCAGGATATTGTCCACTCTCTAATATCATTGGGAAAAGTATTCTCCGAAGAAGATCAAGTCAGAAAAATCCTAAACTCTCTTACTCCAGAATGGGATCAAAAGACACTCGCAATCGAACAAGCAAATGACATCAGCATCTTAAAGATTGAAGAATTGATCGAAAACCTAATGTCGTTTGAAGTTCAAATGCTTGGGAGAAGAGAAAGCAAGGCATCAGAAAAGAAATCAATTGCATTCAATGCACTAATAGAAGGATCAGATTCAGACAGCGATAATGATGAAGAGATTGCTTTTATGACCAAGAATTTTTGGAAATTTCTGAAGTACAGAAAATTGAATAGTTCCAAGAGAAACAACTTTAAGAATTCCGGTAATCAGACTACAGTACCAAACTTTATCAAATGCTTCAATTGTGACGAACCAGGTCATATCAAAAGAGATTGTCCGCATCCAGATAAGCAAAACCCTCCTACAAACAATGATTCTGCAAAGAAACGGAAACATGCATTAACTGCTACTCTAGATGACTCTGACTCATCCTCCAGCGACGATGAACAGAAGAAAGATAATTCAACTCTGTGTTTCACAGCAATTCTCGATTTAATCGATACTAAAGACACAGACTTTGAAAAAGGTACACGTTTACAATACATTGGCTGAAATTGCATGCTTGAATTGATTGATTGATTGGTTGTTTTTGAATTGATGTGTCGTTTGAATTTTAAAATTTTTATTATTTTATTATTATTATTATTATTATTAATATTATAATATTTTATGAGTCTTAGTAATATTCCAGATATTATATAGACATTAAAATAATAGATATATATATATATATAAATATTACATTATATAAAAGTATCTAGTCATCAAAATTTACGGATACCTGTCGACATGGGTCCATCCCTACCTGTCGACATGGTATAGAAAATTTGAAATTCAAATGTTGAATTCAAATGCTTGTATTTTCCTCCACTCTTTCACACCATTCGAGACTCTGAAAGGACACTTTTTGACCAGAGAAACTGTCCATTTAATTTCTATTTATTTACTATCATTTATCTCATCTTTTCACTTAACTTTTCAAATTCAAACTCTTTCTTCATAACTCAATCTCTCTTCTCTCTACATCAATGGCCTCCTCAAGTACTCCATCAACTATGAGACTCTCCAAAACCTTAAAAGAACACCTCTTTTATGATCCGGAAGCAATCAAATCCTATATTGGCTATGCTAATTATGGAAAAGTTCATCCCAGAAAGTTTGCAATTTTCCGCGATTTCGCTTCTTATGAAATCGATTCTCTTTGTGTTAGCAACAACATTTTAAGTCTTGTTGACGATTCTCAAAATGATTTTGTATGCTACCCAAATCTTGTGAAAATGTTTTATGCAAATCTTAATCGTGGCTTTTATCAAGGAAACGATGATGAAATTTGGAGTAGTGTAAAAGGCACTCAAATTGTTTTAAATTGTGATGTTTTGGGAGCGGTTCTAAATTGTAAGTGTACGGGTATGGATCTTTCAAATTTCAATTTTAATGAAAGTGATCGTGAGACATTCCACCATATTTTTGAAAGTGACGAAAATTTTGATTTTATAAACCGCAATTTTCGTCCAAAAGCAAAAATTGTGAGCCTTCTTTTGCAACACGCTTTAACCCCGAGATCGGGAAGTTTTAATAATCCTACATCAAAAGTTTGTAAAGCTCTTTTCGCTCTTTTTGGAAACTATGATATTAATTGGGCTCAAGTTATTTTGGATGAATTTCGGCCTAAAAACATGGAAATGGGAGAAAAGATTTTATATCATAGAATTTACCTTAGTAGAATTTTCAACTATTTTGGAGTGGATTTTAAAGGAGAGGAATTCATTTCTAGAAAAGTTTTCAATCATTCCAATATCTCACGTATGAAAATTCCATACATCTTTCAACCTTATGAAACCCTTGTGGAAAAGGAAGAGCGTTTAGCTCACGAAGAAATGGAAGAAGGAGAGGAAGAAGAAGAAGAAGAAGAAGAAGAAGGGGATGAAATGGATATTCAAGAAGAAGAGGAAGATGAAACATCTCTTGAAAGTATTGATTACACCTCCAAACCAACCAATAAGATGATTATCCAAAACCAAAAGATAATTGTGGAAAATCAACGGACACTTAAGAGATCCGTTAGTAAAAAGTTGGATAAAATGTCTTCTAAGATGAACAAGTTCTTCTCAAAAGTCAGCAAGAAGTTTAACCTTTCATCATCCTCATCATCCTCTAATTAGATCTATCTTTTCATACCCTGTCGTAGTTGTTTAAGTTTGTTTTAAGTTTGAATGTTATTGTATTTCATGTTGTTTAATCCATGTATCATTCCAGTTTGAATTAATGTTGAAGTTCTTTCTGTTATCTAGCTTATTTCATCTCTAGAATAACTGTTAATATGATATATATAAATATATATATACATTTATTCAAAATCAAAAACAAGTCATCAAAACACAAATAACCCTGTCGACAACCCCCAAAGGCACCCTGTCGACATGCTTAAAATCTGAAGTGTCTTTTCATTTTAATATTTGAATTTTAAATAACTAACGTATCTATTCATTTCAAATGAAATTTACACCTATAAATACCTGTTCTCTTCCAGAAATCTTTACTCAAAATCATTACTTATCTATTCTATCTATATTTCTTCTCTTTTTCACAAAAATGGCCGATCCTATTCACAATTTATCTGAAAATCTTGAAGAAACTCTTAAATCCTTCAAGAATATTCTCTCTATCATTCTCCGTAATCAGCGTCACTTAGAATTGAGTCAAATGCAGATGATCAAGGAGCAAGAAAGGCATTTCGAAGTAATTCGATGGATGATTTCCTCCCTGCACAAGGATGATGATGAAGCACATCCTCCCGTTTCTCTCTCTGTTGATAATGAGAATTGGGATGCCATCAAACAAGACCCTATCTTTGGAGAAGAAGGATGGGTTGATGTTCCTCGTAATATTTGATTAACATTGTTTAATTTTTATTTGTTTGCTTGCTTAATTAGGATTTGGTTTGATTTGCTTGAATTTGACTTAGTATGGATTGATATTATGTATATAAAATATAACATACACATGATTAGTATTAATAATATATGATCTTTTAAGTTATCATGATTATTAGTTTAACTATCTATTTTTATATTAAAAACTCCATTATGAATAAATAAATTGTGTTCTCTTATTCGTATATCCACTTATCTTTTGAATAAATAGTTTAGTAGTTAGGAAAAGTAGTTAAGAGTTTAGTTTAAAGTTAAGTATTGATTATGTATGATAACACTATCATTATAATCACAAGTAATGTAGTCTTAGTTTCAGGGGGAGTTATATAGAGTTATATAGTATTAGGGAGTTATATGGTTTTTGTTGATGACAAAGGGGGAGAAGTATAAAATAGGATAGTTAGGCATAGATTAAGGGCGAGTTATTAGAAGTATTAGGATAGAAGTGATATTTTATAAATAAAGGTTGTCATCATCAAAAAGGGGGAGATTGTTAGTCCCTGAGGAGTTGGTTTTGATGACAACAACCTTACTTAGAATTAGATTATAAAATATATAATACTAACATTATTGTGTAGATATATATAGATATGTTTGCAGGTACTAAAGAATGAAGAACTGTGCAGTATAAAGATTCAAGATCAAAGATTGAAGATATCAAGATTCAAGACTCATGAGTATCAAGAATTTCAAGAGTTCAAGTTTCCAAGATAGGTTATATAGTTAGGAATATTGTTAAAACTCATATAAAGGCACTGACATCTTAAAATCTATTTTATTCGTGGAATGGAATCCACTTCGTGCTCGTTAAAGGGATGGAACCCTAAATAGGATGGAACCTACGAAAAATCTAGTGGAACATCTTTTTGTATCCACTTACTTTTATTTCAAAATGATTTTCAAAATATACATAGCTTGTTTTTAAAAATGATTTTAAATATTCCTGTTTAAAAACCAAAATCATCTGTCCTGGTTTTTCAATATATTTTAGCCTCAAAAATATCCTTAGTTTTAAATATCCTTAATTTTAAATATCTTTGATTTTAAATCATTATCCTCAGTATTTAAACTATAATTATGATATTAATATATTTAGCTCTTTTATATATTTATACTTAAGATTTAAATATAAAAGTATAGAAAATTATTATATATATTTTAATATTGTTCTCAATAGTTATTTATGTATTATAACTATATATAAGTATATTTTAAAGTTTAAATATAAGTATAAAATAATATAGAAATTATTTTCAAAGAAAAACAAATTACCAAAAAATACAAGGGTATGTCGACATGGTCACATGTACCCCTGTCAACATGGTGACAGTTAAATTGTTTTTTAAAAGAAGTGTCTATTCGCCACATCCCTTCACCAATGGACATGGCTATTGATCTACTATAAATAAAGGGTGTTTTCAACGAATTTTACTCACTTTTTTCTCTGATTTAACTTCTCTTCTTCTTCTCCACTTTCTTATTTACAAATTACACCATTACTCTGCCGAAATCAATATCGAATCTAACTAGATAATTTTTGGTTTTGATTCTCTCCACTATCTCTACAAGATCCAAGTGCTAATCTGAGTTATAGGCTTTTTGTAATCAATCAAGCGAGAAAAGGTGTGTTGTAGCCTTGGAAATCAATTGGGTGAACTTGTTGCCCCGAAAATCAAGTATCTCTATCCAGAGGATTGTGAATCTGGAGCGGTGTACCTCGTAGCCTTGAAATTGAGGGTTGTATTTGTAAGAATTGTTTTTGAAAGGAAATCCGTACTTGTGTTGCGGGACTGGATGTAGGGTAACTCCGAACCAGTATAAAATCCGGTGTGTTCTTTCCTTTACTGCTTTTACTTTATATTTGCATCTATGTTTAATTCTGTGTTCATATCTGTGTCTGATTAGTGTATACATTGTTAACAAATTAAGATAAATTCAAAAAGATTAACAAATTTCTTAAAACACTATTCACCCCCCCCCCCTCTAGTGTTAATTCTAGCCTTAAGATCCTTAATCCGCTTTCTAACACATAAGAGGATAAGTTAATAGTTGATTCAATAACAATATTGAGAAATCAAATATATGGATTTATTGGGAATTTAAAACTTATACTTTTTAAACTAGATAAATTACAGTGTTTTACACGTAATAATTTTCGGTAATTTTGTTTTCTATTTTAATTTGTATAAACTTGATTATATTTGTTTGATTTTTTATTGGTTTTATTTTTAATAATAGCTTAAAAATTTCAAGAGACATAAGTTACTTGTTTTATTTGTTGCCTTTTTCTTTTCCCTTGCCTTTCCATTGGCATAGCCGATTACTTCCCACATTCATAGCCGTGATTTTTCTCCTATCAATCACATACATATTGTTCCTCAAACTCTTCTTTTCATTGTGTGCAAACAAAGGAAAAAAATTAATTAAATCCATCAAGTTATTTTACTAAATAGGAAATAAATCCCCCCATTCACTAGCCTCTTTATTGCTTGCCAATCTTTTAGCCGTTCAAATTTTTTGTTAACCCTAGCCGCCACTTCTTTACTCATTCACGTAAAAAAATATTCCCATCTCATCTCTTCTCATTTGTTTCCTGAAGAAAAAAAATTTACAGCAAGTTCTCATGGCTTCTCCTCCTTCTCTATTTCCTTTTTCTTTCTTTTGTTTTCTATTTTGTTCAAGCAAGGCTCGGCCATGCCTCCCTCTAGCACACCTCTAACCATCATGACCAAGCAACACAAGATGATGGTTGAACCCATATGTGGTGTAGCCAAGCCATTGATTGATTAAGGCAAGTTATGCCACTTTGATTCATTTATTTATTTTTCATTGTTTTAACCTCTATTCTTTTTTATTGAATCATATTCTTATGTATGTAATATTTGTTTGCATACAAGATTTGGATCTAACCATTCATCCACTCAAGTTTGCATTGTGCTTTGTCGTGCTTTTTCGTGCTTTGCGGAGTTTGGATTTTTATTATGAATTTGTCAATTCTAGTTTAAAAAGGTGAGTTTTATCACTCTAGACATGTGTACTTATATTATTGTGAAATGATGACAAGTGAATCCGTATAAATTGATATGTTATTCATACATACCTGTGATATATTATATGACGATAAATGCTGTTTTATACCTGTTACATCATCTGTTATTATTTTATATGTTTTACTGTTCATTTTAATTACTATATCTCACACTGCAAGTTCCTTATCACTATAGGTTAAAATGATACATTCCCGAACGGACTTTAGAATAGGGAAAAATCATTATGGGCTGAAATGATAGGCTCGAGTGATTTTTATTGTATTTAATTTACTTGGGATTGCGGGTTTGAAATGATAGAACCCGGATTTTTTTTAAATTACGGATTGAAATGATACATATCCGTATCACTTGACCTAGGTTAGAAAATATTATACAGGCCCATGGTTATATTTTTAAATAATATTTTCCTAAAAATTTATTAAGTATTTTGAATTTTTAAATATATGAAATTTGAGCTAAAAGTTTTGATTTAATTATTTAAATATAAGAAGATGTTGGTTTTCTATAAGTTAAGATTTTATAAGTTTATAAGTGGCTTTAATTGAAATTATAAAGATGTGTTGGTTTTAAATAGAATTTAAAGACATTTATTGATGATAAATAACTTAATAATGAAATGTTGATTTAATATGGAATGTTAAATTTAACCTGGTAATTGTAATGAATTTTATTTATGAAATAGACATGTTTGAATAATAAAGAATGTATTTTAAATTGAAAATAGAATACAGTTTTCTTGGACTTTGGTAATAAAAATTTGTTTAACTGAAATTCATATTATTTGATGTAAAATGAATATATTTATAAGGAAATTTGATTGTTATATTAACAATGGTAAGATATTCTATTTATGAATATGTTTGTAAAATAAATAATTAGGATTTAAATGGAAGGGAATTGTAATTTAAAATATGACCTAACTTGATAGTTGGAAACTTGGTTTTTCAAATGGAAATTTTAAGTTAAGTAAATAAATAGTAATTTAGTTTTATTTATGAAGTGGGTATTTTAAAATAAAATGTTAGGTTATTTGTTGAAATAAAAGTTAAGTAAAAGAATGTGCTTTTGACTTAATAAATGAATTATAGTTTAATTTGGATATTTATTTATAAAAGTTTATCTTATTGAATCATAAGTTTAATGATATCCAAATGAATAATTTCTGAAGTGGAAGATGTAATTTTATAGGTTAAAAATGGCTAGAATTGGAGTTTTAATGTTTCTGAAAATTAAGCAATTTATAAAGGATTGACTAACAAATGAAATTAACTTAAATTCGACATTTATTAATAAAAATGTTGTTTTATTAAAAATTATAAGTTAAGTAATATCCAAATAAAAAATTTTTGAAAGTGGAATGAGTTTGATAAGTAAAATGAGAAAAATTGAAGATATATTGTTTTAAAGGGTATAACAGAAATTATAGCGTTTCTGAAATGTTGTGGTTAAGTTAACTATGGCTGAAATTATACTAAAATACACTAAAAGGACCTATAACAGCATTTCTAAAGTGCTGTAATTTCTGAAAATTTGAACTATATGCTGAAATTACTAAATATATACCTATAATAGCAGTTCTGAAATGCTGCAGTTTCTGATTTTGAACTATGTTTTGATATATACTAAATATACCTACCGCAGTTCTTTATAAATGCTGCTATTTTGAAAATTTCAATGTTTGAAATGATTGAACGAATGAACTTAGAAATGTTACAACTTTGAAATGAATATTATTTGACATTGAATTTAAATGGTTTGGAAATGAATTTTTTGAAATTGTATTTAATTAAGAATTGTCTTTAAATACATTAACTTGGAACTTATTGAAATTTAAGATTTAAGAATGTGACTTTATAAAGTGGTTTGGTTTAAGATGATTTAAAGGAATATTTCAAGTTTATTAAATTTAAGGAAATATTTAGTGATTTGGAAATTTGGGTTTTATTTAAATGATATATTGATTTGGCTTTTGAAATTAAATGATATTATGGCTTTGGTTTTTGAAATGGAAATGATATATTGATTTGGCATTGAATTTAAATGATATTATGGCTTTGGTTTTTGAAATGGAAATGATATATTGATTTGCCTTTGAAATGAAATAATATAGTATTTAGTTTTGAAATGGATATGATATTTTGGGTTTTAAAGTAAATGATTTTGAAATAAATATCCATGGGTTATAATAACGATTGGTTAGCAAAGAGACCGGGATCGGAAATGGGCATACTCTATGTCGATACCGAAAACTACTTTGACAACAGTGTACGCGGTGGAGATTCCAAAATGAAGTAGGATGGTGGCGACGATCCTATTAAGGTATGAACGTGGACCCAACACCCGTGAGTTGGCATAAGTTTGCTAAAATAGGAGTGATTGACGGGCCAATGAGGTAGCACCTCTGATCGGACACATTTCTTCGATACCATTCTATTACTTTATGATTGATTTTGTGGCCACCCTTCGATTTTGATTCGGAGTGTGTTCCGAGGTGGGCGGTAGTGGCTGCTATGCGTTTCCACCAGCCCGGATGTGTAATTGGTATATCTACCCTGGCATTGCCTAGTTGTGCCGTGTATGTCACCTACCATATCGAGCTTTACTACGAGTTTGGATTTGTGTCGTAGCCTGTGGAGTATTGAGGGTAGCCCCCGATCTGGGAGTATGCTAATACTGGATAGACTACTGGGACTATTACGTGTTAAGGTGGAAAATGTAAAGCCTTAATGCTATTTAAAAGTAAGTTTATTTTATTATAAGACATTATTATAATAGCGAATATTACTACATAGTAGATAGTTTAACGGATCCTTAAAGAATGGGCGATCCCAAGCATTCTTTAAGTTACTTGTGCATTTTATTATAGTTCACTTGAGTTGGTTTACATTGTATAAGTATGTATGTCCTGACTCGAGTGCTTTGTGTTTTGCTTTACGCTCGGGTCAGACTGAGTGATAAAGCATTCGAGAATCACCTTTGGAGTTGGAGCTTTTTCTTGGATCCATCTATCTATTTCGCTTTCAGTTATCCAGATGATTCCAGTGATGTATTTAGCTTTGTACTTGGTTATTGTATTGAGACTTCTGTTGTATCTTGTTTAACTCTGATGTATATATATAGTAGCTTCATGAACTACTATCTCTTTGCTTCCGCTGCATTGTTATATTACTCTGTGTCTGTGATCTGTGATTTATTTACTGTATATTCTGAGTTTTGCCAAATTTTATTTACAATCTATTATTTTGAATTATTCAAGTCCGACATGTGTGGATTTATTGTCGATTTGAATGGTCCAAAATAGTGGGTCGTTATAGTTAGTATCAGAGCTTTGGCTCTAGGCAAAACTTAGCATACATGGTAAATTTATTTACAGAATCACTTCCATTCGAGTTTGAATCTCTTCCTTTTGACTCGGTTTCTTTTGAACTTTGGAATGTTCCTTGCGGTTCCAAAATTCATTCTTGTCCCTCACTATTCGTCTTCCTTTGATTTTGGAGTATCCCATGACTCCACTTCGAATGATCTTTATAATGAATAGGCGATCTCGACAATCTTCGAATGATTGTAAAGGGGTGAACCTCCTTTACAAGAAGCATTGATTCACCGAAGATTTCTGCATCCTCATTTTACAATTCTATTTATCTCTTGTTATCCTGAATTCTATTTCTTGAGATCAGATATAGGTTTGTCCCGGAACTCTACATCGATCTTATTATTGAAATCACGGTTGACCCGATCAAGGTTGCCCACGATTTATATAAGCTTATTCATTCCCTTATTCTGTTATTTAATCATCTTGTCTTTTGTTTCCAACTTATCTTCAAATCATTCTTGAAGTGTATTTTGTAAACTAATATTTAAAATGTTTATATATATATTGTGTTGTTTGAGTTGTTGATGTTGATTTGGGTTTCCGATCGATTCGTCTGATCAACGCTGTCGATAGGATTTCCAAAACACTTGAACAGAGCAAACTGACACCATATGGTTTTCAAATTTGGTAAATGAAATAAATTTTTGTATAATCATAATTTATATATGTATAATTTTCTGAATGTTGATAGTTAATTGAATTGATTAGAAACAATATTTGACTTTGTATATATCTTGTAACCATTGGCTTTTATTTCATACATAAATAATTGGATTATAAACTTGGTTATAAATTTATTTGGAAATTTAAATGAAGTTAAATCAAGAATTTGAGAATTTAATTTTCGATGGTTTCAAACTTTGTGTTTAAAGTTTTAAATGATATATTATTTAAAGTATTTCCGAATAGAAATCGTTTTCAAAGAATTTTAAATGTTTAAATCAGTGCTCTTTTCTTTGTCGCTGGAAAATAATTTCGGTGATGACTGCAGCATCATCGACATTCATTTTCGAGTTTCGAAGCGAAGAGACCATACTGTAGCCTTGCGACAGTTTTATTTTGGAAAATTTAATTGATTTGAATTTCTAAAATATGACTTGATTTATAATATATATATATTGGTATATGATTTCAAATTTGATTTGATATACATTATGTATATATATTTATTTACCTAGAATAGTTTGAAGTTAATCGGAAATTTAATTCTTAAAATTTTATCTTAAAGGATAATTTCAATTATAAAAGGAAATCAAGATTGTTGAATAATTGTTCTAACTTGAGGTAATTGAATTTGAAAATTTTATTTGTATAATATTCAGTTGCACCCCAATATAACTTACCTAAATCATTCAGAAGTTAACTATGTAATTGGATAATGTACAATATAAAAGGATTTTTATAAATAAAATTTGAGTGGTTATAATAAATGTTATACACTTAAATTTTTGTTATAGAGAGATTAATAGAGGTGAACATAATAAAAAGTTAATTGAATAATTTACAATATAAAATAGGTTAAAGGAATTATAAACAAATTTGAGTAGCTATAATAAGTGTAAATATACTTAATATATATGATTAGATATATTAAGTGTAATAAATTTAATAATAATCTGGAATAAAGAGGAATTAAATTTAGTGAATAAGTTATGAGAATAATAAATGGTTTTCAAATTCATGACTTTGGAAAATTGTTAGTTTAAGATAATTGTATGATGAGATAATGAGATTAAAAATAGTTAAGATTTATTTAACTTAAGATAGAAAATCAAATGGATGACATTAATTATTAATGTAAGATGAAATTTTCATGGTTTTAGATTTATTATCTTCTTTGCTTTCCAATCTCTTTTCTTTCAGGTTGTTTCTATTCTCCTACCTTATTCCTTTTCGGGGACGAAAAGTTTTGAGTGGGGGAGAGTGTAACGACCCGTAAATTTTCAATAATTAAAGTTGCCAATTTAATAAGATTTTGGTAAATAAATTTGGAAGAAATAAAAACTTGGAAATTTAATAATGAAATGAATGCCAAAATGAAATGTAACAATGTATTTAAAAACTAATTATTAACAATTGAAATGAAATTACAATTTATTGAAGTAATGTAAATTGTTATACTTGGCTATAAATTTATGTAAGAAAACAAATGCAAACATTAAAATTTATAAATGATTTAGTATGAAATAAATGACCATTAAATAAAGATTAGGTATATAAGAATGATAACATATGTTGTGAACAATGAATTCAACAGTGTATTTAAAAGTTATAGTAACGGTTGTAAGTTACTATTTAATTTGTCTACTAATGTAGTTGTAACTGTTACATTTGGGGATAAAATTGAATTTAAGTAAATAAATGTATGGTAATTGAATGAATTCAACATTATATAAGCAATTCTGATAATTAGAGGAAATATTAAACTTGATTGTAATATAAAGATAATAATAACATTTATTGCAAGTTACATTTTATTTAGGCTGCTAAATTTAAGGTAGGAAATCAATAACATTTTTATGTAAGTAAATGTTCATTAATGTGAGATAGGACTGTAACTGTAAAGTGTGAATGTAATGACATAAATGGAAATGTATATTTTATTCATAAGATGAAATAAAGGAATGAAACCAAGTTGAATAAATTGATTGAGGTTTTAATTATGATAAATGTATATATTTGGCAAATTCAATATAATTGAAAATAACAGTTGTTACAAAAGAAAGATGAAAATTTGAATATATATTTATGTAATGAATGATAAATAAATAATAACTAGGTTTATAGAGTGATAATAGATTTAATAAAAAAAGTAGAATTGAAGCAAAGCAATTATTGGAAATTAATTAATTGGAATTCAATCCGTGATAAATGGATTTATTGTAGCTAAATGAAATTGAAATCTGGATGAATTGGGAAATTATTAATGTATTAGTATATAAACCAATGTTAATATTACCCATAAGAGGATAAGTTAATAGTTGATTCAATAACAAGATTGAGAAATCAAATATATGGATTTATTGGGAATTTAAAACTTATACTTTTTAAACTAGATAAATTACAGTGTTTTACACGCAATAATTTTCGGTAATTTTATTTTCTATTTTAATTTATATAAACTTGATTATATTTATTTGATTTTTGATTGGTTTTATTTTTAATAATAGCTTAGAAATTTCAAGAGACATAAGTTACTTGTTTTTATTTGTTGCCCTTTTCTTTTCCCTTGCCTTTCCATTTGCATAGCCAATTACTTCCCACATTCATAGCCGTGATTTTTCTCCTATCAATCACGTACATATTGTTCCTCAAACTCTTCTTTTCATTGCGTGCAAAAAAAGGAAAAAAATTAATTAAATCCATCAAGTTATTTTATTAAATAGGAAATAAATCCTCTCATTCACTAGCCTCTTTATTGCTTGCCATTCTTTTAGCCGTTCAAATTTTTTGTTAACCCTAGCCTTCACTTCTTTACTCATTCACGTAAAAAAATATTCCCATCTCATCTCTTCTCATTTGTTTCGTGAAGAAAAAAATTTACAGCAAGTTCTCATGGCTTCTCCTCCTTCTCTCTTTCCTTTTTCTTTCTTTTGTTTTCTATTTTGTTCAAGCAAGGCTCGGCCATGCCTCCCTATAGCACACCTCTAACCATCATGACCAAGCAACACAAGATGATGGTTGAAACCATATGTGGTGTAGCCAAGCCATTGATTGATTAAGGCAAGTTATGCCACTTTGATTCATTTATTTATTTTTCATTGTTTTAACCTCTATTCTTTTTTATTGAATCATATTCTTATGTATGTAATATTTGTTTGCATACAAGATTTGGATCTGACCATTCATCCACTCAAGTTTGCATTGTGCTTTGTCGTGCTTTTTCGTGCTTTGCGGAGTTTGGATTTTTATTATGAATTTGTCAATTCTAGTTTAAAAAGGTGAGTTTTATCACTCTAGACATATGTACTTATATTATTGTGAAATGATGACAAGTGAATCCGTATAAATTGATATGTTATTCATACATACCTGTGATATATTATATGATGATAAATGCTGTTTTATACCTGTTACATCATCTGTTATTATTTTATATGTTTTACTGTTCATTTTAATTACTGTATCTCACACTGCAAGTTCCTTATCACTATAGGTTGAAATGATACATACCCGAACGGACTTTAGAATAGGGAAAAATCATTATGGGCTGAAATGATAGGCTCGAGTGATTTTTATTGTATTTAATTTACTTGGGATTGCGGGTTTGAAATGATAGAACCCGAATTTTTTTTTAAAAATTACGGATTGAAATGATACATATCCGTATCACTTGACCTAGGTTAGAAAATATTATACAGGCCCATGGTTATATTTTTAAATAATATTTTCCTAAAAATTTATTAAGTATTTTGAATTTTTAAATATATGAAATTTGAGCTAAAAGTTTTGATTTAATTATTTAAATATAAGAAGATGTTGGTTTTCTATAAGTTAAGATTTTATAAGTTTATAAGTGGCTTTAATTGAAATATAAAGATGTGTTGGTTTTAAATAGAATTTAAAGACATTTATTGATGATAAATAACTTAATAATGAAATGTTGATTTAATATGGAATGTTAAATCTAACCTGGTAATTGTAATGAATTTTATTTATGAAATAGACATGTTTGAATAATAAAGAATGTATTTTAAATTGAAAATAGAATACAGTTTTCTTGGACTTTGGTAATAAAAATTTGTTTAACTGAAATTCATATTATTTGATGTTAAATGAATATATTTATAAGGAAATTTGATTGTTATATTAACAATGGTAAGATATTCTATTTATGAATATGTTTGTAAAATAAATAATTAGGATTTAAATGGAAGGGAATTGTAATTTAAAATATGACCTAACTTGATAGTTGGAAACTTGGTTTTTCAAATGGAAATTTTAAGTTAAGTAAATAAATAGTAATTTAGTTTTATTTATGAAGTGGGTATTTTAAAATAAAATGTTAGGTTATTTGTTGAAATAAAAGTTAAGTAAAAGAATGTGCTTTTGACTTAATAAATGAATTATAGTTTAATTTGGATATTTATTTATAAAAGTTTATCTTATTGAATCATAAGTTTAATGATATCCAAATGAATAATTTCTGAAGTGGAAGATGTAATTTTATAGGTTAAAAATGGCTAGAATTGGAGTTTTAATGTTTCTGAAAATTAAGCAATTTATAAAGGATTGACTAACAAATGAAATTAACTTAAATTCGACATTTATTAATAAAAATGTTGTTTTATTAAAATTTATAAGTTAAGTAATATCCAAATAAAATTTTTTGGAAAGTGGAATGAGTTTGATAAGTAAAATAAGAAAAATTGAAGATATATTGTTTTAAAGGGTATAACAGAAATTATAGCGTTTCTGAAATGCTGTGGTTAAGTGAACTATGGCTGAAATTATACTAAAATACACTAAAAGGACCTATAACAGCATTTCTAAAGTGCTGTAATTTCTGAAAATTTGAACTATATGCTGAAATTACTAAATAGACCTATAACAGCAGTTCTGAAATGCTGTAGTTTCTGATTTTGAACTATGTTTTGATATATACTAAATATACCTACCGCAACACTTTATAAATGTTGCTGTTTTGAAAATTTCAATGTTTGAAATGATTGAACGAATGAACTTAGAAATGTTACAACTTTGAAATGAATATTATTTGACATTGAATTTAAATGGTTTGGAAATGAATTTTTTGAAACTGTGTTTAATTAAGAATTTTCTTTAAATACATTAACTTGGAACTTATTGAAATTTAAGATTTAAGAATGTGACTTTATAAAGTGGTTTGGTTTAAGATGATTTAAAGGAATATTTCAAGTTTATTAAATTTAAGGAAATATTCAGTGATTTGGAAATTTGGGTTTTATTTAAATGATATATTGATTTGGCTTTTGAATTTAAATGATATTATGGCTTTGGTTTTTGAAATGGAAATGATATATTGATTTGGCTTTGAATTTAAATGATATTATGGCTTTGGTTTTTGAAATGGAAATGATATATTGATTTGGCTTTGAAATGAAATAATATAGTATTTAGTTTTGAAATGGATATGATATTTTGGGTTTTAAAGTAAATGATTTTGAAATAAATATCCATGGGTTATAATAACGATTGGTTGGCAAAGAGACCGGGATCAGATATGGGCATACTCTTTGTCGATACCGAAAACCACTTTGACAACCGTGTACGTGGTGGAGATTCCAAAATGAAGTAGGATGTTGGCGACGATCCTATTGAGGTATGAACGTGGACCCAACTCCCGTGAGTTGGCATAAGGTGGCTAAAACAGGAGCGATTGACGGGCCAATGAGGTAGCACCTCTGATCGGACGCATTTCTTCGATACTATTTTATTACTTTATGATTGATTTGGTGGCCACCCTTCGATTTTGATTGGGAGTGTGTTCCGAGGTGGGCGGTAGTGGCTGCTATGCGTTTCCACCAGCCCGGATGTGTAATTGGTATATCTATCCTGACATTGCCTAGTTGTGCCGTGTCACCTACCATATCGAGCTTTACTACGAGTTTGGATTTGTGCCGTAGCCTGTGGAGTATTGAGGGTAGCCCCCGATCTGGGAGTATGCTAATACTGGATAGACTACTGGGACTATTACGTGTTAAGGTGGAAAATGTAAAGCATTAATGCTATTTAAAAGTACGTTAATTTTATTATTA
Organism: Allium fistulosum; assembly: GCA_030737815.1. Classification (NCBI taxonomy): domain Eukaryota; kingdom Viridiplantae; phylum Streptophyta; class Magnoliopsida; order Asparagales; family Amaryllidaceae; genus Allium; species Allium fistulosum. The sequence continues at coordinate 177,444,775 of CM060904.1, forward strand.
GACATTATTATAATAGCGAATATTGCTACATAGTAGATAGTTTAACGGATCCTTAAAGAATGGGCGATCCCAAGCATTCTTTAAGTTACTTGTGCATTTTATTACAGTTCACTTGAGTTGGTTTACATTATATAAGTATGTATGTCCTAACTCGAGTGTTTTGTGTTTTGCTTTACGCTCGGGTCAGACTGAGTGATACAGCATTCGAGACTCACCTTTGGAGTTGGAGCTTTTTCTTGGATCCAGCTATCTATTTCGCTTTCAGTTATCCAGATGGTTCCAGTGATGTATTCAGCTTTGTACTTGGTTATTTTATTGAGACTTCTGTTGTATCTTGTTTAACTCTGATGTATATATATAGTAGCTTCATGAACTACTATCTCTTTTCTTCCGCTATATTGTTATATTACTCTATGTCTGTGATCTGTGATTTATTTACTGTATATTCTGAGTTTTGCCAAATTTTATTTACAATCTATTATTTTGAATTATTCAAGTCCGACATGTGTGGATTTATTGTCAATTTGAATGGTCCAAAATAGTGGGTCGTTACATGTAGAGTAAGTGCAAAAGATATGTCCCAAGTGGTTGATGTGGTCACTTATTATGGAATAGTGGCTGATATAATTTTATTAGACTATCAACTGTTTTATATTCCTGTATTTAAGTATCTTTGGGCACATAAAGGAAATGGAGTAAAAGTTGATGAAGATGGGTTTACTCTTGTCAATTTACATCAAAATCAAGCATCGTTTTCAAGAGATCCATGCATATTTGCATCTCAAGCAAGATGAGTATTTTATTTAAGAGAAAATGATATTTCGAATTGGTATGTTGTAGTGAAAGCACCATCAAGAAGTTTTTATTATTTAGAGGCAAATGATTACGTTGAGGAAGATATCCAAGTCGAGGAAGATTGTGAAATAACCAAAATGGATGATGAAGATGTTAGCTAGAGAGGATTGCGAAGGCATACTTGAGTAGATTATATGTTTTACTTGAACATGGTTATTAATTTTTCAGTGGGATTGCAATATTAAGGTAAGTTGTCGAGTATTAAAAGTTCTATCAAAATTGCAAGTATATCTTATTATAGCACATTAAATACATAACCATCTTAAAATAGTATAAATCTATATAAAAGTATATATAAAATACATAACCCATTTTAATTTTGTGCAAATAGTCATACATATTATTATACATTGTTTTTAATATTTGTGGGATGTGCTATGTTTTCATATGGACTAGTAGCTACATTTATAAAACATCTTAGATCTATGTTACGATATTTCTTTCCACTAAACTTGTTTTTAATAAAATTGATACCGGTTTTTTTTGTTCCATTCCATACATTTATATTCATAGTGTCATGATAAAGTTGGATTAAAAGTTATTTGTGTTTCAGTATATCATACACCTCATAAACATATATTTGTGTTTATATATATCTAACAAGGTAACTCATCCACTGCTTGCATCGCTGCATATATTTGTGTTTCATCACTGCATGCACTATTGTCATCCACAGTTTTTTTGTTCAGCACTCCATCTACTGCTTGCATTGCTTTTTCAGTCCATTGCATTATGGTTTTGTGCTTGCATGGTACTCGTTCCTTCATGCTTGGTATGAGTGTCACACTTGTTTGCCACAGTTAGTCGTAGCTCTCACCATATTTCTTGGTTTTGAACAGTGATTCATTACATACAGTAGCTGCATTTTCCATCATGATGTTACCTTCCATCTCTGATCATATCCACCTATCATTTAATTATCTGCTCGCTGCCGACCATGCATTTTCTTGTTGTTTGCTACATCTTCACTGACCTGAAGACTTAATTTAGAGAATGCCCAGTGTTTAACAGCTCTATTTGATAATTGGCTCAATTTGAATTGCTGATATTGCTTAAAACCTAAATAGAAGCTATAATTGTTAAAGAAATAACTCTCAATGGTTAATTGGAGCGATACAAATATGGTTTGGGTAATATACTATTGTATATATAATGGGGATGATATGATGACTTAAGTTTTTGATAGTATTGAACTTTTGTTAACTTTTTGACTTGGTTTTGTTTCATTTTAAATACTATTTATACCTATCAATTTACCAATACACTGTGCTAGAAATAAATCATATTCACCTTGGTTTTGTTTCATTTGCAGAAAAGAGATGTTTCCAGCAAGCTTTGTGCATACCCGCAACCAGAGAAAGACTAAAGAGGAATCCTTGAAGTACAAGTCAAAGCGGAAATATAATTCAAATGGAAAATGTAAGAAGCCAGCCAGTGTTTGTAGTGAAGGGAAAGAACAAGCATTCATTGCTAAGAAGCTAGCCAGTGCTTGCAGTGAAGGCTAAGAACAAAAGTCAATGCACATAGGCCAGCCGGTGCTTCCAATGAAGGCGAAGAACAACCAGGAGAAGAAGAAGCGGTCGATGAAGGCGAACGAGAAGCGAAGCGAATGCATTGTGAAGAAAGGGATTTGCCTGAAAAAGAACGAGTCTCCTCGGAAAACGAAATGCCTTCTGACCTAAATGCTTATGCTGAGATGGCAGAGCGAATGCATTATGAAGATGAAACTACAAGTTCATCTTGGAAAAGAGGTGGCAAAGGTCCAACAAAAGAAAAAAGACTCCGGTTAAACAATAGTGCTCGAATTGAAGTTGAGTTCAATGATGTAAGCGTACCAATAGGACCAGGATCGGTATTTTTATCTTCTTTTCATAGGCCGCTTGTGCGAGAGAATGTTCCGTACACAATTGATGATTGGAGGCTTTGACCTGATGAGTAAAAGTTCTTCTGTGAGGATCCATTTAGGTATGGATCTTATATTCAATATGCTGTACTAATTATATCATAATATCTTTTACTTTGGATCTTTGATGAGAGAACTACAGTGTAACTTTAATTTATTGTTACAGACTAGTTTTAAGTTGGAAGACGATTGGCAAAAATAATCGTATTTCACCAAATAGGAACGATTTGGAGATCCTCAAAAAGAAAACTAGTTTGAAAACTAAATAAAGCTGAGACCAAAGTGGAAACACTTAATCTGAAACCTGTCAACATCAAAAGCATGAAAGAATGGAGAAAGTTTGTGAAAGCGAAAACAAGTCTGGAGTTTAAGCTAACATCAAGATATTTAGATAATATATATAGTCATAACTAGTATTTAACAAAATAAGTTTTCTAATATCAAAACTACTCTTATCTGCCTAATAGAAACGAAGTGAGAAATATTCGGCCCTAAGGGATAAACAATTTCCACACACACCTGGTCATAGAGGTTTGGCTAGATTGTCCGAAGACCTGGTTAGTTAATTAACTATAGCATTATTTTCCTAGGTATTTAAAATCTATTGGTTTATTTATTTAATGTTATTCAAAATTTAGAAAAAGCAAAGTGCATATCCATTATCCCTAACCATAGCTGATTTTGGACTAAATCTCACATTAGAAAAAATGGTGAACAAGTGAACATAGATGTTGAAAATACCATTGTAAGAATATTTTTTATTTTATCGCTATATTAAAAATTGTCTGAAACTATGATAATTTTACCATCGTACATTATCTGTATGTATTTAATTTATGTAAAAGGATATTAAAAAATCGATAACCTACCACAGTCCAGCTCGTCACAAAATGTCAAAGTAGATGCTCTTTCACAGATATTTGGACAAGATAAACCAGGACGGTTAAGGGCACTTGGAAGGGGTTGCACCTTAACCAAGCTTGCTTTGGCATAGTCCAACGATTAACAAGTACCTCTAGGTCAACGAGAAATAGCAGAATTGCGGAGTCTGGTACATGTGCTGATGGACAATAAGGTAATACTTTAAAAGTAATTTATATATGTAAAATATAAAATAAGGGAATTACAGTTCAGCCCATACTAGTAACTCGCTTTTCACCATTTTGTTTTAAAAAATTCATTAAAGTATTACTAATACTAAACTGCATATAATTTTTTTGGTCATAGTTTTTAAAATAATCCGTAGTAACTTTGTTTCCCTTTCACGTCCACATCAGTTTGCATAGGACTATTGTTCGTAATTGGTACATTCTTAAATGTCTTGCTAACCTCACTTGTTTGTGTATTATGTTGAAAAAGATGCAATACCAGTTGAATTGTTAGTGCAATTTGCATATTTTTGTTAACTAATGGTAAATAAAAAAATATATAGAACAATATGTGAAACCTAAGAGATAACATTAGGAGCTTGAATTGATGTTAACTTTTTTGTTATCTTTCCTACAATTAGAAACATGTCCACATTGTTCATCTCTTTATAACCACATACATATGTGTACCTCCATGCTAACATTACTATAACCATTTCTAAGACAATCACCAATTCAAATTTTGGCACAGGGAAAAGAAAGTTTGAAAGAAGGAAGCACACATGAAATGGTAAAAAATAATTATATTACTAAAGAAACAACATTTGGATTTTGATCCGAGAATTGATATTATTTTTGGTTGAACAATTGTAGGGCAAGGACAATGAACGTGAGCTACTAAATTGGGATGGAACCTCTAAAGTTGTTGCCGAAGGGAGAGTGTTGTCCACTGACCCAAATGAGGTTGTCAATGGCATTCGTATTAGACCAAATGATGTGAGCATTGTTATAGATTTCGTGGATAAACCAGATGCTTATTTAGGGAGACCTACACGTAATATGTCAGTATTAGGACATGCCGAGAATAAAGTAGTAGCATAGCCAGCTACTTGCATTAAGATGGGGCTACGAGGAAACTTGAATGAAGTCGGTATGGTAAATTTTACTATTCACAATAAGCTCGTAGGTCTAAAATTACAGCCATTACATATGAGCACATTTCACAATACAATCATGATTTTGAACGTAATTCTTTCTATAGATTCATGACTTTGAATGTGAATAAATTAAGATGTATGTGCACTGTCATTCCCTATCCATTTTCTTCCCTCATCTACATTTCATTTACACATATTTTGGTAGGGTAGTACAGTCCTTTAAACGATGGTTGAACCATAGTTAATCATCATAGAGAATGAGTGTAAATAAAGCATGGTAATCATTCATATGTTCGTTTCACTAAAACATTAGAAGTAAGCATGGATGCATGACTTTATTATATTTTCCTATATAAGCTTACATTTGCTCATTATTCTTCAAAATTTTAGTATGTAAGTTGAGATCATGAAAACATTGCTCTAATAAAGAAATAAATCATTTGGTATCATGGGATTAAATTTTGATTGTTTTTTTGGTGTATTGGTTAATTGATATTGTAGACAATGTTAGTTTATTTAATATTTCAAAAAAAATAAAGTTTCCAACCTCTTTTGTATCAGGGGCGAGCATCAATGGATAAAAATTTAATAATTAATTGGACCTTTAAGTGACATTAACTCGGTTACTCGGGCTAATAAGACTTGAGATGATTGAATTTAACAAAACAATATACACTTTCATAAATCTTACATCTAGTTTGTCTCTGTGTTTGTGCAGCCTGCTCATGCACACCTTTACATCAATATATCTATATATACATACTTGAGAGAATGAATTCAAACTCATGATTGTATTTTGAAATTACAAATTTGATTTCTAAAATTAAAACACAAACAAGTAGTAAGAGAACAAGTAGTAAGAGACAAGTAGTAAGAGAACATGATTGAACATTGAGGAAATTACAAATCAGATTTATGAAATTAAATACAGGTATATAGCAATCTAATTTCTACATATAATTCTCTACTTTGTGTATCAGAGGTTCAACATGGTTGAACTATTTATATTTTTTCTTTTTATAGTAACGGCAGCGCCCAAGAGAACAAATATAAGATTTATGATTGGAATGAGGGTGAGGAGGTTGTTGCCGAAGGAAGAATCTGCTCCAGTGATTTGGAACATATTGTGAATGGTATTCCGCTTGGTCCATCTGCCGTGTGGTTTGGGTCGATACTGTAAAGAAGGAGATGCTTACTTATGGCGACCTACGGCCGATATGTCGTGCATTATAGATGCAGTTGGTAGGAAAGTAGCATGGCCAAAATCAAAAGTTGAAGTTGAAAAAGAAAATGGAATTGTTGCACTTCTTTTGCACCCAGACCCATATTCTTGATGAAAACAGACCATGTAAGTCTATCATCGTATCTCAGCTAGTAATCTCTTTTTGCTAATAATCTCTTTTTATTCCAGCCGACTGCAAAGTTGTTGTCGGATAATAAATGCAAGTTGATAGATATGGGTGGAACGGACAAAGTAGTGGCTGAAGGAACTGTCGCTTTAACTGATCCAATAGTGATGGTCCATTGTCGTCCATTGGGACATGATGCTGTATAAGTTTGGGTAGACTTTGTGAGAGTTCCAAATGTAGTGCTATGGAGACCTACATCGGCGTTGACATGCATGGAAGATGCCCTTGGTGTCCCATAGCTTGGCTATGGTCATGAAATGAAAGGTATATTTATTATGTCTATCACTCCCTCTTTAGTTTATTGTGTATATATAAAACAAATGTTAGGGCATCCCAATCCCGACAATTGGGTAGTATTCAATTAGTTGATAAACTTATTCAAAGTTTTAAACATCAGAAAAGTGAGTGCTCCTAAATAGCTGAATACCGCTACTCGGTAGCAAAAGAAAATAGATGCTATACAACCAAATTTCTAAATATACTATGGCGTAGGACATGTATCCACCTAAATCACTTGTGTAGCATACACTTGGGTTGATATTTAAATAGGAAGGGTGGGAGAGGTCTCTTTCTTGAGATAATCGCGTTTAGTTTATTGTTTTCATCTTAAGCAACAATGGTAGGATAAAGCTGATTAATGTGGATATAAGCTATCAAGCTATCCACTTCGCTGGATTTGTTTTGTCTTTTATGTCTACTTTCATCAGGATAGCAATCTAGATTGTGTGGATGATTGCTTCTTTATGTGGCCCAGTATGAATTACAAAACATGAGCTGGTCTGTACATATTTTTTTTTAAATAGGTAAAGATTATATGTGTAGCATAAGAATGTTCTCTTCTGGTGCTTTAGTATATGCTATATGCTGCATTTTTAAACCTTGTTACTCTTAAGTGAATTGTAAAACAATAAGTTTTTATATGATTATTCGATAAATCTGAGAAAGATTAGAAATTTATTCCATAGCTCTATCTCAATGGACTGGAAACATATAAAGAGGAATGCTTTGGACAGTCGCTTTTAAGCGACTGTACCATTTACTTGTCATCTTACCTGTCATCTTATTGACAGAGTGCGTTCAATGCTAAAAATTTAAAGTCCAAAGATTGAACAAAGATTCGTAGAAGGTGGGAATTTGATTTTTACTTGTAAAGCTAATAGAACTAGTTAAATTTATTTTAATTGTACAGTTAAATATGTTTGAGAAAACTATAAATTAATAAGTTTTATTTATGTTTTTCTATTTCAAAATTTTATGTGTTTTCCATATTTGATAATTAATTAATCATTCATCATTAGGCATTTTATTAATTATTAATTATAAATTTACCCAACTGATGTTGCTATTAAAATAAATATCCTAAATATTACACGTAGATCGAATTTTATGTCCAAACAGTGTCCGAAAATGCATTTTAATGTGGACACGCATTGGTGGGCTCTCCTAAAAATAATTTCTTCCACCTTTCCACAATCCCATTACCACACAACTACATGCCCTTTTCTGTAATATAAAAATTTGTGAATAAATAATTCTCTGAGCAAAGGAGCAGGAGATTCGAGAATCGAATTCTAGATTTTTTTCGTGTGAATCACATTACTACCTTATATTAGTCGATAATCGAACAATTAAAAATGGATATAAGGAAATTATTAAAGGAAAGATTTATGAGAAACTAATAAATGGAATAATAAAAATCAAGTTAGAAAAGGTTTTAAAAAATGAAGTAATACAGAAATAGTAAAGCTATAACTAAACAAGGGAAAATAGGATCAAAAACATGATTTATAATGTTAATCAAAATGCGATAAGATTTATGTAAAAACTCATGGATGAAATAAGAAAAAATAAGTTCAAAAACATGGGAAGAAAATGGAAACTAATGTAGAAATGGTAAAGAAAAATATATAAGAAACTAGAAACGAGTAAAGGAGGAAGTTGGAAAAAATGATCTACAAAAGGGTATATGTAAAGGTAAAAAAAGAAGGAAAAAGTGATTTTAAAAGTGTAAAAAGAGATGGAAGATAAAGTAAAAATAACATAAGAAACTAAAAATAAACAAAGGAAAAAAGTATAGCACAATAACTGATTTACAATGTAGTCAAGACGAAGTAATTCATGTAAAACTAAAAGTGAAATAAGAAAGAATAAGTTGAAAAAGGTTTTAAAAGAATGAAAATAATATTGAAATAGTAGAGTGTGTGTGCGTGCGTTTGTGGTGCTTTTGACCTCGGATGCAGTGTAGATTTAAGAAGACTTTTGATGGTAGAGTGTAGATTAAAAGTATTTTTCTAGGAAGACTCTTAATCAATTTATGTTGTAGATTAAAAACAATTTGATCAACGTAGAAAATAAAGAAAAATTCGAGTATAGTCTTCACCTTATAATTCTCTATCTTTTCATAATCATATTGCATCATATTGGTGTCGATTTCATCATGGTTAAACCCTAAAGCTGATCGTGTTTGAACTTGGTGATTTAACCAGTTTCAATCGAAATTCATTATATGAATGGGTTATAATGATGTTCTATTTTGCAATATGAATCCTTAAGCTTTGATTTTAGTTTTTGACAAATAGGAAGATAATGGAAGGTTATGTTATTGTGCTAAATGTGCACATTGTTGATTCTCTGGTCATTTGAATATGTTGTTACGTTGTAATAGATGGATTCTTGATATTTCATTTGACACAATAACGTGTATCTTGAAATTTCAAAACACGGAACACTTTAATGGGTTAGGCAAATTTTTACAATCTTAAATGTTTGGTAACATTGTAGCTTAAAGGCTAAAGTGCATTTCGTTTTAGATTATCCTCACAAGAAGGTATTATTTCAGACTATCCTCACAGCTCAAAACCAATAAGATGAGCACGTGGATTAACAGTCGCTTGAAAGCGACTGGGTAAGCATACGTGACATATAAATTATACAAAATTTCTGATTCTCAATGAAAAGTGAATAATTAAATATCCACACTTTACTTGTCTTCTTGGTGTTTGCTAGATACATTTTTTCTTTGTTAAGGCTGAAGTTTTCTTCCTTTTGGCATTGTCTTCTTATTATTTGATATGTTAGTTATGTATGCGGACTTGTCATTAGCAGATTTGTCACCTTTTGGCATTTTCTTTGTTGAGGCTGAAGTTTTTCTTTCATTGTTAAGGCTGAAGTTTTTCTTTGCTGGATACATCTATACTTTTTATCTTTATTAACACTGTTTTTCAAGTAATTTTTATTTGTAGTAACATAAACTGATACATATCTTATTTCTTTGTCTTTAGGTCTTCAAAAGTTAAATGTGCAGGGAGCTCCAGCTTTAGTTGTTTATGGTACTTGCTTGGTACGGGTTTTAGGCTAACTTTTTGTTTAGAAACTAATGTAAACTTCTCTATGTATGGGTTTTAGCCCAAATTTTTGTTTGGAAACAAATGTATTTATGTATAATTATGTACTAGTATAGTTATATACTTGTTGTGTTTTACGGTAGCTTAGTTGTTCATGTACTTTTTGGTTGTTTGAATGTGAATTATATGTTTGTTGGTTTCATATTGAATTATTTATTATTACTATATGATATAACTGTGAACAAAGTGAAGTGGAGAGTGAACGAACTAAAAGAGCGGGGGAAATATAGGCAACAGTTTAAAAAAATTTAGCAACGTTTATCAAATACTACAGACATAATATGTAACAAAAAAACACTACCAAAAAATTATGGTGGCAGGTAAAAAACGCTACAAAATCTATATTGGTACGATGAAACGCGACAAAAATGTACATAGTGATGTTTATTAAACACAACCATAAAGTTTGAGCTAAAGCTAGAACATTTATAGCAGCGTTTAAAAACTGCTGCTAAAACATTTTGCAGTAGCACAAAAAGTCTTTTGGTGAAGTTTTTGAAACGCAACAAAAAAATATTGTTGTACCGCCTTTTGGCGAGGCAGTATACCAACGGATTTGGCCAAACCGATCTCATGATCATCAAGGCAGGATGCCTGTAGAGATGATTATTAGCCTCAGAGGTTGGTTATAAACAAGACTATGGACGATGGTCGAGCGGATTTGGATGGATGACACCGTGGAATTGGCTAACTATGGAATTGGCACTTCCCTTAGGTAGGGGATCGAATCGGATTAATATGGCTATGGATCGCTCGTATTGGCAGCGCAACCCCACGATGATCGCTCAATAACTCAACGAATGACGCATCAACTTGGGAAACGACTTTGGAAACATGAAGTAGAGGAGTAGGGGGACCCACACAAGGAATTTCTGGGCCCCACCAGGCGTGGAAGAGGGGTCGACGACAACCCCTCTTAGGGTGAGTGATCGATTTGAATTTTTGTGGGACGGGTTGTCCTGGCTTGGAGATTCCATATCCGAATTTTAAGCGAGATATTTGCACGTCTTCTCCTATAAATATAGCCGGCTTGGCATTCACTAAGGGATCCCTCCCTCTATGCAAGGGATCGGATCACATCAGATTAGTGGTACAACTCAATGGAAATCGATCGATATCTCAAAATCCAGAAAGTCAATTATACATGAAACTTTGGGAACATGGAGCTAACAACCAGAGGGACCCAATAGAGGGTTCGCGGCATGCCACGTGGCTTCCAAGATGGTTCGGGGTTGAATCCTATTCCTTGGGAATTGGGCCTTGGAATTTTCTGGGTCACCTCGTCTACATCTCAAGATTCTACTGCCGAAACTTCAAGCAGATATTTGGTCGTCTACACCTATAAATACAAGGTTCATTATTCATTTTAGGGGATCTGCTTTCTGGCTCTCTTCATCTTCTATCCAGACTATACTCCGCCATTTTCACTCTTGATTTCCACGGATTGTAATTGTAAACATCAGTATAAATCAATAAAAGGAAATTTTTTGGAGTGGATGTAGCCCGGAGTCGGTCGAACCACTATAAATCCTCTTGTTCATTTACTTTCTTACTGTTTTAATTTGATTTCTTCATTTTTATTTCTCCACTGTATTCGGTTTGTGATTGGATATTGGATCTTTGGTGCTTTCACTTACTCTTTGGGTGTTAGTGGCCATTTTTGCCGCTAATATTTTGGTACTTTCATTGAGAGGGCTAGCACCCGCTGATTTAAAGAAGATTTGGAGCTTGGATTGGATCGATGGTGAGGCAATCAGCAAGGAGACCATTGGTAGAAAGGAGTCATCATGAAGGAAGTCAGGAGGCATCCTAAGGATCCGGAGCTAATCAGACCTCCGCCTACATCACTAGGGAGGAGAAGGAAACAATGGTGAAGGCTATGCAGGAACGGATGATGAAGAGTTAAGAGGAGATGATGCAGAATTTCCTCAGGCAGGTCGAACAGGCTGGAGCAGTAGGAGCTGCTGGAGTGCAAAACCAAGGATTTAGAGCTAATGGAAATTTGGATCAAGGAGTTGGAGCAGCAGAAGCTGTGGGAAATCGGAACCGGGATTATGGAAATGAAGCATATAGGCAGGAGAAAGGAGTGGAGCAGCCGGGGGCAGTACCCAGCTAACAGGGAGGGGTCAGCGTCGATCCCTCCGTAGGGGTCGGCACCGATCCTTAAGGACTCTGGGGCATGCCCCCGAGTCTGGTCCGTCAGGATGTTGGTGGGCCTATGGTCAATCCTGTGGAGTTTGGTGCGAATCAAAATTTGGATTAGAGGCCACATATGGATGAAATGAAAGGATGGAATTGTTGGTATGGCAGATAATGAGAGGCGGATTACGCAATAAGAGTCTGGAGGATGTAAGTCGGAGCCCGTTCACGGCGAATATCAGGCAGGCTAGAAACCCACTGAAATTCAAACTACCTACACTACAAGTGCATGACGGAAAGTCGGATCCTACAGTGCACTTGATGAGTTATATCTAGCATATGGAAGTGTTGGGAGCATCGGAGGAGGTCATGGCAAGGTGTTTTTCATTTTATTTGACATAGTTTGTTGTGCTCTTATTTAGACAGCTGGAGAATGGTTCGGTCAGGACATGGAGCGAGTTGGTAGATTGGTTCATGAGGCAGTTTCGGGCCCATATCACAAGACCTGAGAATGTTATGACATTGATAGCAGTGAAACAGAGAACAAGAGAGTCTCTAAGAAATTTTCTGATATGGTTTAATGCGGCAGTTGCTTCGGTGGATCGGCCAAATCCATCGATGGTTTTGATGGCGGCAGTATCTAGAATCGCCGATGATAGGATTTCAAGGTTGCATTGGAACATGATCCACCAATGGATCTCGGGGAATTTTACAACGACGCTAAGAGTTTCTTGTGGCTGGAGGACGCACGAACCGATAAACTGGAAGTGAATGTTGTAACGATCCTGGATTTTGAACAATTTAAATTGAAAATATTTAATTAATTTTAAATATTTGAATGATGGGTTGACTTGAATTTCAAATTATCAGAATAAATTGGCGATTAAATTATAGAATTTAATCTATTGAAAATTGAATAAAAATTTGAATCTCCAATTTTAAGCTAAAGAAAAAAATATTTCGAAAGCTTCTAAAATTCGTATTGATATTACTGAAGGTAATAGAAGCTTCAGAATCAAATTTGAAATTGATTTGATCGGTTTTGAAATTATATCGTTTGAATCGGTATTTAAAAATAGTGTTCCGAGGCACAGTCTCGGAATTCGATGAAACCAGTTCCATTGGGTCCGTAATATTGAATTATTACCGGATTTCAAATTTCGTAACATTCGGAGTTATCGTGTGATCGTACGAGAGTAAAACGTCTAGAAAATAAATATCGTTTTAATGTAAATATCTTGTATCATTTCACCGGTCAAATTCCTTTCAACTCAGCCACCCTATTTCTGAGCAAGCAGACCTGCCCTCTGCTTAATCACGTTCCTTTGTCTCCCATTTCTTTAAACGCAAGGAACAAAACGAAATCATCTCGTATTCAATTAATGGCCGCCCATTTCTTTCGTTCAAAACATATACAGTTCGAAAGAAAATTAAACTCGTTCCATTTTTTTTCAACTTCGAAACAACTCATCCCCATTCTTTCATTCAAACGAAAAGGGGAGAACCGCGAAATTAAATCGAGCTCGAAATCACGATCGGTGGAACTCGAGCCTGGGTTTTCTCGTTCGAACGGCGGTCGACTGGATTTCGAAAATTTGGGCTCGCGATTTAAGGGAAAGATGGCAATCGCGAGGCGGCAGCTGCTCGCGGCGATCTCGACTTCGAGCTTTGGGATGTTCGGTCAAGGCAACGTCGCAAGTAGAGGAGGAGCGGTGTTCAGGCGCGAGGCATACGTGAGGCGACGAAGTCGTGTTGGTGGCGCGAATTAGGGTTCGAGGCTTCGACTAGGAGCTGCATTCAATTTAGGTTAAAATTGCAAAGGAATCGAGCCGAAAACGATAATGGATTGCAAAATAAAAGCTAAGGTGAGATTTTCTCACTCAAATCGAATGTGGAATTTTTGCAGTTATTGATTGATTGATTGACTGTTTGGATTTGTGATATTAGATATAGTAGGATATATCTATATATATATGTAGCAATATATACATATTGGCATATGTATATATTGGATTGATTGATTTCCCACCTCGAATAGCGGATGAGACCCTATTGCGCCGTTAGTAAGCGGATGATTTTTATAAAACCCATATACCGCGATATTCCACCTCGAAGTGGAATTGGTATTGTGCTAACATCTGTGGATGCAGGGAAACAAGTTGGAGGGATCCAACTGGATTCCTCACCAGTATTTATTTATTGACAGATATTGATGTAAATTCTGTTATCATATTGATATATGATGTTTGTTGTCGTGATTGATTATTTGGTGCTGTGGCATCATCGGATTCAAGTTTTGAAGTTTAAAAATAACGACTTTACTTTAAAAGGATTTTTAAAGTAATTTTGAAAATATACGTTTATTTAATTTTTGAAGTGATTCGTCTTAAAATAAATAAACGTTCAAATTTTAAAGTTATATAAATTTAGATTTTTGTGAAATATAACCGAAAGGTAATTTCTCTTGAAATAATAGTTAAGAAATTTATAAAACGGTTTAAATTGAGATTTCTAAATTATTAAAAACGATATATGTAAAAGATGTACAAGATTGATATTTATAACTTTAAAATGTTGGTATTATAAAACGAGTTTTTATAAGCGTTAAAATGAATTTTTAAGAATTTATAAATAAATGGAATTTATAAATTATGAACTTATAAATGGAAATGACTTTGTAAAATAAAGGAATTATAAGTATTTAACTTATAATATGGATTGTTGGTATAAGATTTGAGTAATGAATCGAATTGTTAATAAAGGGGATTTATTAAATTGAAGTTGTTACAAAATAGAAATGGAATTTATGAACGTTGTTTCATAAATTCGAAAATCAATCAAATTTGATGAATTGAATATAGAAGGTTATTAAGGGAATTTTATCCACGATTTTGGATAGTGGATAAATTCTTGAAATAAATGTGTAGAAAAGATTGAAATGTGGTTAGTGAAGTATATTCACGATTTTGGACAGTGAATATATTTTTAAGTAAAATGGATATGGTTTTGGGAAAGTGATATTTGAAATGAAGTTAATTGTTTTAAAGATGTTTTCAAATATAATGAATATCGAAATCATAGATTTCAACATTCATTGTTGAAATAGACGTTTTCGAGGAATAAGGAAATGATGGACTATAACACTGTTGTTATAGTAAATGATTTTCGAAAGGAAATGTTTTGATGTAGTATTGGGATTTATATATCTATCAAAATCCGAATCCTTATACTAGTGATTTTGAGTCGTCGTAACGATGTTTTACATAACATTCGTTTTGACTCAAATAAATGTTGTTATAGTAAATGGTTTCCTTAAAGAACGAAATATATACTTAATATCGATTTAAGTATATCGAATATTTTCCAAGTGTTGAAAATAAAAGATTTGTGAAATACTTATTATTAAATAAGTAAGGAAATACTTTTCCAATATGAAATGAACGTTTTGAGGTTTATCTCTGTAAAGATAAATTGAAAATGAATATTGAAATCGATTTGAAAATCGTATATCTGTAGATATTTTGAAATATAAATTCACTATGGAATTTATAAAGGAAATGGAAACTGTTTAGAAAAATAAATATTGATTTATTTTTGAAGTGTGGAAATTTTATATCTAGTAAAGATATTTTGGAAAATAAATTATTTGGAAAAATTATTTGGAATCTGATGATGTTGCGCATCTTTATTGATAGTTAAATAACCGACTATCAATAATTACTTTGAATGGGTATTTGTTGTGAATTGGATGAATTTGAATGCCACACTTATTTTTGAATAAGCGCTCACTATTCGGGTTAGCCGGGAAAGGACCATGGGGTCGTATAACCCATTCCGAATACGTGATACGTCGTTATGAATCGCATTTGCTGACCGGTGTTGAAGACCGGATATTTTTGAAAACGGAAGGATTACCGTCGAGTTACTCTACTTCGGTTGATCTCCGGTTTAGAGGTTTTATCACCTTTAGTGACGGGAAGTCCGGACGTGATTGGAAATTATCCGGATTTGCAAGGGCTTCGTGAGAAGTGCCTTCGGTTCTGTTCGATCCCGGAACAGACTTGTATGGATTGTGTGTCTGACATTACACTTTGAGATATAAAGCTGATTTCTTTCAAATACATATCTATTGGTGGCGGAGAATTTATTCTCTTAGCTTAACACCCTTCTCTGAGACGTACGAGCTCAGAGGTTATGTAGTTGAAGTTATCAGCGATATATTCCCAATTTGGTAATGTGGCATGCTGAGTGTTGCTGTGTGATGATCAGTGTTTGATCATTTGTGATATGATCATTTGTTTGATCATTTATCTTTGTGATCATAGGTTGATCATCAGTTGACCCAAAGCGTGGCTTTTTGAAAAAGCGTAGCTTTGTGGACGAGACTTCGTCAGGGCCTCAATAACCCGGAAATGGTCGAAACAGGAATGTTGCGGCAAGGTTATGAGGGTCGCGCCCTTTAGGGTATGTCATTTCCTTCTGGAAAGGGGTGGTATCATGGTATGGAGCCCAGATACTTACTCATGTGGATACACTTTCTTTATGATGTGTGATGTTGGTTACCGAGCGCTCGGATAAAGGTCCCAAAGGACCGGGTGATGACATATTCGTGAGTTACCTGTTACAGGGGTAACCCGGCCTTGTTTGGCAGAGAGCAGTTTGTCTCTCGGGACGTCCAGCCAGAGGCGATCCTATTCGGCAGGAGGAAAGGAAGTTCCTTAGCCTGACCATTTGTTGGAAATCCATCTTCCAAATACGAACTTTGTACGGTATTAGTTGTAGAACCTGCCATTTACGTACGGTGGTCACCACTGTTTAGATGGTAGCTATAGTAGGCATACGATACTGGTCGTATGTTGGCTAAGATTAATATTATACTTTCGAAATGTTTTCTACACTAGACATTAATAATAATAATCCAATGATTGGCGTAGTAAGCATCTTTGACTATCATAAGAAGAAATCTCCTCCAATTCTGCGTTTGCATTGTGTGTGTGGCGGGAGGTCTTATGGTAGTTTCATTTTCCAAAAAGCATTGCGTATCTGTTTTATTTTCTTTGTGAAAAAAAATACTGTTTTACGATCTCACACCAGTCACCATGACTGACTCGGAGTTTATTGTTCCCTTCTAAACTCTGGGTGCCCACCAATTTCCACACGGGCAGTCTAGAGTTAGGTTATCAGGATATTCTGGATATTCTGGAGCTTTGGAGATAAGCTGGATGACGAGACGTAGTATTTGTATCTGATAGTATTTATTCCGTTGTGCATTCTGTATGAGGACAAGTTTTTATAACTGTCCATTATTGTATATTGACTCTGATTGATGTATGTATAAACTGATATAGTTCTTTGTTTTAAAAGACTAGTGATTATCTATTATATTTTGTTCCGCTGCGATATGTGAGATTCTGATATTGTTTCTGTTCTGATGTTGTTCTGTTGTTCTTCTTTTCTTTTTCTTCTATCTTTTCTTCTACCTCTTCTTTTAAACCCTAAGAATTCGGCTTTCCGGCATTCGTTTGCTCGACAGTTGATACAGTGGACGTATCGATGTCGATTTTCGGAAGTTGAAGAATCGGGTCCTTACAGCGTGGTATCAGAGCATATGGTTAAGCGACAACCCTACTCTATTGGGTGTTACTCATTAGAGATAGAGTCAGCAGTACTCTAGAATGAGTGTGAGTGTAATAATAGATATGAGCGCGTATTTGTTATTGAATATGAAATTATTTTGTATTGCGTTGACTTATCGGTTGATTGTTTATAAATTCTGGTCGGTGCAGTCTAGCTAACTGTAATCGATAGGGGTTTCTAAACTCTTAAACAAGATAAACTGACACAGTATTGTTTTAAAATAGGGTAAATGAAATAATTTTGCCCAAAACTATTTTTGTATAGAAAGGAAATGATTTTTCTATGAATTATCATAGTATATGGATGTTTGGTTGTTATAAAACAATAACATTGAATTATTATCATTGTTATATGAAATGGAATGAGAAATTAAAATAATAACCAAGGATTTGGAGATAAATTCAATTAACAAATGAAATTTATAAATGCGAATTGAAGCATAAAGAAATAAATTCACATACGAACGAAATTTAAGAATATAAATTATAAATGTGATTTGTAATTTGAAACGGAATTCCAGAGAAGTTTTTGGGAATGTTTTGAAAAGAATTTGAAAATTTTAGAGATTTGGAAAGTTTAAATCTTTTTAGAGTTGGAAATGAATTTCAAAGGTTTTGAAAAGTATTCTGAAGGAATGAAAAGCTCTAAACTCTTTTCGGTCGCTGGAAAATAACTTCGGTAATGACTGCAGCATCACCGATGTTCATTTTCGGGTTTCCAAAAGAGAAATTGCTGCCAAATTGCTTTAAATGGAAGTTGTTTGAAAATTTTGGATTTGGTTTTAGAAATTCAAAGGATAAATTGAATTGATTTCAAAATGGTTTTTGAAAGGGTGAAAAGACTCTGGAATACTATATAAAAATATTTATGGAATATTATTAAGTTGATAACTTATACAAATTGAATTTTGATAAATAAATTTAACTTAAAGAATGGAGTTAAATTAAAGAAAGTATAAGTGAATAAATTTGAATAAATGAAAGTGAAATTGAAAGTTGAGATTCATTTCGAATTTGTAAGCAATAGAATGGAATTGAATAATTATAAATGAAAGATGAATTAAAATTCATATGGAATTTGAAATCCAGTTTAATATGAGTGGTTATAAACCATAATAGTGAATTGAAAATAAATATAATGTGTATATGGAATATTTACATTGAACCTAAGAAATGAAGAGTGAAATTCTTAAGTAAATGTGATATTGAAATTATTCTAAGTGATGATTGAATAAAGATAAAATTGGAAATTGAAACTGAATGTTGAAAACAAATGTGAATTGTGCGAAATAAAATGAAGTTTCAAGATTAGTTTGAAGTGAACTAAAGATAATCGATAAAGTTCAATATTCAGAAGATAAATTGAATCCAAATTGGAATTGTGAATTGAATTCAAATGAATTTGAAATGTGAAATTGAATGAAAATAGATATATAACTTCAATAGTGAATTAGAGATGATATAAGAAGTATATATTGAAAATTTTGTAATGAAATTTGAAAAATAGTTTGAATGTTGTAACTAGATATTATGGCTAGTAGAATATACAGGTGTATAAAGGAATTGAGATTTTGATTTTGAAGATAAATTTGAATTGCTCGACAAAAGGTAAGTATTTCAATTTCGATATGAGATTTGATGATTTTCTTGTCTAGCCGCTTGGCTTTTTCTTTTCTTTTTGAAATCTGAGAATCCGTAGGGACGTTTTGTAGTCGTGCCGTATTAGCCGCGCAAAGGAGACGCTGGCAAAAATTTTCGAAAATCTCGAGTGTTAGAAAATTTTTGAGAAAATTTTGAAAGTTTAAAATTTGAATTTGAATTTAAATTTGAACTTTGAAGTAAACAGTGCTGTTTGAAACTTATAATTAAAGTTGGAAATTTAGTTGAATTGATAACGAATCTTTAATAGAAAGGTTTGTTTTGATAAATTGATAAAATTATTGGATTGTAAAGGACCATTTTTCCTAACTTGTAATTTCGGGACGAAATTCTTTTAAGGGGGGAAGTTTGTAACGACCCAGGATTTTGAACAATTTAAATTGAAAATATTTAATTAATTTTAAATATTTGATTGATGGGTTGACTTGAATTTCAAATTATCAGAATAAATTGGTGATTAAATTATAGAATTTAATCTATTGAAAATTGAATAAAAATTTGAATCTCCAATTTTAAGCTAAAGAAAAAAATATTTCGAAAGCTTTTAAAATTCGTATTGATATTACTGAAGGTAATAGAAGCTTCAGAATCAAATTTGAAATTGATTTGATCAGATTTGAAATTATATCGTTTGAATCGGTATTTAAAAATAGTGTTCCGAGGCACAGTCTCGGAATTCGATAAAACCAGTTCCATTGGGTCCGTAATATTGAATTATTACCGGATTTCAAATTTCGTAACATTCGGAGTTATCGTGTGATCGTACGAGAGTAAAACGTCTAGAAAATAAATATCGTTTTAATGTAAATATCTTGTATCATTTCACCGGTCAAATTCCTTTCAACTCAGCCACCCTATTTCTGAGCAAGCAGACCTGCCCTCTGCTTAATCACGTTCCTTTGTCTCCCATTTCTTTAAACGCAAGGAACAAAACGAAATCATCTCGTATTCAATTAATGGCCGCCCATTTCTTTCGTTCAAAACATATACAGTTTGAAAGAAAATTAAACTCGTTCCATTTTTTTTCAACTTCGAAACAACTCATCCCCATTCTTTCATTCAAACGAAAAGGGGCAAACCGAGAAATTAAATCGAGCTCGAAATCACGATCGGTGGAACTCGAGCCTGGGTTTTCTCGTTCGAACGGCGGTTGACTGGATGTCGAAAATTTGGGCTCGCGATTTAAGGGAAAGATGGCAATCGCGAGGCAGCAGCTGCTCGCGGCGAGCTCGACTTCGAGCTTTGGGATGTTCGGTCAAGGCAACGTCGCAAGTAGAGGAGGAGCGGTGTTCAGGCGCGAGGCATACGTGAGGCGACGAAGTCGTGTTGGTGGCGCGAATTAGGGTTCGAGGCTTCGACTAGGAGCTGCATTCAATTTGGGTTAAAATTGCAAAGGAATCGAGCCGAAAATGATAATGGATTGCAAAATAAAAGCTAAGGTGAGATTTTCTCACTCAAATCGAATGTGGAATTTTTGCAGTTATTGATTGATTGATTGGCTGTTTGGATTTGTGATATTAGATATAGTAGGATATATCTATATATATGTAGCAATATATACATATTGGCATATGTATATATTGGATTGATTGATTTCCCGCCTCGTATAGCGGATGAGACCCTATTGCGCCGTTAGTAAGCGGATGATTTTTATAAAACCCATATACCGTGATATTCCACCTCGAAGTGGAATTGGTATTGTGCTAACATCTGTGGATGCAGGGAAACAGGTTGGAGGGATCCAACTGGATTCCTCACCAGTATTTATTTATTGATAGATATTGATGTAAATTCTGTTATCATATTGATATATGATGTTTGTTGTCGTGATTGATTATTTGGTGTTGTGGCATCATCGGATTCAAGTTTTGAAGTTTAAAAATAACGACTTTACTTTAAAAGGATTTTTAAAGTAATTTGAAAATATACGTTTATTTAATTTTTGAAGTGATTCATCTTAAAATAAATAAACGTTCAAATTTTAAAGTTATATAAATTTAGATTTTTGTGAAATATAACCGAAAGGTAATTTCTCTTGAAATAATAGTTAAGAAATTTATAAAACGGTTTAAATTGAGATTTCTAAATTATTAAAAACGATATATGTAAAAGATGTAGAAGATTGATATTTATAACTTTAAAATGTTGGTATTATAAAACGAGTTTTTATAAGCGTTAAAATGAATTTTTAAGAATTTATAAATAAGTGGAATTTATAAATTATGAACTTATAAATGGAAATGACTTTGTAAAATAAAGGAATTATAAGTATTTAACTTATAATATGGATTGTTGGTATAAGATTTGAGTTATGAATCGAATTGTTAATAAAGGGGATTTATTAAATTGAAGTTGTTACAAAATAGAAATGGAATTTATGAACGTTGTTTCATAAATTCGAAAATCAATCAAATTTGATGAATTGAATATAGAAGGTTATTAAGGGAATTTTATCTACGATTTTGGATAGTGGATAAATTCTTGAAATAAATGTGTAGAAAAGATTGAAATGTGGTTAGTGAAGTATATTCACGATTTTGGACAGTGAATATATTTTTAAGTAAAATGGATATGGTTTTGGGAAAGTGATATTTGAAATGAAGTTAATTGTTTTAAAGATGTTTTCAAATATAATGAATATCGAAATCATAGATTTCAACATTCATTGTTGAAATAGTCGTTTTCGAGGAATAAGGAAATGATGGACTATAACACTGTTGTTATAGTAAATGATTTCCGAAAGGAAATGTTTTGATGTAGTATTGGGATTTATATATCTATCAAAATCCGAATCCTTATACTAGTGATTTTGA
Organism: Allium fistulosum; assembly: GCA_030737815.1. Lineage (NCBI taxonomy): Eukaryota > Viridiplantae > Streptophyta > Magnoliopsida > Asparagales > Amaryllidaceae > Allium > Allium fistulosum. The sequence goes on from CM060904.1 coordinate 177,466,619, forward strand.
GTCGTCGTAACGATGTTTTACGTAACATTCGTTTTGACTCAAATAAATGTTGTTATAGTAAATGGTTTCCTTAAAGAACGAAATATATACTTAATATTGATTTAAGTATATCGAATATTTTCCAAGTGTTGAAAATAAAAGATTTGTGAAATACTTATTATTAAATAAGTAAGGAAATACTTTTCCAATATGAAATGAACGTTTTGAGGTTTATCTCTGTAAAGATAAATTGAAAATGAATATTGAAATCGATTTGAAAATCGTATATCTGTAGATATTTTGAAATATAAATTCACTATGGAATTTATAAAGGAAATGGAAACTGTTTAGAAAAATTAATATTGATTTATTTTTGAAGTGTGGAAATTTTATATCTAGTAAAGATATTTTGGAAAATAAATAATTTGGAAAAATTATTTGGAATCTGATGATGTTGCGCATCTTTATTGATAGTTAAATAACCGACTATCAATAATTACTTTGAATGGGTATTTGTTGTGAATTGGATGAATTTGAATGCCACACTTATTTTTGAATAAGCGCTCACTATTCGGGTTAGCCGGGAAAGGACCATGGGGTCGTATAACCCATTCCGAATACGTGATACGTCGTTATAAATCGCATTTGCTGACCGGTGTTGAAGACCGGATATTTTTGAAAACGGAAGGATTACCGTCGAGTTACTCTACATCGGTTGATCTCCGATTTAGAGGTTTTATCACCTTTAGTGACGGGAAGTCCGGACGTGATTGGAAATTATCCGGATTTGCAAGGGCTTCGTGAGAAGTGCCTTCGGTTCTGTTTGATCCCGAAACAGACTTGTATGGATTGTGTGTCTGACATTACACTTTGAGATATAAAGCTGATTTCTTTCAAATACATATCTATTGGTGGCGGAGAATTTATTCTCTTAGCTTAACACCCTTCTCTGAGACGTACGAGCTCAGAGGTTATGTAGTTGAAGTTATCAGCGATATATTCCCAATTTGGTAATGTGGCATGCTGAGTGTTGCTGTGTGATGATCAGTGTTTGATCATTTGTGATATGATCATTTGTTTGATCATTTATCTTTGTGATCATAGGTTGATCATCTGTTGACCCAAAGCGTGGCTTTTTGAAAAAGCGTAGCTTTGTGGACGAGACTTCGTCAGGGCCTCAACAACCCGGAAATGGTCGAAACAGGAATGTTGCGGCAAGGTTATGAGGGTCGCGCCCTTTAGGGTATGTCATTTCCTTCTGGAAAGGGGTGGTATCATGGTATGGAGCCCAGATACTTACTCATGTAGATACACTTTCTTTATGATGTGTGATGTTGGTTACTGAGCGCTCGGATAAAGGTCCCAAAGGACCGGGTGATGACATATTCGTGAGTTACCTGTTACAGGGGTAACCCGGCCTTGTTTGGCAGAGAGCAGTTTGTCTCTCGGGACGTCCAGCCAGAGGCGATCCTATTCGGCAGGAGGAAAGGAAGTTCCTTAGCCTGACCATTTGTTGGAAATCCATCTTCCAAATACGAACTTTGTACGGTATTAGTTGTAGAACCTGCCATTTACGTACGGTGGTCACCACTGTTTAGATGGTAGCTATAGTAGGCATACGATACTGGTCGTATGTTGGCTAAGATTAATATTATACTTTCGAAATGTTTTCTACACTAGACATTAATAATAATAATCCAATGATTGGCGTAGTAAGCATCTTTGACTATCATAAGAAGAAATCTCCACCAATTCTGCGTTTGCATTGTGTGTGTGGCGGGAGGTCTTATGGTAGTTTCATTTTCCAAAAAGCATTGCGTATCTGTTTTATTTTCTTTGTGAAAAAAAAAATACTGTTTTACGATCTCACACCAGTCACCATGACTGACTCGGAGTTTATTGTTCCCTTCTAAACTCTGGGTGCCCACCAATTTCCACACGGGCAGTCTAGAGTTAGGTTATCAGGATATTCTGGATATTCTGGAGCTTTGGAGATAAGCTGGATGACGAGACGTAGTATTTGTATCTGATAGTATTTATTCCGCTGTGCATTCTGTATGAGGACAAGTTTTTATAACTGTCCATTATTGTATATTGACTCTGATTGATGTATGTATAAACTGATATAGCTCTTTGTTTTAAAAGACTAGTGATTATCTATTATATTTTGTTCCGCTGCGATATGTGAGATTCTGATATTGTTTCTGTTCTGATGTTGTTCTGTTGTTCTTCTTTTCTTTTTCTTCTATCTTTTCTTCTACCTCTTCTTTTAAACCCTAAGAATTCGGTTTTCCGACATTCATTTGCTCGACAGTTGATACAGTGGACGTATCGATGTTGATTTTCAGAAGTCGAAGAATCGGGTCCTTACAAATGTTGTGAGAGGTGAAGGACCGTCTGGAGAAGTTTCCAGTAAGGGATAAGGGTAAACGAAAAACGGATATGACAGGTCAAAAAGGCAAAGGAAAGAGCGGGAGCTGAAGTTCTCCTCTTATTCAAAATTGACGGAAGGTTTAGAGCGGATTTATCTGGATACAAGGGGGCAACTCCCCTATCAGAAACCGGTTAGGAGAGATCTTACGGAGCGGGAATGTAGGTCTAGAAAGTACTGCCTATTCCACAAATTGGATGGGCATACTACGGATGAGTGCAGGCATCTTTGAGATATGATTGAGGAGCATTTAAGGGATGGCAGGATACTACAATATGCGAGGACTAGAGCTGCGGCGATGGAACGGAAGCGGCCACCATCCGCATCAAATGGAAATGGATTTGGATCGAGGCATCAGATCGTCATCTCTTATTCGGGATGGCATGGAATAAACAATGAAACTCCATAATAAAATGGCTAAGTCACTTACACATGTATGGGATCGAGGCCGATCCCTATGCATGCTCTGAGATGATGACGAACCATCATGGCCAGAGAGGCACCTTTTGGTTTTCTTGCTTTATGGACTTTTGGTTTTACGAACTCATATTTTTAATTTATTTTTGATCCAACGTTAATGCGATGAATAAAACAGGTTGTGGTAATTGTCCCTACCGGAGAGACAGGGCAATAACCGCAAGGTGCAAGTCCCTTCGCCGAGGAGCGTACATGGATTAAGCCCTCGAACGGAGAGTCGAGGCCGGAGAAAGGAAGTCAGTACGGAATTGACCGCTTCATGTCCCTGGCCGAAGAGTCTGGGATCGGAGTGCCGAAAGTGAGTCGCTTTGCTAGAGAACGACAGGATCGACTCACTTATCACTGTTCTCCCTTTCGCCGGAGAGCGACTGGATGGGGTCCAGCAAGAGCCCGAAGAGCTATGATTTGCCTAGAAAGGCTAGGACATCGCTTAATGTTCAGGGACACTGAACCGGAGTGCAGGAAGTAATGTAGCTTCGCCAGAGAGCGACATGATCGGCTTACTTGTCGTTGTTCCCCCTTTACCGGAGAGTGACATGATGGGGTCTGGCAAGAGCCCGGAGAGGCTATGATCGGTCCAGGAGGATAATGACATCACTATATGCCCTAAAAGGGCTGAAGTGCAGGGGGTGAATTGCTTTGCCGGAGAGCGACAGGATCGGCTTACTCGTCGTTAAGTTTGGATTGAGCTTAGCAAGGGTCCGGAGAGACCATCGATCGGTCTGGAGAGACCATGAACTCGGATAATGATCCAAAGAGATCGCGGACTGGCTTATTGACTTCCAGGATTTCAAATGGTTATGGATTTGGATAATGACCCGAAGAGGTCGCGAACTTGGATATTGACCTGGAGAGGTCACGGGCTTGGATATCGGCCCAGAAAGGCCACATGTTTGGCTAAAGATCCGGAGAGATCGAGGACTTGGGATGATGATCCGGAGAGATCAAGGCTTTGGACTTGGCGAATGATCCGGCGAGGTCGTTGATTTGGTTAACGACTTTGGATGGATGTGGATTCGGCTAAGGATTTGGAATGGATTCGAAATTGGCTATCGACTCGGAACAGTCGCGGACTTCATTAACGGATTCCCAAGCGAACACGGAACAGCTCACGGTGATTTGGCTTGGCAATGGATCAGATTCTCGATTGGATACTTCGGCTATCGATGAATTCTGGACTTCAGACTTGTGGCGATTCAAAACACGTCTTCCTATCGCTAGGCATGTTTTGGGAGGCAAATGTTATACTGCCTTTTGGCCCGACAGTATACCAACTAATTTAGCCAAATAGATTTTGTGATCATCAAGGCTGGAAGCCCGAAGAGATATTTATCCGGCTCGGAGATTGGTTATAAACAAGTCTATGGACGATGGTCGAGTGGATTTGGACGGATGACACCCTAGAATTGGCACTTCCCCTAGACAAGGGATCGGATATGATTAATATGGCTATGGATCGCTCGGATTTGGCAGCGCAACCCAATGTTAATCGCTCAATAAATCAAGAACGATGCATCAACTTGGGAAACGACTTTGGAAACATGAAGTGGAGGAGTAGGGGGACCCACATAAGGAATCGCAAGGCCCCACCATGCGTGGAAGAGGGGTCGGCCCCGACCCCTCTTAGGGGTAAGCGATCGGCCTGAATTTTTGTGGGTCGGGTCGTCTTGGCTTGAAGATTCCAGATCTGAATTTTGAGCGAGATATATGCCCGTCTTCTCCTATAAATACACCAGGCTTTGCATTCATTGAGGGATCCCTCCCTCTATGCAAGGGATCAGATCGCATCAGCTTAGTGGTACAACTAAACAAAAATCGATCGATATCTCAAAATCCAAAAGTCAACTATACATGAAACTTTGAGAACATGGAGCTAACAACCAAGGGACCCAAAAGAGGGTTCGCAGCATGCCATGTGGCCTCCAAGAGGGGTCGGGACTGACCCCTATTCCTTGGGAATTGGGCCTTGGAATTTTATGGGTTGCCTCGTCTACATCTCGAGATTCTACTACCGAAATTCCAGGGAGATATTTGGTCATCTACACTTATATATACAGGGTTCATTGTTCATTTTGCAGGATCTGCTTTCTGGCTCTCTTCATCTTCTACTTAGGCTATACTCTGCCATTTTCACTCTTGATTTCCACATATTGTAACTGTAAATAGCAGTATAAATCAATAAAAGGAATTTTTTTAGAGTGGAGGTAAGCCGGAGTCAGCCGAACCACTATAAATCCTCATGTTCATTTACTTTCTTACTGTTTTAATTTTATTTCTTCATATTTATTTCTCTACTGTATTCGGTTTGTGATTGGATATTGGATCTTTGGTGCTTTCACTTATTGTTTGAGTGTTGGTGGCCATTTTTGCCGCCAACAAATATGGTTGCGTTTGAGAAAACGGTGCAATAAATTTTTTTGCAGTGATGTTTACTTAAACACAACCAAAAGTCAGGCATTTTTCATTGCTTGTTGTTCCACGGCGTTTATTAAAACGCTACCAAAACTTTTGGTAGTGTTTTTTCAACGCTACCAAAAATAATTTTTCTTGTAGTGGTCGTCGTTATCAAATTCGTGGATAGGGTAGAAGGCCTGACAGTAGCTTGAGATTTCTTGGAAAGGAGCAGAAGAGGAATAGCATGTTTGTCGGGATGTAGAAGGCTTTACTAGAAAAACTCTCATTGGAGAGCAAGAAATAGGTAGTGTGAATTTATATTCAACTCCCTTCAGGAGCGCTAGAGTGTCAACATGTGCGCCATTGTCATCTCGAGTAGGAAGGTCTATGAAGGATACAAAAAAGAAGTTAAGCATTTGGATAAGAAAATCCAAATGAAGGAAAGATGTTAGAAGAGAAAATTTACGTCTAGACGGCCAAAGGTGGTTGAAGCCATAAGGATAGCGAACAAAGAAGTATTCTCTCTTAAAGTAGCCACATTTGTTTTGAAGTGCCTCAAGAACTTTTCAACGATAATAAGCTTCGATGATCAATAAGAAAGGCGAGTCCGCTCTCTTCTTGAAGCTTAAGAGATAGGTAAGCTCCTCGAAATTTAGGGGATGATGCAATCTCATCATGAAAAGGATATACAAAGAATTCAGTAGGGCATATCCATTGGGGTGCACCTGTGTCGCAACCAGCTCAATCTCTTGCAAGAAAATTTTGAGAAATTTGCTGAAGGCGAAATGGCCCCATCTGAACACATGTATTTATTGCACGCGATGTAGCCCTGAGGCGGGTTCGGGGCTCGTTGGTCGATTATTGGCAATAAAATTCACTTTCTAGAATCTCACGACGAAGACAAATGGAATGAAGTGACTATATGGCAGAAATGACGAAGTTTGATCTGGAGAGTTGTCCAAGACTTTTGGAGCACGTCGCCCATCCAGTAGAGGAGGCTGATCGTGAAGCTGTTCTACTGGAACGACTTGCATTTGGAGTTTAGCTATTATAGAATGTCTTGCTCCAAATGGAGTAGACGTAGAGTCTTGAGCGGTGGAAGAACCGGCCTCATGGGAAGTGAAGGATCAGTACTAACTTTAAGACGAGGAGATCGCTGATCATTCTGAATTGAAAAGCTATATAGAAAACTCGGTCAGGTAAGTTTTAATTTAAATTTTTCTTTAATTAAAATCTGCGTAGTCGATGTTTAGGATCCAACGGATGTCGACGTGGCTTGACCAATAGGATTTTGGACATCGACTTAGGCACTGTAAAGTGTTGATCTATGCAGTGTGCATCCTATGTTCAGAGCATGGTGTATGGAACACTCTGTGAGATAGTCTGCTCAAGTTGGCAAACGGGCTCCATCGCACGATGGAACTGTGTGTCAAATCTTACCTGTTATTACAGTGTGAACAATAACGAAACCGTTATCCAAAGTGACACGGAGCTTTCTTTGCAGAAACGCAGGATCGTGATTTGCAACTTGAAGGGTTGACTTGTATATTCCATTTGGATGATAGAGCGTATCTGATGTGACCGTTCCTCAAAACCGTCTCATCAGAGTCCAGCCATCGATCCATGTTCAACCAAAAATTGATGGAATTGACCGCACAGTAGCTAGTGGTGAAAGAATACCACTTATAAAAAATTGGGTCTCGGCCACAAGTGAACTTGGAGCAAAGACCATGGAGACTCGAAGCTGACTCCAAGCATTAGAAATTCGAGAAACTTTTTTGGGAGAATTCCCAAGGTTACTTGGCATCAAACCCCATGAAATCAGCCTATCTCTTATGCCCTTGCCCTAAGTTTACCCTATTATGTGAGTTTTTGACTTGTGGCCAATGGTGGATCAGCGGCGACCATTGCCTTAGACACAACATGGCAGCGACGGCAGCAATGGCAGCATCGACGCACCTATAACACCAAACTCCTAGACCAAGAAACCACCTTCAGGTCCAATCTAGATCTGGAAAAAGGCAAGTCGGCGATAGTGAATTCGGTGCCTAGTTGATATTTGGTGTCCTGAAATTGGTAGCGGAACATTGCAGGCGAAGTTAACGGCGGTGGCAAGCTTTGGAAGCGTCGACGATGAAGGTCACGATATCGCGATGGCTGGAACAAGAGATTGCAAAGGAAAGGTATGCTTGGAAATGATTTGAGTGGCCAATTTTTTTTCCAAATACTAAATACTTATGCTGGCATTCGAAAATCATGTTGGTATCGACATGATTTGATCGGTATCGAAATATTTCGAACTTTGTATAAGAAAGGAGCAGAGAAAGAAAGAAAAGAAATAAGGGAAGCATACCTGGTCGAGACATAACATAGTTTCTAGAGTGATAAGAGATTCAACTTGGTTGTTGAAAAGAAAGATGATACGTCAACTATTTGAAGTGATGAGCGGATATCTTCGGAACAGATGCGACATTTTAAAGATGAAGATTGACTACCTGAAGACCCTTGGACATTTAAGATTATACCGCTTGTCTTAATCCAAAGCATGCTTTGTGAGGCAAGTGTTATCCAGTGTTGAACCGAGCATCTTCTAAGTGAATTTGGAAGTCGAGACGAATGCGGAATGGATCAAGGACTTGGGAGCAACTCGGAAAATTTGAAGTCGATTGGAACTAGTCAACATGGTCGGTACCGACCAATTATGGTCGATACCGACTTCATTTTGCAAAAGGGGTCCATCTTAGAGTTGCAGAAGGTTGGAGCATATGGAGGTATTGGTGAACTAGCACCACTAAGATGACCATTATGTTCAGTGCCGACCCCAATTATGGTTGGTGCCGACGTGTTTTTTTGCTCCATGAGGACTTGTTCTTCCTCCCTGTCTTCTCGGATCTGAAGTTTTACTGTTCTTTCGCGATTTAGCGACTACGACGGACGATTCCAGATATAAATAGAAGGACTGGAGCAACATAGAGAGGTCTTTTGACTTTTGAATCTTTTGAGTCTATACTCTTACTCTCTCTACTCCATTACTGTCCCTAAGTGTTGTAATACCGATCAAACTTTGCTTTCGAGGTCTGAAATCAGTGTAATAGTGCTTGTACTAGTAACACATCCGAAGTTAATAAGATTAAGTGGACGTAGACACGAAATTGGTTGAACCACTATAAAAATCGTGTGTTCTTTGTTGTTTCTATTTGATTTTAGTAGATCTATGCTCGTTTTTGTCGGATTAGAGTGTTGTACTACTTTTTTTTCCAACAAAGCAATTTTGAAATTGATAATAATAAGGAAGATGATGATTCTCGTGCAGAAATAGCTTGAAGAATTCAGCATTAACTCTACCATGTTATACGCATATGAAACCCAACTTAATAATGTCAAATGTTAAAACTACTTAAATTGTAAGAAATGTACCAAGTTCCTATTTCTACCCAATGCCACGTGGATCAACTTGCTTGATTTCGTATATTTGATATTCTTAGAAGGTGATTTGCCGATTAATCTTCCCAAGCCATCCGCTTAAGGCTAAGAGTGTGTGCCTTCTTGTCGGATGCTTTTGGATGTAACTTTTGATTCTCGACCAGAAACCTTTGAATTTTGATCATTACTGCAATTCGAGTCATTGAAATAGTGAGCCAAGCAGGTAAAAGTCTTCATCGACAAGCCATGCTGTAGTGTGTAACGCTCGATGGATGACGGACTCTCCTTCAGCATACTATCATCGAATTCGAAATCGTTGAAATTTGAAACTTGCGTTTGAGGTAGAGGCGGTGAAAACATTATTGTAGGTGTAGTTGTTTTGGAAAGATAATAATTTGTGAATAATATATTGTTCGAATCTGGGTTTTTAAGGAAAATGGGTAAAATATGACCGTTATTAGTGGTTGAATTTATTAGCTTACTTATTCAATAAACGCCCAAACTCGAGCACTCATTCAATAAAGTCCAACTTTGAATCCTTATTTTATAAGCACTCCGTAAATTTCAAAAGGATTCATATCTTGAAGTTCAGTTTTAAAGAGGAAAATATTCAGTAATGAATATTCAGGGCTAAAACCATGCCCTGTTGGAGATGGCCTAACCTGCCTACTTCCTTGAAAAAGGAGTAAAAGTGCCCCAGTGCCACCATACCATGCTATGTATGATCCATCTAATCCGACAAGTAGCAATTCACTCCATACTCGGTCTGAATATACATATAGTATGAGGAAAATAAATTCACGTAAAAGATAGTACAAATACTCATAATTTCAGTAGCTACACCACTTTGTAATATCACGTTACAGATGGCTCTAAGTCTAATGATAATACAAAAATAACCAAACAGAAATGCGAAGACTGGGTATTTATATAGTTTTGTGCTAACTGATAAGCTGGTTATAGGCTCATATAACCTCGTCTTGGTCATCATCATCAGCCTGAAATGATTCGGCAAACCCAGAATCCATAACAACTCCCTTCATCACGTGTACTACAATCTCACCCTTTCTCATATCGACCTTCTCGGACATCACATTATTGACAAACATACTTCCATTATAAGCTCTCCATAAATACAGTCTATACCCAGAAATCGAATCGAAACTAACCTCTTTCATAACCGGTACTTCTTCAGAATACACATGCCGAGGCACTGCAGAAAAACCCATCACACGTGATATAACAGCAAATGTATCATTTATCTTATCATCGACTAAGCTTTCAACAGCACTCAACTTCAAAACTTGTTCAAAAGAATCTTCACAAGGAGTGAAAACTGTGAAAGCAAGATCATCAGGCAGCATATTTACCATATACTCACCAAGTCTTCCAAGTTCTGCTTCATTATATTTCTTAATTTTCACCATTTTTCTACTTGTTGATATATCCGGAAGATTCATGTTAAGAAGGACTAATAGGCACAAAACGGTAATAAAAAGGCAGAAAAGTTCTTTCATATGCCTCATTTCAATCTCTATTATGCAAAACAATCAGTATCTCTCCACTGTGGGTTATGATTTCATCTAGAAAAGCTTCCACTTCGTTTTCAGATGAAAATGCCTGTGGTGTAGAGAAATCGCTATCTAAATTGTACCAAGTGTTTGAAATTCTACGTAATGCAACCCAGTGCCTACCACTCCAAAGGCCTGCGAGCTTTCTTACAGGGATGTTGTAGATTATTCCAAGTAAATTTGCTTTTGAGAGATTTATTGATGAAGCTTTCTTTCTTCGATCGTGCCAGCCTACTTTGTAGTTTTTGGCTTCTAATGCTGAAATGAGGACATTGACATCATAGTTTCCGGTTATGATATTGTGATGAGGTTTGAAGATAAAGGAGAGAGGGTTCCTCCACTTGTTGTCTCTGGTAGGATCGTCGAGAACAAGTTTGTCAGCAATTGTATCTAACTCGGCTCGAGTGAATGAATCTTTTTCCTGAGGAGGTATTTAGATCTTTGTAAACCGTGTTAAACAATGATTTGAGTTAGCAAAAAGATGCCTCTTAGAAGATTTAAAATTGCAAAACTTGTGAATAAAGATATATTAAGACAAAAGGGTTATGTATAACACCTACAAGTCATGTGTTATTTCCTCACATTATTTGCTTTGCTATGCTACTATAACTGATACTCCTATTTAAGTATATTTGATGTCATTTTGTATATGGTTGTATAAACCAAGGTGAATCGACTACTTTAACTAGCTTCAAAAGGATAACATATACTTTTCATCATGTCCAGATGTTAAAACCCAGAATGCACAATACTTACATAAGACTGACTCTTATGATACTGTGTAAAGAGCATGGCAGTTAGATCAATATATCAAACAAGAAGCACATTTATTGTTCATGACAGACATTGAACATATTCTATATATTGACCTAAAGAAAATACCTGAAGAAGGTTATTGAGGGCATGCTGTAGACAGAACTGTAATTTCTGCTTCTCGTGATAGACGTTTATATTATCCATGATGTCTAGCCTGCATGAAGATAAAGACTTTATAAATACAGGATAATGAATAAAGGCTGAGTTAGTTGTTTTCTGCAAGATAAAATATCTACTCGGTAAAGATATTTCTAGGAAAACTTTGTTCATGTGCTACATTGACCAATTCAAATAAGAAGGCTTAATCTTTTATCTCATAATATAAACACTTGAATTCAAACTATAGAACTGTCACAATTAGGGCTTATGCACTCCAGATAAGAGTTACTACTTGTATTTTCAAACACTCACACCGATAACACTTTAAATAACAAGTTTATTACAAAATAAAATCAACTAAGCAGATCCCAGCCTTGTGGGCCACAAATGCAAGAACTAGTTGAAGTTGTGAGGCATACTTTCCAATGTGAAGGCAACAGAACTACAATGTGATTATTGCAATGATCGTATGCTAGATTGATCCATTAATTATTCTTTAATTTTTGGAATGTACCTATGCATGTACACAGTACATACATGGTGGAAGTGAAAGTGTGGATGATAATTCAAAAGAAGAAACAAGAGTCAGAGGGGCAAGAGTCAGAGCAAACCCAAGCATGGTGGGGCAAAGTACAAGTCCAATTTCAGTCTAGAGGACCTAGAAAAGGGATTTTTATTATTGCAAAAAGCAAAAGCATTTTAAAATTGGATGTCCAAAGCCTAATGCTAAGAAATGATTACATCAGATTTTGAGGATTAATGGATTGGTGCATCTACACTTCTTCTTCTTTTGTGAATTGAGATTATAGGTTTGTCTACTCCACGTTAGTACTTAGTAACTATAACATGTAATTGAATCTCTATCGTATACTGATTTTGAATAAAAAATTGAGTCGTTGGATCTATGGACGTTGGTCAATTTGACCAAACCACGTTAAACTATGTGTTTTCTATTTTATACTTGTTGGTGTGGTGATTGAAATGGTTTTATAATCTGCTCTTAGATTGATATTGAAAATTATTCGGCAAACTTGTCCCTAAATTTGATGCATTTGTGGCCCACAAGGCCGGAATCTGCTTAGTTGATTTTATTTTGTAATAAACTTGTTATATAAAGTGTTATCGGTGTGAGTGTTTAAAAATACAAGTAGTAACTCTTATCTGGAGTGCATAAGCCCTAATTGTGACAGTTCTATAGTTTGAATTCAAGTGTTTATATTATGAGATAAAAGTGGATTTTCACAACATTATGTATCAGGGATAAGAAATTCATTTTGATATGCAGCATTCAGAAAGTTAAATTTACCTGCACTGATAGAAAAACTAAAAACATACCCCATTTGGTTTGTCGTTTTTAGTTTTGGGTTTCTGTCCAATAAAAAATGAGTATGACGCAAGTATTTTTTGGAAGATAACCAATTTGAAAAATGAAATTAACATACAAAATAGAAAGATTTTTATTTTGTTTTCCGTGTTCTGAGAAATAACAAAACCACGGAAAGTAATACATCCCCTCCGTTGTCCCTCAATCGTCGTGATGATTTAGATTTTTAAATCTTCTCCTTCGCTCTCATCATATTTTGTAATGTATGTTGAAAACACAAAACACAAACTCAAAATAAAACCAATCAGACCCTAAAAACCTGTTTGGTTCGAGAACGAGTCTTGTGTTTTCCGTTTTCAAATATGTATTTAAGAACAGCCAATTAGTAAAATGGGTAGGGGTGAAAAACAGCCAATTAGGAAAATGGTTTTAGCGTACAAAATGAAAAACAACTTTTTATTCTTCTCCGCCTTTTGTATAATATCAGAAAGTATCTTCTTTCCATCTCTCCTCCTCTTTGTTGTAAAGATTAGGATTTCCACCTCTTTCTTCCTTCCTCACGCCTATGCGAAACTCAAAACACATGTTTTGGAGCCAAACGTGTGTTTGCCTAAGTTTTTGACTGGTTATGACTTAAAAAAATTCTTCATGGTGCAAAATCATATTCATCTACAATCTATATGGAGTTGTATACATCGAGTTATTACTGATTAGCTATAAATAGTGATGATATCCACAGTATATAAATAATGATATGCCAGTTAGTCCCTTAAAAATGTTTATTTCATATAGTTGTTTAAATTCTCGTTCTTTTTTTTTGTGTACCATCAAAGCATAGTACTCCCAGCTAAAATAAGCTTTTCAAACAAAATTAACAACGAAGCCATATTAACATGCATCTAAAACCAACTGCTAACCATTGAGATTTATCCAGTAACCCTCAGCTCTCACACATAAAATTTAATTAGCTTCATCTATACCCAATTTATGTAATTCATCGCTTAACTAAAGAAAACCTTCTAACCTTGACCTAAAAATCTGGACAGAGAATCGTATAATCGCCTACAAGGAGTTGGACACACGTGTTAATAGAAAAGTTGAGTTCGCTGGCAGCAGAAGACGGGACAATCGACTGCGAGTTTGCAAGGTTGATGGCGCAGATTTAATTGGCGGCGGTCAGAAGCTGAGGAGAAAGCGACGGCTAATGAGAAGGCGGTCCTGAGGAGAAAGGGCGACGAAATAATTAATTAGAAACCCTAGGTCAATGAAGGTCGCCACTGGGAAAAGCAAACAAGCATTTAATGTATTTGTGTTTCATTGCTCGTTGGGTCGGATATTGATCCGATATATCCATCCCAAGGCCTCCTTGAGGTCGCGGCCTTGAGTTGTGTCAAACACGAGGCTCAAGCCTTAGTGTTACGCCGTCAAATTCAACGGTTTGAGTAATTATACCCTTGCTCCCGGCTCAGGTTAGCGGTGGTCGAACTCCATCCTTAGCGAGTTTATACTCCTCCTGTTGGTTTCAGGCCGGAGTTTATGGAATAGTGAGTGGTCGAACCACACTTATCTATTTGTTTATACTCATATCCCCACTCTGGCGATAAGAGTTAGTTAGTGGGCGATCGGATCACACCTTTTTTATTTCTTTTATGCTCATATCTGCACTCTGGGGATATGAGTCATTTCATAGGCGGTCAGTCACACCCATTTAGCATTTATACTCATATCCGCACTCTGGGGACATGAGTTATTTCATAGGTGGCCAGTCGGACCCATTTAGCATTTATACTCATATCTGCACTTTGGGGAAGCAAGTTATTTGGAAAAATGTCGAGTTCAGTTCTGTTTGGTCAGTCGTTCTGCCCTTAAGTATTGGGTTTGATCGAATAAGTGGCCGGTCGAATCTCAATCACTCCCGAGTTTTCTCGGTCTCATCAAACAGTGGGTTTAGTCGGTCGTATATCATAACTAACATATACTACCATGGCAGGTCATAAATATGATGGAAAATTCAAAGTTCTATTACTGAATGGAAAGAAGTGACATAATTTGTCTTATTACATATTTGAAAAACCAAATGCTAAAGCAAATCCTAAATTAAATATAACTAAATGAAAAAGAAAAATTAAGTGAAATAACATCGTAAATGCTCGCTATTCCATGCTCTTGGGAGTGTGATGTCATCAACAGTCCTAGCTTGAAAGTTCCCTCTCCAAGCCTCTACTCAATGACATACGATCCTTCCCAAGTTGGATTCATATGCAACAGGGTAGGAAAACCCCATTTTAAGACAAGATCGTCGATTTCAGAAGTTTAAGGTTGGACTTTAGTGTTGTAGTATCGGGCGACTCGGTGTCGGTGTGCAGCTGCCCTCAAATCAGCTTCCCCGCGCTTCTCATCTGTAAAGTCTAGAGATTACAAGAGGAGATCTTTATTTGTTCTACGATCATAGTAAGTCACTCAATGAGAAGGAACTTCGAGCTTAATAGGAATAACAGCCTCGGAACCGTAAGCGAGGGTGAATGGAGCACGACCAGTCGTCGACTTGTGGGTGGTCCTGTAAGCCCATAGTGCTATCGGGAGTTCATCTACCCACTTGCCTCTAGCCCTTTCCAAATGCTTCTTTAGGATTGATTTTATGATTTTGTTCACAGCTTCAAATTATCCATTCACTCAAGAGTGAGCGACTATCGCAAATCTTTTCTCAATACGATACCGATGGTTGAAGTCTTTGAATTCAGAACTATCGAATTAAGTCCCATTGTCTGTTACAATAGTTCGTGGAAAACCAAAATGACATATGATGTTCCGAACAAAGAACTTGATTACTTTCTTTGTTGTGATCATAGTTAATGGTTCTGCTTCGGCCAATTTGGTGAAGTAATTAACTGCACAATAGTGTACTTTGCACCACCTTTAGAGATCAGTAAGGAACCGATAATATTTATACCCCACATGGAAAATGGCCACGGGCTGATCATTTGTGTAATTTCTATTGGCGAAGCTCTTGGAACTTTTGCATATATCTGGCACTTGTCGCATCGCCCTACATAATCGGTAGCATCTCGATTAACAGTTGGCCAATAATACCTATAATGGAGTATTTTCTTCGCTAGGGTTTACCCCCAGTGTGATCGCCATATTCCCCTTCATAAACTTCCTTCAGGGTCATTTTATATCATCATGAGTGATACACCGGAGAAGGGGAACAAAGAAACCCTTTCTGTACATAACTCCTTCCTATATTATATACCGTGAAGCTTTGCGAATGACCTATCGCTTTTTATTCCTTCGTTCGGGAAGCACCCCCTGTAGCAAATAATCTTTAATCGGAGACATCCACGATTCCTTCTCAGGCTTCGTCTCTAGTACCTGATCAATTTCCATCAGGCTTATGCTTGGAGAATTTAATACCTCAGCTCATCTGTTGTGCATCCCCGATGCTAGCAAACTTTGCCAATGAATCAGCCTTTCTATTTTGATCCCAAGGAATGTGCGTAATGTCATAATACTCAAAGTCAGTCAACAACTCTTGGAATTGGGTAAGGCATGGAGCAAGTTGTTGTCATTTAGCTTAATCTCCCTAGACTTGGTATACTACCAATTGTGAGTCGCAAAAGATTTCAAGACACTTTATTCCCAGTTCTCTGGCAAGTTTAAGTCCAGGGATCCGAGCCTCATACTCGGATTAGTTGTTTGTTGCGGGGAAATAAAGGTTTAAAGCATAAAAAAAATGGTCGATCTTCGGGAGTTAGCACAATCCCAGCTCCAGAACAATGATCGTTGGATGCTCCATCTGTATACAACATCCACTGTATGGTAGGGATTTCACTGCTCTCCAAGAAATCATCCCGCGCAATAAATTCTGCTATAAAATTTGCAGTGTTTGACCCTGGATAGTCCTCCGAAGAAGATAAGTGATGTTGAATTGGCTAAGTTTGATATTCCACTTGAACAACCTTCCAGATGTCTCAGGTCGCCGCAAGACCTGTCATAATGGTTGTTCAGTGTAAACATTAAGAGGGTCTGCCTAAAAGTAAGGGCGAAGCTTTCGTGATGCAATCAGCAAGCAGTATGCCAGTTTCTCTATCTTCGGATAGTTCCTTTCAGCCCTTGTCAACCGCTTGCTAACATAATAGAACGGTCTCTGGATTCGACTTTCTTTGCGAAGCAATGCGGCACTTATAGCGTGTACCGACACGGCCAAATAAATATATAAATCGTCATAGCCCACTGGCTTTGAGAAGATGGGAGGTTTTTCCAGGTGATTCACCAAAGCTTGAAATGCATCTTTACAATCATGTGTCCATTCAAAATTCCTTTTTCCTCTCCTAATCAAATCAAAGAAAGGAATGGATTTATCAGTAGTTTTGGAAATGAATCGACTTAAGGCAGCGACCTTCCCATTCATGCTATGTACTTGTTTGATAGTCTTTGGCGCTTAGATATTGCGAATAACTTGGATTTTCTTGGGACTAACTTCGATCCTACGGGCTTTAACGAAGAAACCCAAGAACTTTCTTAATGCTACGCCAAAGGAACATTTTAGAGGATTAATCTTCATTTTATAATGTCAAAGGATGTCGAACATTTCTACCGAGTCTGTGATGTGGTCGATAGACTGTTGTGACTTCACGAGCATATCATCCACATATACCTCCATAATTTTTCCAATCTGATCTTTAAACATTCTATTGACTAAGCGTTGGTAAGTCGCTTCTGCATTTTTTAGTCCAAAAGGCATCACCACATATCAATATAATCCAACATCGGTAATGAACCTGGTGTGCTTTTAATCGGGAATGTGCATCGGGATTTAGTTATATCCTGAGTACACATACATAAAAGATAGTAATTCGTGTCATGCGATTGAGTCCACCAGCTGGTCAATCCTTGGAAGGGGAAAAGTGTCTTTTGGGCATGCCTTGTTCAAGTCCAAGTAATCAACACATGTTCTCCATTTCTCATTTTCCTTTCTCATAAGTACATGATTAGATACCTATTTAGGGTAGAGGGCATGGAAAATAAACCCATTGCTTTGATTCTATCCATCTCCTCTTTAAGAGCGGCATATCTCTCCAGGTCTATGCCATGTCTTTTTTGTTTCACCGGGACATACCCGGGGTCGATATTCAATGCATGCCTCATAATGGCAGGCGAGATCCCACACATGTCAGAGTGAGTCCAAGCGAACACGTCAAGATTCACTCGGAGAAATCCAACAAGTTCTTTCATCATTGGGGGGATGAGCTGTGATCCGATCTTTAGGACCCATGAATGGTTGTCATGGCTAACTGTAATGTCAATCGTTAGGTCAGCCGGTGCAACCTTGGTCTCTTTGGGCTCCTTTTCATCATCTCTCAGATCTATATCTCTATAGAACAGACTATGATGCCTGAGCCAAGGCTTAGGCGCTAATTGTCAATCTTCAGTGGCTTGGATGTGGATTGAGTTGTGCACACCCTTACCTTTCTCCCTCTTTTGAGCGTCCTTCAACTCAGCTGCATAATAGGCACGTCCAGTCCCCTGATCACCATGAACAACTCCAACACTGTTATCTGTCGGGAACTTCAAAGTCAAACACCATGGGGCAAGAGCTGCTCGAAACTCAACTAGGGCCGGTCTGCCCAAAAAAGCATTGTATGGAAAGTCGATATCCAAAACAACAAAAGACAGAATACGCACTCACCTACGGTTACCTTCTCTCAACTCTACAGGTAATTCAACGTAATCGACAGCTTCGGTTGCAACACCATTAAAGCCATGAATGCGAGCTTTAGACGGTTTCAAATCCTTGGCTTCCATCCTCATCAGATCATAAGCTTTTTTGAAAATTATGTTTACAGAACTTCAATGGTCAATAAATATCCTTCTCACAAAAGCGAGGCTGATCATGGCCGAAATGACCATTGGGTCAATCGTTGGAGCCTCCACCTTGTCTGCATCTTTGTTTCTAAACATGATATCATCTGCCATTGTACATTGCTGTTTTGTCGGAGCTCCATTCTCCGCATTTGAACAGCACTCAAAATCCACATGCTTAATCGCGCTAGCATAGCGCTCCATCACATACAAACTTTTATAAGCCAGATTTGGTCCTCCGACTATTGTATTGATCACCAGTCTTCCACCAGTCCACGCAGGCTCTTCAACCCTGTGGGCTGCTTGTCCTTGGCTAGGGTCAGATGTCCCCTGCCTACCATCCTGTGGGTTTTTTACAAACTACTGTAACTTCCTTTCTCGAATCAAATTTTCGATAATATCCTGGAGATGTCTGCATTCATTTGTGTTATGCCCATAGAATTCGTGAAACTGACAATATTTCCCAGTTTGTTTTTGCTTCTCTATTGATTCTTTTGCAGGCGGCGGCTTCCTATACTGCATTGTATTGCAGGTAGACAAATAGATATCCTCTAGGGACGTATTCAGTGGCGTGTAAGTATTATACATCGGAATCCTAGGCTTCCCTCTTCCAGAATCCCTCTTTCGTTCTTGGCTCCTATCTCCGCCTTTCTTTTATTGTTTCGGTATGTTTTGGACATTCACTTGAACTTTTCCAAAGCTTTCATCAGACTGCTTTACATCAATATTACTCTATACTCCCTCTCCATTTAGTCCTACGACAGTCTTCTTCCTGGAGGATCCGGCTTCCTCCTTCCTTAAATACTGAGCCACTTTTGCGTAAAAGCATTCCAACGTTGCGAGTTGTTTGCCAACTAACCAATCGCCAAAATCAGATTCTGAATCAATCCCTCTTGTCACGGCCATCAATATTACATGGTCATTCAAATTACTTATTTCTGTAATAGCTGTATGAAATCTCTCCAAATAATCTTTCAATGATTCTCCTGCCTAGATCATGTTGGACTAGGACATTACATCCTTGGGGCATGTTACATGCATTTGGAACCACTCCACAAACCTTGTTGCCAAATCATCAAATCTAGAGATCGATCGTGGGGGTAGCCTTATAAACCACATTATTGCTATCCCAGAGAGAGTTATGGAAAAACATCTACACTTGGTTCCATCATTTGTTCGTGCAGAATCCATCAGCCATTCATATCTCATGATGTGCTACCTAGGGTCGGTTTATCCCTCATAGGCAGGCATCGTCGGCATGTTGAACCTCCTTGGATACTCTACATGTAGGACATTATCGGTGAATGGGGTATGGCTTCTTGAGATTCCCAAATCATCATTGGTCATGCCTTGGCTCTCCTTCACTAACCGTCTGACTATAGCCGACAAGTCCAACATTTGGATAGTTGGTGCCAAGCGGTGGTCGTGTTCCACCTCACATAAATGGTCCAGTCGATGTCTACGGGCCGTTCCACGCCTTCTTGGTTCAACATCTTCTTGATGTGTATCTCGTACATTCACTTCGTTGTCATTCCAGGGAAGCATTTGGTCAACATTTAACAAAACTCCATCATCCAAATCGGTTGTAGCAGCTCAAGTTTGAATCCCAATGTGCATAGGTAAGTTCCCTTCTTTGGAGGAGGGATCAACACCGATCATTCTTGGCAGACCACAATGGTTTTCCTGTTGTTGCCCCAAAGTTTCTACGTGATATCCGTCTGTTCTACAATGCCTATGCCTGTGATACTCATCCGATGAACTAGGACTCTCCGATGCCGAGTAAGGGGTTGGGTCCCTTCTAGCTTTTCCTCGCTGTTACTTAGTGAGTTGCTTCATTAGGTTGATATTGGCCTAAACCTATTGATTTAATTATCGACTGCTAACAATTATCTCTCTCATCTGATTCTGGAATTCAGCTCTTGTAATATAAACAGTTGGATTCTAGACTTCAACTGGTTCAGCATTTACATCCATTGGTTGACTGCTTGGGCATCCTTGCTGAATACTAATATTCGTTCTCTTCCACGTTCTGAGAAGTAAATCTAGTGTTCCTCACCATTGTTGATAACTTTGCTTAGATTTTTGCAAATTTGAGTAGAACGAGCAAACTTTCTGAGATAACTATTGATCTCCATTGGGGTATTTTTGCAATCTAGTAGCAACAAAGGGATCCTAATAAGCTGAGAATCAAGATTTCCAGTGAAAGCACCAAAATGTTTGCAACAAAAATGGTCACAAACACACAAGAATAGTTTTTGTAGAGAAGTAAATGAAGAGAAGTAAAGTTAAAATGAGTAAATGAATAAGTAAGCAACAAAGAATAATCAGTAATCAAAGACATAGAGTTTATAGTGGTTTGGCGTTGTATGCCTACGTCCACTTTGAAGATTATACTTTATTACTCTCTTGTGAATCTGATTACAATAGTAGAACAAAGCTTGCACTTGATTACAATGGAGTCTAGAGTAAAAAGCAGCATTAAGAACCTGAAAATGAACCAATAGGTCTATATTTATAGGGTGAGATGATGAGATATTTTGCTAAGATTTTGGCAGAGGGTTCTCCAAGTCCATATGGGCCCAGCATAACGATCGTTGGTCCTGACTCGACGTTTTGTAATGATCGATACAAATTACACCTATCGTTTTTATTTTATCCGATTGACACACGATCATTTGTGGAGGGTCCTACATGCTTTTTGACCTTGCTCCTAAAATATGAAGTCATTCTAAGTTGTAGTTTGTGAGATATGGATCAATCTTTATTTAATATGGCACATTGGTTTATACCAATTGTTCCGAACGATCGGTAGTGAACGATCGATGAAAAGTAATTTGGTGAGTTATATCCTGCGATTGTTCTTTTAGGCTCCACTCTTCAATATATTGATACTCTGAAAGTTTCAAGTGTATTGGCTTTGTGGATTTTGAGATATCGATCGATCTTCATTGATTTGTGCTATTTTATGGATCATTCCCGAGCGATCCATATAAATCCTTACTTTATCCATAACTCGAGCATATGAACTTCGATCGACTCGAAATTTGGAATATAGCTTTATAGGGTTATGCTAGTCACTCCACACCGATTGCACCTTGATTGGGTCCCGGTCTGGATCTGCTCGACCATCGTCCATAGTATTGTATACAACTGATTCTTAAGGCTGGTAACCATCCATTTCTAACCAAATCGATGATATCACGGCCTTAACAAAAGGCGGGGTAAAAATATACCTTTGAATGACTGTAAATTTTCTCCTTCTTTACTACATTCATTGTCCATTTGCTGATTATTTTCGGTTGGATCATTGATGGTTTACATGAGTTATGTTTTCATCATGTGTACGTTATTGTTATTTATTACTTGTCCTTGCCATATTGATATTAGCAGAACTGTTGGTTTACTATGTCACATTTCACTATTGGAAATGGGCTATTTTCAACGGAGCTTTCCGACGGCCTTCGACGGCTCCATCGTTTATTTTTTTGACGGCTTCCGATGGCTGTTTATTTATTTAATTAAATTTATTATATTATTATAATATATTAGTTATATAAGTTTGAAATTTGTTAAAAAATACTAATGAAAATCCTAAAAATTAAAAAAGATAGTTTTATTCAAATTATGACAGTTTGTGATTAATTAAATTAGTGTTGTCGATAATCTTTTATTGTATAATTTATTCGATATTCAACTTTATTGAAAATCGAACAAATAATTATTTTATGCAACTTTCAAGCCACTAATTATAAAACTTCGATGAAATTTATGATACTTAATATTTTTATGAATTTAAATATATTTTTTAACCATTGTGTAACTATAATTAAAAAATTAAATTAATTCAAAATGGCTAGTAAGTGGTTGTAATCATTTATATTGATTTTATATTCATTAATAACTAATATAAACTATTCAACATTTACAACAAATTAAAATTTTCTAACAAACTAATTTACATTAAATTTATTTTAAAAAGAGCGAATTTTAATTAAATAACAAATTTACCGTCCAGAGCCGTCGACGGTCGTCGAAAATTGCGATTATACAACAGCCACAGCCAAAATAGCTTTATTATCTCCTTCCTCCCCTAAAACCTAAATTCTTTGCCAAATTCAACCACCCCCATCGCCGACCGCTGCACCTCATCCCCATCCATTGGAATCTTCACCAACTTGCAATCTCTAGACATCTACCCCTTTAATTCAACAAAAATCAGGAATATTCTTCCCCTAAACTAATTAATCCGAATTATGGTAAAATTAGTGTTTAATTTATGGTTGTATTTGGTGATGATAACCCATTGATTGTTTACAATTGTATATTGGTTGATTAACATATGTTAATTACGGTTATTAGTGTTTAAATCCGGAAATTAAAGTATAATTAGGGCTAATTTGGGTTGATTAGTATGTGTGATTATTAGTGTAACATAATTTATTGTTAATTAATACGTGTTAGCTAAAATGTCGACAAAAATAATTTATTTACATAACCCTTAATTAATTTATATCCTTAATTGTATATAAATCTAGTTACCATGTCTGTGTTATGTGGTAAAATAAACAAATTAGTGTATAAATTAAAATTAGTCTTAGCTAAACATTGAAAAAATTATTTTTTATCTACTTTTCAGTTGTTGCAAATTTAAATAATGAATTAATGTGTATAATGTTGTTATAAAAATTATTGTATAATGTACTTAATTTTTAAAATATAATATTATATTCATAATTTGTTAAAATTGAAAATATATAAGATTTTATAAAAAAAGTAAAAAGGGATAATATATTATATAATTAATAAAACATCAAATATAAACAAAATTAGTGTATGATGTTAATATATTATATAATTAATAAAACATTAAAATAAATAATGGTAATATTAACAAATTAGTGTATAATGTACTTTATTTTTTTAAATCCCTTAGAGAGTTTTTGTGCATGATATATTATTCATGATTTATTAGAGGTCTATATCATATTTAATACAGGGACTTTGAGCTGAAGCCCTCAGAAGTTGTTCTCGATGTTTCCAAGGCTACTTATAAGAGCAGAATGACCGCATGCTGGCCTATGCGGGATAATATTCCATCCCACATCTTAGAATGTATTTGGCAGGATTTCATCATTAGTGTAAATATGTATTTCATTTTGTATATAACCACTATACAATTTATTGACTAAGTATAAATGTATAACTTGTTTTTTTCAATGTGCAGGGGCGGTAGACTTATAGAAACATGACCTTATCCTTTACATAAATTACTGGATGAAAAAAATGAGGAAAAACTACCGCGATGTGATGTCGCCAATAAAAAATGGAGAAAAAGACCGGTTGGATGAGTGTAAGAGTATGGCAAGCTTGAGTTGCTTCCTGGGAAAGCGATGAAGTGAAGGTAAGTTTACTAGTCTCGTATATTTATTAAAAATTTAGTAAATCAGTATAATAATTGCATCAATTTACAAATATGAATTGTATAGTTCATTTTAAATTTACAGGCAAAGTCGGAGAGGAACTCTACAAATAGAAATAAAAATCCAATCACACACCGTGGGGGTTCGAAGTCATTCCAGCATTACCATCAAGAGTTGGTAAATTTATTAATTGTGATTATAAATAATTATTACATTGTATAATTATATATATATATAATAATACATAATAATTATTTCAAGAAAGAGAGCGTGGTCATCTCATCTCCTCATGGACGTGTTTGCTCATACTCGTGCCATTGAGCATAGAAATGAAGATGACACAGTAACATACACATGGCATGACTCAAAATCACAATAGGCCATGGTAAAAATATTTTAAAATATAAGTTATTAATAATCACTTTAAATATTAGGTTATGAATCATTAGAATAATGTAGTATGAATTTTACTTGTAATTTTGTTTGGAATCGCAGGAAAAATTCATGAAAGAACGAGAGAAACTGCTTGAGAGAATGGGACGGGAAGAGCTGACCTCTGATGAGGAGTACCAAATCTTTGATGCTATCATGGAGACGATAACATGGAATAGGCGTTATTATTATGGGAACCAAGCGGTAATGTTTATGTATAATATATTTATGATTAACGTATAATATATTGATTTTATTAATCACGTTATATCGAACTCATATACTTTGTTAAACAATCTTACAGGCTAGATGCAGATAAAGTGGCTATAAAAAAGCTCAGGACAACACGGAGATTGCAGAGTTGAGAGCTAGGATTGCTGAGCTGGAGGAACGATACAAGCATCCGTCTATAGAGGTGACTCGGTTGCTGGATGAGTGTAATGTTGCGTATATGCAGGAGCATGACACATTTCCTTCATCACCGGGATCCGAAGGCGATGATCATGATTGATAGGTATGATTTTTTTGTTCGTGTTGGAACATTGTACTTATATGCACTTTGAGATGGGTGAGAAAGTTTGACTTTGTTGCTACGGTGTTTGGGAGTTACATATACTATTTGAGATGGGTAAGGTTGATATGATTTGATATGTTTGATACATTTGAGGATGGTGGATGTGTGAGGTTGATTTGAGTTGTTTTGAGATGTTGTTGGATATGTTTATAGGTTTTGGAATGTACTATTGACACATTGACTGATTTGAGTTTAGTTCATCATATATTATTGGATGTTTGAGTATATTGTGGGTTGTATGAGTTTGATTTATTATTATTATTATCGATGTTATATACGTGATTTAGTTTTTGATATATATGATTTATATATGTGAAATTGAGCTGCGATATATATTAATATATATGTGTTGTTTGGGGTTGAAAAACTGCCTGTTTGCACAAAAATTGGACAAACACCTCAAAATTCGATTTTAGCTAAATCTCGTTTAAGTTGATTGATTTGGAGTTTTAAATGTTCCAACACGTAAAAGGATAATTTTTGCGATCACAGAACAATTCACAGGGTCAAAATCGGAAAGTAGTTAAGGAAAGTAAATCACACAAAATTTTATAGTGGTTCAGTCAGAATGTGCCTACATCCACTGTCCATCTTATTATTCTTACTTTGATTTGATTATAAGTACAAGATTGTTCAAAAAGAGTAAAAACTTGGAGTAGTTGGAGTGACTGAATCTCAGCAAATTTTTCTCTCCTTTTCCCCAAAAAATCGGTCCCCGTTGTTGTTGAGAAGCTCCGATATTTATAAAGTGGAGTTGTGAAGTGTAGAGGAGGAAGTTATAGCTTTCTGAATCTGATTCGGCATTTGAGCAAGAGCATTTAGATCGGCATTTGGGTCATGGAGCTTGCCTGGCCTGGGTGTTTTTCCTTATCTGGTTCGGCGCGCTTGTGTACTGGACAAAATGTTTGGTCGGTGTTTGACGTATTGTGTCGGACCAAATGTTTGGTCCGGCATATCAGAGGATGCCGAACCAAATATCTGGTCTGGCAGTTTTGTCTTTTATGCCCTTGTTTGCTTCTGCTTCCCTTTCTCTTTACTTGCTGGAAAACCGAGCCAACACTTGCCCCCCAAAGTATGCCCTTTAATTACATGACATGCTTTGTTTGGTTCGGCACCGGGCTCCTACCACCGACCAAAAGCTTGTGACCGTTCATCTTCTTTTCTTTTTCGTCTTTAAATACCACCTTCCCTCTTTATCCCTTTCTTCCTGCTTCCTTAATCAGATCCCCCTAACTTAATCTCGATCGATTGAGGTCAGTTCCGCGCTTGCTTATATCGCTTGAATTTGAGAATCTATGTGTCTTCCCCGCTCGAGGTAGGCTTATCTAAATTGATTGCTTGACCTAGGGTTTTAATGTTTAGGTTTTTCTTTTGGAGCATCCTGTGCAACTTAGAAGAATTAAGTCCATTTTCCTTCCGAACTCTATCCGATATAGAAGACTAGAGTCCATTTTCCATATGTATATCTTCTTTATAAATAGGAGATGATCGAGTGCATGGTGAACCGGAGCTCACGAGCATGGGTTTTGGTGCAAGTTTCAAAGAGGGGATCTTTAAATATTTAGCCTTGTTGGTACCCTTTAACATGCTGCTTCTTCTTAAGTCGCTATGATGAATTTTGCTTGAGTTGTTGACTTGGCTTTTCTCTGAATCAAAATATCCAATTTTAGGGCTGGGCATCCAGAGTCCAGTAGGTATGAAGGTTTTGTTTCTGTACTACTATTGGTAGTGGCTCTAGTAGCAGTATCCATATTTGAGGTTTCAGGTATAGTGTTAAAACTGAGAGAAGTTTTGATAGTAGGAATTCGTTTTTTTACATTATTTTGTGAAATGTGCCGGTTAACCATGCTATGGAAGCGAGGCCACATATCATCGTTAAGACTGAGTTTTCTTTCCTCCCTAAGTCATAAGGATAAGGTAGCATGGGCCTAGAGAACATATACTGTTTAAGTAAAGCCGTAGGAGGGTAGGCTTTGGGCCAGCAGTTAGTGTGTTTGGTTCGGTATTGGGGTGTTGATAATGCCGAACCAAATTGTCTGAGCGCAGTGGTCATTGGTATGCCGATCCAAAAGGGGAGACATATTGAGATGGTTAGGTTAGGAATATGGTTTTAACTGGGCTAGATGATAGGAGGTTCCCGTGCATGTTTTAATTTCCATTTATGATTGTACCTCCGTTGGACTTTCGCTTGACTTTTATTTTCTTGCACAGGAATATGTCTTCTAGTCGCAAGCTTCATTCCAAGCATGCGTCTTCACAACCTACTGGGGCTGGTCCCTCTTCTTCTGATGCTTCCGACAACCCTCACAGACAACCTAGTTCTTCCTACTCTTTGGTGGAGGGCTACGCTCCTAATCAGACGCTGGTTAGGCCTTCGGAGTGTTACCCCAGTGTGCTGGCGATAGAGAAACTGAACTCCATAGCCGCTACGTTCGGGATCCCTCATTGGGACATGATACTGCCCGGCCCAAACGATAGAGCCTGCTTTCCCCCAGGTGGATATATGGCGTACAATAAATACCATTGCATGTGCGATGCAATCCCTCCGCTTACCAATTGGATTGCCAGCTTTGTAATCTACGTGAAGGTCGCTCCCTTGCAGCTTCAACCGAATCCTTACGCCATCTTGACCTACTTATACCTGATATTCGTGAAGCGTTATCAGAGAACCCCTACCCATAGAGAGGTTAGATATTTATACAATATGAGGAGTTATAGAAAGGGGATTCCCTTCATTAGCTTAGAGTCCGCTCACAAGTTTAAGCCTGTCGTTGATCTATACTCCAAATTCAGCATGTTCAAAAAGGAGTATTTATTTGTGCGCGATGACACCGTTCCCCAGCACGCTTTCACTTCTAGCTGTAAGTCATCGTACTATCTTTTCTAAACTTTATGTCGGCTTGGTTTCTTATTGCTCCATAATTTTCAGGTTATGTGAAGGCAGCGGAGGATGATGGCTTGAAAGAGATGGCCAAGGAAATTTTTGCTATCCCAGAGGCCGAGAGGGAAGCCTCGTTCCTACTCCATGATACATCCCTTCGATTTTACAACTTGATCGGCCCAGGACAATCCGTGTACAAGATTAGGCCAAGCTTCGCTGAGAAAGTAGCGGGAGCCGGAGGAGATGGGGAGATGCGGTCAAAGGCAAGGGTCTAAAGGAGGAGGGTGGTGTGGTTGGAGCCTTGAAGAGGTTGAGGCATAAGAAGAGCGCAGTTCGCCCTCCCTGCTCGGGGAAATCTCTGTGTATTCGGGATGCTTTTTCCCCTGATGATGAGGAGGGTTCACATTTGTAGGGAGAGAGTGAGGAGGAGGAAGGATCAAGGGGAGACTCTGAAGCAACGAAATCGGAGGTTCATGTTTCTCCAGATGTGGATATCATAAGCATCGAAGGCTTGGGTGTGGCTCCTTTGAAGAATGTCGAGGCTGTGCGGAAGTGGCTCGAGCAGTTGGAACAACATGAGCCAGTCCCTGGGCCGACTCTTGCCGCTGACCCTTCCCAAGAGAGTGTAGCTCCGGGTGTCTTGGGTGGAATACCGCCTCTTCCAATGCAAAGTGGAGGGGAATCGGTGAGGCATTCGGGCTTTCTCCAGGTACTTTTGATTACTGTATGGATTTTGGGATACTTCTTGAGAACTTTTCATTTTTTGACGAGTCCCAGCCTCCACCTGCTCCTCAATCCAATGAAGCCTAGTCGCCGTGTGTTCTCCTTCCTCCAAGTGAAGTCCCGTCTCGGTGTATTCCCTAGTTGAGTGAGACCCATTCCCGGCCACTTGATCCAGTCTACCCTAAGGGTTTGTAGTAGCTTGTAGTGTCCTAGTGTCTTGCGTGTTTTGTTTTTATGCTTTCTCCATTCCTTCGTTCTAATATTTTTACTCGTATTGTAGGGAAAAGGAGGAATTCGAAGAGGAATGAAGTGTCTAGGCGGCTCGAGCAGTTCAAACAAATGAAAGTGGCTTCCGTTTCTTCCAAGACGGCCTTTCAGGAGGAAAAGACCGCGCAAGGGAATATTAGGGAGACTCCGTTAGGCCTGGATAGAGGAGAGAGTCATGAGTCGTCTCAGAAACATGTGAGGTCTCCTGATAAGGAAGCCACTTCCTCTGGTTCCCAAACTTCCTCTCGCCGTCGCCGTCACAATCCAGTGGGTTCTGAAGTGCACGAAGTGCCAGATGATTTATGGGAGGGCAATGTCAACACTATTTTCTTGGATTATCAGCAGCCGGCGCTGAATCCCTCTGAGAGTCATCCTGATATCAATCTCGACTATGCGGGTCGTCGTTCGGTGGATCCTGATACTGAGTTTCTTTTACCTCGAAATCCTTTGGTCCGGATCTTGGATGAGGCGAAGACTCTTGATTTTGCTAACTTGATAACGAGGATGGTTCAGACTACGGATGAGACCAGAAAGATTGTTTATTATCAGTCCCGCTTAGCCAAGGCTAGTGAACAACTTGGGAGCGTCAACGTACGGTTGCGTTTGGAGGTGGAGGATCTATGCAAGGTGCTCAGGGAGAAAGAGGCTAAGTTAGAGACTGTCGAGGCATCTCGCGCATCCTAGATAACGAAGGCCAAGGAAGAAGCAACGAGAGAGGCCGTCGATATATGCAGGGCTCAGATTGACATGACTATCAGCTCAGTGGATGAGGCTTGGCAGAAGGATCTGGAGCGAATCCGCTCCCTCAAGGGCAAAGTAAAGAAATCAGAGGAGGCCTTGGTTGAGCTGAAGAAGTCTCGGAATGAGTGGCAAAAGGAAAAGACTCGTACAAGGCTGAGATTGATAAGTTGAAGGCGGAGCAGGCCCAGTTGAGAAGGGATAAGGAACAATACATGAACAAGGTGGTGTCTCTATAGACTGAAGTCAACAAATCCAATGACTTTTGTGATACAGTCAACCAGATGCTAAAGGATACTTATTACATGTTCTGGATACAGAGGAACCTTCAAGGATGATTATCCTCATGTGATGGCAGGAATTCATGCACGGCTCATTGAGGAGACCAAGGCTGCAGTCGCGCAGGAGGAAGGAGCCATGTATGACGTTGGGATGGTGAACAACCAGTTCACAGTGGAGGAGACCAAGGCCATTGCCCAAAGGGTATGAGCTGCTGGCGGAGGACGAGGATGATGAGGATGGCTCGGATCTCAAGAGGCTTGGTGATCCACGTCACATCATCGTAGGTATCTCATCTTTTCACTTTAACTCCGCTATTACCTATTCTGGATTGTAAAACCTATGATTCTTCATACTTGCATCGTGCAGGGACGTCTTCGGGGCAAGTTGGGCCTTCGCAAAAGGAAGGCGAGTCTCTTGAGCAATCCGAGCTCTCGAAGGACATGGCTGGAGGGAGCGGGCCGAGCGGCAAGGATGTTCCTCCTCCCTAGTTGAGGAAATTTTCTTTTCACTTTCTGTATGTGGTTTAGAAGGATGCATGGATGTTTAGTATTTGTGTATATATAGAAAAAAAAGCTTTGTACATAAAGATTTCTAATGTGTAATGTTTAATTTATGTCTTTCGCATGTTTATTTGGAATGACTTTTGCGATGTGTGATTTTCATAGTCTGTTTTGTCAACTTGTGAACTGTTTACAACTCGGTTAATCGTTATTGTGTTCAGAGACGCAAAAAAACATAAACGCGTTGTTATATTCAAGGCCGATCGCAAACGATAACTACATGGGTTAATGCCCGCGTCGTGAGTATTTTTGATTTATCGTTGCCGGCGTGCGTAATGTCGATCGTCAAGTGCAAACTACCCCTGGCTGCAACCACGCCTTAATCGTGGGGTTTACAATCGGTTCGCAATTGCCGACGAGCCGAACTCCAATGATGAACTGCCTAGGCTATAAATCGTGCCTAATCAGTGGCTTATGATCGGTTCATCATTGCCTGCTTGGGGGTGCCGATCATCAGTAGTGAATTGCCAAGGCTTGTTTAATACCCCTTATCGTGGCTATCTTACTTTCACTGCTGCCGGTAAGTGTCTGCGATTGCTCGCAGTAGAAATAGTCATTAGATAAAATAATTAAATGAAGGAACGTTCAAATAAGGTAAGTAATGCAAGACACCAAATTTTTATAGTGGTTCGGTCGAAATATGCCTACGTCCACTGTTTTTCTTTTATTGCTTCATTCAGTACATGTTTCTTTACAACTCAAGAGAAATAGCGGTGGAGATGTTGGAGATTCCATGCTTTCCCAAACACCTCTCCATATACCGTTGATAAGATGTAAGCTCCATTATGAAGATCCTTATAAATAACAAACGGCCCTTCCCAAATTGGATCTAGTGCTCCTGGTCATGGGAAGACTCATTTGAGTACCAAGTCACCTTTTGTTGTACTGCCTTGCCACCTTTTGTCTATGAGCGGCAGCTTTGAGGGCGGCGTCGTTTCTTTTTTCCTCGATCAGGTCGAGTGACATATTTAAGAGCTCCTCATTTTCTTCCAGATTGTAATGTATCCTACGGTGCGAGGGGACGACTGTTTCGACGGGAAGCATGGCTTCGGTTCCATATGCCAATGTGAATGGCGTGTGCCCTATTACGGTCTTGTAAGAAGTTCGGTAGGCCCATAGAGCAGTAGGTAGTTCGTCGACCCATGCTCCCTTGGACTTTTCTAACTTCTTCTTGATTAATGTTTTCAACACCTTGTTTACTACTTCGACCTGTCCATTTGCCTGGGGATATGCCACAGCCGAGAAGCTTCAGGCAATCCCATGTTCATAGCACCAACTGGAGAATTCTTCACTGTCGAATTGAAGTCCGTTATCCGATATGATCTTCCGCGGCACCCCATACCTGCACATGATGTTGCATATTAGGAAGTTTACTACTTTGGTAGATGAAATTTTGTTCAAAGGCTCCGCTTCCACCCATTTGGTGAAATAATCCACTGCCACTATAGCGTATTTTTCTCCTCCTCGACCCATGGGGAGTTCCCCAATTAGATCAATTCCCCTGATGGCGAAGGGCCAGGGGCTAACCATCTGGATTAAACCGGTATGTGGTAATCTCGAGATTTTGGCAAACCTTTGGCATTTGTCACATTTCTTAGCGAACTCGGCCGTGTCCTTGTTCAGTGTGGGCCAAAAGTATCCATAACGCAGGATCTTTTTGGCCAGAGTCTGCCCTCCGGTGTGGTCGCCGCAACTCCCTTGATGAATGTTGTTAAGGATATCCTTTGCTTTGTTCCCGGCGACACATCTTAGCAGTGGGTTGGAAAAGCCTAGACGGTACAATATGCCGTTCTGGATGGTATAGCGGGATGCCTTCCTCAAGATTCTCCTGACTTCATTTCGATCTGCTGGTAAGGTTCCTTCTTGTAAGTATTTGACGATGGGGGTTATCCATGTCTCCTCCATATCCGCGATCGGTGTGATTTGCAAACACTCGAAACTTGGTGCGGATTGTCTCATGATGAGGGTTGCCCCCAGCACTGAATCAGCTCTTACGCAAGCTTCTCTGGCGAGGGCGTCCGCCTCTTGATTCTCCCCTCGTGGGATGTGTTTTATTACATAGTGGTCTAGTTCGTCAAGAAGGGTTTTGGCCCTTTTGAGGTAAGATGTAAGTGTTTGTCCACGAGTCTGGAATTCTCCAAGGATCTAGTTCACAATTAGTTGTGAATCACTGTGTATGCATATCGACTTAACCCCTATCTCTTTAATGATTTCTAAACCAGCTATCACTGCCTCGTATTCAGCTTCATTATTGGTTGCAGCAAACTCTAGCCTCAGTGTGTAGCTTAACTTCCTTCCTCGGGGTGTGACTATTACGACTCCTGCCCCCGAGCTGAGCTCGTTCGACGCTCCATCAGCAAACATATTCCATTCGGCTGTTTCCTCAATTCTTACCACTGCCCATCATCTTGCATTGTGAATTCAACTATGAAATCAGCCAAGGCTTGCCCTTTAATTGCGGTGCGCTGATGGTAAGTAATGTCGTACTAGCTTAGCTCGATGCACCATTTGAGTAGGCGCCCTGACGTGTCTGGCTTATTCAAAACTTGTCTCAGAGGTAGATATGTTAGGACTCTAATGGAATGTAACTGAAAGCAATGCCGTAATTTCCTGGATGCTATGAGCAGACAGTAGGCCAATTTTTTGATCTTTGGGTACCTAGCTTCTGCCCTCATTAATCTCTTGCTAATGAAGTATATCGGTTTTTGGATACGATCATCTTCTCGTACTAATGCGGCACTTAGTGCGTGGGAGGATACAGCTAGGTATAGGTAGACGCTCTCTCCATCTATCGGAGTGGAGAGCACTGGCGGCTTCTTTAGGTGCTCTAGCAGACTCTGGAAAGCTGAGTAGCATTCACTGGTCCATTCAAAATTTCCTTTGTCCTTTTTGAGGGCTTCGAAGAACGGGACGCACTTGTCCGTGGCCTTGGATATAAACCTGCTCAGAGCGGCTACCTTCCCGTTCAGGCTCTGCATTTCCTTTCGTGTGGCTGGGATTTTGATGTCTTTCAAAGCTTATACCTTTTCAAGATTCGCCTCTATTTCTCTAGCTTGCACAATGAAACCCAAGAATTTCCCCGAAGACACACCAAAAGAGCATTTCAGAGGATTAAGCTTCATTTGGTATCTGCGCAATATTTGGAACATCTCGTCTAGGTGGCTCAGATGATCCATTGCTCTTCTCGATTTGACAAGCATGTCGTCGACATAGTCTTCCATGTAGCGACCAATTTGCTGCTCGAACATCTTATTAACTAGACGTTGATAGGTAGCACCAACATTCTTAAGCCCGAAGGGCATGACTTGTAGAAATATAGGCCTAGATCCGTGATAAAGCTAGCATGTTCTTAATCCTGCACATGCATGGGGATCTGGTTGTATCCTATCCTGAATATGCATCCATAAATGATAATAATTCATATCCTGCGGTTCCGTCTACCAATCGGTCGATTCGGCGCAGAGGAAAACAGTCTTTGGGGCAAGCATAATTGAGGTTGGAGAAGTCAATGCATGCTCGCCACTTCCCATTAGGCTTTTTCACTAAAACCGGGTTGGAGATCCATTTTGGGTAAATGGCTTCGCGGATAAAGCCATTGGCGAGCAGGTTCTTCACCTCTTCGTTGAGAGCAGTTGACCGTTCTATCCCCATGCTTCTTTTCTTTTGTTTGATTGTGATCTTGGTGGGGTCAATATTGAGGGAATGACAAGCTATTTCTGGGGAAATCCCTACCATGTCTTCGTGGGTCTATGTAAATACATCCAAGTTCTTGCGCAGGAATCCTATCAGCTGGATTTTTAGGTTTTGGTTCAACTGAGAACCTACCTTTAAAAGCCTTGTTTTGTCGCGTTCGTCTACCATATATGTTCCATAGCCTCCACAGGCTTGGCGTTGACCTCCTCCTCTCTATCTCTAGGGTCCAGCTCGTTAAATGGGTTGCTGGTATATTCGAGAAGAGGGGCCTTCTTTGATTGCTAGGCCTCCACATTTTTGGCGCAGAGGGCGACCTCTACGCCTTTTCCTTTTCCCTTCCTCTTGTTTTGGCGGAGTTCTGTCACGTAGCAATCGCGAGCTGCGTCTTGGTCACCTTCTACTTCTCCTATTCCGTTATCAGTTAGGAATTTCATCTCCAGACACCACGACGCCAAGACTATCTGGAAATATTACAATGCAGGCCTTCCTAAGAATATGTTGTAGGTAGAGTGTCCATCCACCAGTACAAATGTTTACTTTCGGACAACTGATCGGGGGAGACTTCCTGGCTCAACGAACAAGTCTAGCTGTCCAAGCGGCATCGTGGCTTCCCCACTAAACCCACGTAAGGGTTTATGGCGCGGGGATACATCTTTCATTTATAACTTCATTTTTTTGAATGCATGTTTGAACAAAATATTCACCGAGCTTCCTGTATCGACTAAAATACGAAACACCTCTACCGGTCCGATCCAGGCGGAGATAACCATGAGATCAGTGTGCGGATATTGTTTTCCAACCAAATCTTCATCGTTGAAGGTTATGTCAGCTTTTTCTCTCCGTTTTGCGATGCGCCCTTCAGTAACGGAATGAACATATCCTTCCCTATCTTTCAAGGATTTTCTATACCTCTTAATTTCATCCCAACTTCCGTCGGCTGCATGCGGGCCTCCAAATATGGTATGGACAACTATCTTCTCCTGGTTGGAGCGGCTCATACCTGCCCCTTCCTTGTTATTCCCTTACAGAGGCTACCCATATCCCTTGTGGATCGGAGCGGGAGAGTTGTGTCTTTTTTGCACGTATCGTTCCAGTTTTGGATGTATTCCTCAATGAGGTCCCGCAAATACTGACATTCTTCGGTGTTATGCCCATAAGACTCATGGAAGCGACATTATTTCCCTGTTCTAATTGCGGCTTCTGACTCTTTTTTGTATGGAGGGCATTTGTATTTCAACTCGTGTTGGGTAGCCATGTAAATGTTCTCCACAGTGTGGTTCAAAGGAGTGTATGAATCGAACCTTGGTCCAGCTCTGTATCGTCGCTTATTGCCCTTTTAAGTTCCAGAGTTTCCTTGGTGGCCATTTTTTCTTCATTATTCGGCTTACTACCTTCCTCTCAGGGTGGGGCACTTATGTTTCCTTGGACGCTAGAAGCCTTTGTGGGTTGCTCGCTATGTCGGTGAGCCGCCGCGTCCTCCAATCTCATGTATTTTCCAGCTTCATGAAAGAAATCTTGAAGAGTTAGAGTTTTTCCTTCGTCAATCTTCTTGCAAGCTTTGAATCTGGATGGACGCCTCTGCACAGTGCCATCAGTGTAAGTCTTTCATCTGCGTTTTGTATTGCCGCCACGGTAGCGTTAAAACGGGTAAGATATTGCTGTAGCGGTTCTCCAGCTTTCTGTTTTACGTCCGACAAGGAATAAGCATCTCTGGGCTATTCCATATGGATTCAGAATTGACTTATGAATTTTTCCTTTAAAATTTCCCAAGTGCTAATGGAGCCATGATGTAGGCGACAAAACCATGTGGTTGCTAAGTCCGACAGGAACAGCGGAAAACATTTACACAACACGCCTTTTGTTGCTCCATTCATGAGCATATGCTGGGTGTAATGCTGTAGGTGGATGATTAGGTCGGACGTGCCTCTGTATGGATCCATGGTGGGCATCTTCCACTCTCGAGGAGTGGTCGTCGCTTCTATATCCCTGGTGAAGGGGCTGGACACTCTTGCACCTATCCCTCTTTCGAGTTGTTCGCGCCTGAGATGTTCCCTGAAGAGGTGTGCCATCCTCTCCTCGGATTCTGGGGCAGCCCTAGGAGAAGTGGGGGCTTCTCTTTGATATTGGTGGCATCTGGAACCTTGATTGAAGCTGGGTTGGTGATGGTTGGGTTGAAGCATGACAGGATCAACCATAGTCAGTCCTTGTCTAGTGCCCCCATTGACTGGGCCCAACTCTTGACGACTTTTCAGGACCGGCTTCGGGTTGAGTCCTGGCTTGGCTTCGGGTCCTTGTATCTTCTTGATTGAGTTTATCATTTGCAGGAGATCTGTTCCTTCTACGCGACTCTCCAGATTGAGACTCACCTCAAGATTCGATATTGTGAGTGGATTCCTCCGTGCCTCTCAAGCATGTCATGAGTTGGTCCACCAAAGCTTTTTGTTGGGCGACGAAGCGATCAGTCATCTCATTCACAACTCTGTCTAAGTCTTCTCGGGTGACAACTGAGCCTGGAGGTTGAGAGTGGGTAGCTGGGTTTTCTTGATCTTCTTGGATGGGATTGAGTGTACTTGCAGTAGCTGTGTTCTTACCCTTATCGGTGTTGCGCCTAGGGGGAGCCATGTCCTAATGCTAAGTTAAGGCTTGTAAGGTGGATGGATAGAGGAGTTAGGCTCTCTACGCTGCCCCTCTCAATGAAAACACCAAAAATGTTTGCACAAAAATTGGACAAACACCTCTAAATTCGATTTTAGTTAAATATCATTTAAGTTGATCGATTTGGAGTTTTTAATGTTCCAACACGTAAAAGGATAATTTTTGCGATCACAGAACAATTCGCAGGGTCAAAGTCGGAAAGTAGTCAAGGAAAGTAAATCACACAGAATTTTAAAATGGTTCAGCCAGAATGTGCCTACGTCCACTGTCCATCTTATTATTTTTACTTTGATTTGATTATAAGTACAAGATTGTTCAAAAAGAATAAAAACTTGGAGTAGCTGGAGTGACTGAACCTCAGCAGAGTTTTCTCTCCTTTTCCCTAAAAAATCGGTCCCCGTTGTTGTTGAGAAGCTCCGGTATTTATAGAGTGGAGTTGTGAAGTATGGAGGAGGAAGTTATAGCTTTCTGAATCTGGTTCGGCATTTGAGCAAGAGCATTTGGATCGGCATTTGGGTCATGGAGCTTGCCTGGCCTGGGTGTTTTTCCTTGTCTGGTTCGACGCGTTTGTGTACCGGACAAAATGTTTGGTTGGTGTTGGACGTATTGTGCCGGACCAAATATTTGGTGCGGCATATCAGAGGATGCCAGACCAAACGTTTGGTCTATCAGAGGATGTCGGACCAAATGTTTGGTCCGGCATATCATAGGATGCCGGAACAAATGTTTGGTCTGGCATATCAGAGGATGCCGGACCATATATTTGGTTCGGCATTTCAGTGGATGCCTAACCAAATATCTGGTCCGGCAGTTTTGTCTTTCATGCCCTTATTTGCTTCTGCTTCCCTTTCTCTTTGCTTGCTGGAAAACCGAGCCAACACTGTCGAAACAAAAAAAACCTTCAGATTTTCGACAACTTTCTAGTACCAACTAACCAAAAGATTCTGACGGTTGTATTCCTACAGCTATCGACGATTTGCGACACCAAATTGGATAGACCGATCCTCCTACGTGTACATAACGGGTCATCGGAAGCTGTTGAAAATGTCGTCAATAGCCGGCGAAAATTGATCGACGGAGCCGTTGGAAAAACAGGTCTTCGACGACCTTTATTTCGATGGTTTTTTTGATGGCTATCGACGGTCGTCGATATTTTAAAACCATAGGAAATACTGTTGTTTCTTGTAGTGTTTGCTACTGCCATGGTTGGTTCATTCTTTTTTTAACTTCGTATCAAAAACTTATTTATTCTCCTCACGGTACATGTTGGAAAACATGATTAACAGTTTACAATTTCAACTTGCCTCTATTATACATAATTTGTTTGTTTTACGGTAAAAATAATCATACCGACCCTTAGGGAGGTTCTATGGTGTCAGTTGTCCAAAACCCTGTGTTATTTTGTTTAGTTCCACTAATTTCTTTTCTTCCGTTTTCTTCTCAATCCATGTGGTTATTCTCATCATTGTTTGTATAATTATCTCGCCCCTAATTTTGTTCTAGTTCGATTCTCTCAATCCAAACCCTGCCCCAATTGGGCTTCTCCAAACCCTAGCCCTAGTCTGTGTTGCACCTTTTCCAAATCAATCGTTGGTCTACTTCAAGGCTAGCGCTCCATCTCCATAGGATTACTTCCTTCACTCCATTCACCATGAGAAGATCACCTCAATTTTTGCTGTCCATTTTTATCTCTGGTCTCATTTTTTGCAGTCTACCTCCGTAGGTATTATTATTAACTTTAGTTGAAATATTGATCTTCTACGAAAATTATTTTTGTATTTTAAATATTAGAATTTATGCTTTAAGGGCTAATGTGATTTTTAGTTATGCACACAATTATTTTACTTGTTTGATGATATTAACTATTTCTAAATTACAAATTTTGTATCTAAAATTTTAAAAGTTATGCTTAAAGGAATAATGCATACTAAATTTTTTCTAGTTGCGCATGATATTTTTCTTCTAGATCTGTGTTAGGGATGAGTAGAATGAAGAGAAATTTGTAAGGACGAATGAAATGGCAGAAGAAGAAGAGAAGGAGAAATACAGACTAAAGAATGCAATAGATATAATAGAGTAAATCTTAGCTTAGCTTTCCATTCATAGGATGCTGCATATACAACAATGTTTACAGCAATTCTTTCTCAACCAATACAACTAATCATTGCCTAGCTGTCCTATTTTCATTTGCTAACTTCTCTTAATAGTTCTCAGCTATACAAATTGCAACAAAAGGATATTATAGAAATAAAATAAAATAAGTTTGTTTATAACAACTTTGGTGCACCCATTTCTAGTACAACAGGTGTCTTTACATGTGATAACGAGCTAGTGGCATAACTATATCATTGTAACCATACCATTACCATCCCCTCGAAATCGACCTTGTCCTCAAGGTCGTAAGTTGGTGGTGGTGGCGTCAAAGTGTTAAAGCTTAGATATGATTAAGTTGCACATCACCATGCATGAACCACACAACAAATAAGGACTCAAACTCCATTTTTCCCCTCGGATCAAAGATGAGCGATTTGCTTTCATCCAAATTTTGTGAGTAAGCGATGTGGTGTTAGGATTGGATAAGAGTATGGCGTGGTGGAGGTAGGCGTTATTGTCGATGATGATAGCGAGTTGGAATGATAATTCTAATGGCTTGATTATTTCAACAAACATGTTGCGTGCATCAACTCATTTCTGCTCATTGAGCCAAGCAGGATTCATTGCTAGCCTCGACCTAAAACCTAAAAAAACACAACTCTAGAATTCTTTTTGAATTCACCTACACCTAAAAACAAACCTTTGTAGACCCGTTAATGGTTGATTCGATCTCTGTAAATGAGAAATGTCTTGCTAGATTCAAAGGTAGGGTCAAAGCATTGCTTCCTGTAATAGTAGTCTTGTCAGAGCCTGTAGCATATAGGAAGTTGGAGGAATCAGAGTTAGGGCCATTGGGGAGGAGCTGGTGGCATCTAAGGGGAAGGAAGGTGTTGTAAAGCTATCAGCAGTGACAGGGGTTGGGATTGGAGGGGCAGCGGCGGCAAGCTTAGGAGGAGGGGCACGGAACATAGGCAAGAGAGGAGCTAGTGTCATAGGGCTCGCAGCAGCGGTTGATAGTGAAGTTGCAGGAGCTAGAGAGAGGGGGGAGTGGTGGTGGTAGTGTGATTTGGATGTCAAGTTTCGTGGCGAGGACGAATATTGAGTGGATGATATGATTAATGGAGGTTGTGTTGTTGGCAACGGTGGTTTTGATGTCGGCGATGTCTTTTTGTTAAGCATCAAGGATGATTTGATGGTGGGTGAGGGTGGCTTGAATTGTGCTGATGGCGGTTTGGTGTTGTGTGGTGGTTCCGCAGAGTTGTTGGATGGATTCGTCGATGGTGTGCTTATGGATGATAGTTTCGACCATGGTTCAATCTTGTGAAAGAAACAATGTTAGGGATGAGTAGAATGAAGAGAAATTTGTGAGGATAAAGAAAGGGAAGAAGAAGAAGAGAAGGAGAAATATAGAAAAAGAATGTAATAGATAGAATAGACTAAATCTCAACTTACCTTTCCATTCATATTATGCTACATATATAACAATGTTTACAGCAATTCTTTCTCTGCCAATACAACTAATCATTGCCTGGATGTCCTATTTCCATTTGCTAACTTCTCTTAATAATTCTCAGCCATACAATTCACAGTAGAAAGAAATTATAGGAATAAAATAAAATTAGTTTGTTATAGCAACTTTGGTGCACCCATTTCATGTATAGCAGGTGTCTTTACATGTGATAACGGGCTAGTGGCATAACCATATCATTATAATCGTATCAGTCTGCCAATACTTAATTTTTCTAGATTGCAAATTTTGTTTTTAATTAAAATGTTTATGCATCAAGGACTAATGTGCACTAAACTTACTTGACAAACATGCACTAGACCTTAAAATGTTAGCATCTTGGTTGAAATAAACTAGAAATAATATATAAACAGGTTCGCAACCAGAGCTTAAACTGACGCCTAAATGCTTTCAAGTGCAAACCATATGCTTAAATAGGTTGCGTATATTTTCTTGGATTTATGGGGTTCTATTTTCAGTAATGATGGTACTATTGGCAATAAAAAATAAACTTTTTTGACATAAATATTGAATATATTTTGGAGAATATATGTAGGTAATCATGCCGGTGTTAACTCTATTGTACAATGAAACATATTGATCACTTTTTTACATAATTTCAACTATTCCCTTTTCATTGTAGTATTTTCATGGTTGACATATGCTATGGGAATTCTAACTCGAGACCGCTCAAATCAAAATCGTAAAGCACAGCGGAAAAATGAGATCATGGTAAGAAGCGCAAAAACAACCGATCAATATCTCAAATCCAATCTCAACCTATCCAAATCAATCACAATCACTATACAAGCAATATAAAATAAAGCAATAACGATAAAATAAGTCACACGCCGATTTATAGTAGTTTGACTAACATCTTGTTAGTGTACATCACATTGAGAGAGAGCTTTCATTAATACCAATGAGAATAGTACAAGAGATTAATTACAATAATCATAATATTCACTCTAGAATATAATTATTTGTGGAGATTAGAATCGAAGAAAACTAGTTTTTTGTTAAATCCTAGTTAATGGAGGATAAAACCCTTGATTAAACCCTTGGAGTGATCCATCCCTCTTTGAATCCGAAAATAGCTTATATAGGGAGAGTTTGATCCTAGGCAAATACCTGATTTGCCCCTTGAAATCTTCACAAACCAATCAAATCAGCTTGGGAAATTTGGAGACAATGAAACTGATCAAACGTCTGGTTCCTCAACTCAGACGTCCGACTCGAAGATAAATTTTATTTGTTCCAGGCGCTTAGACGTCTGGTCCCCATAACCAGACATCTGGGAAAACTCTCGGAATGCCAAATCCAACATTTAGAGACGTCTACCTCCAAATAGACGCTTGTACCAAGTGTTAGACATCTAGTTACCCCAACCAAACGTCCAAAACAAGTCTTGGGATGCAACATACTATGCAGAGACCTCTAGGCATCGTTTAAATGCCTTACAATAGCAATTCAGACGTCCAAGGACCTCGGTCATACGTTTGACCTACTGCTCACTGTGTATCTCTTGCCTTCAACATACCACAACTCTCACCTCCAAGCTTTGATTTGTGAACCATCTTCTTCGTCACCAAACTACTTCCAATCACTTCAATTCTCCATATAATGTCGCTAAAATTCAACACTTCACCTCGACACTATATCCGTCTCCATTACGAAGAACCGATAGTGCCAAACTATCATCACTTCTACCTTCAACCAAACAGGCTTGAATACTTTCCTAATGAGATCCGGCAAAGCCACAGCCCATTACACTCCGTTAACGAGCTTCGGCAAAGCCACCGCTCGCTATCGAAGTGTTGAAAGTACCCAAATCAAAACCGTCTCACCAAAAGATAAAAGTACCAAGGAGTGTAAACTAGATTCACCAAGAAGATAACCATAATCTCTCACTAATACTCTTCATCATCCATAACCAAGCTCCTCCCTCAACTGCGCCACCCTGTGGCACCTAGCACTTCATCACACAAATCAAGTTCGAGTAATGCTCAAACTTTCCAACCGACAATGCCTTAGTGACCATATCTGTCACATTGTCCTTTGTGTACACTTTCCAAAGATATACTTTGTAACGACCCGCATTTTTTCTAATAATTAAAATATTGAATTAAATAAGATTTTGTAATTTAATGTTGGAAGAAAATAAAATTTATGATATAGGAACGAGAAAACTAACTAGAATGAAGTTTAATAATGTAAATTAATGTAATAGATGACTATTTGAATGTAATCTCAAAGTAATTGTAATGATTGTAAGTTATAATTGGTTATAAATTTAAAATAAGGAAATAAATTTAAATGTTATATTAATTGATGAAATAATATGTAATAAATTGAAATTGGATAAAATTTGTGTTGTATTAGTAGTTATAACATTTGTGTGTAGATAACAAATTTATAAATGTGATTAAATTAAGAAAAGGAAACAAGTGTTATTTGTTACCAATTTATTTAATATGTTGAATTAAGTTGGAAATCAATTGTAATTAAATGTAATTAAATATTACGTTAATATTAGTTAAGAGGATAACTGTAAAATGTGAAGGTAATAAAATGTACATAAATGTCAATTATATTCTTAAGGCAATTCTTTATTCAATAAAAAGAGTGAAACTAAGATAAATGAATTTATTGGGACATTAAATTATAATTAATGTGAAAATCGACAAAAATTCAATATAATTGAAATATTGCAACTAATATAGTAAAAAATGATAATTGTAGAATATTAATGCAATAAGATGTAAATAAATGTTAACTATGTCCATAGCGTAATGTTTGATTGAATAAAAAGATTGAAACCTAATTAAACCAATTTATTGGAATTAGAATATAATTAATTGGAATTAAATGTAATTAAATATTGTGGTTAATGTAAGAAAAGGCGTCAATTGTAGAAAATGAGAATAACAAGATAGAAACCAATGTTAATAATTTCATAAGGTATTGGTTGATTTAAAAGTAGGAGTGTAAATCAAAATAAAAGAATAAAAATGAATGAGTTTAGTAAAGGAGTAAACATATGTTTATTTATTTGAAATGTTTGGTAGCTGAAAGATTGATTGTAGAGACGAGAAACTATTATTTAGTAAGAAATGTATAATTACCGTTTGTATTCAATAGTGTATAAATATGTTTAAATTACTATTAGATAGGAAATAATTGTTCTACCTCTCATTACATTCATTTAGTCCATTTTGAAACTTAATCAACTGAAATTAATGTAATTGAAAATTTTCAATTAATAGGAGAGAGAATACTAAATTGTAAATTAATAGGTGTAATTAAAAGTAGCTTATGTTTTGTGAAAATATAAGAAAAGTTTGATTTAATGAAAAGAACATTTACATCAAATAAAATAAATGTTTCATTTGTGAATGTAGGTTTAGTTTCATTAAAATAAAGAATTGAATGATTGATTTTAAAGGAAGAAATATATGTTTATTTGAACTTTGTTTTAGGTTACAGATTGATTACAAGAATAGGGAAATAATCTATTTCAGTAAGTTATTTATTACTCTTGTGTAAAAACAACAAATTTGTAAACGTGTTTAAATAAACAACTGTTCTATTTTTCATCCATTTTAGTTGTCTGTTTTGAAATTTAACTTTGCAACTAATTGCAATTAATGTAATTCAAATGTTTCAGTTAAAAGGAAAGAAAACGTTGATTGCAACTAATAGATTT
The DNA here is from genome assembly GCA_030737815.1 of Allium fistulosum. NCBI lineage: Eukaryota > Viridiplantae > Streptophyta > Magnoliopsida > Asparagales > Amaryllidaceae > Allium > Allium fistulosum. The sequence continues at coordinate 177,510,527 of CM060904.1, forward strand.
AATTAGGCCTGTAAACGGATGCAATCGGATACGGATAGTGCTGTATCCGTATCCGTATCCGAAAATGAAAATCCGTATCTGAATCCGTATCCGATATCCACGAATACCCGTTGAATATTATCCGTATCCGTATCCGCTAATATTTTCGGATATCCGAAAATATCCGTATCCGGCTTAGCGAATACGGATATTTTTGGATATCCGAAAATATCTGTATCCGAACCTCAAAATGTATCCGAAAATATCCGAAAATTAATCAATATAATGCATATTTCATTTTTTTGACTGAAAAAAAGATGAAAAAACCTTGTAATACATAAATTACATCAAATTAACAATAGGTAATCCAATCACACAAAATCCGTACAATAATATTGTGTATATAAATATAATCCATACGCAAAACCCATAGGCTAATTCAATCAAAGCAAATCATAAAAGCAAACATGCATCACACAATTTAATTTGAAACCGGACGGATATTTATCGGATACGGATACAGCCATATCCGTATCCATATCCGAAATATGTTTCGGATATCGGATATCCGCATTCGCTTTTCGGGTATCGAATATTTTTCATGTTTTCGGATACCGATGCAGACGGATTTCAGATATTTCGGGTATTCATTGACAGGCCTAGATTTAATACAAGAAACGCACGTTTGTGTTAAACAAAAAGGGTGTTTTAATGGAAATAAAAGATCATCTTGGGAAAACCAAATTGAACGTTTTTATTTTAAGGTAAGTATAAATTTTTTTTATGCATAGATAAAAATCTGAATGCGTATAAATTTGAATATTATTTGAGTTAATGAAGTTAATTTGGTTACGTTTCAAAAAAATTGAATTTCAAAAGGTTGTGCGATGTGCATGGTCCCTTCATTTCTTTTGTTATTAATTGTTGCATGAACGTTTTAAAATAGTTACCTTATTATTAATACTTGATCCGTTCATTTCTACTTCTATTTAATACCCGAGCCTAGACTTTTAGGTTGTATTTAATTCCTGCCACCTCATTTTCACGTATACAAAATTTTACTTTCCTTTGGGTTTGCAAACTTTTCCATTCCTACGTACATTTCCTTATGCATTATTAGTGCCTGGAGCTTCCAAAATAAAATGTGACTTTTATTTTTGTCCCTCCACCTTCCTTTCCTAATTATAAATAACATGCAACTTATTTCTTCATTTGCGTTTTGTTTCTCCTGACACCTCATATTCAAAAGCTCATTCTTGCAAATCCAAAAGCTTTCTTTCATGAAACATGATTTTTTTTCATTTTTCGTACACGTCCTGTCCTCATCTTAGTTGTTTTTCAATCTTTTCCTGAAGCCTCATCTTGAGAAAAACATAAGTATTAAAATTTGTTTTTTTAATGCGTACTAATTATTATTTTAATCATATTTCTCATAACATGAATATCTTTTGCATATAAACTTTGATTCACACGCGATTTCTTCTATTGGATTCATATTTAAATTCCGGACAACATGAAATTGATTTAGTTGAATTTGGAGACTGTTGAGTTTTTGCGCTTCTGTTTGGATTTTTATGGGCTAAAATCAAATGTGAGTGTTTTAACCCACTCACAACTACTAGATTATCTTATGTTAGTTAAATTGAATTTATGATGTGATTAGAAATTGATTGAATGATGTTTGGTGTATTTAAATTGTCATTCCAGTTAAATATGACTTTTGTTGCATTTAATCGTCATTTAATTTAATATTGAATTTAATTGTCAATTTAATACCTGTTATTGATAATCAGTTGATTGATGTTATTTATTGGTTGATTGTATGGTGATTGTGATACATGTCTAATTGTTGATATTGGATGACTGGATGTTATATTATTATATTGTTATAACATTGCAAGTTCCATATGGATTGAAATGATACATACCCGACCGATCTGATAGATTAGGGAGAAATTGTTATGGGTTAAAATGATAGACTCAAGCAATTTCATGTATTTGAAATTAAATTTTGGGATTGCAGGTTGAAATGATATATACCCGTAAAATTTTAAATTAGGGATTGAAATGATAAATATCTGTATTACTTGACCATACAACAACAACAACTAAGCCATTATTCCCAAACAAGTTGGGGTTGGCTAGAGATGGAACCCAAAACTAAATGACAAAATCAATTTAAAAGTTACAATAATAACAATAATAAAATCAAGTCAAATAAGTAAATTAGTAATGATAAACAAGTAAAATAAAATAAAATACAAAAATATATGTATATATATAAGAGGAATGATAATAATAATACTAATAGCGATAACGATAATGATACTAATAGTAATATTGGTCAAAGACCAAACCTACGTCTTGGCTCTTGTTCCCTAGTCCTATAATCTAAAACTTATAGAACTCAACGCTCATGGTTCTGGTACGTGAATCGCTAACTTCCACTCGTTCCGATTCGTCACTAGCTCTTCGGATATACCTCAATCCTTCAAATCCCTTTTTACTACTTCCTCCCATGTCAACCTTGGTCGACCTCTACCTCTCTTTGAGCATTCAATGCGGCCTATAATTCCAACACGCACAGGTGCCTCGGGCGGCCTTCGTTGAAGATGTCCAAACCATCTAAAGCGATGTTGAATTAGCTTCTCCTCAATTGGTGCTACTCCAAGTTTATCACGTATATCATCATTTCTAATTCGGTCTCTTCTTGTATGACCGCAGCTCCATCGCAGCATACGAATCTCTGCTACGCTTATCTTTTGGACATGTTGGCTTTTAGTAGGCCAACACTCTGCACCATACAACATCGCAGACCTGATTGCTGTTTTGTAGAACTTTCCTTTAAGCTTTTGTGGGACCTTCCTATCACAGAGAATCCCAGACGCTTGTTGCCATTTCACCCATCCCGCTCGAATTCTAAAACTAACATCTTCATCAATCTCACCATTATACTGCAACATTGATCCTAGATATCGAAATGATTCCTTCTTGGGAACTATTTATCCGGCCAGAGTGACATCTCCATCCTCCGACCTGACACCGCTGAACCCGCACTTCATATACTCTGTTTTAGTTCTGCTAAGCCTAAATCCCTTTGATTCTAAAGTCTGTCTCCACAGCTCCAGTTGTCCATCAACCCCAATCCTATTTTCATCAATTAGCACAACATCATCAGCAAATAGCATACACCAAGGAATCTCACCTTGTATACCCTTCGTAACCTCATCCATCACTAGAGCAAAAATGTAGGGACTCAAAGCTGACCCTTGATGTAATCCTATGTTAATGGGAAAGTCACTGGTTTCACCATCGCATGCTCTAACACTAGTCACAACATCACCGTACATATCCTTGATAAATGCAATGTACTTTGTTGGGACTCTCTTCTTTTCCAGGGCCCACCACATCACCTTTCGCGGTATCTTGTCATAAGCTTTCTCCAAATCAATAAATACCATGTGTAGATCCTTCTTTTTCTCCCTAAACCTCTCCATAAGTTGTCTTATCAAGAAAATCGCCTATGTGGTCGACCTTCTAGGCATCAAGCCAAATTGTTTTTTTGAAACACTTGTCATTCTTCTTAATCGATGTTCAATGATTCTCTCCCAAAGCTTCATTGTATGACTCATAAGCTTAATTTCTCTGTAGTTTGTGCAACTTTGGATATCTCCTTTATTCTTAAAAATTGGAACTAGTATGCTTCTCCTCCACTAATCTGGCATCTTGTTTGATTTGAAAATATTATTGAACAACTTAGTTAGCCAAGCTATCCCTGCATCTCCAAGGCATCTCCACACCTCAATGGGGATGTCATCAGGCCCCAATGCCTAGCCTGCTTTCATCCGTTTTAGTGTCTCCTTTACCTCGGATTCTTTTATCCTCCGAACAAAATGTCTACAGGTGTCATCAGAAGAGTCGTCTATCTCGATCGTAGTGCTATCACCTTCTTCATTAAATAGCTTGTCGAAGTAATCTCTCCATCTATTTTTTATCTCCTCATCCTTCACCAAAAGTCTATTATTGTCATCTTTGATGCATTTAACTTGGTTGAAATCTCTTGTCTTCCTATCGCGGAGCTTAGCTATCCTATAGACGTTTTTTTCACCCTCCTTCGTACTTAGGTTATGATATAGATCTTCATACGCCCGACCTCTTTCTTCACTCACCGCTCTCTTTGCGTTCTTCTTTACCACTTTGCACTTTTGCATGCGGTCCTCGCTCATGTGATGATGTAATCACTTATAGCATTCCTTCTCTTTGATAGTCTTTTACACATCACTGTCCTACCACCGAGAATCTTTAGGTTCGCGTTTATTTCCTTTCGCTATCCCAAACACCTCGGTAGCCACTTTCCGAATGCGCCTTGCCATCTCATCCCAAATGTGATTTGCTTCTCCTTCCATCATCCATGCCCCTTCTACCATCACTCTATCCTTAAACACCCGTGTGGCGTCTCCTTTGAGCTTCCACCATTTCGTCCGACTATAGCTCCTTTACCCTGTTGAACACATATTCGGAGATGAAACTCGAATATCAAAAGCTGATGTTGTGACACGACTCATTCTCCAAGCATGACTTTGCAATCTACACAAGCTCATTTGTCATCTCTTCTAGTAAGGACAAAGTCAATCTGGCTAAAGTGTTGGCCACTACTAAAAGTAATTAAGTGTGACTGTCTCTTCCTAAAGAAGGTATTAACTATCATGAGGTCATAAGCAATAGCAAAGTTCAATATTTCTTCTCCTTCTTGGTTCCTATCGCCATATCCAAAACTACCATGCACTCTCTTAAACCCCCCACTAGTTGTACCGACATGGCCATTGAAATCTCCTTCTATGAAAAGTTTTTCGCTACTAGGCACATCTCTAACAATGACATCTAGCTCTTTCCAGAAATTCGTCTTGACGGCTTCACTTAGACCGACTTGTGGGGCATAAGCACTAATGACGTTCAGAATCATGTCACCCACTACTAGCTTAACTAGGATGATCCTGTCCCCTTGTCTCCTAACGTCGACCACTCCGTTTCTAAGGTTCTTGTCAATTAAGATACCTACCCTATTCTTGTTACGCTCTTTTCCCATGTACCATAACTTGAAGCATGTGTTCTCCACCTCCTTCGCCTTTTGGCCCATCCATTTGGTCTCTTGAACGCATAAGATATTTACATGTTTCCTAGTTTCATCGACTAGCTTCGTTGCCCTTCGCACCCGCTGAGTAAAGTGCGAAGACCCTTGCTCATTTATCACTACATCGGGGCGTCGATGCAGCGCGCCACTAAGGGAGTGACGACCCAGCCCTTGCATATTTTTCACCATACCCGAGCCTCGATATGGCGCGTCACTAAGGGAGTGGCGACCCAACCCTTGCTCACTTTTCACCATACCCGAGCCTCGATATGGTGCGTCGCTAAGAGGGTTACGCCCCGATGAAATATAGTTAGGTTTCATTTCCATAAAAAAGGCTGGGGTTTTTACGTTGGCTCGCCAAGCCTATCACAACCCTCCTCCTTTATCCTGGTTTGGGACAGGCTGCATAGAAAACTACACATGCGGAGTTATCCGTATTACATGACCATAGGGTAGAAAATAATATACGGACATCAGATTGGTTAAATTAAATGATTTTTTTTAATCTTTAAATTTTGAATTCAGTTAACTAGTATTTTGAAATAGAAATTGATTTATATAAACTGAATTATTTTCGAAAATCCAAGCATTAATGTTGAGATTTGAATTGATTTAATGAATTGTTCAAAGGATTTAAATTGGAATTTCAAAGTTGAGTTGTCAAATATAAATGAATTTTATCGAAATTGAGTTAATGAAAATGTTTGAATATAAATTTGAAATCTATTTTAAACTAATTTAAACTATTTTAATCTATTATAATCCATTTAATCCAAGTTAATCTATTTTAACAATTTTAAACTAATTAAATTTATTTAATCTATTTTAAAACTATTTAATATAATTTAAATCTATTTAATCTATTTAATCTATTTTAAATTTATTTAATCTATTTTAAATCTATTTAATATAATTTAAATCTATTTAATCTATTTTAAAATCTAATTAAACTATTTTAAATCTATTTAATCTATTTTAATTCTACTAAAACTATTTTAAATCTATTTAAACTATTTTAATCCACTTTTTAAATTATTTGAAAGTATTTCAAACCATCTAAGTTATATTTTCAAACTATACTAAACTATTTAAACTATTTGTAACTATCTATACTATTTTCTAAATTCTAAATTATAAAGTGGAAGGGTTTATATTTAAATCCTTGATTTTAAAGCAAATATGATTAAATGATGTAATAACCTATGTTGGGATTTAAATAACATATTTTGAGTAAATATGATGATTTTGAAATGAGAGTTTAACCTATTTTGAAATTATGATTTCGAAAGTGATATGGTTTGAATTGAATCTGATATTTTGATATCAATATGAAATGGTTTGGAAATTTAAAAGAACCATACGGTGTGAAATAAGCGTTTGGTTATTAAAGAGACCGGGATCAGATATTGTCATACTCTCTGCCAATACCGAAAACCACTTTAACAACTGTGTACGTGGTGGAGGTTCTAGAATGAAGTAGAATGGTTTGGCGAACGATTCTGTATAAGGTATTTATGTGACCCTGATTCCTGAGAGTCAGCTTAGATGTGACTAAAACAGGAGCCACGCCGGGCCAAGTGAGGTCATTCCTCCTATCAGACATGCTTCTTCGATACCATATTATGACTTTGTGATGATTTGGTGGCCACCCTTTGATTTTGATTATGGGAGTGTGTTCCGAGGTGGGCAGTAGTAGCTGCTATGAGTTACCACCAGTCCGGATCCGCAATTGGTAGAATCCTACCCTGGCATTGCCTCGAGTGCCGTGTTCACAAGCCCCATCGCGCCTTCTATGAGTTTTTTTGTGTTGTACCTATGGAGTGCTCCCTGATAGCCCACCAGTTTATAGTGGAGTTTACAGTATCTGTATAGACTATGACATTATATAAAACATGTTAAGGGGGATATGGGTAACCCCTTAACGCTATTTTAATACTTTACTTTACTATAGACATATTATAATAGTGTATTGTACTACATAGTAGATAGTTTAACAGATCCTTAGGAGATGGAAATCCTGAACATCTCTTAAGTTACTGCACTCACGCTAGACACTGGATAGGAGATGTCAAACCCCGTAAACATCTCCGACGCCGTTACGCTCATATTTATTTACTGTTGATTTAACTTACATAAGATCTTTTAGTTCTGACTCGAGTGTTTTGTCTTTTCAATCCACTCGGGTCAGTCTTAGCTTTTCAATGTATCGAAGACTGCTTTTGGAGGACGAAGATTTAGTACTATTATTATTTATTTCATTTATTCTGTTGCATCATACTGCTCCACTGCATTACTACTGTTGTATGTACTCTGATTCTGTATTGTAAAGGTGTAATCAAATGTTATTTGTGAAACAGCTTTATGAACTGTTTATTTGATTATTATATTTTGTCATTCCGCTGTGAGATTCTGTGTTTTGTTTTCTTTCTTTCTCTGCTTTTTCTTATTTACCCCATAATAATCAAACTTTTTGAATGGTTTGAGTCTGACGTGTGTGGTTTGTCGATTTAAACCATCCAAAAAGGTAGGTCATTACATTTGGTATCATAGCAAGGTTTAACGATAACCTTAGCTTTGTGGGGTCTGACTCATATAGAATATGGTAGTAATACCCTAGAATGAGTCGCTGAGTGTATATATATGAGAGAGCGTATTTGTTAGTGTTATAAAAGGTTTTGTATTGTGTTAATTTGTTCTTTTTAGTATTTATAAATTCTGGTCGGTACATAGGATGCTATGGCATCGATAGGAATTTCTAAACACTTAATAGGACAGACCGACACAATATTGTTTTGAAACATAGGTAAATGAAATAATTTTGCCTATTATATATTTTGTATATAAAATAATAAATTTTATAAATGATATAGTTGGATGTAATATGTTATTTGTTAGGTAGAGAAATTTTATAAATAGTGATTGAAAAATAGGATTTACAAATAAAGTAAATATAAATGGGAAGTTTAGAACTGAAGTTCTGGGATTTCTGAAAATTTCTTTCGAAAGATTTTGGAATATAATATTAGTAGTATTTAGAAGTATTTTCTGATATAAATATTTCAAGATGATTTGAAAGAAGTGTTTTAAAATAAATTTTTAAAGGAAATAAGTTCTGTATTTCCCTCTCTTTCGTTGGAAAAATAATTTCGGTGATGAGTGCACGCATCATCGACGTTCATTTTCGAGTTTCAAAGTGGAAAGACCGTTGTAGTAGTTTTACTGCACATTTGTTTTGATAAATAAATCTTAATTTTGAATCCCTAAATATGATTTGATCAATAAAGGATATAAATATATATATTATTTTCTAAATGATTGAAATGAATCCGGGATTTAGTTCTTAAAACTTTTTGATAATTAATAGCTTTCAATTATTGCAATGAATGAAATCTTGACTATATTAATAATTGGAAACTTCTGAAATGAGGAAAATAAGAAATTGGAAGCTAAATAATTATTGAAATATATATGAGATGGGAAATTGTGATATGTAAATCAAAGGATAGGGAAATTAAGAAATGTAACCATTGAACATTTTGTTAGCTTAAATAAATAAGAGAAACTTGTGTAACATTCAATTACATTCTAAAAGACATAATGTATAACTTACCAAATATTAAAAGTTGAAATGTTTAATAAGAATATGTAATAGAATATTACAAGTAAACTTAGGAAATGAAGTGTTCATTGGAATTATGCTTATAAGTGAAGAATTAAGGTGTATAAAAATGTTATGAACTTAAGTTAATAATTTGAAAATGCTAGCAGTTATAATTTAATAAAAAGGAGGAATACTGTAAGTAAATGATTATAAACTTAGGTAATGTTTGAAGCCAATTATAGTTAGAGTAAATAGTAAAAGTGGATACTATATGTGAAAGAAATAAAAGTGAAAGGTGAAAATATTTTATAAGTATGAGTTGTTTCACAAATGAATATTTATATAAAAAGGGAAATCAAACTAAATAGTAAATGTGAAGTAAACTGAAATAAAATGTATACAATACTTCAATAATGAATTCATTTATGATCCAAATAATTGAAATGGATATAACTTATGTAAGTAAAGAATGTAAATGAATGAAATAAGCCTTATATGAATGAATGGGAATTAAAATTTTGTAAGTAATGAACGTGAATTAAGAAAAATCATTGTATGAAAAAAAGGAAAAAGAAAAAAAGAACAATAAATGATGTGAAAAAAGGATTAATAGAATAAACTTAAAATGTGTTGAATTCTTTATTTGTTTTGGCTTATGGGACATTGGGAAGTGATACTTTAAATTGTTTAAAATGTATAAATAATCTATTAAGTTATCTAAGACTATTGAGTGTATGGTATACTTAGTAGTTTATTTATCATTCTATACGATTAAAAGTTCTAAACCCAAACAAACCATTAGTTTTGGTTGCTATGGATGGATGGTTGATTTCTTTGATTTGCATGTGATAATTGTATGGTTTTGTTTGCAAGTGCTATTGTTATATTTTGTTGATTTGTTGTTATAAGTTGAAACAACATAAATATTCTCTTTTACTTAATTATTAACCTCTTTGGATTATATAAGTAAAATACAGGTTTATGGAAGCAATAGCTACTGCTTTTGGTTTCATAAATAAGCATTGTTTGCCCGACAAATAGGTACATTTCCGGGTTACGGTTTTATAGCGATATTATATTGTTTTCCTGTGGTTTGGGATATTTTATTTTGAAATATATGATATATGTTATTATTATTGATATTATTATTTCTCTCAGACCTCTCCGTACAAAGGAGAATCTGCCAAAATTTTCTGTGAATTTTGGACTTAGAAATTTTTTGTGAAACTGTTTTCCAAACTTTTGTTAACTTCAATATAAAAGGATTTAATTATTTTAAATTGATGTATTTTATTTAAATTATTTAATTATGTAAATTGATTGTTTATAAATTTAATATTTTGAATAAGAGATATTAATTCTTTAATCCCTTCTTTTCCCTTTTCGAGGACGAAAAGTTTTGAGTGGGGGAGAGTGTAATGACCGGCATTTTTTCTGATAATCAAAATATTGAATTAAATAAGATTTTGTAATTTAATGTTGGAAGAAAATAAAATTTATGATGTAGGAACAAGAAAACTAACTAGAATGAAGTTTAATAATGTAAATTAATGTAATAGATGACTATTTGAATGCAATCTCAAGTAATTGTAATAATTGTAAGTTATAATTGGTTATAAATTTAAAATAAGGAAATAAATTTAAATGTTATATTAATTGATGAAATAATATGTAATAAATTGAAATTGGATAAAATTTGTGTTGTGTTAGTTATAACATTTGTGTGTAGATAACAAACTTATAAATGTGATTAAATTAAGAAAAGGTAACAAGTGTTATTTGTTACCAATTTATTTAATATGTTGAATTAAGTTGGAAATCAATTGCAATTAAATGTAATTAAATATTACGTTAATATGAGTTAAGACGATAACTGTAAAATGTGAAGGTAATAAAATGTACAAAAATGTCAATTATATTCTTAAGGCAGTACTTTATTCAATAAAAAGAGTGAAACTAAGATAAATGAATTTATTGGGACTTTAAATTATAATTAATGTGAAAATTGACAAAAATTCAATATAATTGAAATATTGCAACTAATATAGTAAAAGATGATAATTGTAGAATATTAATGCAATAAGATGTAAATAAATGTTAACTATGTCCATAGAGTAATGTTGGTTTGAATAAAAAGATTGAAATCTAATTAAACCAATTTATTAGAATTAGAATATAATTGATTGGAAATAAATGTAACTAAATATTGTGGTTAATGTAATAAAAGGCGTCAATTGTAGAAAATGAGAATAACAAGATAGAAACCAATGTTAATAATTTCATAAGGTATTGGTTGATTTAATAGTAGGAGTGTAAATCAAAATAAAGAATAAAAATGAATAAGTTTAGTAAAGGAGTAAACATATGTTTATTTATTTGAAATGTTTGGTAGCTGAAAGGTTGATTGTAGAGACGAGAAACTATTATTTAGTAAGAAATGTATAATTACGGTTTGTATCCAATATGTATAAATATGTTTAAATTACTATTAGGTAGGAAATAATTGTTCTACTTCTCATTACATTCATTTAGTCCATTTTGAAACTTAATGAACTGAAATTAATGTAATTAAAAAATTTCAATTAATAGGAGAGAAAATACTAAATTGTAAATTAATAGGTGTAATTAAAAGTAGCTTATGTTTTGTGAAAATATAAGAAAAGTTTGATTTAATGAAAAGAACATTTACATCAAATAAAATGAATGTTTCATTTGTGAATGTAGGTTTAATTTCATTAAAATAAAGAATGGAATGATTGATTTTAGAGGAAGAAATATATGTTTATTTGAACTGTGTTTTAGCTTACAGATTGATTACAAGAATAGGGAAATAATCTATTTCAGTAAGTTATCTATTACTCTTGTGTATAAACAACAAATTTATAAATGTGTTTAAATAAACAATTGTTCTAATTTTCATCCATTTTAGTTGTCTGTTTTGAAATTTAACTTTGTAAATAATTGCAATTAATGTAATTCAAATGTTTCAATTAAAAGGAAAGAAAACGTTGATTGCAATTAATAGATTTAATATAAGAAACGCATTTTTTCTGTTAAATAAAAAGGGTGTTTTAATGGAAATAAATGATCATCATGGGAAAACCAAATTGAACGTTTTTATTTTTAAGGTAAGTATAATTTTTTTATGCGTAGATAAAAATCTAAATGCGTAGATATTTGAATATTATTTGAGTTAATGAAGTTAATTTAGTTACGTTTCAAAAAAAAATTGAATTTCAAAAGGTTGTGCGATGTGCATGGTTCCTTCATTTCTTTTGTTATTAATTGTTGCATGAACGTTTTAAAATAGTTACCTTATTATTAATACTTGATCCGTTCATTTCTCCTTCTATTTAATACCCGAGCCTAGACTTTTATGTTGTATTTAATTCCCACCACCTCATTTTCACATATACAAAATTTTACCTTCCTTTGGTTTGCAAACTTTTTCATTCCTACGTACATTTCCTTATGCATTATTAATGTCTGGAGCTTTCAAAATAAAATGTGACATTTATTTTTGTCCCTCCACCTTCATTTCCTAATTATAAATAACTTGCAGCTTATTTCTTTATTTGATTTTTGTTTCTCCTGACACCTCATATTCAAAAGCTCTTATTCTTGCAAATCCAAAAGCTTTCTTTTATGAAACATGATTTTTTTCATTTTTCGTACACGTCCTGTCCTCATCTTAGTTGTTCTTCAATCTTTTCCTCAAGCCTTATCTTGAGAAAAACGTAAGTATTAAAATTTGTTTTTTTAATGCGTACTAATTATTATTTTAATAATATTTCTTATAACATGAATATCTTTTGCACATAAACTTTGATTCACACGTGATTTCTTCTGTTGGATTCATATTTAAATTCCGGACAACATGAAATTGATTTAGTTGAATTTGGAGATTGTTGAGTTTTTGCGCTTCTGTTTGGATTTTTATGGGCTAAAATCAAATGTGAGTGTTTTAACCCACTCACAACTACTAGATTATCTTATGTTAGTTAAATTGAATTTATGATGTGATTAGAAATTGATTGAATGATGTTTGGTGTATTTAAATTGTCATTCCAGTTAAATATGACTTTTGTTGCATTTAATCGTCATTTAATTTAATATTGAATTTAATTGTCAATTTAATACCTGTTATTGATAATCAGTTGATTGATGTTATTTATTGGTTGATTGTATGGTGATTTTGATGCATGTTTGATTGTTGATATTGGATGACTAGATGTTATATTTTTATATTGTTATAACACTGCAAGTTCCCTATGGGTTGAAATGATACATACTCGAACGATCTGATAGATTAGGGAGAAATCGTTATGGGTTGAAATGATAGACTCGAGCGATTTCATGTATTTGAAATTAAATTTTGGGATTGTAGGTTGAAATGATATATACCCGTAAAATTTTAAATTGTGGATTGGAATGATAAATATCCGTATTACTTGACCATATGGTAGAAAATTATATACGGACATCGAATTGGTTAAATTAAATGATTTTTTTTAAATCTTTAAATTTTGAATTCAGTTAACTGGTATTTTGAAATGGAAATTGATTTATATAGACTGAATTATTTTCGAAAATCCAAGCGTTAATGTTGAGATTTGAATTGATTTAATGAATTGTTCAAAGGATTTAAATTGTAATTTCAAAGTTGAGTTGTCAGATATAAATGAATTCTATCGAAATTGAGTTATTGAAAATGTTTGAATATAAATTTGAAATCTATTTTAAACTAATTTAAACTATTTTAATCAATTTAAACTATTTTAATCTTTTATAGTCTATTTAATCCAATTTAATCTATTTTACCTATTTTAAACTAATTAAATTTATTTAATCTATTTTAAATCTATTTAATATAATTTAAATCTATTTAATCTATTTTAAATTTATTTAATCTATTTTAAATCTATTTAATATAATTTAAATGTATTTAATCTATTTTAAAATCTAATTAATCTATTTTGAAATCAAATTAATCTATTTAATCTTTTTTAATTCTACTAAAACTATTTTAAATCTATTTAAACTTTTTTAATCCACTTTTTAAATTATTTGAAAGTAGTTCAAACCATCTAAGTTATATTTTCAAACTATACTAAATTATTTAAACTATTTGTAACTATATATACTATTTTCTAAATTCTAAATTGTAAAGTGGAAGGGGTTATATTTAAATCCTTGATTTAAAAGCAAATATGATTAAATGATGTAATAACCTTAGTTGGGATTTAAATTACATATTTTGAGTAAATATGATGATTTTGAAATGAGGGTTTAGCCTATTTTGAAATTATGATTTCGAAAGTGATATGGTTTGAATTGAATATGATATTTTGATATGAATATGAAATGGTTTGGAAATTTAAAAGAACCATCCGGTGTGAAATAAGCGTTTGGTTGTTAAAGAGACCGGGATCGGATATTGTCATACTCTCTGCCAATACCGAAAACCACTTTAACAACTGTGTACGTGGTGGAGGTTCTAGAATGAAGTACGATGGTTTGGCGAATGATTTTGTATGAGGTATTTACGTGACCCTAACTCTCGTGAGTCAGCTTAGATGTGACTAAAACAGGAGCCACGCCGGACCAAGTGAGGTCATTCCTCCTATCGGACATGCTTCTTCGATACCATATTTTGACTTTGTGATGATTTGGTGGCCACCCCTTGATTTTGATTATGGGAGTGTGTTCCGAGGTGGGCGGTAGTAGCTGCTATGAGTTACCACCAGTCCGGATCCGCAATTAGTAGAATTCTACCCTGGCATTGCCTCGAGTGCCGTGTTCACATGGCCTATCGCGCCTTCTACGAGTTTTTTTTGTGTCGTACCTATGGAGTGCTCCCTGATAGCCCACCAGTTTATGGTGGAGTTTACAGTATCTGTATAGACTACGACATTATATAAAATGTGTTAAGGGGGATATGGGTAACCCCTTAACGCTATTTTAATACTTTACTTTACTGTAGACATATTATAATAGTGTATTGTACTACATAATTGATAGTTTAACGGATCCGTAGGAGATGGAAATCCTGAACATCTCTTAAGTTACTGCACTCACGCTAGACACTGGATAGAAGATGTCAAACCCCGTAAACATCTCTGACGCCGTTACACTCATATTTATTTACTATTGATTTGACTTACATAAGATCTTTTAGTTCTCATTCGAGTGTTTTGTCTTTTCAATCTGCTCGGGTCAGTCTGAGCTTTTCAGTGTATCGAAGACTGCTTTTGGAGGACGAAGGCGAAGGTTTAGTACTACTATTATTTATTTCATTTATTCCGTTGCATCATACTGTTCCGCTGCATTAATATTTATTACTGCTGTATGTACTCTGATTCTGTATTGTAAAGGTGTAATCAAATTTTATTTGTAAAATAGCTTCATGAACTGTTTATTTGATTATTATATTTTGTCATTCCGCTGTGAGATTCTGTGTTTTGTTTTCTTTTTTATCTGCTTTTTCTTATTTACCCCATAACAATCTGCCCTTTTGAATGGTTTGAGTCTGACTTGTGTTGTTTATCGTCGATTTAAACCGTCCAAAAAGGCAGGTCCTTACATACTTGCTTATCTTCATCCATGGGTACTAAAAATGACTCTCTCACTTCAATATGCTTAGTCAGTGAGCTAAACACCAAATTCTCCACCAAGTGGATAACATTTTGGCTATCACATTGAACATCGATACTATCATGTTCAAATCCCAAGTCACACAAAAATCGCCTCAAATAAAGTGTCTCCTTTGTCACCTCCACTGCAGCTATCAACTCCTCCTCCATAATGGATAAAGCAACAACGGTTTGCAATCTCGATCTCCAACTTATGGCCATACAACTTAGTGTGAAGACATATCCGAAAGTTGACTTTCTCCGATCCTTATCAGCAGTGTAGTCCGAATCACAATAACCAACCAGCTTGCAGTTCATCCCCTTACCACTGCCAAAAATAAGACTATGAGATGACATTCCTCTAAGGTATTTCAATATAAGCTTCACAGCTTCCCAATGTGATTTCCCTAGATTAGTCATATACCGACTAACCATCCCGACGACATTTGCAGTATCGGGCCTTGTACACACCATAGCATACATTAAACTTCCAACCGCACTAACATATGTCACCTTTGCCATATAAGCCTTGTCTTTCTCCAGGATAGGTGATCCCTTACTCGAAATCTTCATAAGCAAAGGTAAAGGAGCATTGAAACCTTTGCATTCTCCATGCTAAACCAACAAAGAACTTTCTCAATATACTCCTTTTGAGTCAATCTCAACTCAAAATGCTTTTGATCCCTTTCTAATTTCATGCCCAATATCCTCCTTGCTTCTCCAAGATCCTTCAATTTTAAACTCCATTTTAATTTTTTGATTTCATTTTTATCCTTAGAAGTAATGAGCATGTCGTCAAAATACAAGAGTAAATACACCCAACAATCATTTTTTCAACTTCTTGAAATACACACAAGCATCCTTGATGCTTCTATCGAAACCATTTTCAAGAATAAAATGATCGAATCTCTTGTACCATTGTCTAAGTGATTGCTTTAAACCACATAGTGATTTGTTTAACTTGCAAACCAAATTTGACTTAACATCTACGACAAAACCTTCTGGTTGCTCCATGAAGATGTCTTCATCCAAGTCACCATGCAAGAAGGCAGTTTTCACATCAAGTTGCTCCAACTCCAAGTCGTGAATAACAACTATGGTAAGTAATATCCAAATTGAAGTATGGCGCACAACCGGTGCAAAAATCTCATCATACTCCTTTGCCTTCCTTTATGCAAACCTCTTAACCACTAGCCTAGCTTTGTACCTCCCATCGTCCTTCACCTTGTATATCCATTTGCACCCAATAACATGGTTTCCTTTAGGAAGTGGAACCAAATCCCAAGTTTTATTCTTCATCAATAATTGCATCTCTTCCTCCGTGGTAAAATCCACTTCGAGCTATCACTCGAACCCATGACGTAATCAAGGTCCATCGGCTCATCTTGGAGTACATGAAGAGCATAGTCCAACTTGTCACAAAAGCTAAGGTAGTTCTAATCACCATATCTATTAGATTGCCTCATAGCCCATCGACCTACCCGAGTAGCAATACCATCACCTAGACTCTTTTTGGATCCACCTTGAACTGAATCATCTCTAGAATCATGTATAACACCAACACTACTAGAGGAAACATGTGGACTATGTGATGTTACATCAACCGCTTCCTCCTTACAAGCATTTTCAACTACTCTACTCCTTGGATAATAACTTCCTTCTCCTTTGATTCACCATGAACTAAATTTGAAACATCCGATGAGCTCTCATTCTCTTTGAACAAAGCCGACTCATCAAAAGTAACATGACAAGAATTCACAACCTTCTACGTTTTTGGATTCCATATCTGATAGCCTTTTACACTGTCCGTATAGCCAAGCAAAATCCCCTTAAAAGCTCTAGACTCAAGCTTATCATTTCCTAGATCATGCACATAAACCAACTACTAGACACACGAAGATAACTCAGGTCATTGCTCTTTCCCTTCCATACTTCCTCCAAAATTTTGTTACCAATAGCCGAGCACGGAATTAGATTCACAATATGCACCACGGTTGACAAAGCTTCCGACCAAAATCCCTTAGACAAATCCAATATCAATCTCGAGCATCGAGCTTTCTCTAGTAGAGTATAGTTCATCCTCTCTGCAATACCATTCGACTATGGATCTCCTAGTGTAGTAAAATGCCTTCGAATACCATGATGCTTAAAAAACTCCAAGAAATCTCCGGAATCATACTCTTCGCCATTATTGAACCTTAGTACCTTCAAAGACTTGCCACACTCATTCTCAATAAGAGCCTTTCAAACTTTGAATTTTGCAAATGCCTCCAACTTGGCCTTCATTAGATACACCCATACCTTTTAAGAAAAATTATCAATGAAAGAGATATAACACCTTGCTCCTCCCAAAGAAGCTACCTGTGCTGGTCCCCAAACATTCGTGTGCACATACTCAAGAACCTCTCTCGAATCATGTTTTCCTTTACCAAATGAAACTTTAGCTTACTTTCCCATAACTCATTCCTCGCAAAACTCAAGTTTGTTGAAAATCTCTCCATCGATAATCTCCCTCTTCCATAGAATATCCAAACTCCTATCCGAGACATGATTTAATCTCAAATGCCACAACCTAGTCGCATCCAAGCCACGAGAACTATCAACACCCATAGAAGTTTCACCTTTAATAGTCACTCCTTGAAGAAAATAAATACCATGAGTCCTAGCACCCTTCATCACCACAAGTGAACCCTCCAAAACCTACAAGCTATCACTCTCAATAGTGATCTTACAACCTAAGGAATCTAGCTATCCCAAAGAGATAGGAGACTTCCAAAGTTCTGAAACATAGCGTACATTAGTGAGAGTACGAACCACTCCATCAAACATCCGAATTTGCACGAAATCGATGCCCTTCGACTTACAAGTAGCATCATTACCCATAAAAATTGAATTTCCCTCTTTGTCGACATAAGAAGAAAACAATTTTTATTCGACATCATATGATAAGATGCCCCCGAATCGAGCATCCGTTCGCTACCCAAAAAATCCGATGCTACCGTCGTCAACACATCTACGTCTCCATCACCAACTCTACTCTCCACCGCTACGGATAAAGATGCTACTTCCTTCTTTGCCTTCTCCCTGTTCGGAACTCATTCTTCCAATGACCAGGTTTCTTGCAAATAAAGCACTTGCCATTTCTTTTCTTTGACTTTCCTCTCCAACCGGGCTTCCTAGATTTAGAACGCTCTCCGTTTCCTTTCTTTACATATCTCTCCTTCTCCACAAATAAACCATGACCATCACTAGCACCACTACTTCCAACACTAAACTACTATATTTGATCTCACAATTCCTCACTAAGAAGACCCATTTTGACATCATCTAGCATCAAAATATCCCATCCATAGGTCAAATTATTTGAGAAACCCATATAACGGTCCGACAACGAACACAACTATATCATCGCCTTTTGTTTTTCCTTAATATTCAAATCTAATGCCTTTATCTTCATTAGAAAATCATAAAACACATTCAAATGTGCCTTTAGTGAAGTATCCTCCTTCACCTTACAAGTGAAGAACGTTCGCAATAAGATCAAACGATTAGTTGGTGACTTCTTCACATATAACTCCTCCAACTGGTCCCAAATACCCTTAGCAATAGTCTCACCACTAATTTCGGAGATCACATTCTGTCCCATCGCAAGATAAAGTGTAGTGAATGCCCACTCTTCCATTTCCTCTCTCTCCACAT
Source organism: Allium fistulosum (assembly GCA_030737815.1). Lineage (NCBI taxonomy): Eukaryota > Viridiplantae > Streptophyta > Magnoliopsida > Asparagales > Amaryllidaceae > Allium > Allium fistulosum. The sequence goes on from CM060904.1 coordinate 177,529,569, forward strand.
TGAAGATATCCACTGGCAAAAATGCGTATCAAACACAACCAGATGCATTTGATTTTGCCTACAAACCCCTTCAACTTCTATTGCCACATTTCGAAACCATTATCGCCGTTCCACTTGTCAATAACAAATTGTGATCCCAAAGCCATGTACGATCCATGTACATATGGCACTACACCACTTGGACTAACCATTGAGGGACTACCTAAGGTATTATTTGATTCCGACATTTCTACAACCACTTACCAACACCGATGCTCTGATACCAAATGTTATGGGAATTCTAACTCGAGACCACTCAAATCAAAACCCAAAAGCATAAAGGAAAAACGAGATCATGGTAAGAAGCGCAAAAACAACCTATCAACATCTTAAATCCAATCTCAACCAAAATATCAATCATAATCACCGTACAAGAAATATAAAATAAAGAAATAATGATAAAATAAGTCACACACTGATTTATAGTGGTTCCACTAACATTTTGTTAGTGTACATACACTTTAAGAGAGAACTTTTATTAATACCAATAAGAAGAGTACAAGAGACAGATTATAATGATTATAATATTCACTATAGAATATAATTTTGTGGAGATTAAAATTAAAGAAAACTAGGTTTTTGTTAAACCCTAGTTAATAGAGGATAAAAACCCTTGATTAAACCCTTAGAGTGATCCAACCCTCTTTGAATCTAAAAATAGCTTATATAGGGAGAGTTTGAGCCTAGGCAAATACCCTTTTCCCCTTGAAACCTTCATAAACCAATGCAATCAGCTCAGGCAATTTGGAGACAACTCAGTCGATCAGCCATCTGGTTCCTCAACTCGGACATTTGACTCAAAGACAAAATTTCTTCATTCCATGTGCTCAAACATTTGGTCCCCATAACCAGACATCTGAGCAAACTCTTAGGATGCCAAATCCAACTTTCAGAGACATCTGACTCCAAACAGACGCTTGTACCAGGTGATCAGACTTATGGTTACCCCAACCAGACGTCTAAAATAAGTCTCGGGATGCAACATACTATGCAGAGACATCCGAGCATCATTCAAATGCCTCACAATACTAGTTCAGATGTCTGAGGACCACGGTTAGACGTCCGACCTACTGCTCACCGTGTATCTCCTGCCTTCAACATGCCACAACTCTTACCTCCGAGCTCCGATTTGCGAACCATCTTCTATGTCACCAAGCTACTTCTATCTACTTCAATTCTCCATATAATGTTGCCAAAATTCAACAACATATACTACCTATAAATCGCAGTTGTTATTTTGCTTACTACATTTAGCAAGGAATTTCAGTTGAGATACAATATAAGTTAGTCAGTAAGAACTGTATGCAACGCATGGGTTCGTATTGGTATGTAATATTATTTAATATGTTTCTGAGTTTGAAACAACTGATGCAAACGATAGTTGCAAGCTATAGAAATGTGACCGACTATGCATATATTTTCCACCATGTAGGTGTGCTAATATTGTATTTTGTTGGGATACACCACGTTGCGCACATGTGCATATTTGTATATGTTTATGTGTACTTATGTTATTTCCAGTACTTAGTTGTTAATTATTTTATAGTGTATATTCCCTTTAATATTTTTTGTTTTTATTTTAATAATCCAGATAAATGAAAAGTACAAAAAAATATTTTATGAAAATTACAAAATTTCCCGGTCAGTTTTCCACCATTGTATGGTTGTACTAGTATATATTAAATGTTTATATGCACATTATTTTTTGGAATAGTTTTAAGGTGTGGGTTTCCTAATTTTATGTACTTGACCAATTTAGTATTTTACATTTTTTTTGAAAGAAAAAGAATAGAAGTGTTGCCATTGCTATTAGGTAAGTTCAAAATTGAAAATATGTTACTTCTTCAGATTTGGTAACGAGAAAAAGTAACATTAACACAAAGTTACATAGCATCATCATTAGAAAAATAAGTCGGTTGTGTATGTGGTATCAATGCGGTCGCTTTGAACCCTTATGGCCAACTGTACCCTTTTCCATTTTTTAATTTCTGTTGTACTTCTCTTTGTTAATTACTAGGAAATGTATAAATAAGTTTACCATTTCTGATTTCGTAAGTTTTTTGATCTGTTGCTATTTCTAATTTGTTACCGATACATAAATCTATGTATAATTGTCTATGTACATATCAACTAATTGAAAGCAGATAATGTTGCTAATGGTAACTAATAGTATAAAAGATGTATTGTTGGGATTAGTGATTCAATATTTCTAGAAAAAAGTAGAAAGAAAGTCGATTAATGAAGCAGAGATCAAACATAGAATAGACAAAGGAGAAGGACGTGGCCATAAGCCTATAACATAGGCTATAGGTTCTCAACGGACTGGAAAACTTACCAGTCGATTGGAAGCCCAACGGTCGTCTGGTAATATTTTCAATCGATGGGAAAATTTTCTAAATTTTAGCCGAGAAGATGACTAAGTTTTCAATCAATTGGAAATCCATTTCGATTGATTAACGCTAGTTGACTGAATCGATTTTTTCTAGAGAATTGGGGTTCGAAATTTCAGGATTATTTTCGTCATTTTAAGGATGTTTTAGAGTTATTATCATAGATTTGTGAAAATATTTGATCCAGTGATTGAGATCACTTTAGGCTATTATAAATAGATTTGCGAAGTTCATTGTAATGCAAGAAAGGAGAGTTTTGTACTAGGGTTTTATGGTTTGAGATTTTTCTCAACTTTTAGGGGTCTTTTTGTATTTATTTGGTGGAATAAATATAATATAGTATTGTTGGGAAAAAATTGTTTGTCCACTACTTTTCTATGGTTCTTTTCTCTTTTCAAATCTAATTATTTAGTGATCCCTGATATAACCAAGTTATTTGAGAATCCATATTTTATTCTATTTTGTTGACTTCTTGGTTTCAGTTATTTGTGTTTGATTGTCCTACTATTGTATGTTTGATTTAAAATTTGAGTAGTGGGCGAACCATAATAATTTGAAAAGTTTTTAAAACGTAGAAGGATGACGCAAATTTATGTCTATGGAATACGTTATCGTTGTATTTTTACTTGAACTTACTAAGAAATTGCTAGTAGTAGTACAAAATTGAAGGTAGCATTTGCATTGTCCAATGAGGGCGATTATGCATGTTTGTCGCAAATTAGGCCATACCGATATTTAGCATCCAAATTGTATTATAAATTCAACCATTTTAATTTTTCCACTATTTCATCGTCAGTTGTCTAAAAAATGACATATCACTTTGTACTGTATCTTTTGCACATACCATTTACTTATTAATTTCTTTTCATCCACCACATCACCACGAGTTCTTACTACATCCATGCTCCAATACAACCAATGTTCAGTTGTTTTTTGGAACTTGGTTCAATTCTTATGATGATGCATAGTTGGCAAGGATTAATCTTTCAACCTTACATGTGAGTGCTACATGTCCTAACCAGCAACGCTACCCTTGTGCGTTTAATGTTCAATTGTTTTTCATTTCCTTCAACTGTCTACATACGTATTTTTTTTTCAAGCCTTCTTTTCTCATTTTGTACTCTAATAATTTGTGCCTATAGCAGTAGATTGGACCACCTACATGCTTTACATCAGTGCAATGAAACATTATTTCGATATCCGATGCCTACCTTTCTCCCTTATATGATTTTGATATATGCATTCCACTTTTTCCATTTATAGTTATTGAACTTTATTCCAACTGAACCAAATTTCCTCACACTAGACATGTTTTAAACCACAATTTAATATCAAATAGAATTGTCATCTCTACTTACAACAATTTCCGAATATCGGGTCAATAATGTTATACAACCAATATTCCATGTGCGAAGCACTGCCTCTTGTTAGTAATAAATGGAAAGCTTAATATGGATTTGATTTTAATCGAAGAATGTCGTCATTCTTTAAACGACCCTTAACTATGAGAGAAGCATTATGAAAATAACATTCTAGCATTACTTTTATTGATATGCTCAATGCCAGATGTATTGGAACCCTAGTTATTACCTCTATTATTATATCAAACTCTACAATATGTAAGGAACTAATGTGACATGCCTATTGGAATTACCCACAAGTCCATATGTAGGTCAAGTGGGTAATTAATTGGCCTAAGTGAAAAGTATGAAATTGGGTTTAACAAAATAAAGAGTATAACTCCTATTGCTGGATAAAAAAGCAATTTCTTATTAACACCTTGATAGTAGGTATATATAAAGAATAGAATAGTCTAATAGGATTGTTTCTCTCTACTCACTCATATAGTTTTCATCTCCATCAAGAAAGCTTGTTAAACAAAAGGGATAAGAGTGAGAAATACAATCCTAGGCGATTATTCACTAGAAATTAATTTCTTTTACTATAAACCTAGGTATGCTATCTTAATCTATTGTGTGATTGTGAAAATCATTTTTTTCAAATATCCTGCCTATTATGATTTAGATCTTGCCTATTATGATTTAGATCTAATATATTATGATTTATGCAAATTAGTTTATCTTTTATTGATCTAAATTAAGACTTTACACGTGGTATATATGTTTTGAATCAAACATTGAAATTTTCTATAGCTATAATTAATAACTTAATTGTAAATTTTTAATTATGCTATATATGTTTGTATATATGATTGCTTTTGTCTCGCATAATGAAAGAGTGTATTGTTTTATTCTTATAACAATTTTGGCTTGTATGTAATATTTTGGATTATGGTACTGTGATGTAAATTATTAATATATATATATATATATTATATGTCTTATGATTATGTTCACAATACACAAATTTGCTATTTGAATTAAAGTATTATTGGTATGCTATTTGAATTAAGGTGACTATACTATATGTTGTTTGTCACCAACGTGATTAGGATTTACGCATATGAAATGTATAATGGTATTCTAATTTGATATTTATATTATGTGTAATTTATTAGTCACTAAAGTGGTCAAATTAGAAAGGTTTATAAATGCCAAATTAAAGAAAATTCATTTACTCATGTTTATATGATGCATATGAATGAATTACATTATAGTTTATGCATAATTTTAAATATTTGTCAGGAGTATATTGAGTTCATAGTTATAAAATGTGTTCGATTGCCCAAAGGTTGATCACTTAGTTTATAACATATAAACATTATCGAGGTATATTAATGTGCTTGGTTAGGTATGTTTTGTATATTCAAAGGTAGCAAACATATCTAACTGGAGCATGTTAGTTTCCAATTATGTGAAATTTTATTGAGCATCAATTATGTTTGTTTTATTGTATATTGTTGTATCATCGAAAGAAGAACTTCAATATACACCTTATGTTTGTCGGCTAAACCTGAATCTGTGTTATAGATTTAAGTTTATTACTCAAAGCATTAATGTGTTAGGGTTTTTTATATATTTTTATAGCATCTGTTTCTGTTTCTTTATATTTGCAGGCCACGTCTGTTATTAAGTTTAATGAGCTTAATTTCTCTGAATGGTATGAAAAAGTTCAGTTTCACCTTAGTGTTCTGGATCTTGATTTAGCACTTTTAAGTGAGAAATCAGCTATAGTTACTATTACTAGTATCGCTGAACTGAGATTTTCCTATGAAGTTTGGGAAAGATCTAACAGACCGGCTTAATGTTTATGCGAATGACTGTAGAAAACAATATCAAGTTCATAATTAAGAAAATTGAATGTGCTAAGGAATTTATGAAGTTGTGGAAGAACGATCCTAGTCTAAGTCTGCTGATAAGTTGCCCATTGGGACACTAATGAGTACCTTAACCACCATTCAGTTTGATGGTTCTTGTACTATGCACGAGCATATCGTTGTAACAATGAATAAAATAGAAAAACTAAAGACCACTGGAATGGAGGTGAATGAAAGTTTTTTAGCAACGTTCATCCTTAACTCCTTACCTCCTAAGTATATTCCATTTCATATGAACTATAATACTCTGAAGGATAAATGGAATGTGTATGAATTGTAAAGTATGCTCATTCAAGAGGAAACAAGGCTTAACAAATTAGAAATTCGTTCAGCAAATCTCGTGGGTCAGAAAGGAGCTGGAACGAAACCAAGAAAGAATGTTGGAAAAGGCAAGAAAGAACCATCAAAGTTAGATCATTCATCTGCCTAAATCCACAAGAAGGAATTAAGCAAGGATAAGTGTCATTTCTGTGGAAAGACCGGACACTATTAGAAAGATTTCCTTAAATGTAAGGCACGGTTCGAAAGGAAAGGTAAGCCTAGTGCTTTAGTATGTTTCAAATCAAATTTAGCTGAAGTTCCTTATAATATTTGGTGGGTTGATTCTAGTTGAACAACTCATGTTTCAAATACGGTCCAGGGATTCCTTACAATCTAAACCACATGCCTAAATGAAATTTTTACCATTATGGGAAGCCGAGTCAAAGTTCCAGTTGAAGCCATTGGAACCTACCGTTTAATTTTAGACACTAGACATCACTTAGATCATTTTCAGACTTTTTATGTTCCTTTTGTTTCTCGCAATTTGATTTCCTTGTCTAAACTTGGTACTGCTGGATACTCTTTTAAATTTAGGAATGGATGTTTCCGTTTGTTTAAACAAAATCTTTTTACTGGTTCAGATATCCTTTATGGTTTGTACAATAAACATTTGGGTTACATATCCAAAGAAAGAATTAAAAGATTAGTAAACATGAAATCCTATCTGATTTGGATTTTACTGATCTTGGAATTTGTATGGAATGTATTAAGGGAAAACACACAAGACATAAAGTTAAGAAAGCAGCCACAAGAAGCACACAACTTCTTGAAATTATACACATCGATATATATATATATATATATGAGCCTTTTGATGTTCCTTCTCTTGGTGGAGAAAAGTATTCTATCACCTTTTAGATGATTTTTCACGTTATGGATATGTCTGCTTATTGCATGAAAAGTCACAATCAGTAAACACCCTAAAGGTGTTTATCAATGAATTTGAAAGGCGATTAGATAAAAAGGTGAAAATTATTAGATCTAATAGAGGTGGTGAATATTATGAAAGGTATAATGAAAGTGGACAGTGCCCTGGTCCATTTGCTAAATTCCTAGAAACTCATGGCATATATGCTCAATACACAACGCCAGGAACGCCATAACAAAATGATGTTTCGGAAAGGCATAATCATACTTTAATGGATATTGGTAAAAGTATGTTATGCAATTCATCTTTACCCAACTCATTGTGGATGCATGCTTTAAGACTGTTGTATATTTTTGAATAGGGTTCCTAGTATGGCAGTTTCAAAGACACTTTTTGAACCATGGACAAGAAGTGAACCCAGTTTAAGGCACCTACATGTTTGGGGTTGCCCAATGGAAGAAAGAACTTATGATCCACAAGAAAAGAAACTAGATATTCAAGAACAATCGGTAGTTTCTTCATTGATTATCCAAAAATCTAAAGGGCGTCGATTTTACTGTCCTAACTATAGTACAAACACTATTGAAATTCAAAATGCTGGGTTCATTGAGAATGGCGAAGTTAGTGGGAGTTTGGAACCATAAAAAGTGGAAATTCAAGAAGTTAGAGTGCAAATTTATTTGCTTGTAGCTTCTTGTCAAGTATTTTGTTCCTCTGCATGTTGATCATGTTAATGATTTGCAAGAATAGCAAATTAATGATCAAACACCACAGAATGAAGTTGTCATGAATGAACATATGATAGATGAACCATAAGAAGTCGCATTAAGAAGGTCTGATAGGCAAAGAATATCTGCTATTTCTGTTGATTATGTGGTTCACCTGCAAAAGTCTGAATTTGAATCAAGAATCGATGATGATCCAGTTTCATTTTCAAAAGCTATATAAAGTGATAGTTCTGCAAAATGGTTAAAGGCCATTAAAGAAGAGCTAAATTCAATGGATTACACTAAAGTTTAGGACTTTGTTGAATTGTCAGAAGGTTGTAAAAGAGTTGGGTGTAAATTGGTCTTCAAGACCAAACGTGACTCAAATGGCAATATCGAACGTTACAAGGCCAGACACTTTGCCAAAGGTATTACTCAAAAAATGATGTTGACTATGAAGAGACATTTTCACCTATTTCTAAAAAAGACTCCTTAAGAATTATTATGGCAATGATATGTAAAGACAATAATCCACACATGTCCAATTCAAACAATCCAGAACATAGATAATCAATGGGGTTAATTAAGAAAAAATAAGAAAAGAAGAAGGAAACAAACACAGAATCTCACAGCGGAATGACAAAATATAATAATCAAATAAACAGTTCATGAAGCTGTTTACTATATTTTTTATTATAATTTATACAACATTTACTAGAGTTATATATACAACCGAACAAATAAAATAATGCAGCGGAACAAACAATGATGGAATAATACTAGTAATAATATACCAAATCTTCGTCTTCATCCTCCAGAGAATAATCTTCAATAAGCTGAAAAAATCAGGACTGACCCGAGCGTAATGAAAAGACAAAACACTCGAGTCAGGACTAAAGTATTCTTATGTAAGTCAAATCGATATCGCATATAACATGAGCACCGTGGCATCAGAGATGTTTACGGGTTTTCACATCTCCTATCCAGTGTATAACATGCGTGCAATAACTCAAGAAATGTTATGGGATTTTCCATCTCTTAAGGATCCGTCAAAATATTTATATATAGTAGAATATGCTACATATATAATGTCTAGTCAGTAAAATAAATATTTTTCTTAGCGTTAAGGCTTTACATTGACCTCCTTAACGCGTTTTTAAGCATTGTCGTACAGTTTGCATTTGACACCACCGGTAGCACGTCGGTAGTCAGGGATATGCCGTGATACGACAACGCTAAACCAAAATCGTATGGGTCTCGTATAGGGATAAAAGTATGACAAGGCAAGTGAGGCAATGCCCAAGGTAGGATACTACCAGTTTACCCTTCCCGGCTGGTGGTAACGCATCATAGCCATGATCGCCCACCGCGTCCAACACTCCCAAAATCCGAGGGTGCGCACCAATCAATCACAATGTAAATGATGGTAATACGAAGAAGTGTGTCTGCTCGGGGTAGCCAGCCCACTTGACCGGTATGGCTCCTATTTTAGTCATTTCAAATTGGCACAAGTGCCAGGCTAATCCATTATCGTTCTCTTTCTTCAAATCTAGAAAACGTACGCCAAATCCAACCACTTCGTTCTGGATCATCACTCCACGTACACAGTTGTTAAAGTGGTTCTGGTATCGACAGAGAGTATGCCCATATCCGGCCCCGGTCTCTTTAATAACCAAACGTCGTTTTACACACCGGTTGGTACTTTTACATTTTTAAAACTGTTCATACTTGATATCAAAATATCATATTCGCTTCAAAATCAAATCCATTTCGAAATCATCATATTTACTCAAAATATACCATTTCATTTCAAAATCATTTTCGCCTTAATATCTCGATTTTGATTCCAAAATTGTTTCGAATTTTAATTTGGATTATAACTTCATTTTAACCCAATTCGTATTTAAATCCATGATTTAAATATAAACATTCCACCCTTTTTGACCAGTTTGAATTGTTTTGAAAAATAGTTTGAATAGTTTTAAAATAGCTTAAATAATCAAAATAGTTAAAAATAGTTTAAATGGTTAAAATAGTTAAAAATAGTTTAAATGGTTAAAATAGTTTAATATAAAATAGTTTAAGTATTAAAATGGTTTATATAGCAAAATAGTTTGGAAAATCCAAAATAATTTGAATATTTAAAAAAATATAGATTTAAATAGTTTATATCAAAATAATTTATTTGAAAATAGTTTCAAAGTCAAACTGATTAAATTTCCAGTTTTTTCAATTCAAATCACTTTTAAATTCCATTTCGATTTAATCGATTCAATTCCGATTTCGAGACGAATTTTACTTCGATTCCAAATTAATTTCGATGTCAATTTCAAATTAATTCCAATTCCAATTTCAAATTAATTTCAATTACAATTCCAAAATAATTTCAATTTCAAATTTTGAACCATTTTGATTTTTATCAATTTCGAGTTTGATTTTCAAAACATCGATTCAAAACACTTAAATCAATTTACTTTCAATACCCAGTTTGAAATCCAAATCCTCAAATAAAATTCAATTCCGAGCTCAATTCCGAAATAGTTCGATTTCCATAAATTCGATTTTTCATTTTCTTAAAACCAAATCATTTAAATAAATTTCAAATCAAAAATTTTAAAATCCTTTAATTTAACCAATTCGTTGTCCGTATATAATTTTCTATCTTATGGCCAAGTGGATCATTCACTTCAATCTAATTTCAGGGATGGATATGTATCATTTCAATCCAAAATGAATGTCATAGGTATATATCATTTCAACCTATTTCTTAATTTATTCAAAATAATTCGATTTACAGTTTTATATACTGTAAATAATATACAGGACGATAGCATGATATATCAAAATAAATAAACGTCCAAATCATCCAAACAGTCAATCAATAGCATCCATCACCATCAACATCCAAATCAGCCAATAATTCACAACAATTTCATAGTTATCAATATCAGGTATTTTACCGACAATTAAATTCCAATTTCAAATTTAACCGTCAATTTTAATTTTTAACAGTTAATTCGAATGACAATTAAATTCATCAAACAACGATCAATAAATTTATATCACTTAATAATCTCGAATTTAACTAGCATAAAAATATTTTAGTACGTTGTGAGCGTTATAAAACACTCACCTTTTATTTTCTATTGTCGCTTTCGCGTTTTGGTTTCGATTATATTCGAACACATTCGAATTTAACTAAAAATTCCAGAATCTCCAAATTCAACCAATTTGATTCCATAGCAAAGATCTTCTTAATACGAACCCAACGCGACTGACCGCGTTGGATCTGGACCTAAAACGAACGAGTTACGAAATTTATAAGAATTTGAATTTTAATTAGACAATAAAATAAATCACCACATTATAATTCCTTTACCCACTCAAAAGAAAACCCGGCCCATCAACGCACATTATCTTCTTCTCCCCATTCACCCGTGCACGACATAACCCACCCACAACGTGCATGCAAACGACTGACACGGGGCTCCGACCATCAAATTGACGTTCTGACCACGCTGGAAGCTTCACCATCGAAATCTTCACCTACTCAGCACCTCTCCACCGCGCCTCGGCCTCCGAGGCGATTCACGATCTGCCTCTTCCTTCTTCTCGACCATACATTGTTGCGCTACCAAAATCTGCATCGAGCAACGCCAAATTTTGGCTGGAGATGCGCTACGGCAATACAAACTTGATGCAACCACCCTCACAGCCTCCCGTTGCCCATACCCTGAGAATTTGTTAGCCCTAGCCCAGCCATAATTTCGAACTGCCCTTCGATCTACTGTCGAGCAAGAAAAATGGATGCCACACCTCTCAAAAAAACATCCCAGATCAAAGTTCAAGCCATAACATGAATTTTAAAACTTGTTTGAGAATTTTTCATTGAGTAGTTTTCAAAATATAAATTTTTGAACTTTGCTTCTCTTTTTTTATCTGTAAGCTACTGTGTTTTAAAAAGAAGAAGAATGGAGCGTGTTAAAAACATGATGAAAGTAGGCTCATACAAGTGATAGGGTGGCTTGCTCAGATAAAAGTAGGCTGATGTGATTAAAGATATTTGTGTGAAGTCAAATCGTATATATTTAAATTTTTAAATATCAAGATATTTATTTCGAACTTAGATCAGGGCATGCCACCAGGCGTGCATAATGTTATACCCCTATTTCGAATGCAATGGAACAGGTTTCGACACCTAATTCGATCGTATGGAGAAGATAGCTTTTTGGACCCAATTATTATATTGAATTTTTGATATTAATTTCAACGCGTTTCTATCCCGCACGATCAAACGGTAACTCCAAACATTATGAATTTTGAAATCCGATAATAATACACTATTACGGATCCAATGGAACTAGTTTCGTTGAATTCCAAGACGGAAAGCTATTTTTTACTCGTTAATTATAATATGAAATTTCCAATTTCTAGTTATTCCCTTTAAATCCAATTTTAAATGTTAACAATCTTCATTGTTGTTTAAATAAAATTTAAATCAACTTCTGATATCATTTTCAATCATATTAAATTCAGAATTCAATTATTCAAATAATTCCCAATATTAAATTTAAACAATTTAATTGTCCTATAAATCAATATAAATAAACCATTAAGTTCCATATAAATTTTAGTTATAAACATCATTTTATTTCTATCTAAATAATTCATAATTATTATTCAACTTCAGTTATTGATTATAAATCCAGTTAGTATATAGAATTTCATTTCAATACTCGTTATCGCCAAATCTTCGAATTAGTTTATTTCAAAATTTTATTCAAGTTCATATCCAATAACTTACATTCAAAATCATTAAATTTTTATTTTTAACCATTTTTATTCAATAAATATATCAAATTTAATAATTTAAAATAACTAAAAATACGGATCGTTACATTCTCCCCCACTCAAAACTTTTCGTCTTCGAAAAGAAACTAAGTAGAGAATTTTATATTTGATATATTTTATTCAAAACAATCAACTTATAAAACATTAAATCTCATTTATAAAACCATTACTACGTTTCTACTACGCTACTCTGATCGGCTTACAGAGTTTACAAGTTAGTTATCAAAACAAGTTATAAAAAATTTTAAAACTTCAAAAAAATTTGAACTCTCGGATTTACGGAAAATTTCGGCAGAGTCTCCTTTGCGCGGCTCGATCGGAAATTTTTTACAATACAATATATAAACCAAATATATTCAATTTATATCAAATATACATCTCATCTCAATAATGAGGCATCCCGTAGGGAAAAATATAAAAGCACAGTATGTAATCCGAGATACGTACCTTATTATTAATAATACGAGCGAGTTTGCTCGTATTAAGCAAGCAAAAGCATATAAAATCCACGTATACATCCAAACGGTCTTCGTATGTACCTATCTCGACTCAATTTAGAACATTAGTTGCATATAATGATATAGAAGCATGTATGAGTTTTATAGAAGCATATAACATGAATTTTAAACCCAAACCATAACATAAGCATTAATATACGACAAACAACAATCATATACAATAAAACAGTTACAACGACGATTTACAACAAAAGAAACCATTCAATTATTAGTATTCATCCTATTAATTCACAACGATATGAATTTACATTATCCAGTGCCAATATTTAATTTATACACTTCATTTTTTATTAACATCCAAATTTTTATTAGCGTTTAATTGGTTTACTTCCAATTTATTCAAGTCTATTTCATTTTCATTCAATTTATTCAATTCAATTTGTTAAATTTCAATTGTTTCATTTTATGTTTAGGAGCATCTCATGTCAATCAATTTATTCACATTCATTCGACACTTAAGTTCATTTTCATTTTAAATCAATGTTATTTCATTTATTCATTTCAGTTAGCTTTTCATAAGTTAAAGTTCATTTCATAATTCAATATTAGCTTCCTTTCTTTAACATCCATATTCAATTAATTTAACATCTTGTTTAACCAACGTTTATCAAAGTTATAAAATATAAATTTTACTTCACATTTTCGCGAAACATTTGAATTATAATGTTCATATCTCCATTTTTGGCATCAACATCATTAATGAATTAGTTCTTATATCCTTACTTAAGTTTCTTTCCAACTTAATTCACATTTATTTTCATAATTTCATTTAATAACCAATTTATTTGTGAAACATTTTATTAATCATTACTTTAGTTTATACTCATTCTATTAAAGTCCAACTTCTTATATATGACTTTATCTAAGTTTATAATTATCTCAAATATTACCGATTCAATTTCAAAATTTATTTGCAAATTTATATTCAATTCTATAACCAATTTACAAGGATATTATTTAATTCATTTGTCTACTTTCTTAAGTTCCACTTACTTATTCCATTTAGTCATTAACCATTTCATAATATACTAATAAGTATAACATTTATTATTACAGCTAAATTTCCATCTATATACAATTTAATTACTTTTAAGTTTTGTTTACTTGTATAATATCCCATTACATATCCAAATCATCATTTTAACTTTTAACATTTGGTAAGTCTTATTATATGTTATTAGAATGCAATTTGGTATTATACAAATTAATCTGATTCATTTTACTTAAATAGAATGTTCACTATTGTAACTTGTTTAAATTTTCTTTAATTTCAATTTTAGAGTTGCAAACTTCAACTCTAAAGTTTCTCAGAACATTTAGCTTAGGTTTCTTAATTCTCTTATTTTATAAGCTCCGGTCATTCAAATATTTCATTTCCTTCAGATAATCTGAAGATTATTAATTAACAGAACTTAAAAATTTAAATACCGGGTTCATTTCAAATCATTTGAAATAAGTATATATACTTATATCTTTTATATATCAAATCATACTTTTGGAGTTTAAACCAAAATCCGTTTATCAAAACAATTTCGTAGCAAAGATACTCAGTGGCCTCCCCCACTTTGAGACTTGAAAATAAACGTCGATGATGCTACGCAGTCATCATCGAAATTATTTTCCAGCGACAGAAGAGGCGAGTACTAAATTCATTCCTTTTAAATTTTATTTGAAAAAAAATTGTATTTGTATATACTTTTAAACAATACCGATATTATTTTCCAAACCTTGAAACCTTTTTCGGAAACACCGTAATTTAAAATTTTCAAATTCTCAATTTTATATTCATTTTACTTGCAAAATATATTTTATAAATCACATCTATACAGTTTCATTTTCTTATAATCATATCATAGCTAATAGTTTAGGAATATTGACTAATCAAACAATAAACGATAATGATCAATATTATCATTTCTAACAACCAATTCACACTAGAAATACCATAATAATTTCTGAAAATTATTCCTTTATGTATAAAATATAATCAGAGTAAAATTATTTCATTTACCCAATTTCAAAACAATACTATATCGAATTGTTCTGTTCAAGTGTTTAGAGATCTCAATCAATAACGTTAATTACTCGTATTGACCAGAATCCATAAGCCACTCAATAAATCAACCAACACAATATAAAACAATATTTATATTTGCTAACAAATACGCGCTCGTATATATAAACTCAAACTCATTCTAGGGTACCACTGACCCAATCTCTAATGAGTTACCACACAAAGCTAAGGTTATCGCTAAACCAAAGCTCCGATACCAGCTGTGACGACCCGCATTTCCGGAGGTTTAAATCGACAATAATCCACACATGTCCAATTCAAACAATCCAGAACATAGATAATCAATGGGGTTAATTAAGAAAAAAAAAAGAAAAAAAGAAGGAAACAAACACAGAATCTCGCAGCGGAATGACAAAATATAATAATCAAATAAAAAGTTCATGAAGCTGTTTAGTATATTTTTTATTATAATTTATACAACATTTATCAGAGTTATATATACAACAGAACAAATAAAATAATGCAACGGAACAAACAATGATGGAATAGTACTAGTAATAATATACCAAATTTTCGTTTTCGTCCTCCAGAGAATAATCTTCGATAAGCTGAAAAACTCAGGACTGACCCGAGCAAAATGAAAAGACAAAACACTCGAGTCAGGACTAAAGTATTCTTATGTAAGTCAAATCAATATTGCATATAACAAAAGCGCCGTGGCGTCAGAGATGTTTACAGGTTTTCACATCTCCTATCCAATGTATAACGTGTGTGCAATAACTCAAGAGATGTTACGAGATTTTCCATCTCTTAAGGATCCGTCAAAATATTTATATATAGTAGAATATGCTACATATATAATGTCTAGTTGGTAAAATAAATATTTTTCTTAGCGTTAAGGCTTTACATTGATTCCCCGTAACGTGTTTTTAAGCATTGTCGTACAGTTTGCATTTGACACCACCAGTAGCATGTCGGTAGTCATTTCAAATTGGCACAAGTGCCAGGTTAATCCATCATCATTCTCTTTCTTCAAATCCTGCAAACGTATGCCAAATCCAACCATTTCGTTCTGGATCATCACCCCACGTACACAGTTGTGACGTCCCACCTCTATGCTCACAATAACAAAGGTTATTATAAGAAATAACGTCTGCTATTGCGAAGAATAAGACTTATTAGAAGCGACCATCCGTAAGTTATGCCTTAGACGAGTATTGATTACATCGATAGGAGTTGTAAAAATTACTCCCAAAGATATAAATTCAATCCAAATCTAAAACGAAACTACGGTGGCTAAAGAAAAATCCAAAACAACTCATAATAACAACAACACTGATGGTATAATCACATCAGAACAGAAAAATCAGATATATAGCGGAAGACAAGTCTGGAATACATGCTACAACAATCGATAGTTCACATGAATCAAATACACATATACATGTCATCAACATACATGAGACGAGAATCAATAAACCAAAAGAACTCCTCGAAGGCTAGACAAAAGATGATGTGAGACCCCAAAAGCTGAAGCTACAACTGAATCAGAGATAGAGATTACCTTGAAATAACTCGGTCTGACCCGAGTATTATTTAAAAGAAAATAATAAACGGATCAGTCTAATTTAAACTTCAGAAATAAGTGTATGATAAACAACACTTAAGCAAATAATCATAATCTCGAATAAGATTATACAACATAGATAATTCAGCATAGTTCAAATAAAAAAATCTCAATTTAAACTCCATCAAAATCAGCTTTTAAATTCACAATTGAATTCGAAACAGCAATACTCAAAATTATAATCTCGAATGAGACTATACACAAAACTATAGCCTCGGATGAGACTATACACAAAATTATAGTCTCGGATGAGACTATACAACATAGATAATTCAACATAGTTAAATGAAGAAATCACATCAAACTCCATCAAAATCAACTTTCAAATTCACAATTGAATTCAAAACAACAATTCATAAAATCTAGAAATCAAAAATAGATAACTAGATAAATCAGCATAAAAGTGGATCGATCCCATCTTATGGCGAGTCTAAGCTACGCCGTACGTGCATCAACATACGGCCGAAGCCTACCAAGTACTATCATCATAATTTTTGGCGCCCAACAAATGACCCAAAGGTCCAACATATGACCCAAAGGTCTAGTACTGGTATTTGACCCGAAGGTCCATCATATGACCCGAAGGTCCAACATAGTGGCTCGAAAGCCCAACAAAATCATCAAAATCATCAAACAACAGCAAATATTTCAATTAACGAGTCCGGAGTTAACCGAAATAGTAAAAGTGTGGTTCCATACTCCGCACTTTTGTTAAATCGTTTAAATCTCTTCAACGTTTCCTTGAAAGTGCAAAATTGTGTAGTTTATATAAATAAAATTTACGTTCTCAAACGGACGAGTCCGGAATTAAGCGAATCAGTAAAAGTAAGGGTTCATAGTCCTTAATTTTGCTGAAACGTTTAAATCGCTTCCTCATTCTTTTGAAAGCGCAAACTGTAAAAATTTTGGAAACAATTTTATTTTAAAACAATTTTTAAAACACATGATTAAAACAACAACATCAGCAGCAAACTTCGACAAAGAAATTGCGCTTCACAAAACACCGTAAAAACGGATATCAAATCAGCGTTGTGGGATAACCGTTTGAAAATTCACTTTAAAATTGACGGTTACTGAAGTCAAAACAACAGTAATTTTTATTCGTCAAAAATATCATCAAAACAGCATGCTTCAAAAATATACTACCGGCGTAAAAATTCCCGTTATAAAAATAACGGCGTAAAATACGTTTTAAAACGTAACACCGGTTCAACGTAAATTTAACAGTAGACTGCACTACTATATATATTCAACGAAAAATATTGCACTGTCTGGACTATTTACACTTTTAAAAACATGTTTAATGCAATACAACTTACATAAAAATTTGCCCCAAAAATGAATAATAAAAACTGATACGTGCACACCAATATAATATGCACGCAATTGATGTTGCATGTAAATGAAAACAAAATGCACGCTGACCTGGATTACACTTATGGTACACGCACGCAATATGTAATCACCTAAATGAATTATCAAACCAAAGTAAACTAGCACCACCTTTTCTTTTGAATGCTACACTAAAGAATTAACGCATGCACCAGCCAAAATATATGGCTAAAAACACACGCATGGGAGGTTTGTGATTGAAACCACCTGTCACTTGCCTTTTCACGCAAGAATATGAATGAAATGTTTCCACGTACATCTTATTTTATATGCACGCGAATAACAGTGCACACAAAAATGAATTAACACTAGTGTCAGGGCAATAAAATTTTGTCACGCACACAATGAAGTTTGAAAGAGAAAAAAATAAAACAACCTGGAAATGCTAACTTGCTGTTACATTATAAAAAGGTCTACAACATGTACACACTAAGAAAAACACGTGCATACATAAAAGTGAAAATAGCCTAGACTTGGCAAAAGTGATTTCATGCATACATTCATTTTAATATACACTTTTCTAAATACGTAATAAAAAGTAAAAAGAAGAAGACTTGCACGCAATGAAAAATGATTGTATACCAGTTAGCTATTATAGATTCAATAACTGGAATGCAAACTAAACTTTTCACAACAAAACAACAAAAAAATTCCTATACACTATAAAACACGCGCGCATGGATTAAAAGACCCGGACATGTCTACATGCATGCACGGAAAGGTGCAAATATAACAATCTGATACTTTTGCAAGAAATAGCCTTCAAAAGAGTGAAGAATGAAGTAAAACGAAACACAGAAATTCAGAAAAAGCAACATAGGCTCAGTAACTAAGCACATACGAAACTCTTTTTTTTTTAACTAGAAGTGTGAGTTTATAACTCACTTAATTTGCTTCCAAAATCTTTAAGCATCCCAGATCCAAAAGGCTAAAACTTGACGGCCATTAACTTCGTTTGCAAAGTTACTAAAGGATTTTTAATGAAACAAACGAAGTTTGAAGGAGTGTTTACTGGAATATTTTTTTAAACAATAGAAATGATGAAGGCAACTGGGTGAAAAATGAACCAAATAGAAAGATATGTGCTGGTCATAATTGTGGTACAATAGCATTTAAGGCAAACGTGCCTCAGATGTAAGAAATGACTTGCTGCAAGAAAAAATGATGATGACAAAAGTATGTACAACCTTTGCTTTACATAATAAGTGATGACAGCAAGGCAAAATTGTGTTTATACTTGCTTTTGAAAAGAATGTGACAGCACAAGGTAATGTTTCAACTTGTTTTGAAATGAACTATATTTCTCCTGTGCACGTGAAGGCCAAAATGCACTTTATTTACAACATGTTACTACTAATAAGACTACTACTTTACAACATGATTTGCATCATTTTTTTTTTCGAATTTAAATTTTTAAAGTTTCTTTTTAAAATATTTATTATGACAGTAATTCAAAAATCACGGTCGTTATAACAGTTGTTAAAGTGGTTCAGGTATCGATAGAGAGTATGCCCATATCTGGCTCTGGTCTCTTTAACAACCAAACGTCGTTTTACACACCGGTTGGTTCTTTTACATTTCGAAAACTATTCATACTTGATATCAAAATATCATATTCGCTTCAAAATCAAATCCATTTCGAAATCATCATATTTACTCAAAATATACCATTTCATTTCAAAATCATTTTCGCCTTAATATCTCGATTTTGATTCCAAAATTGTTCCGAATTTCAATTTGGATTATAACTTCATTTTAACCCAATTCGTATTTAAATCCATGATTTAAATATAAACATTTCCACCCTTTTTGACCAGTTTGAATTGTTTTGTAAAATAGTTTGAATAGTTTTAAAATAGTTTAAATGGTTAAAATAGTTAAAAATAGTTTAAATGGTTAAAATAGTTAAAAATAGTTTAAATGGTTAAAATAGTTAAAAATAGTTTAAATGGTTAAAATAGTTTAATATAAAATAGTTTAAGTATTAGAATGGTTTATATAGCAAAATAGTTTGGAAAATCCAGAATAATTTGAATATTTAAAAATAGATAGATTTAAATAGTTTATATCAAAATAATTTATTTGAAAATAGTTTCAAAGTCAAACTGATTAAATTTCCAATTTTTTCAATTCAAATCACTTTTAAATTCCATTTCGATTTAATCGATTCAATTCCGATTTCAAGACGAATTTTACTTCGATTCCAAATTAATTTCAATGTCAATTTCAAATTAATTTCAATTCCAATTTCAAATTAATTTCAATTACAATTCCAAAATAATTTCAATTTCAAATTTTGAACCATTTCGATTTTTATCAATTTCGAGTTTGATTTTCAAAACATCGATTCAAAACACTTAAATCAATTTACTTTCAATACCCAGTTTGAAATCCAAATCCTCAAATAAAATTCAATTCCGAGCTCAATTCCGAAATAGTTCGATTTCCATAAATTCGATTTTTCATTTTCTTAAAACCAAATCATTTAAATAAATTTCAAATCAAATTTTTTTAAAATCCTTTAATTCAACCAATCTAGTGTCCGTATATAATTTTGTATCCTATAGCCAAGTGGATCATTTACTTTAATCTAATTTCAGGGATGAATATGTATCATTTCAATCCAAAATGAATGTCAAAGGTATATATCATTTCAACCTATTTCTTAATTTATTCAAAATAATTCGATTTACAGTTTTATATACTATAAATAATATACAAGATGATAGCAGGATATATCAAAATAAATAAATGTCCAAATCATCCAAACAGTCAATCAATAGCATCCATCACAATCAACATCCAAATCAGCCAATAATTCACAACTATTTCATAGGTATCAATATCAGGTATTTTACTAGTAATTAAATTCCAATTTCAAATTTAACCATCAATTTTATTTTTTAACAGTTAATTCGAATGACAATTAAATTCATCAAACAATGATCAATAAATTTATATCACTTCATAATCTCGAATTTAACTAGCATAAAAATATTTTAGTACGTTGTGAGCGTTATAAAACACTCACCTTTTATTTTCTGTTGTTGCTTTCGCGTTTTGGTTTCGATTAAATTCGAACGCGTTCGAATTTAACTGAAAATTCTAGAAGCTTCAAATTCAACCAATTTGATTCCATAGCAAAGATCTTCTTAATACGAACCCAACGCGACTGACCGCGTTGGATTTAGACCTAAAACGAACGAGTTACAAAATTTATAAGAATTTGAATTTTAATTAGATAATAAAATAAACCACCACATCATAATTCCTTTACCCACTCAAAAGAAAACCTAAGCAATTATTCACTAGAAATTAATTACTTTTACTATGAATGAAGGCGCGTTCTCTTAATTTATTATGTGATTGTGAAAATCATTTTGTTCAAAGATCCAGCCTATTATGATTTAGATCTAGCCTTATGAATTAGTTTATCTTTTATAAAAAAGATTAAGACTTTACATGTGGTATCTAAGCTTAGCTTGAGGATTCAATGATTTTCCATGAATGATTTACTTTGTTTTCACCACTACGATATATTTTAAATTTATCAGAATATGCTATATTATTGTATTTTCCTGATTGATGTTTGCTTTCCTATGTCATTGTTCATTTGCAATTTTTTGATATTAATTTATGGTACACACACACACAGATATATATATATATATATGAATCAAGCTTTGAAACTTTCCATAGCTCTAATTAATAACTTAATTGTAAAGTTTTGAATTATGTTATATATGTTTGCGTGTATGCTTACTTCTGTCTCACATAATGAAAGAGGTATTGTTTTATTGCTATAACAATTTTGGCTTGTATGCATTATTTTGCATTATGGTACAGTGTTGTAAATGATTAATATATATATATACACACACATACATACATGTATATATATGATTTATGTATATCTTATGATTATGTTCACAATACACGTATACTGCAATTTGAATTAAAGTACTATTAATTTGTTGTTTGAATTAAAGTGATTATGATTTATACATATGAATTGTATAATGGTATTTTAATTTGATATTTATATCATGTGTAATTTGTTAGTCACTAAAGCGACTAAATTAGAAAGGTTTATAGATGTCAAATTAAAGAAAATTCATTTACTTATGTTTATGTGATGCTTATGAACTAATGACAATATGGTTTATGTATAATTTTAAAATTTTGTCATGAGTATATTGAGTACATACTTATAAAATGTTTTGGATTGCCCAAACGTTGATCACTTATTTTATAACCTATGAACATTACCGAGGTATATTGATGTGCTTGGTTAGGTATGTTTTGTTTATCCAAAGATAGCAAACATATCTAATTGGAGCATGTTAATTGCCAATTATGTAATATTTTATTAAGCATCAATTATGTTTGTTTTATTGTATATTGTTGTATTACCCAAAAGAAAACAGCAATATATACCTTATGTTTGTTGACTGAATCTGAATATATGTTATAGATTTAAATTTATTACTCAAAGCATTAATGTGTGAGCATATTTTATATATTGTTGTAGCATATGTTCCTATTTCTCTACATTCGCAAGCGATGTCTGCTATTAAGTTTAATGGGCTTAATTTATCTGAATGGTTTGAACAGGTTCGGTTTCACATTTGTGTTCTGGATCATGATTTGGCACTCTCAAGTGAGAAACCAGCTATAGTTACTACTAATAGTAACACTTAACATAGATCTTAATATAAATCTTGGGAGAGATCTAACAAACTGAGCTTAATGTTTGTGCGAATGACTGTATAAAACAATGCCAAGTTCAAATTTAAGAAAACTAAAAGTGCTGAGGGATTTATGAAGTTTGTGGAAGAATGCTTCCAGTTTGAGTTTGCTGATAAGTCGCTCATTGGGACAGTAATGGGTACCTTGACCACCATTAAGTTTGATGGTTCTTGTACTATGCACGAGCATATCGTTGAAATAATGAATATAGCATCAAAATTAAAGATCTGGGAATGGAAGTGAAAGAAAATTTCTATGCAACGTTCATCCTTAATTCCTTACCTCCTAAGTATGGTCCATTTTATACGAACTATAATACCCTGAAGTATAAATGGAATGTACATTAATTGCAAGTATGCTCATTCAAGAGGAAGTAAGGCTTAGGAGATCAGAAATTCATTGAGCAAATATCACGGGTTAGAAAGGAGGTGGAAAGAAACCAAGAAAGAATGTTGGAAAAGGTAAGAAAGGACTATCAATGTAAGATCAGTCATCTACCCAAATCCATAAGGAACCAAGCAAGGATAAGTGTTGTTTCTGTAGAAAGACAGGACGCTATCAGAAATATAGCCTAAAACGTAAGGCATGGTTCAAAAGGAAAAGTAAGCCTAGTGCTTTAGTATGTTTCGAATCAAATTTAGCTAAAGTTCCTTCTAATAATTGGTGAATTGATTTTGGTTTGTACCACTCATATTTCAAATACAATACACAGATTCCTTACAATGCAAAGTACAAGTCAAAATGAAATTTTTATGTTTATAGGAAACCGAGTCGAAGTTCCAGTTGAAGCCATTGGAACCTATCATTTAATTTTAGACACGGGACATCATTTAGATTGTTTTCAAACTTTTTATGTTCCTTTTGTTTCTCACAATTTGATATCCTTGTCTAATTACTATACTGTTGGATACTCTTTTCAATTCGGGAATGGATGTTTCACTTTTTTAAAATAAAAGCTTTTTATTGGTTCGGTATTCCTTATGATGGTTTGTACAAATTAAAGTTTGATACTCTTTTTACTAAAACTCTATTAACTTTGCATCATAATGTTGGAACTAAACGTGGTTTAATTGATGAATCATCAGCTTGCTTGGGGCATAAACGTTTGGGTCATATATCTAAAAAATGAATCAAAAGATTAGTAAAGAATGAAATCCTACCTGATTTGGATTTTATTGATCTTGGAATTTGCGTGGAATGTATTAAGGGAAATCACATAAGATACAGTTAGGAAAGCAAACACAAGAAGCACACAGCTTCTTGGTATATGGGCCTTTTGATGTTCCATCTCTTAGTGGAGAAAAGTATTTTATCACCTTTGTTGATGATTTTTCATGCGATGGATATGTCTACTTGTGGCATGAAAAGTAACAATTAGTAAACACTCTAGAGCTGTTTATCAATGAATTGGAATGTAGTCAAATGTCCTTATGCATCTATTGTTGATGTATGTTGAAACTTGAACCAGACCAAACATCAGTTTTGCTATCGAAATGCTAGACAAGTATCAAAGTAATCCAGGAGTAGATCATTGGAAAGCTGAAAGAAAATACTAAAGCATTCGCAAGGAACGAAAGATCGTATGCTTACTTATAAGAGATCCGACCTATTCGAGGTGATTGGATATTCAGATTTAGAATTTGCTGGATGTGTGCATACCAGAAAACCCACATTGACTATTTGTTCCTATTAGCTAAAGGAATAATTTCATGGAATAGTGTGAAGCAGTCTGTCATTGCTGCATTCACTACAAAGGCTAAGTTTATGGCATGCTTTGAGGCCACAATTCATGGTTTATGGTTACAGAACTTCATTTTAGGACTTAGAATTGTCGATACTATTGCCAAGCCGTTGAAAATTTATTATGACAACTATGCAGCAGTCTTCTTTTGTAAAAACGACAAGTATTCGAAAGGTGTTAAGCATATGAAATTAAAATACCTTGCCGTTAAAGAAGAAGTTCAGGAATAAAGTGTCAATCAAACACATTAGCACAAACCTTATGGTTGCAGACCGTTGACAAAAGGATTGCCCCCAAAGACATTTAATGAACATGTCGAAAGAATGGACATTATCAGAAACCATCATTGATGTTACATTATGTTTTATCTTATTATGAATTTGACACTTTGAGCTTGTTTGTTTAACCGATATGAATTTATGAATCCTGTTCCATATGATTGGTATATATACATGAATGCATTATGCAAGTTAAACAAGATTTTGTCTCTGATAAAGACATTACTATTGAGTCGTTATTAAATACCTTATTATATGTCATATTATACGGAAATACTAATATTGTGATATATGGAAGCGACTATGTCAATAAATTGACATACGACCGCTATGATCCTTATTAATTTCTCTGTTTAATAATGACTTTATGATGTGACCAATATGATGATGAATTTATTTCTTTCACTATGTGCATTATGTTTTATTATTAAATCATTAAAGTGCATAATGTCACATGGGCCAAGTGAGAGAACGTCGAGCTAACTCATAAGTCCATATGTAGGCCAAGTAGGTAATTAACCGGCCCAAGTGAAAAGCACCAAATTGGGTTTAATAAAATAAAGAGAATAATTCATATTGGTGGATAGAAAGGTAATGTCCTCTTAACACCATGATGGTTGGTGTATATAAAGAATAGAAAATCCTAATAGGATTGGCTCTCTCTCTCTCTCTCTACCTACTCATTTAGTTTCCTTCCATCAAGAAAACTTGTCAAACGAAAGGGGTCAAGAGGGAGAAATACAATCATACTCAATTATTCACTAAAAATTAATTACTTTTACTATGAATCATGGTACGCTCTCTTAATCTATTATGTGATTGTGAAAATCATTTTGTTCAAAGAATTAGCCTATTATGATTTAGAACTAGCCTATTATGATTTATGCAAAGTTAGTTTATCTTTTATTGACCTAAAGATTAAGACTTTACAAGGTCCCCTTTGTTTCAACATGGATCTCGTCATCATAGGTTGTGTTGGATTCTAGTAGTGATGCAGGGATGAGTGGTGTAAGGAAGAAAGACCAAAAGTGATCGAGTATGTGCAGGCAAAGGTAGGTATTATGATAGGGAGGAAGAAGCATAATTGAGTGGGAAGAATGAGATGAAATGCACATGAATTAGACAAGCAAGAATACAAAAAAGTACAACAAAGAAAAGAGTAATACATAGGAAAAAGCAGTAGATCTTCAGAAAAGAAAAAATAATTTTTTATTAATTCACTTCTTTTATTTAAAAACAACTGCAAACCTATGCTACGCGTATAGAGTTCACATTTTATTTGGACACTTTCCAAAAAATTTAGTTACATGAAGGTGAAACATAACACTTTGGGATCATAATTTTTTAGGTTGTTTTTTTTCTAAAAAACCTAGTAATATACTTGAAGATTTTCAAAGGGTACAAAGTATAACTAATATTCTTTAGATATAATGGTGTTATACACTAACATCAACTATAAGTCATTCATAACTTAGAAGCATTACATTAGTAAAATGCCAATTTTCCAAATTGAATGATCAGCAATTATTTCCTTTTTGTTAATTGCATGGTTATGTTGTTTGATGCGACTTTAGTTTAAATTAGAATTGAACTAGATAGTTAAAAATGATAATTAGCTGGAACTAGCTATATTTATTCTAACAAAAATTTAAAATAATGCATATATTTACCATAATTGAAAATACGAAATAAACAACATTAATTCACTTTAATTTGTACATAATTCTTTGATACTAGTACCATGTAAGAATAAATATACGTTTATTGTTATATGCAACATGAGTAAATAATGATAAATAGATTTGTTATCTAAATTTGAGTTGAAACTAAATGGAGAATGAGATACAATTAACTTCAATTAATTATTATTTATATCTTTCTAGCTTGATTATAGTATGAATTTGAGAACTAATTGCATATTAAATCTAGGATTAATTTTCTTTGATGTTAATTAAATGACTTAGTTACGATTAATGAGCATATTAATCCTATAACAATTAATTAACTTAATATTAAAGATGGAAAAATATGATATTATTCATTTATAGTATCATCAATGATAAAATCAAGAAATAAATATGTTACTTAATTTTTAAATTAACAAAATTATACCTTTTCTCTATTAAGTGTGCACAAAATAGTTTTTATAATCTAAGAATTTAGATTTAAGTTGAAAGCATAAAATGAGTCAAACTTAACATTATTTTCGTAATTGAAACCATAGATGTGAAAGTTTCACCACTTGACTTTCAAACTTGGCAGTCGGCCTTTTTGTTCTTATTAATACAATTTGAGTTCAAATATATCAATTTAGAATTTAAACTTTTTAATACCACAGTTACATTCCACCGTTTAATAATTAATTAACAAGCAGTAAAACATAATTTTGACAAGAAATTACCGGGCATTTTTTTCATCGAATACTTGAAATTTGCTGATGAAATTCAACAACATCCGATATAACATTGCCACCACTCACCAACTCTAGCGAAGTTTTTAAAAATAATTTACCAATAATGATTTTATCTAAATATTTATTAATAATAAAGTTTTTGAAAATAATTTTTTTAGGCTATAAGATTTAAAATGCAACACTTAAAATTTTGAATTTTAGAAAATTTGAATAAATATAAAAAAATTTCTTTTACAAAACTACAGATACCATTATAGTGATTATTTGAAACATATTCGTTTAATTCTAGTTCATAGGTAATTGAGTGAATCAAATGCAAATGCATTCAATATTATTTCAAAATTTTGGAAGGAAGATGAACATAGTATATTTAGTTGTTTAATCGAGGAACATTAATAAATTTTTAAATAGTAAATATATGTAATTGTGGCCCAAAGAACCATTAATAGTATTACAAAGTCTAAAAGATATTTTTGTTGTTTTTTAGACATGGTATTAATAGGAGAAAATCAAAGTGTGTTTCAGTGACATCTTAAATCGTGAACTAAATTTTTTGTATACTTTATTACTCATCGTATCATTTTCACTGTATCTAGTTTTCAAAGAAACCCGGCTCCTACACTGTGCATCTTCCTGCTTTAATAATCCCAAATATTTGAAAATGATCCTGCTTTGTAAGAAAATATACAAATATTGTTAATAAAGTCTACACAACATGATTAACGAAACCATTTCTTGGAAAAAATGTAATTAAGTAAAACTAAAAAGCAATTTTGGTTCATTACAAAATCAAATATTATATTGAAATAAAAGTAGAATCTAATTTAAGCATAAAAATGAATTAATATATAGTTGATCCTCTCATTAAATTCAATCGAAAAGAAATAACTTCTATTAGTTGTCTCATTAGCCTGAATTCAAATTAAGCAAAATTAGAAATAAATAGTTTATTTTATCAGTTGAATGACGGTATAGTTTGTGATATTCCTTCTAGTTTTAAATTAGTTTACTTATAAACATTATAAATAAATACATCTCTAATCCATATTTATCCATAAACATCTCTAAATTATAGAAAATAAAAATAATATAACATCGAATGCACTTTATAGGAAATAAATTACCATATAGTTTCGCAAGGTCTCCATAAAATTAGTGATAGCCATGCATTCAATGAAAATCAAAGGCTGCTCGAATATTTCATGGTCCATAATTACACCGTAGAAAAGTATGTTAATGACCATACACGACTATTCCGGTTTAGTGAACGCTCTAAAAAAAATTTTCCCCTAAAGTTTTCATAGGAAATGACCTCATTCCCACAGTCACAAAGGTAATTATACCAGAAGTACTCCTATAGCTTGATACCCCACTTCATATAGAGTATAGATCTCATTAAGAGTTTCTATTACCAAATCCTTTAATCGCTACAGGAATACATGCTTCTAAACATTTTATAATATAACATGTTCACCTCTTATCACTTCAGAACTTGTTTACCTATTGAACTTAGTTTTGGAATCTCCAGGCATATAGGTTGGGTTACCACTATGAGTGTCTAAGGACTATAGTTCCATCCTACTGGATGTTTTATGGACTTCCACTCTGGCCAATCCTTTTGTCAAAGGATCTGCTAAATTTTGATCAGTGCGAATATGATCCACTCTAACAGCACTTAAAGAGAGTAACTATTTTACAGTGTTATGCTTATGCCGTATATGTTGTCTCTTACTATTATAATAATGGTTTTGAACTTTGTAATAGCTGCGGTACTATCACAATAGATCAACACAGCTGGTATTGGTTTTTCCAATAAAGGAATCTCAACTAGCAAATTTCTTAAGTAATCCGCTTCTTCACTAGTTGTTGCTAGTGCTATCATCTTAGACTCCATAGTGGACTGAGCTAAAATAGTCAATTTCTTGAATTTCCAAGAAACAGCCCCTCCAGCTATGCTAAAAATATAGCCGCTAGTTACTTTAGAGTCATCAGATGTAGTATCCTAGTGTGCATCGGTGTATCCTTTATGTACAGCTGGAAACTTTCCATAATGCAAAGCAAAGTTCTTGGTTTGTTTTTGGTATCTCATGACCCTTTCAATTGCATGCCAATGCTTGATAGTAGGTCTATTAGTAAACCTACATAATAATCCCACGACATATGTTATGTCGGGTCTAGTACAATCAGTGGCATAACAAAAGCTGCCAATGATGCTCACGCAGTCAGACTGACTTACAGCTTCACTAGTGTTCATAAATAGTTTTACACTTGAATCATATGGTGTATAAGCATGTTTATAATCAAAGTAATTTTATTTCTTTAATATATTCTCAATATAATGAGATTGATCCAAAGAAATTCCTTTATTAGACATATTGACCTTAATAGCAAGGATTACACTAGCTACTCCTAGATCTTTCATATCAAGGTTGACACTTAAAAGAGATTTAAACGTATTAATAAATTGAATGTTTGAACCAAAAATAAGCAGATCATCTACATACAAACATATAATAGTGCAAATGTCGTTCCCATATTTATAATAAATATATCTATCACTCTCATTAACTTTGAAACCATGTGAAATAATCAAGTCGTCAAATTTTTCATGCCATTGTTTAGGTGCTTGTTTTAGACCACATAAAACTTATATAATTTGCAAAACATATGTTACTGTCCGTGTATTACAAAAGCTTCAGGTTAGTCCATATAAATTTCCACTTCCAATTAATTGTTTAAAAATGCATTTTTAACATTCATTTGGTGTATTATCAAATCATGAATAGAAGCAAGTGAAATTAATACTCAATTAAAAGTAATTCTAGATACAAGTGAAAAGGTATCAAAAAAGTTTACATTTTCTCTTTGCTTAAAACTCTTAGCTACTAGACGGGCTTTATATTTTTCAACTATTCTATCGGGTTTTATTTTTTTTAAAATACCCATTTACCGCCTATGGTCTTACAACCAGGTGGTAAATCAACTAAGTGCCAAGTCAGATTGGATTCAAGAGAATCCATCTCATCATTTATAGCCTCTTACCAAAAATCGTCATCTAATGAAGATGAGGCTTCTTGGAGGTTTAAGGGGTCCTCCTTTAAAGTGTAAGCACAAAAATCTGAACCATGGCCTTTTGCAATTTTAACTCAGTTACTTCTCCTAGGTTCATTTTCAAAAGTGTCCTTCTATTTATTTCTTACGGAAATAATATTACTGTATGTACCTCACTATTCCTTAATTTAAAACGAAAATTCAGTTCATAAAAATTCATTAGATTCTATTATAGTATGTGTATTCATATCATAAAAACTATATGCTTTGCTATTAATAGCACAACCAACAAATACACATTCGTATGCGTACTTGGTAATTTAATTCTTTTAGGGCTACGTTTACGAACATATGCTAAACAATCCAAGTTCTAAAATATGACACATTTGATTTATGATTTTTCAAAATCTCATAGAGAGAGACTTTGCTCTTAGATTTAGATTTTTGTTTAACACATAACATACAGTTAACAAGATTTACCCCCACTAATTTGATGTTGCGCCTGAATTAAGTAAAATAGCTACAACTAATTTAGTTAAAATCCTATTTTTTTCCAGCTTTACCATTTATTTCAGGTGTGTAAGATGCAGTTCGTTTATGTATTATACCATATGAAATATAAAATTCAATAAACAAACTGGATTCATATTCAATTCCCTTATCACTACGTAATCCTGTAACTTTCTTACTTAATTGATTTTCAGTTTCAGTTATATAATATTTAAACATTTTAAATGTATCACTTTAATTTTTTATTAGGTACGCATAAATAAAATCAAAGCAGTCATCAATACATGTGATAAAATAACGATGTCCATGTCTAGTCAAAGTTCCATCTAGTCCACATATATCAGAATGAATCAACTTTAAAGTTTTAGATTCTATAATTACATATTTATGTGGAGTTTTTGTAATTTTGGCTTAACTACAAAAATCACATTTTTTAAAATCTTTTAAAGACATATTAGGAATTAATTCTAAGCTACTCATATTTTTTATTACACGTTTGTCAACGTGACCAAGTCTAGCATGCCGTACATTAAATGAACACAACATATAAGAAAAAGGAGACACTTTATTACTTTCAACATTCAACTTAAACATGCCCTTAGTAGTATAACCATTATTTGATAGAGTTAGGGGTATGCCCTAGGGGCAATTATGTAATTCGTTACATATATCTAACTCGTTGGCCAATCTTATTCGAAATAAAAGGTATTTTCTTCCTATTATATACTTGATATAATGCGATTATATTAATTAATTAACTTAATTAAAAGTATATTTAATAGAAAAATCCATAAATGGTATATTTTGTGATAGTAGTTACAAAGTGTTGTAACCGTGAGTAATTTATCACAACGAAACAAATATACCATTTTAAATGTTCCTAGTCAAGATGCATCGAGACTGGATATCGATGTATCCGTTGAGACTGGAGTACGTAACGCTCTCCAAATGTTGGGCAGTGTATTACTCATGACTACTGGGGGCACCTAGGGGTTACGTACTAATAGTTGTTGGATAACTATGGAACGACTCACTCGATAGTTTTCTTTTGGTTAATATAACTAAGGTCAAACAAAAAATATAGATATGACTGATTTACACAGTACTCTCGACTTGAGAAAACTGTGGATCTTTAATATAAAAGCTCCGCTTTGATTATAGCCAAATCATGGCATGGCGTCTATCGAGTGACTATAGTTGGGTCGAGTGGAAATATTGGAAGTGAAGCACTATTCAAGAAAGGATTCATCTCCTCAATTATATGCGGTTAGTATCACAGTCAACTCGAAGTCAAAGTCTCTGGCCAGAGCATTTCGGTTAATAATTATTATTATTGAACCAAGGACTTTGTATTTAGACTATAAAGTGAATGTGGATGAGGTTGGAATTTTGACTATTACCAAATTCCATAAGTCCAAAGTGATATAGTTTTGACGAAGAGAATTGGTGTAAACAAATGTCACAACCAGGTAACGCTTATTAAACTAAAATTGGATTTTACTGAAAATGAGAAAGCGATAAATTTGGCCATAATGTCACACCACTTGTTAAATGACGTGTGAACGTTAACATTAGAATGTTCGATGTTAATCGCTGACCAAATTTACACCAAAGAGTTACACAGCCGAAATGATGAATTGCCTTAAGACCGAACGATTTAATTAGTTTATAATTGTTATAAATTAATTAAATTAATTAATATTTATGAAATATTAATTATAAAATTTGAATATGATTTGAGAAATAAATAATGTTATATATATATATTTATAATAGTTATAAATATATCGATCGATATACAATATCGATAAGCGATTAAATTAGATTTAATTGCATAGTATTTTGGCTTGGGCTTAGATGGATTTAAGGCCCATCATTAGGGCTGCAAAATTCTGGTTTTGGGAAGGTCTAGGGGTAGCTAAAACCAGGGAATTGGCTTGGAGATAATGGGTTGATATATAGTGAGAATGGGTAAAAAGGTTTTCCTCGTTTCTCTCTAATACAACCCTATTTATATATATATATATGTATGTATGTATGTATGTATCTCTAAAAAAATAACTAACCTTTTTGGCCGCCATTACCTTCTACATTGCTGGTTAAAATATAGCTCTCAATCCACTCCAAAATTCTCATATATATTTCAAATTAAAATAATAATATTCGATAGTTAGAGGACGGTGATACCGGACTTGCAATCTGACGAATCAAGAACGATAAAAGGAAGGAAAGTCATTGCTTCAACGTGGATTCAAAGGCATCATTAAATTGGTAATTTTAATTCATATTACAGTAATTAAATTATATTCTATGATCCTATAATGAGCAATTTCATATCTATTTAAATATATTGCTACTATATGTTTAGTTAGGTGAGATTTTGTAAGTAGATGTGGTTGTCACAAATCAGTTTGGTTATGTGCATATTTATTAATTATACTATTTAATTTATGTATAGACAAATGTTGTTTACTGTACAAAATCAATTTTTGTCATTAATAATTGTTTTATATATATTTATTAATAAATTCATATATATATATATATTAGTGTATATTTCTCTCTCATAATAGCATATATGCATATATAAGATATATATATGATTTAAAAAATTTAGTACACTTATTAATATATAATATGAATTTAAAAATTCAAAAATTAATTATCATACACATATTCATATTTTTAAATTAACATTTATTGAATTTTTGAAGTTTTTATTATATATAAAATAATTATTAGATTAAAAATTCAATTTTATATATTTTTAAATATTATATCATTTCAAAAACATATAGAAAAAATTTCAACTTTGAAAATTTCTTCAAAATTTTTCGTAACCTTTCATTCATGATCCTAGAATTTCCGAAATTTCTAAAATTTGAATTTTTAATAATATGTTATTTTATATTAAATAATTATTGTCGAAATCAATGTATTTGTTTTTAAAAATAATATTTCAACTTTGAAAAATCTCCAGATTTTTCCTTAAGCTCTATTTTATGATCCTAGATTTTCGAAAATTGTAAAATTTGAATTTTCATCAATAAATTATTTTATGTTAATTATTTATTGATGAAAAAAATTTTTATTCATAATATATACAAATTAAAATACTAAAATTATTATGTTTGCAAAACTAAGTTAATTTTGAATTATAAATAATTTTTAATAATTGTTCTCTCTCTTTCTATATATATATATATTTATTTATCTATATATAAATGTTTTATGTTCATATATTATATATAATAAATTTATACATACATATGTGTGTGTGTGTGTGTTTTGTAACACATATACATGCACATATTTGGACAACATACATGATATACATAATGAGCTAATATGTCTGTTGCGATGTAAATCCCAACATCTACATATTGGCATATTATACCTTTCATGGATTATTATGTTACACATAATCTTACACATATATGTATATGATACATTGATGTATAAACTAAATCAAATAAAATTAATTTCATATCTTAATATATTTGAATTTAAATAAAATAAATGATTTTATTTAAATGAAATTTAAAAATATCTAATTCAGTTAGACTTCTTAGGTCCAATAAAAGATCCAATAGGGTAAAATTTTGAAATTCACCCATAACTTCCGTTGCGGGCTAGTCCAGTTCCAATGCTATCCACAAACATAGCATTCATAGTGATGGTGTACAAATCAGCCCCCTATAGTTTGAGTAAAGCCAGCCTTATTAAGAAGATAACCCGAAACTAAGTTCTTTCTCATCTCTGGAGTGTGCATCACGTCCTTCAATATGACAGTTTTTCCAGAGGTAAAATTTAGCTTTACACTTCCAATCCGATCAACGATAGTGGTGTGAAGTCTCCTAACAGCACTTTCTTATCCTCAACATCTGTGTATGTTTTGAACATAGCACGGTCATAGTAGACATGGCGTTGTTTTAAACATAACACGGTCATAGCAGACATGGCGTGTAGCGCCAGTATCTATCCACCATCCTTCTAATCCCCTTATAAGGTTGATCTCTATAATCATAGTAACTAGTGGCTGCTCTTTAGTCAGGTTTGCCTGACGAGTAGGACGGGGTCTGTTCCGACACTTTCGTGCCATATGATCTGGTCTGTTATAGTTATAACAGATAAATTGACTAGAATTATTATTTAAGGGTTGCTACTGCTGTGATGCAGTGTGGTTCCTTTAAAGGTTCTCATTCTTGTTACGGTTCTAATTAGGTTTATGGTTTTGATTCTTAAAGCCTTTGGGATTCGGTTTCAGAACCGCAGCCTTCTTAGTGTTGCTGGAAACAACAATCACTTCCTTTTTCATATCCTATTTTCGAGATTCCTCCTCAATTCGGAGGCTAGCAATCAAAACTTTCAAGTAAAAATTATTTAGTTTTATGGCTAAGCTTATTTTTGAACTCTTTCCAACTAGAAGGCAATTTATCAATAAGTACTGTAACTTGAAACTATCCGTCAATAGTCATATCTTCGGAGATGATCTCATGAGCTATTTTTTGAAGCTCATGAGACTACGACCCCACTAACCTGTCATCGAACATCTGATATTTGAGGTTGGCTGACTGCGTACTTCTTTGCTCCAGCTTCCTCCGTGTCATAATTCTTCTGCAGTGCCTTCCAGATCTCCTTAGCCGATTTTTCCTCTACTTTGTAGTAGTCATATAGGTCATCGTAGATGCCATTTAGAATAAAATATTTATATACGTAGTCATGCTCGATTCAGGATTGCTGCTCCTTGCTCTATGCTTCGGTAGGTGGATTAGACAGTGGAGGTTTATCGGTGGTCAGAACATAGACCATCATTTTCACTGTTAGGAAAAATTGCATCCTCTACTTTCATCTTTTGAAGTACAACCCCTTGAATCTGAAGGACATGTTAGTGTCTGGCAGTACAGTTCCGGTAAACTTGTGGGTCGCGGCCATCTACAGCAGGTGAAATCGTCGTAAATTGTTGGATTTGAGTGCTGTAAATGGATGAGTCATGTACTTCATCGCTTTTTTTAAGATGATTCGCGGATTAGCCCCAAGATGAGACTACCTATCAACTGCTCCATCCTCAGGATAAAACAACATCTAAATTTTGGTCGATTTGCTGTTTGCACGACAGTGAATCATTCTGAATTTAACACTTTCTAATTTAATTGCTTGAAAGAATTCTGCAGAGGGAGAAGAAGAAGAAAGAAAATAGTATGTTTCCTTATTTTTTTGTCTGTCTATCTATCATTTAAATAGGCAGAATGTAAATTATATGTGTTACTGAAATGAGGGATTGTTCACGAATCTAAAATTATCATCATTCATTACAAATTTTATTACCATTATTTTTTTTATATTAATTCACTTAAAATTCCAAAAAAAATTTATGCCCTACGAATTAAAATAAGTAAAAGAAATTCATAATCATATGAATAGAACAAAAATCAAATAACAGCTACATTAGATACAAAAGTTAGGTTGAAAAAAGTAGTTCATTTAACTTGTAATAGATTTTACTAAATAGTCGAAGATTTTTTAATACTAATGTATTAGTAAATCCAACTACTCTTCCAAAATAAAAAGAAGAAAAACATATTTATAATCATACTGACACAGATACAAAACGAAATTAACTTCAACATATCCTTAGGCTTATAGCTATAGTCCCAAGTAATAGATGATTCGCTGTACTACGAAATACATATTAATAAATTATGACATTGTTTTTAAAATAAAATTAGTTAGGGAAATAAAAGGTTTCTGCATGTAGTTTAACACTATACTGGTAAGAAATTAATTTTAAAATTACGAAATGTTTGTAATTTAATGCAGTTTATGTAACAGATTCAAGAATACCTATGATGTATACCTATACTAAATAAAGTTACTTAGTGAATCACGTAAATTATAATATTCTCCTAGTTTATTTCCAAGGGACACATAACAACATATATTTGTAATGTAAAATTCTAATCAGAATTAGAATGAAAAAGTCAACACATTTACATTAATTAGAATGTAAAACTCAAATCAGAATTAGAACTAAACATATGAAAGGAATTCTAGTGATTTTAGAAAGAAATAAAAAATTAAGAAATGATTAATGGTAATATAGTTTCTTCTTTAGAATAAACACAGTTTTAGGTTTTTCTGTTACATGTAACAGTACATAACATTAATTGCTAGATTAATGATGGTTTTCTTGATGGAAGAATAAGATTTTATAAATGGATAAAGGTAAAGTTACCAATGAATTAAGAATAAATCAGTATTTAGGCTGAGTATAACATGGAAATAGATTAATATTTGATAGAGATTAAAATTTTTATTACATTAATTCAATCCAAAACCTACAACTAATTGAATACCAATATAAATGTCAATCCTGAATAAAAAAGAACATAAAGAAATGAAATAAAAATCATTCTATACTTACTGAATTAAGAAGGGAAAGCACAATACATTTATATTATTTAGAATGAAAACTAAAATAAGAATTAGAACTAAAAATTGGAAGGAGATTAGCAAAAAATATCGCTAAAAATAAAATTAATTTTTAATTTTGTAATAACAAATCTTGAAGTGGAGAAATAGAGATCAATTCAATTATTCAATGTAACGACCCGTAATTTAACCTCTTTAAAATATGAATATTTAATATATTTTTAAATAATTAATGAATTGATTTATAACTAAAATAAAACACTTTAAAATAATGGTTAGTGATGGTTAAAAATTTTTTTACAAAAATATTTAGTTTGAAGAAAAATAAAAAATATGACCGGAAATCGTTTTATGAATTTCCGACTTCACATCTTCTAAAAGTTGTCCGAAATGTTGTGAACATTTTAGTATACATAAAAACAAACATTTATAAAACAAATTAAGATTTAGAAATTATAATAAATATTTATTTATAATTTAAAAAAAAGGCGTTGTGACAATTTTTTAAGTTTAAGATTAAAACAAAAAGTAAATGTCACATCAATGAAACATGTTTAAACATGATTTGATATTTTGGCAACTTGAGTTTTAAATGCATGTTGGTAAGGAGGAGATAAGCATTGTCATGTGGCAACCATGGATAGGAGGGTATAAGTGGAATTAGCCACTTTGCATGTGATTATAAATAGCAACTCCATGCTCTCATTTTCATTTTCTTCCCAAAATTTTACCTTCTGTTCTCACGGCCATAACTCCTTAAAAAATACCCCAAATAAAGAAAGTATTTTTTTTAAATTTAATAGAATCGAGTTGGCTACAATTTTCATTTACACCATTTCTTCAATTTCCGAGTTTTATTGGGAGCAAAATTCATTTCTTTGTAGAGCATTTTCGGACCCAGATTTTCAAGTCCGAAAATACCTCTTCTTCTTTTGACTACATCTTCCTCACAATAAACTCAAATTGAGTAATTATTCTTTTAAAATCATAGATAAAAGAATTTCCAATAACTTTCCTTTTGATGACTTATCCAAATTCTGAGAGTAACATAGCCAAAAATTCATGAGAAGACGACTAAATTCTAGGTTGTTTGGTTAGCTTTTAGGTGAGTAAAGCTCGCCTTTTTAACTAAAGTTTTGAACTTTATTTCCTTCACATTATTGCAACTTTTTAATTCACTTGATTATGGATGCTTTGTTGTAATATTTGTTACTTGTTTTGCTTGTTAAAAAGTCGACACCTTGAGTAGTTAGTAAGTAATTAAAACTAGTTTTGTAGTTCGAAGTAAATTTGTATAAGTGATGCCTTCTTTATGTTCATAAATATTGTTTACTTTGTTTATGTGCCTTGTTTATGTTATGTGATGTGAGGCTTGGATGAAAATCATTATGACATGAAAGTAGTTCTCGAAGTGTCCGTATAGTGACTATCGCTATATCGGCACTTTCGGAAAAGACTATCTCTTCGACATCTTTTGTTTTACTTTCGAGCTTGGGTTTTACTTTACAAAGTTAATTAAGTTTTTGAACAAGGATGGATTTAAAATTAATTTACTAATTTAATAATGATTTTAAATTTAATTAATTATTTTAACTAATGAGGATTAAGGATAATTAATTATCTTAATAATGATGTGTCTAAAATTAATCAATTACTTTGTTAATGATGTTTAAAATTAATTAACCATTTTCTTTAATGATGATTAAGTTTAATTAATCTCTTAAATAACTATTGATTAAAGTTATTATTATTTTAATTAATGGTGTTTAAAAATTAATTAATCATTTTTAATTAATTACTTTTTAAGTTAATTAATTATTTTAAATTTAATTAATCTTTTCCATTAATGACATTTTAAATTAGCTAATCCTTTTTAGTAAATGATGTTTTAAAATTAATGAATCAACTTAATTAATGAGATTTAAAATTAGTTAATTAACAAATGATGATTTAAAATGATTAACCCTTTTTACTTATGGGTATTTAAAGTTAATTAATCAAATTAATTAACGAAGTTTAGAGATAGTTAATCATTCTTATTAATGTTAATCAAAGATAATTAACTTATTTAATAAGGATGTTTTAAGTGATTAAATCATTTTGATAATGGTGTTTTAAAGTTAATGAACCATTTTGACAAAGTTGTTCAAAGTCAAAAACTTGTAATGAGAAGCCCAAGCACGAGTTTGGTATTAAAAAGTAAAAGTTTGATTCGGTTATGGAAAAGAAGTTTTCGTAAACGACATCGCTTATATGGAAAGAATTTAGTCATACTCTGGGCACTAAACGTTGAGCTATGGAAATTTGTCACTTTCTCGAAAGTTAAAATTATCGTCAAGGCAACGCCTAGAGGTAACACTACCTTCACTTTCCCGACTTCATTTTTAACCAAGAAATAGTACAATTTTGAAATCGACGAGTAGTGGTAGGAATATGAGGTTTACTGTCCATATATGATCATTTTGTTATCTTCGATAGTCGGTTTGTCGACTATCGAATACCTTAGATTTTTTTGTTTTTCGTTATTCTAAGACGATGTGTTGCTCATTTGAGCTTTGTTATCCTTTGTCGGAAATGACTAAACCCAAAGAGCGAGTGGGGTTGCTCCCATTAGGGTATTTTCACATCCACTCTAGATTGGATTCGATTGTGCACATTGAGATGTGAAATACTCGGATTCTCGGTAACAGTTGGCGGGGTCCGACTTGGAGGTTTCCAAGAGCCATCGAAGTTCTCAAGTATATATTCTAGAGGTATACTTTCAGTAAGGAGGGTGCACCCTCCTAGTTATAATTGGTAAATTTCCTTTCCTTATTGTTTCGAACCTTTAAATTTGTTTACTTAATTACATTGGGAAAAGTATAGCACTCTTCGTGATGTTAATTATTTATATCCATTCTTTACATTTGGATGTTTTTCTTGTGAGAGTAAACCCGTTCCGTATTTGGTGGCGTGGTCTCACATGTGTTTGTTTAATTACGCTTATTATTTAGAGTTTTACTCATACTAGACATATTGTCTGACCCGTGTTGTTTATTCTCACTAAACTCTCGGGTACTCAATTATATTTGAGTAGTCTGAGAGTAGCATTTGTTTTATGGGCTCTTTTGAAGACGGCGTTCAAGCAGGAGGCCTTTATCTACTTAGTCGTATGTTTCCGCTGTTTGTTTAGTTCTTGTAAGTGTATTTTGTTTCAGCATATGTAAAGGCAGGTTGTTATAACTGCCTAAGCTGATTGTAGTACTATTGTGTAACTCTGATAACTCCAAGTTAGGGAGTATCCTTGTGTAATATATTACTGTTATGTTCTATTTAACAGTTCCATTATGAGATTTTCTGTTTCGTTCTTTATTTTACCCCATGACAATTCATCTTTCAAATGCTTGGGCAATGGCACACGAATACCGTGGATTTATTAAGTGTCGTTCCCAAAGGCCAGAAAGGTGGGTCATCACAGTTGGTATTAGAGCGAGGTTGAGCGAACACCTTAACCTGATTGGGGTACTACTCATTAGAGATAGGGTGAGAAGAGCCCCAGAATGAGTTAATCTTGAGAGAGTGTTTTTTTATCACCCATCCTTATGATTTGTTTTAGATCCTTTGGTGTTGTTTCCCTTAAACAATTTTGGGCATATCTTTGTATTCTAATAGTACCTATCATTGTTTAGGTAATTGAAAATGAATACAAGAGAAAGAAGAGGGAGAGGATCTGGAACCAGCACGGCTACAAATGGTAGAGCTGCTAGAAATAGGCCAGTTGTAGAGCCGGTAAAAGAAGTAGTAGTACAAGTTCAACCACCACAGAACTTTGCTACTCTGTGCAAAAATTATACTGCTTTGGGTGGTAAACAATTCTTTGGAACTGAAGATATTCTTGGAGTTTGGATATTGTTCCGCTCTTGTGAAAGGATATTCGGGGATCTATAGTTGGAGGATGCAAGGAAGCGATTGTTGGCGTCGCGACAGCTTCAAAAGTCAGCAATGGATTGGTGGGATTCGGTGACAGTTAATACCCCAGAGGAAGATTTTACTTGGGCTCAATTTAAGGAAGTCTTCGAAGCTTAGTTTATTTTGGAGGCGGGGAGGACTAAATTGTTTAGGAGTTTCATGGATTTTGTTTCCCGGAGATTTGGCCAGGCAACTTAGTACTCGGCATATCCACCGTTCGGCCCAACTGGATCGTTCGGCATCTCTTTGCAACCGTCATTTAGGAACGCTCGGCATCCAGGAGCGCTCGACCAAAGGCATTGTTCGGCCAAAAGGCATCGTTCGGCCAGAGACCTCGTTCGGTCAAGATATTGGTTCGGCCAAAGGCATCGTTCGGCCAGAGACCTCGTTCGGTCAAGATATCGTTCGACCAGAGACCTCGTTCGGTCAAGATATCGTTCGACCAGAGACATCGCTCGGCCAGCGTATCGTTCGGCATACCAAGGACGTTCGGCCGTCAAAGATGGCTCGGCATTCTTCCCAGCACGTCCGGCTTCGATTGTTACTCGGCCTACTCTTCCCACACAACAAGCGCATCGTTCGACATGAAGAGGATGGTTCGGCATCCGACCGTTCGGCCTGTTCGGTTCGGCATACAGTGACCACTCCATTTGGGCCAAGGTATTCGGCTGTCAGGCCCACCAGGGAAGTCCAACCCATCTTTGTCTATAAATAGAGAGGCAGGGGCACAGTGAAAGGGACCTTTTTTGGAGAACATTGGGGAGACTCTGCCGCTTTCAAGACTCATCCTCTTTACTTAGCAATTGTATTCAAGTAGTTGGCAAACGGATTGTATTTGTAATCAATTACCTAGTAAAGCAATAAAGATTAACCTCAAAGTGGACGTAGGCAGTTACGCCAAACCACTATAAATATGGTGTTCTCGTCTTTGCATTCAATTTAGCATATTGTTCCTTGTTTAAATTTACTTTCATCGTTTATCTCTCTACACAATCTTTCTCAACGAGGTTAGTGACCAATTTTGGTGCTAACACTTTGGTGCTTTCACTGAGAACTGAATTCTCAGACCTTAAGGATCTGCTTTGAAGCTACTGGATTGAATAAATCCCCCAAAGAAGATCCGATTCATTCGTAGGACGTCTGTTGATTCTACTCAGAGTTCATACCAATGACTCTACAATGGAAAGACCACGTACTAGATCAGCCTCTCATAATGCAGACGCCCACGAGACTGCTAGCATACAACAAGCATGAC
Source organism: Allium fistulosum (assembly GCA_030737815.1). Taxonomy (NCBI): domain Eukaryota; kingdom Viridiplantae; phylum Streptophyta; class Magnoliopsida; order Asparagales; family Amaryllidaceae; genus Allium; species Allium fistulosum. Next base: position 177,571,950 of record CM060904.1, read on the forward strand.
CTTGCAATCAGCAAGCAATGCTAGGTGCAGGGACTACCGCCCAGGACCAAATGCTGGTTGTCACCAGAATAGAGTTCAACGACTTGATGAGAGAACTCAGGGAAAGTAGGAGACAACTCGGAGAGCAGATTGTAATGCCCCAGAAATTCATGGAATCTTATTTTGGTTGGATTTTGAAATATATGAATTTATTTGTATAGGAATATATGGGATTAATTATGTGCAAGTGTGTGTGCATGTGTGCACGTGCACACTGATATGGCACAAGGAAGAACTCCAGATTTCCTGAATATAAAACAAGAATTAAAAAGCATTACAAACATGATTTTGTAACATGGATATTTGATTTCTGGAATTATATGGATCATCCCAGAGAATAAGAAAAGTAAGTTTTATTTTAAATCAGTAAACAGATTTTATTTAAAACCCAGAAAATATATATATATATATATATATATATATGTAAGCAAGTGAAACTATAACACTAAAATGGCAAAAGACAAATGGCAAGCAAAATAATTGCTTTAGGCAGAAAATAGAAAGGAGGATTTTTTTTAGAAAATAAACAAGTAAACAATGTCACACAATTATCATGACTTGGTAAGAATATGATATATTCTGGAAAAGAAAAAGGAGAGGCAGGTCTCACATATGGCCGGGATATTAAAGGTAAAAAAAAATAAACAAATTTGAAATGCAAAATGCATGAGTCTTGGCCAGGGTAGGAATGAGATTTTACAATGATAAAACCCTAGAAAACTTCTCTTATAAATCCAAGTATAAACCAGAAAAATCATTTGCTACCCAAAACATTTAAGAAAACAAAGAAGAAAATACTTACAAGCAGAAAAGCAAGTTTTGAAAAGGTTTCTTTTCTGGGTTTAGCAAGAGAAGCATTTTTGGTGAGTAATCTCACTAAACCCATGGCATTAAGTCCTGTTATGAGGCAGCCAAGCTTATGTTATTTTTCCATATATTGTTGATTTCATTAATATGGTTTTAATGGATGTTTTAATGGGTGTTTCTGAATGTTTTGATTGCTTTGATGTTTGAGTATTTTGCTCTGTTTGGTTACACCCAGAAATGTAAAAGTATGAAATCATGAAAGTAAATAGAGGATACTTGTAACTGGTTTAGATATGGCATGGGAAATATAGAAATCAAAATGTATATGAGTTGCATTACACTTGTGTAAGTGCTGAGGCTCAAATGAAAGATTCAAGGTTGCAATGGAAATATCCAAAAGTGTTGAACCCTTGATCAAATAGAAAACCCATGAGCCAGAAATCTTGTTTAAGCTAGATCTTGAATTTAGTTCAAACATGGTTGCTTATGAAACAATAATAACCCACATGCCCAGTCTTTATTCCCAGTTGTAAATATTCCTGTATTTTCTTTAAGCCAAAATATTTGAAAATATGATTTCCTCTGGATAGGAATGTTAGCTTGTTTTTGAATTATGCTTGTGAGTTTTATAATTCATATACAATGTAATTCAGTCACCTAGCTATCTCATGATAGGATTAAACATGAACACTTAGTAAATAAACTAAGGATTGTGAGCCAAGAGGACTGCTGGAATGCTTGTTGTATTTAAAGTATGCAAGTTGGCACATGGCTTGTTTAAGCCCTGAGATCTTTGTGCAATAATGTGAATTATTTTATTGCAATGTGTCCCCGTGATTCCTTTATGGCAGATGAGGCTAGGAATTAATTTGGTAAATACAACCTTAAATTGATGAAGTAGGAACTTGAGTTATTCCTAAGATGGTTGGTCTGGAGCTATGATAGTTCCTGAGTATTTCTATTTGAAATGTATGTTTACATGGTTGAAAGTGTGTACATAGTTAGTCTTAAACACTGATCATATATGCACAATACATCATAAACAAGTCAGGAAAATTGAACAAAGAAGCTATGCCCACTTATACAAAATGTTTATGTCTCACTCATTTACTGATATATGCATCTGGGGTGTCTCATTTAAAATGGGGCAGCCTCTAATGCTCTTTCAGGGAATGCTGGTTCTAAATAGGAAGCTACTATGGCTATTGAGAATGATTGGATAAGCATGCTAAATTAGAATTAAATAAGAACTCAGAAGGAATTATTTGCATGTATTCTGAGAAGCTTTTATAGTTATGCTTTGGTTGTTATGTAATTGAATGCTTTAATTTATTTAGCTGTTTTAAATGAATCTAGTAATGTATTAAGTTTGGATTTACCAAAGACTTAGTTGAATCTATGCAAGAAAGTATATATTTGAGTATTATGGTGAAAATCTGTAAATGATATATACCAGTAATTGAGAAATAGATATGTATATATAGACATATATTGTATTAGTTAATTTCAAGTTACTTAAAACTTTAAGTTTGTAGGTTAAAAATATGAGTTTAGCTAGAAGTAATATTTCAAGAATTTTGTGACAATATGCAGAAGTGTTTTGATAAAAGAAACAACATATTTGTACACTTTAAAAAGATATAAACATGTTTTAAGGGATTTTGCAAATGTCTGGTATCTGAATTTACATTACAAAAGCCAGGCACTAATGTTTTGATGATCTAGTCATAAGGCTAACCCACTTCAAAAATAATGAGGTCTGGATTGATCAAGATGATCAGAGTTTTGGGTATAAAGGAAGAAAATACACTTTCTAAAATCTGAAGCTTTCTTTGCAAATGCATGAACAAAGACATTTTCAAATACTTGATCAACTCACATTTTATTTTGAATAGCTTTATTAGCCCAGAGAGTACAATACATCTAATATGCACACATATTATCTAAATACTACTTTTGTCAAATGACCATAGAATCTGGATTCTCTAAATCCAGTAAAGCAACCTGTAAATTAGATGCAAGCTAAGGTAACTCAGGGATTAGCATATAAATTTGGTTAAGAAAAATACAACTATCTAGATTATGAAAGAATTACACAACTGACCTGGTAATAAGTAAAGAAATTTGTGATAAAATAACTTGTGTTGAAAATGATAGGTGAGTATATCATTTTCCTTTCTGACTTTAACCAAATCCCAAATAATTAAACTAAAATTTTGGTGGCTTGCTATATAATCTGAGATCACCTTACTATCTCAAACTAACAGACAATAACAATAAGAATGATCAAAAATTAATAGGTATAGATTACACATGATTATGGGAATTCACTCCCATGACTCAAATATTAAACAAAGGTAAATGAGCTATGTACTGGTTGATTAGAAATTCAAATTCAACCAGGATGCACTCTTGCTTACCAACACTCTGATCCAAGCAAGAGGGTCACATACATCTTCATATGTATGTGAATATATTATTAAAGAACTGATATAAATATATTAGTAGAAAATTAGGATCCTGGATAATTTAGTGGAGAGGTTAATGACTCTAGGAAATTATTGATGAAAACTTAAAAAAAAAAAAATTTTTTAGGTGAAATAGCTAGGGTCATTTCATTTGGTATCAGAGCTATGTTAAAACTGTACATAGCTAAGAATGATTGTATTGATTGATTGAAGTATTATAACCATATGTATGAACTGGTTGTTTGTTTGAGTAAAATAATAATACAGATAGAAAGTTATGGCAAAAGAAAAGTGCTCATGATAAACTAACCCTATCTACCCCATACTCTAGTTATCCAATCATGGTAGGAAGAGGATCTCATCACAATGCAGGATCAAGTGCACCACAAATGCTTGATATGCAAGACTTTATGAGGGCTTTAAGGGATGGAGTAGGGCAGAGACTTGAGAACCCACATGAGGAACTTTCAAAACTGTTAAAGACTTATACCAATTTAGGAGGCAAGAGCTTTGAAGGGACTGAAAATGTGATGGAAATTCAAGCATGGTTGAGAACACTGGATAGAATTTTCAATGACATGCAACTGGATGATCAAAGGAAGAGGCAGGTGGCCTCAAGACAATTGAAAGGTGTGGCTTTAAGCTGGTGGGAGGTAGTCATAGCTGGGAGGATTGAGAATGAAATCACTTGGAATCAATTCAAGGAGATGTTGGAAGCTAGATTTGTTCCAGCATCAGCCAAAACTCTATTGCTTGAAGAATTCATCAGACTTAGGCAGGGAACCTTTAATGTGACTGAGTATACTCATAGGTTTGAGGGCTTGTCTAAGTATGGAGCTATGCTTGTGGCTGATGAGGCATCAAAGAATGATAGGTATATTAAGGGTTTAAACCCAGGGCTTAGTATGGCTATGTTGCCATATGCAGATAAAACTTTTGATCAAGTCATTGATCTGGCCTTAAAATTTGAGCAACATGAAAAGGAAAGGGAGAAGTATAAGATTTTTAAGAATAACAATAATAAGAAAAACAAGGGAAGGTATCACCCCTATGACAAAAAGAAGGAGGAGACAGAAAGCAAGAAAACCAATGATACTAAGACCACTGATACAAAGAGAAAAATAACATGCCATCATTGTGGAAAAGAAGGACATATCAAACCAAGGTGCCCAGAATTGAAGGGAGGAGCTTCCAAATGCTACCTATGTGGTAAGGAGGGACATATCAAGAGAAATTTCCCTGAGTATAAACAGCAAGGGAAGCTAGCAAGTTTGGAGAGCAAAAGCAAATCCACAGTAGAAGCTATTGCAGAAAACCATGGTCAAGTGGAAGGTACCTTATTTATTTGTACCCTACCTATATCAGTAGTGTATGACACAGGGGCAACACATTCTCTGATTTCCCATGAATTAGTTGCATTGCTTAAATTACATTGCATACTGGTTGAAACTCCTTTGTTAGTGCAAAGCCCATTGGGGAGTTCTAGTGTTTTAAACATGATTTGTGTGGATGTGGAATTAAACATAGGAGGAAATGTTTTTATTTCCAATTTATATGTTTTAAATTACCCAAATATAGGTATTATATTGGGTGTAGACTGGTTAAGGCAATACAAAGCCATAATTAATTTAGACTCATCCACCATATCATTACAAAATTCTAGAGGTCAAAGAATCACAATTTTGTGTGAAATAGCCAAAGAAAGAAAATTATATCACTTGATTGACTTAAATAAGGATTCCAGTGAGCCTTCTATTGAAGAAATCCACATAATTAACAAATACTTAGATGTGTTTGGAGAGGTTAAGGGTGTTCCACACCACAGACCAGTGGAATTTCAGATTAGCCTCATACAAGGAGCCAGTCCAATTATTAAGAAACCCACTAGAATGGGGCCTAGTGAGTTGAAGGAATTGAAGAAACAGTTAGAAGAATTGGAAAGCAAAGGATTTATAAGACCAAGTAATTCATGCTGGGGTGCTCCAGTAGTGTTTGTAAGGAAACATGATGGTACTTTAAGAATGTGCATAGATTACAGGGAGCTAAACAAAGTCACTATAAAAAACAAGTACCCCTTACCTAGAATTGATGATCTTTTTGATCAACTTAGTGGAGCAAAAGTATTTTCTAGATTAGACCTGGCATCTGGATTCCATCAGATGAAGGTTGAGAACTCAAGTGTTAAGTATACAGCCTTTAACACTAGGTATGGTCTATATGAGTTTCTTGTCATGCCATTTGGGTTGACAAATGCCCCATCATATTTTGTAGACTTGATGAATAGGATATTCAGGGATCATTTAGACAAGTTTGTATTGATTTTTATTGATGATATTTTGATTTATTCTAAAACAGTAGAGGAACATGAAAATCACTTACACCTTGTTTTGTCTAGATTAAGAGAAAAAGATTTAAAAGCAAAATTTTCTAAGTGTGCATTTTGGAAAGAAGAAGTGCATTTCCTTGGGCATGTTATATCTGCCAAAGGCATTTCTGTAAACCCCAATAAAATTGTGGCAATCCAAGCATGGAAAAGGCCAAGCACAGTGGGAGAAGTTAGGTCATTTATGGGAATGGCAGGGTATTATAGGAGGTTTATAAAAGATTTTTCTAAGATGTCATCACCTCTTACCAACCTAACTAGAAAGAACCAACCCTTTATATGGACTGAGAAATGTGAACAAGCCTTTAGTAAAATCAAGGAGGCCTTAGTCAATGCACCAGTGTTGAAAGTACCATAAGGAAATGAGGATTTAATTGTTTATACTGATGCAAGTGGTTCTGGGCTAGGAGCTGTATTGATGCAGCAAGATCAAGTTATAGCCTATGCATCAAGACAATTGAAGCCACATGAATCAAGGTATGCAACCCATGATCTTGAGTTGGCAGCAGTGGTATATGCATTAAAGCTATGGAGACATTATCTTCTAGGTGCTAAGTTTATCTTATACACTGACCATAAAGCGTTAAAATATCTCTTTTCACAAAAAGATTTGAATATGAGGCAGCATAGATGGGTTGAGTTTCTTGCAGCATATGATTTGGACATACTTTATACCCCAGGAAAGGCTAATAAGGTTGCAGATTCTTTGAGCAGGCAGCATGCAAAAGTAGCCATGTTAATGATAGAAGAGTTTAGAAATCTATCTCTACTTACTGATTTGGAGATTGAGGAAAACAGTGAGGTAAACATGGAGATGCTTGAAGAAGGGAGTAAAGGAAAATTAAGTTTGATAACTTTACAATCAGATTTAATTTTGAAAGTGGGGAAAATGCAAGAGGAAGACCCAGATTTATTAGAAAAGAAAACTTTAATAGAAAAAGGAGAAGAAGTAGCAAACTACCACCTTGATAAGGATGGATACTTAAGGAATAAAGGTAGGATATGTGTTCCAAAGGATATAGGATTAAAGGAAGAGGTACTTAATGAATATCATAGGAGCAAATATTCTATACATCCAGGCAGCACCAAGATGTACCAAAACTTGAAGAGGGATTATTGGTGGAGAGGGATGAAAACTGATGTGGCCAAACATGTTGCAAAGTGTATGATTTTCCAACAAGTCAAAGTAGAAACACAAAGACCCTCAGGCCTATTACAACCTCTAAGCATACCACAGTGGAAGTGGGAAGATATATCTATGGATTTCATAGATGGTCTGCCCAGATCAAAGAGAGGAAATACAAGCATTTGGGTAGTAGTTGATAGATTGACTAAAGTAGCACACTTTATACCAGTGAAGGCAGAAAGAAATGCACCAAAACTAGCTTAAATATTCATGAAATAAGTAGTAAGGTTGCATGGAATTCCTAAGACTATAGTGAGTGATAGGGACACAATCTTTACATCCAGATTTTGGAAGAGCTTTCAAGAAGCCATGGGGAGTGAATTATGCTTGAGTACTGCATACCACCCCCAATCAGATGGTCAAACTGAAGTAATAAATAAAGTTTGGAGGATTTGTTGAGGGCATGTGCATTGGACTTTGGAGGCAATTGGGAAGATCACCTCCATTTGGCTGAATTTACATATAACAATAGTTATCAAAGCACCATAGGCATGGCACCATTTGAAGCCTTATATGGCAAACCATGTTTGTCACCAATATGTTGGGTTGAAGCAGGAGAAAAGGCTGTCTTAGGGCCTGAGTATGTTAAAGAAACTACAGAGAAAATTGAACTTGTAAGAAGAAGGATGGCAGCAGCTCAAGATAGGAAAAAGAAGTTTGCAGATGTAAGGAGGAAGCAGGTAGAATATGAAGTTGGTGATTATGTTTTCATCAAAGTTTCACCTATGAAGAAGGTGTTGAGGTTTGGCAAGCAGGGAAAACTTACCCCAAGATATGTTGGACCTTACAAGATTTTGTAAAGAATAGGTTCATTAGCATATAAGTTGGAGCTACCAGAAGAGATGAGTGCAATGCACAATGTATTTCATGTATCACAACTTAGGAGATGGGTGCATGATAAAGAGGAAATTCTAGAGAAACCAACTCAAGTTCAAATAAATCCTGATTTGGTCTATGAGAAAGAACCAGTGGGAATTTTAGCTAAAGAGGAAAAGAAGTTGAGGAACAAAACTCTGAAATTGGTAAAGGTTCAATGGAGCCTAGACCCTAATGATTGTACATGGGAATTAGAGGATAAGATAAAGATGGATTACCCTAAGCTTTTTGCAGTGGAAGGTAAAATCTAAATCCCTAAAATTTTAATATGTATGGTTGTTTTGACTGAATTGTTTGCTTATGCAATGTTTGATAGATTTTAAAAAAAAAATCTGGAAATGTTTAAAGTCAAAATGAGAAAATTGTGAGGACACAATTCCTAAAAAGGTGGGGTGATTGTAATGCCCCAGAAATTCATGGAATCTTATTTTGGTTGGATTTTGAAATATATGAATTTATTTGTATAGGAATATATGGGATTAATTATGTGCAAGTGTGTGTGCATGTGTGCACGTGCACACTGATATGGCACAAGGAAGAACTCCAGATTTCCTGAATATAAAACAAGAATTAAAAAGCATTACAAACATGATTTTGTAACATGGATATTTGATTTCTGGAATTATATGGATCATCCCAGAGAATAAGAAAAGTAAGTTTTATTTTAAATCAGTAAACAGATTTTATTTAAAACCCAGAAAATATATATATATATATATATATATGTAAGCAAGTGAAACTATAACACTAAAATGGCAAAAGACAAATGGCAAGCAAAATAATTGCTTTAGGCAGAAAATAGAAAGGAGGATTTTTTTTAGAAAATAAACAAGTAAACAATGTCACACAATTATCATGACTTGGTAAGAATATGATATATTCTGGAAAAGAAAAAGGAGAGGTAGGTCTCACATATGGCCGGGATATTAAAGGTAAAAAAAAATAAACAAATTTGAAATGCAAAATGCATGAGTCTTGGCCAGGGTAGGAATGGGATTTTACAATGATAAAACTCTAAAAAACTTCTCTTATAAATCCAAGTATAAACCAGAAAAATCATTTGCTACCCAAAACATTTAAGAAAACAAAGAAGAAAATACTTACAAGCAGAAAAGCAAGTTTTGAAAAGGTTTCTTTTCTGGGTTTAGCAAGAGAAGCATTTTCGGTGAGTAATCTCACTAAACCCATGGCATTAAGTCCTGTTATGAGGCAGCCAAGCTTATGTTATTTTTCCATATATTGTTGATTTCATTAATATGGTTTTAATGGATGTTTTAATGGGTGTTTCTGAATGTTTTGATTGCTTTGATGTTTGAGTATTTTGCTCTGTTTGGTTACACCCAGAAATGTAAAAGTATGAAATCATGAAAGTAAATAGAGGATACTTGTAACTGGTTTAGATATGGCATGGGAAATATAGAAATCAAAATGTATATGAGTTGCATTACACTTGTGTAAGTGCTGAGGCTCAAATGAAAGATTCAAGGTTGCAATGGAAATATCCAAAAGTGTTGAACCCTTGATCAAATAGAAAACCCATGAGCCAGAAATCTTGTTTAAGCTAGATCTTGAATTTAGTTCAAACATGGTTGCTTATGAAACAATAATAACCCACATGCCCAGTCTTTATTCCCAGTTGTAAATATTCCTGTATTTTCTTTAAGCCAAAATATTTGAAAATATGATTTCCTCTGGATAGGAATGTTAGCTTGTTTTTGAATTATGCTTGTGAGTTTTATAATTCATATACAATGTGATTCAGTCACCTAGCTATCTCATGATAGGATTAAACATGAACACTTAGTAAATAAACTAAGGATTGTGAGCCAAGAGGACTACTGGAATGCTTGTTGTATTTAAAGTATGCAAGTTGGCACATGGCTTGTTTAAGCCCTGAGATCTTTGTGCAATAATGTGAATTATTTTATTGCAATGTGTCCCCGTGATTCCTTTATGGCAGATGAGGCTAGGAATTAATTTGGTAAATACAACCTTAAATTGATGAAGTAGGAACTTGAGTTATTCCTAAGATGGTTGGTCTGGAGCTATGATAGTTCCTGAGTATTTCTATTTGAAATGTATGTTTACATGGTTGAAGGTGTGTACATAGTTAGTCTTAAACACTGATCATATATGCACAATACATCATAAACAAGTCAGGCAAATTGAACAAAGAAGCTATGCCCACTTATACAAAATGTTTATGTCTCACTCATTTACTTAATATCATGGAATTTTTTATATTGCTCATACCAGATCTTGTATCTGACCCTTGTTTGCTTATGGCATCTGGGGTGTCTCATTTAAAATGGGGCAGCCTCTAATGCTCTTTCAGGGAATGCTGGTTCTAAATAGGAAGCTACTATGGCTATTGAGAATGATTGGATAAGCATGCTAAATTAGAATTAAATAAGAACTCAGAAGGAATTATTTGCATGTATTCTGAGAAGCTTTTATAGTTATGCTTTGGTTGTTATGTAATTGAATGCTTGAATTTATTTAGTTGTTTTAACTGAATCTAGTAATGTATTAAGTTTGGATTTACCAAAGACTTAGTTGAATCTATGCAAGAAAGTATATATTTGAGTATTATGGTGAAAATCTGTAAATGATATATACTAGTAATTGAGAAATAGATATGTATATATAGACATATATTGTATTAGTTAATTTCAAGTTACTTAAAACTTTAAGTTTGAAGGTTAAAAATCTGAGTTTAGCTAGAAGTAATATTTCAAGAATTTTGTGACAATATGCAGAAGTGTTTTGATAAAAGAAACAACATATTTGTACACTTTAAAAAGATATAAACATGTTTTAAGGGATTTTGCAAATGTATGGTATCTGAATTTACATTACAAAAGCCAGGCACTAATGTTTTGATGATCTAGTCATAAGGCTAACCCACTTCAAAAATAATAAGGTCTGGATTGATCAAGATGATCAGAGTTTTGGGTATAAAGGAAGAAAATACACTTTCTAAAATCTGAAGCTTTCTTTGCAAATGCATGAACAAAGACATTTTCAAATACTTGATCAACTCACATTTTATTTTGAATAGCTTTATTAGCCCAGAGAGTACAATACATCTAATATGCACACATATTATCTAAATACTACTTTTGTCAAATGACCATAGAATCTGGATTCTCTAAATCCAGTAAAGCAACCTGTAAATTAGATGCAAGCTGAGGTAACTCAGGGATTAGCATATAAATTTGGTTAAGGAAAATACAACTATCTAGATTATGAAAGAATTACACAACTGACCTGGTAATAAGTAAAGAAATTTGTGATAAAATAACTTGTGTTGAAAATGATAAGTGAGTATATCATTTTCCTTTCTGACTTTAACCAAATCCCAAATAGTTAAACTAAAATTTTGGTGGCTTGCTATATAATCTGAGATCACCTTACTATCTCAAACTAACAGACAATAACAATAAGAATGATCAAAAATTAATAGGTATAGATTACACATGATTATGGGAATTCACTCCCATGACTCAAATATTAAACAAAGGTAAATGCGCTATGTACTGGTTGATTAGAAATTCAAATTCAACCAGGATGCACTCTTGCTTACCAACACTCTGATCCAAGCAAGAGGGTCACATACATCTTCATATGTATGTGAATATATTATTAAAGAACTGATATAAATATATTAGTAGAAAATTAGGATCCTGGATAATTTAGTGGAGAGGTTAACGACTCTAGGAAATTATTGATGAAAACTTAAAAAAAAAAATTAGGTGAAATAGCTAGGGTCATTTCACAGATGCAAGCCAACGCCAACCTCATGGCACAACTCACTCAACAACAGCATCAGAATGTTGGGGGCAATCCCGCTCCTTATTCTTTATCCGACAGCTCGACTTCGTCCGATGAACCTCCCAGGCGTAGACGCCGTAAGACTGAAACTACGCAGGCAGATGCTGCTGTCCGAACAGCCGGAGACCGTGACCAAGCAAGAGCTGGAAACTTAGGAGTTGGAGTGCAGGTGGAGGCTGGAGGCCCGGATCATCAAGATACTAATGATGTCGAACCTCAAGATGCACATTTGGCAGATCGCCAGCAGAGGAGACATCAGCCTGATCAATCACGTAGAACAGACTCCAAGCTTCCACCTTCCATACAAACACCAGACCTGACCGCCATGATCAGACAATTGATGAAGGAAAATCAAGGCTTATCAAACGATGATTGGGGAGTGTCAAGAAGTCATACTCCGTTCACAGACATTATTCTACAGGCAGCGTACCCCAGAAAGTTTAGTATGCCAACTATCCCAGCATATGAAGGAAAAACTGATCCCAGACAGCATGTCATGAGGTACGAATGGATGATGGATTCAGCTAGAGCAAATGATGCAACCAAGTGTAGGTGCTTTCCAATAACTCTATCTGGGATCGCTACCATGTGGTTCACCCGACTTCCTCCGCGGTCCGTATCCAGTTTCGAGGAGTTGGCGAAAAAGTTTATAGAACAGTTCAGGATACACACTACTCGTCCAAAGGACGTGATGTCTCTATCAAGTGTAATCCAGGCTCCTGGGGAATCATTGAAGGAGTATTTACAGAGATTCCATATTGCGGCAACTGAAGTCAGCAATCCCAATGATCATGCAATTCTTATGGCTGTGATGCAAGGTGTGGATCCGGATTTAGAGTTTGGAGACTGGCTGGCAGGAAAACCTCCGACTACGCTAGAGTGTTTTTACTCAAAGGAACATCAGTTCATAAGAAGAGAGGAAGCCAGGTGGGTATGGCGAGATAAGGCACCGGGGCCTGTCCAGGAGTCCGTGAAAAGCAACATTGCTGTGAAGCAGTCCGGAGTCAACTCGGGAAAAGTTCAAGTCAATGTCCAGAACAATCCCGGGCAATCTAAGGAATCCGGAGGAAGAAATCAAGGGAAGAAGAGAGAAGAGGGGAAATGGAAGCCGAGAATTCCAACCTATAACAAGTACACCCCGCTGAATGCATCTCTTGAGAACATTTACCTATCAACCTGCAATACCTTTCAGTATAGAAATCCACGTCCTAAGAAGTGGACCGAGGAACAAAAGCGGACCGAGAAGTACTGCCGCTTCCATGAGACTTATGGGCACAACACTGAAGAGTGTAGACACCTACACGACGCTATAGAGAAGTTGATTAGGCAGAAAAAGTTACAGGAGTTTGTGAAGAATCCGCAGGAAGGAGGACAGGGAACATCCAATCCAGGTCATGCACCAGCTCCGCGTCATCCCGAGGAGCCTGCCCGGACTGTGGGCAGACTAGTCATAAAAACGATCATCGGCGGACCTCACCCTGCGGATAAGAACTGGCAAGAGATGGAGCGGTATGCTAGTTCCCTGAAGCACGCATACTTCGAGTGTTGTTCCAACGTAGAGGATGGGACCCCTGCTAAACAACTACGTATGATGATAGACGATATAGTATTCAGGAGCAGAGATGCTGATCAAGTAGAGGCTCCTACCATCGACCCGATGGTCATATCTGCGACAATCGGGCCGGTGTATGTAAAGAGAATTTTGATTGATTGTGGAAGTTCAGTCAATATCATCTTCAAAAAGGCTTATGACCAGATGAAGATGGAGATGAAGGATTTGAAACCGTCTAAAGCTCGTATACATGGCTTTAATGGCACAACAACCGATGCAGTGGGATAAGTTGAGTTACCAGTTGAACTGGGACAAGGTGAGCGTAGGAGGGTACGAATCCTACCCTTCATAGTTTTGGATGTGGATTCTCTATACAATGTGTTCTTGGGTCGACCAGCCCTGGCTGAGTTTAGGGCACCATTAGCCCCATGGTGCTTGACTTTGAAGTTTCCGACTGACAAAGGAGTAGGTGTTGTTCATGGCGACCAGGCGACTGGTCATGCATGTTATGTGGCTGAGCTCTGAGAGGCCCATCGGAGGGAGAAAGGAAAGGTTGCGGACAATCCCGTCCGCATCCATAATACCGACAGTTGACAAGTAATGGCCGAGCCCTGGCTCGGGCGTGGTTCTCGGATCTTCAGAGACATAGATCCGAGAGACGACGATGAGAAACCCAGGGAGGAAAGGCAGCGCCGGCTGAATTGACAATTGACATTTCAGTCAGCCGAGACGATCCGTCGCGAGTACTGAAGATCGGATCACAACTCAGCCCCGCAATGACTGAAGATCTCAGTGATTTCCTCCAAGCGAATCTTGATGTTTTTGCGTGGACACATTCTGACATGTGTGGGATTTCTCCCGCTATTACGAGTTATATGTTGAACATAGACCTGAAGTACATTCCGGTTAAACAAAAGAGGAGAGGGATGGACCCGGAGAGGTCCGCTGCTCTCAGAGAGGAGGTGGACAAACTCAAAGCCAATGGGTTCGTCCGCGATGCCCTCTACCCTGAATGGGTATCAAACCCCGTGATGGTGAAAAAGTCGAACGGGAAATGGATAACTTGAGTAGATTATTCCGATTTGAACAAAGCGTGCCCTAAGGACAGTTTCCCATTGCCTCGGATTGATCAATTGGTCGACTCCACTGCAGGACACGAGTTGTTGTCATTCATGGATGCGTACTCGAGATACAATCAGATCCCGATGCATATTCCGGACCAGGAACACACTAGTTTCGTCACAGATGTTGGGCTATATTGCTATGTAGTGATGCCTTTCGGATTGAAAAACGCGGGAGCGACCTATCAGCGTTTGGTGAATCGAATGTTCAAAGACCAGATTGGTAGAACGATGGAAGTCTATGTGGATGGCATGCTCGTGAAGTCACGACAGTCAAACGACTACATTCGAGACTTATTAGAGATGTTCGATATACTCAGATATTATGGGATGAAGATCAACCCTCTGAAGTGTTCCTTCGGCGTTGCGTCAGGGAAGTTTTTGGGATTCATTGTTAACGCTAGGGGAATTTAAGCTAACTCGGAAAAGATTCAAGCTATTCGAGATGTGCGAGTGCCCAGAACTATAAAACAGGTGCAAAGCTTGAATGGAAAGGTGGCTGCGCTGAATCGATTTATATCCAGAGCCACGGACAAGTGCATTCCTTTCTTCGATATAATAAAGAAAGGGAAGAGGAATTTCGAATGGACATCCAACTGTGAGGAAGCGTTCCGAGATCTGGTGAGGCATTTGGAGAGTCCTCCAGTGCTGTCGAAACCAGTAGACCACGAGATGCTGTATGTATACTTGGCTGTATCCCCGCATGCTATAAGCGCGACTTTGGTCCGCGATGAGGACCGAGTCCAAAAGCCGGTGTATTACGTTAGCAAACGTTTAACGGGGGCAGAAAGAAATTATCTTAAAATTGAGAAATTGGCCTATTGCTTGGTGATTGCATCACGTAAGCTGCGTCCATACTTTCAAGCACACTCATTCAGTGTCTATACCGATCAACCCTTACGGCAGGTACTCCAACGACCAGAAACTTCTGGAAGGATGTTAAAATGGAATTCGAGTTGAGTCAGTTCGATATTACCTACCTGCCATGAAGAGCCATACAAGGGCAAGCATTAGCAGATTTCATCGCTGAGTTTACTGTATCTAACGAACCAGATAATCACAGTGTCATTCCCCCCATTCGATGGAAATTGTACACCGATGGGGCATCAAACGACCGTTGCTCCGGGGCTGGTGTAGTTCTCGTAACTCCAGAAAATCGATCGATTTGTTATGCTTTGAAGCTCAATTTCCCGGCTACGAATAATGAAGCAGAATATGAAGCACTGATTGCTGGCTTAAAACTCATTGGAGAACTCAGGGTTAAATCAGTTGAAATCTTTTGTGACTCGCAGCTGGTGGTGTACCAAGTGCGAGGAGACTACCAAGTAAGGGGGCAAAATCTTGCTCTGGTTCAGGAACTATTGGCGAACTTCGAACATTATGACATTTCGCATGTCCCACGTGAACAAAACAAGGAAGCCGACTCGTTGGCCAAATTCGCAAGCACTGGCGATGCACAACAGATGGGATTAGTTCCCGTCGAAACCTTACACACTCCAAGCATAGATATGATGGAAGTCGATGTTGCGTTGGAAACGAAAATCGAAGAGGAGTCGTGGATGACCCCATTCAAACGATACCTGCTAAACGGGACTTTGCTCGAAAGAAGAAGCGAAAGACGACAGGTCATTCGCAAAGCCGCTCGATATGTGATGCAGGGCGAAGTGATGTATCGGAGAGGGTTCTCGGTCCCTTTACTACGGTGCATTGCCCGTGATGAGGTAAAGCGGGTCTTGGAGGAGGTTCACGAAGGAGAATGTGGCGACCATACTGGGGGTTAAACACTAGCAAAAAAGATCCTCCGCTACGAATACTATTGGCCAACTGTAAATCGGGACGCTGCAGACTACGCAAGGAAATGTGACAAGTGTCAAAGATATGCGAAAATCCCGAGAGCTCCACCAACATAACTCAAACAAATGGTTAGCCCCTGGCCATTTGCAATCTGGGGAATCAACATAATCGGCTCTTTGCCTATATCCAAAGGTGGTGCAAAATACGCGATAGTTGCAGTCGACTATTTCACAAAACGGGCCGAGGCAGAACCTCTAGCCACAATCACCTCTAAGAAGGTCATTAATTTCGTTGTATGAAACATTATATGCCGCTTTGGTCTCCCTCGAACCATCATTACGGACAACGGAACGCAGTTTGAAAGCAGAGAGTTCAAAGATTTCTGTTTAAAGTACGGCGTTGAGAAGAAGTTCGCCGCCGTTGCGCATCCAAAAGCTAACGGACAAGTCGAGGCCGTAAACAAAATAATCAAGTCCATACTGAAGAAGCGTTTGGAAAAAGCCAGAGGCAAGTGGATAGATGAACTCCCAATAGCATTATGGGCTTATAGAACTACCCACAAGTCCGCGACTGGCCATACTCCATTTGCATTGGCATACGGCTCGGAAGTCGTTATACCCGTGGAGCTTGAAGTTCCATCGCATCGAGTGACATATTATGATCCTAGGACGAATCAGGACCTCTTGTTGGAATCACTGGACTGCATCGACGAAAAACGTGAAGAGGCTGAACTAAGGGCGGCAGCACATAGGCACCGAGTCAAGCGATATTACGACGACAAAGTCCGCCCAAGGATCTTTAATGTGGGTGATCTCGTTTTGAAACGAGTTTTCCCGGTACCATCACGTATGAATCCCAACTGGGAAGGTCCATATGTCGTTGAATGGAAGCTTGGAGAGGGAACTTTCAAGCTAGCAACCGTTGATGGCGTGACACTCCCCCGAGCGTGGAACAGTGAACAATTGCGACGTTATTAAATTTAGCCTGTTTCTTTCCTGTTTTAGGTACAATTGTTTGCTGTATGTTTTTATTCCGCTGATTCTTAGTTTCCTTTTTAGTGTGTAATTGGACAATTTAGTTTGTTTCATTAATAAAGGCTTGAAGCCGTCTGTTTCACGAATTATTAATGTTTCTGTACCTTATAATCTGGTGATGAACCGCTGGAGTTACATTATTCCGTATGATGTACGAACTCGCATAAACGAATTGAATCTCCGAGTCCCCTGAGCGCGGACCGGAGTACTCTAAGTCCCCGGAACGCGGACTAGAGTATAAACGACTTGAATCTCCGAGTCCCCTGAGCGCGGACCGGAGTACTCTAAGTCCCCGGAGCGCGGACAAGAGTATAAACGACTTGAATCTTCGAGTCCCCTGAGCGCGGACCGGAGTACTCTAAGTCCCCGGAGCGCGGACTAGAGTATAAACGAATTGAATCTCCGAGTCCCCTGAGCGCGGACCGGAGTACTCTAAGTCCCCGGAGCGTGGACTAGAGTATAAACGAATTGAATCTCCGAGTCCCCTGAGCGTGGACCGGAGTACTTTAAGTCCCCGGAGTGCGGACTAGAGTATAAACGACTTGAATCTCCGAGTACCCTGAGCGTGGACCGGAGTACTCTAAGTCCCCGGAGTGTGGACTAGAGCATAGACGATTCGAATCTTCGAGTCCCCTGAATGCAGACCGAATTACTCTAAACCCCCGTAGCGCGGATTAGAAAAATTCTAAGTACCCAAAAATGTGAAACGAGAAATATGCCACTCCAAAGAATGTTCGAACAATGTAAGAATGGATTGGGAAATTACGCAACTCATGAGAACTTGAGTTTCGACCACAGTTATACAGAAAGCTAAAAAAGCAAAAGAATCGTTCAAGTGAAAAAGAAACTAAACTTTATTCAATAATTCAAAATGGGGTTACACAACTACTCCTCCAAAACTTGGAGTCAAAAATCTATCTACACAAACTACGGAAACGAAAAAGTAAAAGTAATTACAAGACCTAAGCAAAATCTCGTTGAACGAGTATAGTGGCTATTTCTTCGGCTTCTTCTTCTTGTCTTCCTTTGTTTTCTCAGATGACTCCTCTCCCTCACGCTTCCTCTTGGACTTTTTGCTTGCCAAAGAAGCAGAGTCAGGAGTGGGAGAAGGAACATCCAGAGGTTTGAATTTGCCGGGAAGAATGACTTTCAAAGGCCTATTCAGCGGGTCGGTAAGTTCCAGTATTTGAGGCTCGACCTTGATCTCGACCTTCTTTTTCTTCTCTTCTGCGAGTCGCTCCATGCTCATCTTCGAAGTATGTTCTGAGGCGCCAGTGATCTCGATTTCATCACTTCCTTCAACGGGAGATGAAGTGTCAAACTTATCATCATCTAGCGCCCCGATCACTTGAGCGTCAGGGCCGGGAGTTACTCCCGCATGAGCGACATCGCTTGTTTTCCCTGCCTCCTCCTTGGCGTCGTCGCTCCTCGGAGTTGGTTCAGGATCAGAGCGGCCTGCATAAAAACATAAAGAACGAACATTAGGACCTATAACCACTAACAGAAAGCGACAGATCTTTGGACTTCTAGAAGAAGAGTTTTATATCGGTTTCTGGCTGGCTATCAGCTGCGCGCGGAGTTTCACCCTCTAGAATAGGGGATAGCACATGAACGCCGAGACCGGGATCTTCCGGATCGTAGCCGGCATGCTGCTCAAATGGGTCAAGTGCTGGCCGACCGGCCGGTTGGGTAGGAGGAGGGGCTGCAGCCTCGGTTCTAGACGGACTGGCTTCATCATCTTTCTTTTTTGACGGGGAAGAGCCTTTACCAAAGAGAGCCATAGCTGCGGACAAATCCGATGGCTCATTCCCCCTGAGAAACTCTCTCACTAAAGCCTCCTCGTCAACCTCTTCGACGCCCGATTCCGCCTGCCTGATCTTTATCAATGTCTCCCAAGCCTCGGCTAAAGATTCAAGGTAGCCCTCGCCTAAAAAGGTCAAGTCCCGGTGCATGAGGACACGGGAATTGTATTCGGCTATTAGTGGGTCGAACATACACTTGATTTCTTCTCTGCCGACCTCTGCAGCTGCTTCAAGACGGGAGTCGATCTCCTCGGAAGCTAGTCTCTTGCCCTCCTCACGGGCTTCGCTCTTCATCATCTCAGCCTTAGACAGCTCATCATCGAGCTTTGCTTTCAAAAGATGCGTATCGACGATCTCGTTACAATACCATTGAGACTCTTCTTGAGCCGCTATCTTCTCTTCCCTCTCCTTGGAGAGTAGCTCCTTTAACTCTTTGACATTCAGCGCGGGTGTGTCCCTTTCTTTTTGAATAGAATCTTTTTCTAGAGCTAGGACCCCACTGCGTTGGACTGCGACGTCAAGTTCTTTCTTATGGGTCATCTCAAGACGAGCGACGACCTCTGCAGCCTCCTTGGCACTCTGTTCTACGGCTTCAAGCTTGGACTTATACGAGGCGAGCTCCTCATCTTGATTCTTGATGATGTCCTTGTCGAAGATAGCTTCAAGCTTCAAGCTTCAAGCGGTCAATCTCCTGTTGGCGCTCAACAGATACTTCCGAGACTTTTTCGACCAAGTGTACAAATGCATCATGTTGAACATAGACGTCGTTGTTGCAAGCGATGGCACTCTGCTTGACATGTCCTGGAATGTGATGAATAGCTGGGAGGAACTTCAGGCCGTCAAATTAGATCTTGGGAAATTTAGCTTTAAGATCGACCATCTTCTCTGCTATCGTTGGGTCAGCCGCAGTAACAGGGAGAGGAGGCTTTGAAAATTCTGTTCTCTTTCGATGTTCCTGAGATTTCTGTGTGCTTGATGAACCGGAGTGTTGATCTCGGGAAACATCGGGTTGAGACCCCTTTTGCGGAAGTTTTTCTCTGTCTGGCTCAGTTTGAGGAGGGGGATCGCGAGAGTATGAAGACTGGGAATATGTTTTCTTTCGATAAGATGACTCACGGAGACGGTTGTCCCGATCTTCATAATTGTCTCTGTCCCTACGTCTACCGGAGCCTGAATCCCGTCCCGGATGGTGAAATACAGAAGAACCGTAGAGGCGATCGAAACCCGTGGGAGCGCCCCATGTCACCTGCATAGAATAAAAATAACAGCGAGTTAGGAAAAATCGGGGTAATGGCAAAAATTGAAGTGTATGGTGAAGTGCGTGTGTGCGTGTGTGTCCTAGTGTTCCCCCCGACGGACCAGTTCCTTTATCTCTACTGATTGGAGTATTATCTCCCTGGACTCGGGCTTGAACTCCCGTATCGCCTCTAGCGGGCGAATGAAACTTAAGGGCCTCCGGATCGTCGAAACCGTAGTTGAGTAGATCATCAGGAATGGTGAGGTTCGACAGACCCTTCAGAGAGCTTTCTAGATGTTGTGAGGAAGCTTCTTTCTCCGGTGGGACAAGGGTAATTTTGGAAGTTCCACCAACTTTTTCCTTCCTCATCTTATACGTCGATTTCTTTTTCCCCTTCGAAGGGGAAGATGACGTTTCAATATCATGCACTTCGACCAGCGGATCCTAAGTAGGACCCACATTCTCGCCTTGTGTTTCAGGAGCCTCACTCTCTTTGATTTTCTCCCCTTCATGTACATCAGGGGTATGGCGTGATGACGATTCAGGTAGTTTTTCCCATTACCGGATGCGGGCTTGGGAATGGAGACGCCCTCAGGAAGGCTAATCCGGCGACCTCCTGCTAACAGTCCGAATCTCGATAATGACTCATTTGAAATAAGGGTTCGGATGTCCCGTTCCTCGGCATGAAGAGCTCTAATGGCTTCGACGGTATCAGAATATCCTCGGCCCTCAGGACGTGGGTTGATACCTGAAAAGATGAAACAAGAAGTTAGAAAAAGCATAGCTCCGATAGAGCGCGAATGTCGACTCAGAGAAAAGACTTACTGCCTTCAACCCATCTCCTCGCGAAACCAGGAGGGCAATGCACATAGAACCATTCCTGTTTGTACAGGGAAAATTTGCTACATGCTTCGGTTAAAATTTGGCATTTGTGGTACGGCTTGAGGAACACAAAGAAGGGGCTATCTTTCAGCCTCTAAATCATATAAATATATCTGATGTCGCCGGGAGTTGGAGGCCTAGAGAAGATAGCCATGAAAAGGAGGTAGGTCCCGTATATGAACGCATGGCCATTTGGATGCAGCTGCGACGGGGCGATGTCTATGTATTGCAACACGTCCCGAAGAAATAAATTGAATGGAGGCACGCTGCCCATCCAGCACATAAACTTATTACAGGCAGTATATCCAACTGGGGGCAGATGTGGGCGATCATGCCTCAACGGAACCAACACGTCGGTGAAAGGGATTCCATGGATAGAGCATATTCGCCGAAGCGCGACTTCGTTAATCTTCGAAGCCTGTGAATCGATCGGATAATCCAAGAGAATCGATGCCTCCAGGGCATCAGGAGCTAAATTATGAGCGGGGGAAGTCAACGGATTTGAAGTGTCCGCGACTTCTTGCTTTGAAGATGGCCCGGGCCTATCTGAGATAGTGGCGGAGCTAGATTTTTTAGACATCTCCAATAAATAGTGAATCTGGCAAAGCACCTGTGAGAACTATACTTCAAAAATGTTCAACGTTAGAATTAACAACACGAATATTCCCCCCCACGTGGTGTGTGAACTAGTGCAATCAATCGTGTATAAGCGTTGAAAATTTGAAAGTCACAAGGTTACTGATATAAAACTGAGCTTCAAATCATCGCCTTCGAAGACCGTCATCGCTGACCGTCTCCAAAAGCCTGCCTTATGGTGATTACAGTTTCAGATTCAGACAACGTTAAAAGAAGTTATCCGATTATGTCAATCTAAGTTTAGGTTTATGTCTACTGAAGCTAGGGAGTTAATAGTCCGATCAGTTTGATATGCTAGTGTGCTAGAGTCCTTGTCCTTGTTTTGTTATATGATTAGGCAAGGCAATTGTTGGTTCGGCATTTGTGTTGTTCGGCCTAAGTATGGTTCGACATTTATGTTTGGTCAGCCTAAGTATGGTTCGGCATTCACGTTGTTCGGCCTAAGTATGTTTCGGCATTTGTCATTGTTCGGCCTTGATATGGTTCGACATTTGTGATTGTTCGGCCAAGCTACCGTTCGGCCTAAAACTTGTTCGACCAAATTCTCGTTCGGCCTAACTATCGTTCGAACTAGTTAGTGCTCGGCAAAGCATCGTTCGGCCAAGATTCTGTTCGGCCGAGATAACGTTCGACATCCTATCTAACTCATACTCCCTCCATATCCTTCCATTACACTGCCCGGCATGTGACGAATCATGCCGAGCCAAGGTTACGCCGAGCCCCAACACTCGACACACCATCCTTAACAACAACCTCATTCTCCTCTTTTTCCTCCATCCACACCGAACAACGAGGATGAATCGTTCGGCGAGTTACGTCAAACCATGATGATTTGGCATTCTAACCAACTCCTGCTCTTCCCCTATTCTTTCCCTTCGATCTCGTTCGGCATGAGGGAACCATGCCGAACCACAATACACCACCCAACAATTCCCTCGTGCATTCGGCTCTGGCCACTTATCTTTCCCTCAATACCGGTACCCCAATCGAAGTTCAACGCAACACCAATTGGGTTCTAATTTATGAATTCGAGCCTCATGCTAAAACCCCTTTATTCGTAGGAAGGGTTTAAATAGGGGAGTCGATACCTAGTTAGGAGATCGAGACTTGCAAGGATGCCGTATAGGTTGAAGAGGATTGTCAATCTTTAGCGTTAGTTAAACAGGCGTGGTTCGCGAATGCAAAGTAGCAGAGGTGTTAGTAAAGAAGAGAAGAAGGTGAGGAAGTCCAGCTTTTATAGGGAAGAAGAAGAAGTTAAAGAGGTCGTGACCGGTAAAGCCGGTCAAGAAGATATCGTTCGGCACGCACAGAACGTTCGACTTCGACTACATCGTTCGGCATTTACACTACATTCGGCACACACCTCCATAATCGGCATTCACAAGAAAGCAACCCCCAAGAGTGATGAACTAATGTTCGAAGCGAAGCATGGAGGATACGTAATTCAAAGCGTATCACGTTCGGTCACGTAATACACTTTGGGGGGCAAGTGTTTCCCGGAGATTTGGCCAGGCAACTTAGTACTCGGCATATCCATCGTTCGGCCCAACTGGATCGTTCGGCATCTCTTTGCAACCGTCATTCAGGAACGCTCGGCATCCAGGAGCACTCGGCCAAAGGCATTGTTCGGTCAAAGACTTTGTTCGGCCAAAAGGCATCATTCGGCCAGAGATCTCGTTCGGTCAAGATATTGGTTCGGCCAAAGGCATCGTTCGGCCAGAGACCTCGTTCGGTCAAGATATCGTTCGGCCAAAGACCTCGTTCGGTCAAGATATCGTTCGGCCAGAGACATCGCTCGGCCAGCGTATCGTTCGGCATACCAAGGACGTTCGGTAGTCAAAGATGGCTCGGCATTCTTCCCAGCACGTCCGGCTTCGATTGTTACTCGGCCTACTCTTCCCACACAACAAGCGCATCGTTTGGCATGAAGAGGATGGTTCGGCATCCGACCGTTCGACCTGTTCGGTTCGGCATACAGTGACCACTCCATTTGGGCCAAGGTATTCGGCTGTCAGGCCCGCCAGGGAAGTCCAACCCATCTTTGTCTATAAATAGAGAGGCAGGGGCACAGTGAAAGGGACCTTTTCTAGAGAACACTAGGTAGACTCTGCCGCTTTCAAGACTCATCCTCTTTACTTAGCAATTGTATTCAAGTAGTTGGCAAATAGATTGTATCTGTAATCAATTACCTAGTAAAGCAATAAAGATTAACCTCAAAGTGGACGTAGGCAGTTACGCCGAACCACTATAAATCTGGTTTTCTTGTCTTTGCATTCAATTTAGCATATTGTTCCTTGTTTAAATTTACTTTCATATCTCTCTACACAATCTTTCTCAACGATGTTAGTGACCAATTTTGGTGCTAACAGATTTGAAGCAAGGAGTTATGACAATGGCACGGTATGAACATCGATTCAATGCATTGTCTCGCTTTGGACCAGGATTAATAGACACACCACTTAAAAAGAATGAGATGTTCGTGGAAGGACCGAGGCTAGAATTCCATCGTGAGATAACCAATCTTGTTAATGGTACCTTTACCAACTTGATCAGCATGGCCTTGAGGTTTGGAGCATTGGATATTAATCAAGGAGTTTAAAAAGGTGTTGTAACATCCCGCCTTTTTGTACGCTTTAAGCAGACACTCGTGCCAACTCAAACCAAACAGAAGGGCGAATTGTTATTTGGGGGTGAATAAGAAAAGGAGAAATAAATAAAAACAAAACAGAATCTCGTAGCGGAATGACAAAATATAATAATAAAATGACAGTTCATGAAGCTGTATACAAAACATTTGATTATACTTATCCAATACAAAAATCAGATTTACACATATCAGAGATAAATACATAACATTGCAGCGGAACCGTATGATGCAGGGGAATAATATAGTAAATAATAATAATACAATCTTCGCCTTCGTCCTCCGGAAATAAGGTCTTCAAATCCTGAAATGCTCAGGCTGACCCGAACAAATTGAAAAGACAAAACACTCGAGTCAGAACTAAAAGATCTTATGCGAGTTAAATCAACGTGAAATAAATATGAGTGTAAACGGCATCGGAGATGTTTACGGGGTTTGACATCTCCTATCCAGTGTCTAACGTGAGTGCAGTAACTTAAGAGATGTTCGGGATTCACATCTCCTAAGGATCCGTGAAACTATCTACTATGTAGTACAATATGCTAGTATAATAGTGTCTAAAGTAAAGTATACTATTTAAAAATAGCGTTAAGGCTTTACATTTTCCACCTTAACACATTTTTAGGTATGCCAATAGTCTATACAATACCGTAACTCCCCGTAAACTAGAGCCCCTAGAGGATACCACATAGGTACGACATAAAACAAACTCGTAGAAGGCGCGCTGGGGTAGGTGACACGGCACAACTAGGCAATGCCAGGGTAGATATACCAATTACACTTCCGGACTGTTGGTAATGCATAGCCGCAACTACCGCCCAACTCGAAACACACTCCCGAGTAAAAATCGAAGGGTGGCCACCGAATAAACCACAAAGTCAGAATATAGATCGATGGAGTGTGTCCGCTCAGAGGAGCTACCTCATTGGCCCATCAATTGCTCCTGTTTTGGCCACCTTATGCCAACTCACGGGAGTCGGGTCCACGTATATACCTCATATAGGATCGTCGCCACCATCCTACTTCATTTTGGAATCTCCACCGCGTACACAGTTGTCAAAGTGGTTTTTGGTATCGACAGGGAGTATGCCCATATCAGATCCCGGTCTCTTTAACAACCAATCGCTTATTACACACCGGATGTTTCTTTTACATTTCCAAAACCATTTCATAATTGATATCAAAATATCATATTCAATTAAAATCATATCATTTCTAAAATCATTACTCATATTTACGTTGAAATTATATCACATTTGAAATCATAGTTCGAAATTATATTTCCTTTCAAAAGTCATGTTTCCAAAATAGGCTAAACTCTCATTTCAAAATATCATATTAAACCAAATATGTTATTTAAATCCCAACTTAGGTTATAATGTCTCTTAACCACATTCACTTTAAAAATCGAGAATTTGAATATAAACCCATCCATTTTACTTAGTTTTTGGAATTTAGAAGAAAATAGTTTTAAATAGTTAATATAGATTTTTAAATAGATTAAATATAGTTAAAATAGATTAAATAGCTTTAAAATAGATTAAGTAGATTTAAAATAAGTTAAAACAGGTTAATTAGTTTAAAAGTTGAAAATCTAAATAATTAAAGTCTTTAAAATAATATATTTTTAAAACAGTTTATATAAAAATATGAATTTGAAATTTATATCAATCTAAACTATTTATTCCATTCTAGTACATTTGGACCATTTTAATACCCAAAAACAAATTTCAAATTTCCCAATTCCAATTCTCAATAAAATATTTAATTCAATATCGCCTCCAATCCATGTTCGAAATATCAATTTAAATTACTCCAAATTCAATATATTTCAAAGTTTATTTCAAACAACTTAAAGTAATTCAATTCTGACAAATTTCACTTTTTATTCCAAATTCAATTTGAAATTTCAATTAAACCTTTTAACAATACCTTTAAACCAATTCCAATTTTATCATAAACTTGAATTTCGATAATAATTCAATTCGTATAAATCAATTTTTATTTCAAAATATCATTTAAAAGGATTCAAAAATTTAAAGCTTTAAAATCATTTAATTTAACCAATCCGGTGTCCGTATATAATTCTTTACCCTAGGGTCAAGTGATACAGATATTTATCATTTCAATCCGCAATTTAAAAATTTACGGATATATATCATTTCAAATCGCAATCCCGAAATAATAATAAAATCCATGAAATTGCTTTAGTCTATCATTTCAACCCATAACGATTTTTCCTTAATCTATTGATCATTCGGGTATGTATCATTTCAACCCATAGTGAACTTGCAGTTTATAACGATATAAATACAACATCCATTCATCCAATATCAACAATCAACATCCATTACAAACATCATCCGAATCAATCAATAAATATCAATATAGAACTGATAATCAATAACAGGTATTTAACTAGCAATTTATATTCAATAATAAATTAAATAACGATTTAATTCAAATAAATTCAAATTAACTGAGATGATGATTTAAAATATACCAAACAGTCATAAATAAATTTCTAATCATATCAACAATTTAATTTAACAAACATAAGGAAATTTAGAAGTTGTGAGTGGGTTAAAACACTCACCTTTGAATTTAACTTGAATTTAAATTCAAAATAAGCCTAAAATTCAAACGGTCTCAGAATTTGTCCAAACAAGCGTCAAAATGTTCGGAATTTCGATACGATCCCAGCGGAACGAACCGCGCGTGGATTGGACCTCGTATGCAAAAGTTATGCTAATTAGAACGTTTGAATTTGAAATTTATATAAAATAAAAAAAAAGAAAAGATCACCAATCTCGTTCAGCCACGTCAGCAACATTATCCATCGTTCAGAACCCTCACGTGCCCCTATCAAACCATGGCCGCCAAAACGTCACTCGCTCAACCAATTATCGCCGCGCCTAGGAGCCATCGTGACCCCCGCCTCGCCTTGCCGTGACCTCGCCAGAGGCCTGCCGCCTCGCCCCGGCTCCCGTGACCCCCCACGAGCAGCCACGCCATGCCAAATAGTCCAGTGCCGCCATGGCCTTGAAACCCTAATCCAATTTATTGCGCCAATCCAGCGTTGAACCACCCAGCGAATCACTCTGATGCACAGCGCACTCGACTACACACCCATGCCAACGATTAGCTGATCAGACGAAGTTCATCGTCGAGCGATGAACGGCCGAAACAGATCAACAATTTCTGGCCACATCGAAACCCAGATCGAGAAACGAATTACATATTTGACTTGCGCTCGTCGAGAGCTTCAAATCGATATAAAATTCGATATAGTTTGAGGAGTTTGATTTTCAATTTGATTTTTGATTTGGATTTGCAATTTGGGGAGTTAGGGTTTGTAGCCATTGGGAAGAGAGAAGCAAATGGAGTTGTACGTACCGAAATTAGAATTCAGAGATGACCTAGGGTTTATAACGATATGTATATAGGAAGAACAAAATAGAGATGAATGGACTCGATTGGTTCAGAAAATTGAACTATAACGACCCAAAAAGCCCGTTTCGACTCCGGAATGAAAATGGGTCAACCCATATATCAAAATAGATGCTTTCAAATATTTTAAACTCAATGGAATAGGTTTCAAGTCCTAATTCCATCGTATAAAGAAGTTATGCCAAAATCAGCTTATTTCAAATTGATTTCAATTAATTTGATTTCTGGGCGTTTCGAGTCCGTACGATCAAACGACTAGTCTGATCTTTACGAAACTTGAAATCCTATAATAATTCACCGTTACGGATCCGATAAAACTAGTTTTGTCGAATTCCGAGTCAGTGGCCAAAATGGCTATATTTCAGTTAATTAAATAAATCAATATTAAATTAATTTAAATCACATTTTCAGTTTAAATTTTTAATAATTTACAACTTCTATCATTTTCGATTTCTTAATCACTTACAATAATTTATACAAATTTAGGTGTCAATTTAAAGTTGATCAATTTATCAATTTCAGTGTTAAAGTTCAATTTCATTAACTTCAGAAATTATAAATTAAATTTTCAATAATTCCATTTATTAAAAAAAAAATTCATTGTTATTCGAGTCTTTCATTACAATATGGGTATAACTAACATTGGTTTATCTCTTAGCACATTAATGTTTCCCAATTTCATCTTAATTTCAATTAATGTAATATTTTAAATATTTAATTTCATTTTATTTGCAATTAATCCTATTATTATAATTTGAATTCCAATAAATTTATAAATCTTTATTTCTATTCTTTTAATTCAACTAATTGTCATATTATGAATAAAATTAACATTATTTCCAAATATTAACTTAATTTACATTAACATAATATTTAATTACATTTATTTAAATTTATTTCCAATTTAAATTAACAGGCTAAATAAATAGGTAACATACAATAGTTTGCCACAGTTAACCTTTAGTCTCATTAAAAGCTTTTATTACTCACAAATCAATGTTACCATTTATTTTCATAATACTAATTTCATTCAATTTCCATAACTATCTATTATTTCCTTGGTTAATCCAATATTTCATTTATTCACTTATCTTCAATTTATAACCAAGTATAGCATTTTTATTATTTCAATTAATTGGAATTTCATTCAATTTATCAAAAAAAATTACTTTAATTAACATCGTTACATTTCATTTTAGTATTCATTTAATTATTACATTACAACTTTTTATTTCTTCCAATATTAAATAACAAGAT
This sequence comes from Allium fistulosum, assembly GCA_030737815.1. Lineage (NCBI taxonomy): Eukaryota > Viridiplantae > Streptophyta > Magnoliopsida > Asparagales > Amaryllidaceae > Allium > Allium fistulosum. The sequence goes on from CM060904.1 coordinate 177,600,952, forward strand.
TCATTAAATTAACAAATTAAATTATCAAAAATTTACGGGTTGTTACACTCTCCCCCACTCAAAACTTTTCGTCCCCGAAAAGGAAAAAGAAGGGAAAAGAAAGAATTTAGAAATCAATATATATATCTTATTCAAAATATTAAATTTATAAACAAATAAATTTTCAAAATTAATTAATTTAAATAAAATGTATCAATTTATACGATTAAATCCTTTTTAACTCAAATTAATAAAGTTTCAAAAACGTTTCTCAAAATTTTCTAAGTCCAATATTTTCGAAAAATTTCGGCAGAGTCTCCTTTGTACGGAGAGGCTCGGGAGAAAATAATAATATCAATAATAATAATATATATCAAAAAATTTCAAAATAATATATCCCAACAGCGGGAAAACAATATAATATTGCAAGAAAACCGTAATCCGAGAACGTGTTGATACACGAAGATTTTGATCAATGACAATGTGCTTCAACAAAAAGGAAGAGATACATTTAAAATCAGAGGAAGATCAATGAAGACCAAAGTGAAAACATGAGTATGATTTTTATGGGTCCAAGTCTAGATTATTTGTTAAAATCTATCCTCAAGAGATTTGCACGAACACTAAAACACTTCCTTTAAACTTCATTTTTATAAATACTTTTAGTGTGCAAATTTTCACAGTTCAGTCGACTGAACAGGCATGGCCAGTCGACTAAAACTGGCACAGAAATAAAAACATACACAGTTTCAGTCGACTGAACTCCCTGAACAGTCGACTGAACACAGACCTGAAAATTTTCCTTTATATTTTCAGTCGACTGGATCTCCTGCTCAGTCGACTGAATTTGTAACTGCGAATTTTCTATGAATAGACACCTTCTTCCTCCCAAGAGTTGCAACCATTCTCCAATGGAAACAGAAGCATCTCTTCCCTGCATCTCTAGCAAACAAATGCAACTCTTCTACAAGTATAAATACATTGTTTTAACAATTACAAATCACCAATTCTACTTGCTTTAATCTCTATTTACTTGAACATACTTTCATATTCTTTTAAGTTTTCAAAAGCAAACCAATTGCTTGAATCTCTTTTTTAACTATAACATCTCTTGATTCATAGCAATTCATATTTCCTAAATCTTCACAAACACTTTGTATACTCTCGAGGATAAGATTATAGGAAAGTTGTACTAAATTGACTCATTAGTGTTATCAAGAACACAACAAGTCAGAAATACTTTTTGTATCCAAGTTGAAGTCCTCTTCGGTAGTTGAGGCAAGAAATCCCGTTCGGTTGTTCGGGTAAGTTGTAAACCTATTCCTCCGGGTTAAGTGAGGGTTGTTAGTTAGTTGAATTCCTAAGAGGAGCTTAGGGACTGGACGTAGGACAAGAGGTCTGAACCAGTATAAAGTCTTGGTGTCTACTTTACTTACTGCTTACTACTATCTACCTAGACTATTTCACTATTCCATATTATACGATCCTACCGCATAGACTCTTTCAATTGGTATCAAAGCAAGGCCGTCCTATAACCATAACACCGTTATTTGACATATTGATAATATGGAAAACAACACAAGCACAACATCTACCTATAACTCTACATTTGCGGAAGGACAATCTACTCAAAGACCCTCTCTATTCAATGGACTAAACTATAATTATTGGGCTACAAGGATGAGGATTTATATGCAAGCAACAAGTTTTGAAGCCTGGAATGCAACACAAGCAGAACTCATTGTACCCACAATGGAATATTCTACATGGACACATACTCAGAAGAATGAAGCTAGTGCAAATGCCAAAGCTATGAATATGTTATTTTGCGCTTTGGATAGAAATGAGTTCAATCGTGTTAGCATTTGTACTACTGCACATCAGATATGGAGTACACTTAGAACCATACATGAAGGAACAAACAAGGTCAAACAAACAAAGATTTCCATGCTAAAGAACCAGTTCCAAAACTTTAGAATGCGACAGAATGAATCCATCAATGACATGTACTCGAGATTTCAAGACATTCATCATGCCTTAATAGGACTAGGAGAAAAATACACGGATTTTGATATTGTATCTAAAGTTCTAAATTCACTCTCTGATGAATGGGAGAGAAAAGTCTTAGCAATCGAAGAAGCAAACGATCTATCTACAATGAAACCAGAAGAATTAATTGGAAACCTTATGTCTTATGAAGTTAACATGCAAGCTAAGAAAGATCAAACACAGGAAAGAAAAAATGTGGCTTTTCACGCAGAAAAGGAAGAATCAAAGTCTGAAAATGAGGATCTAGAATTTATTGCCAAAAATTTCAAGAAATTCTTAAAATATAGAAAAGGAAATGAAAACGGTTTCAAAAAGAATTTCTTGAACAAACCTTCATCCTCAAATATGGAATGTTTTAATTGTCACAAGAAAGGTCATATGATAAAAGACTGTCCGGAGCTAAAGAAGGAGAATCAAAAAAACTTCAACAACAAGAATAAGAAAGACAAATGTAAAAAGAAGGCATTCTCTGTAACATGGGACGATTCAGATTCATCTTCATCTGAAAGTGATAATAATAGCGACAATGAACAAGCGAATGTATGCTTTATGGCTCAAGAATCTGAGGTTAGTAATTTAACTTTCGACGATTTAATTGATGTAAACACAGAACTTTTGAGCATAATAAAAACTCTTAAAAAGAAACTCAAGGAAACTCGTGAAAATCAAAACAAAGCTGAATTTGAAAGAGATATGTTAAAAGATGAAAAGAAAATTCTAGAAGAAGAACTTGAAAAAGTTCAAGAGTCTCTTTCGAATTCGGAAACTCAATTATCACTTTTAAGTCAAGAAATTGAAACTCAAAAGACAAAGAATGATATAATTGTCTCTGAAAATCATGAGTTAAAAACTAAGATTAGACAAGTTGAGTTAGAAAATAATAGTCTTCAAGTTAGATTAGATAACATCACTAAAAATGTCTCTAATTTTAACAAAGGAAGAGAAAATTTATCTAAGATTTTAGAAAATTCTCAATCCTCCTCAAATAAACATGGATTAGGATATATAAAAGAGTCAAAAATTCCTAAAAAGAAAAATACAAATTTTAAGAGGAATATTGATTCAAAACAACAAATGTTATTAAGAGAACCTATTAGAACAAAAGAAGAAACTAAGATAGTTAAAATTTAGGTTCCAAAGACTAACAATATTTTAATTAGGAATAAATATATTAAAGCATTTATGGATAGTGTTCATAATAATAAAAATTATATTTATAAAAAGGATACTGAACCAAATTGGGTTTGGTTTCCTAAGTTCTAACTTTTAGGACCCTATTTAAAGGTGGGTACCAATATTGTATTTATTTTTTGCAGGTCCCACTCAAGAAAAGAAAATGGATTTTGGATAGTGGTTGTTTTGTTTGACAGTTATATACTTCTACAAATTATTACTTCCTTTTTGTCGATGACAAAGGGGGAGAAATCTATGTAGCTAACTTTGTTTTGTAGGAAAGATAAGTGCATACATTCAGGGGGAGAAGATTAGTAAATACATCTCTATAACACATTAGTGTTGTCATCAATCAAAAAGGGGGAGAATGTTGATACACGAAGATTTTGATCAATGACAATTGTGCTTCAACAAAAAGGAAGAAATACATTTAAAATCAGAGGAAGATCAATGAAGACCAAAGTGAAAACATGAGTATGATTTTTATGGGTCCAAGTCTAGATTATTTGTTAAAATCTATCCTCAAGAGATTTGCACGAACACTAAAACACTTCCTTTAAACTTCATTTTTATAAATACTTTTAGTGTGCAAATTTTCACAGTTCAGTCGACTGAACAGGCATGGCCAGTCGACTGAAACTGGCACAGAAATAAAAACATACACAGTTTCAGTCGACTGAACTCCCTGAACAGTCGACTGAACACAGACCTGAAAATTTTCCTTTATATTTTCAGTCGACTGGATCTCCTGCTCAGTCGACTGAATCTGTAACTGCGAATTTTCTATGAATAGACACCTTCTTCCTCCCAAGAGTTGCAACCATTCTCCAATGGAAACAGAAGCATCTCTTCCCTGCATCTCTAGCAAACAAATGCAACTCTTCTACAAGTATAAATACATTGTTTTAACAATTACAAATCACCAATTCTACTTGCTTTAATCTCTCTATTTACTTGAACATACTTTCATATTCTTTTAAGTTTTCAAAAGCAAACCAATTGCTTGAATCTCTGTTTTAACTATAACATCTCTTGATTCATAGCAATTCATATTTCCTAAATCTTCACAAACACTTTGTATACTCTCGAGGATAAGATTATAGGAAAGTTGTAATAAATTGACTCATTAGTGTTATCAAGAACACAACAAGTCAGAAATACTTTTTGTATCCAAGTTGAAGTCCTCTTCGGTAGTTGAGGCAAGAAATCCCATTCGGTTGTTCGGGTAAGTTGTAAACCTATTCCTCCGGGTTAAGTGAGGGTTGTTGGTTAGTTGAATTCCTAAGAGGAGCTTAGGGACTGGACGTAGGACAAGAGGTCCGAACCAGTATAAAGTCTTGGTGTCTACTTTACTTACTGCTTACTACTATCTACCTAGACTATTTCACTATTCCATATTATACGATCCTACCGCATAGACTCTTTCAGAACGTACCTATTTTTCGAGCAAACAACGCTTAATTATGAAACCAAAAGCAGTAGCTATTGCTTCCATAACCTGTATTTCACTTATATAATCCAAAGAGGTTAATAATTACATAAAATGAAATATTTAAAGTTGTTTCAACCACTAACAAACAAATCAATATAAACAACAATCACCGGCAACCACGACATACAATCATCATATGAAATCAATAGAATCAACTATTCATCCATAAGCAAACAAACAAATGGTTTGTTCGGGTTCAGACACCTTTAATCACATAGAATGACAAATAACTACTAAGTATACCATTTACTCAATAGTCTTAGATAAAACTCAATAGATTATTCATACATCTTAAAAAATTAGAAGTATCCTATCCCAAACAACCCATAAACCAAAACAAACAATAATTTACACTGTACTTGAGTTGTTCTTATTAAATTTCTTTCACAACATTTACAGTTTTTATTTATTTTTCTTTTCATTCATACAAGGATTATTTCTTTAACTTACATTTATCTCTTACAAAATTTTATTCCCATTCATTCATTCAATGTTTATTTCATTTATTTTCCTTTCATTACTTACAAATTCATTTTTCATTTATTCATATAATGCAAATTTATTTTATTGCATTACATTCATTTTATTATTTACTTTAATTATAAATAGTTTCAATATTAACTTAAGTTCAAAATCCTTTACTTGCAGTACTCATTTTCTATTTCATTCAATTAGTAGTATTACAATTTTAACTCAAGTTTATAACTATTTTCATATCAAATTTCTTATTTATAAAAGTAAATTTCATTGAACACTTCCATTACATAAGTTTTACTTGTAAAAATTTCCATTACATATTCTCTTAACATTTCAACCTTTTATAATTGGTAAGTTATATATATGTCTTAAGAATGCAATTGAAAGTTACACAAGTTTGACTTACTTATTTTAATTAACTTAAAGGTCAATAATTATCATTTCTTATTTTCATATTCTTTTCGTTTACAAGTTACAAATTTCAAATTCCTTGTATATTTCAGTTATAACTTAGCATATCATTTCTTATTTTCATTTAGAAGTTTCAATTATTAAATAGTTAAAATTTCCATTTCATTTCAATAATTGAAATCTCTAATTCATAGAAATTTAAGAACTAAATGTCGGGTTCCATTTTTAAATCATTTAAAAATATATATACATAATCACATCTTTACATATGTCAAATCATACTTGGAATTAAAATTTAAGATAAATTTATCAAAACAATTGTGTAGTAAAATTACTACACGGCCTTCCCACTTTGAAACTCGAAAATGAATGTCAATGATGCGTGCACTCATCACCGAAATTATTTTCCAGCGACAAAGAGGGGAGTACAGAACTTTTTCTTCCAAAATTTCTTTAAAACAATTCTTTCAAATCACATTGAAATATTAATATCAGAATATACTCATAAATAACATTATTATTGTATTCCAAAATTATTCGAAAGAGATTTTAAAAATAACCCCGGAACATAAGTTCTAAATTTCCAAATTTCATTTATTTTATTTTCAATTTATTTTATTTTCAACCAGTATTTATAAATTTTCACTACCTAACAACCAATATATTACAACCAAATATATAATTTATAAATCATTATTTTATATATAAAAATATACAATAGGCAAAATTATTTCATTAACCTACATTTCAAAACAATATCGTGTCGGTCTGTCCTATTAAGTGTTTAGGACTCCCTATCGATGTCATAGCGTCCTATGCACCAACCAGAATTTATAAATACAAAACGGAACAAATTAACACAATATAAAACATTTTATAACACTAACAAATATGCTCTCTTATATATATACTTTCGATGACTCATTCTAGGGTATTACTACCCTATTAATAAAGAGTCAGACCCCACAAAGCCAAGGTTATCGCTAAACCAATGCTCTGATACCAACTGTAACATCCCGCCTTTTTGTACGCTTTAAGCAGACACTCGTGCCAACTCAAACCATATAGAAGGTTGAATTGTTATTTGGGGTGAATAAGAAAAAGAGAAAGAAATAAAAACAAAACAGAATCTCGCAGCGGAATGACAAAATATAATAATCAAATAACAGTTCATGAAGCTGTATACAAAACATTTGATTATACTTATCCAATACAAAAATCAGATTTACACATATCAGAGATAAATACATAACATTGCAGCGGAACCGTATAATGCAGGGGAATAATATAGTAAATAATAATAATACAATCTTCGCCTTCGTCCTTCGAAAATAAGGTCTTCAAATCCTGAAATGCTCAGGCTGACCCGAACGAATTATAAAGACAAAACACTCGAGTCAGAACTAAAAGATCTTATGTGAGTTAAATCAACGGTAAATAAATATGAGTGTAAACGGCGTCGGAGATGATTACGGGGTTTGACATCTCCTATCCAGGGTCTAACGTGAGTGCAGTAACTTAAGAGGTGTTTGGGATTCACATCCCTAAGGATCCGTTAAACTATCTACTATGTAGTACAATACACTATTATAATAGTGTCTAAAGTAAAGTATACTATTTAAAAATAGCGTTAAGGCTTTACATTTCCTACCTTAACACATTTTTAGGTATGCCAATAGTCTATACAGTACCGTAACTACCCGTAAACTGGAGCCGCCAGAGGATACCACATAGGTACGACATAAAACAAACTCGTAGAAGGCGCGCTAGGGTAGGTGACACGGCACAACTAGGCAATGCCAGGGTAGATATACCAATTACACTTTCGGACTGTTGGTAACACATAGCCGTAACTACCGCCCAACTCGAAACACACTCCCGAGTAAAAATCGAAGGGTGGCCACCGAATAAACCACAAAGTCAGAATATAGATCGATGGAGTGTGTCCGCTCAGAGGAGCTACCTCATTGGCCCATCAATTGCTCCTGTTTTGGCCACCTTATGCCAACTCACGGGAGTCGGGTCCACGTATATATCTCATATAGGATCGTCGCCACTATCCTACTTCATTCTGGAATCTCCACCGCGTACACAGTTGTCAAAGTGGTTTTCGGTATCGACAGAGAGTATGCCCATATCTGATACCGGTCTCTTTAACAACCAATCGCTTATTACACACCGGGTGGTTCTTTTACATTTCGAAAACCATTTCATAATTGATATCAAAATATCATATTCAATTCAAATCATATCATTTCCGAAATAATTACTCATATTTACCTTTGAAATTATATCACATTTGAAATCATAGTTCAAAATTATATTTCCTTTCAAAAGTCGTGTTTCCAAAATAGGCTAAACTCTCATTTCAAAATATCATATTAAACCAAATATGTTATTTAAATCCCAACTTAGGTTATAATGTCGCTTAACCACATTCACTTTAAAAATCGAGAATTTGAACATAAACCCATCCATTTTACTTAGTTTTTGGAATTTAGAAGAAAATAGTTTTAAATAGTTAATATAGATTTTTAAATAGATTAAATATAGTTAAAACAGATAAATAGCTTTAAAATAGATTAAGTAGATTTAGAATAAGTTAAAACAGGTTAATTAGTTTAAAAGTTGAAAATCTTAATAATTAAAGTCTTTAAAATAATATATTTTAAAACAGTTTATATAAAAATATGAATTTGAAATTTATATCAATTTAAACTATTTATTCCATTCCAGTACATTTGGACCATTTTAATATCCAAAATCCAAATTTCAAATTTCCCAATTCCAATTCTCAATAAAATATTTAATTCAATATCGCCTCCAATCCGTGTTCGACATATCAATTTAAATTACTCCAAATTCAATATATTTCAAAGTTTATTTCAAACAACTTAAAATAATTCAATTCTGACAAATTTCACTTTTCATTCCAAATTCAACTTTGAAATTTCAATTAAATTCTTTTAACAATACCTTTAAACCAATTCCAATTTTATCATAAACTTGAATTTCGATAATAATTCAATTCGTATAAATCAATTTTTATTTCAAAATATCATTTAAAAGGATTCAAAAATTTAAAGCTTTAAAATCATTTAATTTAACCAATCCGGTGTCCGTATATAATTCTCTACCTAGGGTCAAGTGATACGGATATTTATCATTTCAATCCGCAATTTAAAAATTTACGGATATATATCATTTCAAACCGCAATCCCGAAATAATAATAAAACCTATGAAATCGCTCAAGTCTATCATTTCAAACTCTAACGATTTTTCCTTAATCTATTGATCATTCGGGTATGTATCATTTCAACCCATAGTGAACTTACAGTTTATAACGATATAAATACAATATCCATTCATCCAATATCAACATCCATTACAAACATCATCCGAATCAATCAATAAATATCAATATAGAACTGATAATCAATAACAGTTATTTAACTGGCAATTTATATTCAATAATAAATTAAATAACGATTTAATTCAAATAAATTCAAATTAACTGAGATGATGATTTAAAATATACCAAACAATCATAAATAAATTTCTAATCATATCAACAATTTAATTTAACAAACATAAGAAATTTTAGAAGTTGTGAGTGGGTTAAAACACTCACCTTTGAATTTAACTTGAATTTAAATTCAAAATAAGCCTAAAATTCAAACGGTCTCAGAATTTGTCCAAACCAGCGTCAAAATGTTCGGAATTTCGATACGATCCTAGCGGAATGAACCGCGCATGGAATGGACCTCCTATGCAAAAGTTATGCTAGTTAGAATGTTTGAATTTGAAATTTATATATAAAAAAAAGCTCACCAATCTCGTTCAGCCATGTCAGCAATGTTATCCATTGTTCAGAACCATCACATGCCCCTATCGAACCCTGGCCGCCAAAACATAGCTCGCTCAACCAATTATCGACGTGCCTAGGAGCCATCGCGACCCTCGCCTCGCCTTGCCGTGACCTCGCCAGAGGCCTGCCGCCTCGCCCCGGCTCCCACGACCCCCCTACGAGCAGCCACGCCACGCCAAATAGTCCAACGCCGCCATGGCCTTGAAACCCTAATCCAATTTATCGCGCCAATCCAGCCGTTGAACCACCCAGCGAACCACTCTGATGCGCAGCGCACTCGACCCTCTACACACCCATGCCAACGATTAGCCGATCAGACGAAGTTTATCGTCGAGCGATGAACGGCCGAAAACAGATCAACAATTTCTGGCCACATCGAAACCTAGATCGAGAAAAAAATTACATATTTGACTTGCGCTCGTCGAGAGCTTCAAATCGATATAAAATTCGATATAGTTTGAGGAGTTTGATTTTCAATTTGATTTTTGATTTGGATTTGCAATTTGGGGAGTTAGGGTTTGCAGCCTTTGGGAAGAGTGAAGCAAATGGAATTGTACGTACTGAAATAAAAATTCAAAGATGACTTAGGGTTTATAACGATATATATATAGGCAGAACAAAATAGAGATGAATGGACTCGATTGGTTCGGAAAATTGAACTTAACGACCCAAAAAGCCCGTTTCGACTCCGGAACGAAAATGGATCAACCCATATATCAAAACAGATGCTTTCAAATATTTTAAACTCAATGGAATAGGTTTCAAGTCCTAATTCCATCGTATACAGAAGTTATGCCAAAATCAGCTTATTTCAAATTGATTTCAATTGATTTCAATTAATTTGATTTCTGGGCGTTTCGAGTCCGTATGATCAAACAACAAGTCTGATCGTTACAAAACTTGAAATCCTATAATAATTCACCGTTACGGATCCGATGAAACTTGTTTCGTCGAAATCCGAGTCAGTGGCCAAAATGGCTTTATTTTAGTTAATTAAATAAATTAATATTAAATTAATTTAAATCACATTTTCAGTTTAAATTTTTAATAATTTACAACTTCTATCATTTTTGATTTCTTAATCACTTACAATAATTTAAAAAAATTTAGATGTTAATTTAAAGTTGTTTGCACCAAAAATGGTCACAAACCCCAAGTGTAGTGAAAGCACCAGCGTATGAACACGAATCAACAGTATTCACACACAAATCACAGATCTAAGCAAGTAACAAGCAACAATCAAGAAATAATGAACAGTGACGCACAATTTATAGTGGTTCGGCTATCTCCGGCCTACGTCCACTTCAAGGTTTTTATGATTTTATTGCTCGATGCTTGAAGATTACAATTTCGTATGATGTATTACAACTGATTTGTTGAACTAAATCTGAATCTAAGGCAACAATGGTGATCTGGAGTAAATCTGGCAGAATCTGGGCGCTCTTTAGCTCTAAGAATTGTCCGACCCCTTTTCTGAATGACCGGGGGCTCTATTTATAGGTGTAGGAGGCTGATATTTCGCCTAAAATGAGGGGAGACCAGTTCTGGTACGTCAGGGGGCCCACATGCCCGCTTTATGGAAATCCGGGCCCACACCGGGATCGATTCGACCCTAGGTTCGAATCGATCAAGAAATTGTCCAATCAAGCTGAAATTTGGTGTGGACATTCTTCAACATGTGCTTAAGCTTCTGTGAAAATTTCGTAGCATTTGGATGTGTAGATCTCAAGTTATGATCGATTCAATATGGTGTTTTTCGCTTCCTGGAGTCGTTCGAATCGATATGCTCGAATCGATTCGTTCGAATCGATCCTCCTGCACGTGAAGATGATGACGTGGTGTGCGTGCTCCGAGTCATTCCCCCTTTTTCTCCGAGTTTTCTGGGTCAAACCCTTGGTTTTAGCTGTGGTGGATTCGAGATGTTTGGATTCGAAGGTGGGAATGGGTTCGAGGCAAGGTGCGTTTGAATCGGTCATGGTCTATACTTGTTGATCGATTCGAAGTCATTCAAACCATATGGATTCGAATGCCAGGCATAGGATGATTCCAGTGTGCTTCGTTCGTATCGATTGTTGGAAAACAATAGGCGATCGATACGAAGTTATCTCTTAAGGACGGATTCGAACCAGCGACACCGGATGGATTCGAAGTGATTCACCTCTGTGATTTTGAAGGAATTTGTTTTGATGGAGTCGAAGACCTGCAGCTCTTATGGATACGAAGCAGATGGAGTCGAACATGATGGATTCGACGCAATGATCTTCTGATCGATTCGAACCAACCTTTCCTCATGGATTCGAGCCTAGCCTATTTCATCCATTTCCTTTTGGCGATATCTTGAGCATACGAACTCAGATTGACTCGATACTTGGAACGTTGCTTCATCTGACCTTGCTTGACATGTCTTATCAATTGCAGCCCGATCCGGACTCGGACAAAATTCATCGATATTCATGGTGAACCTACGATGCACAATCGATGTTCATGACTAACAATCATTGATTTTCAGTTAATCTTTGGGTATCTCGACTTTGCCAAAAGTTGGGATAACATTTTGCCCCCCAAAACATGCCTTTTTGGTAAAAGGCGTGTTTTGATCAGTCTTAAATTGGATGCAGTGAGTTCATGTTTTACTCATAGCTTATAGCATTTTCAATCAAGTCCATGGCTGTTCGGAGCCGAATCGTTATCAATTTCTTTCAGTGGAAGTTAAGAATGAGATTCTACTGTCTCTCCGTATTATCGATGGTCACTCCGGACCCTTGCCGAGCCCATTCCAGACTTAGCGATTGAATAGAAAGATCCTATTGTACTCCGGCGTTGCTTTCTATCCCCTGCACTCTGGCCCCAGCTAGGGCGTATAGCGATGTCTTGGTCTTTCTCTGCCGATGATAGCCTCTCCGGGCTCATGCTGGATCCCATCCTGTCACTCTCCGGTGAGGGGGAAACAACGTTAAGTGAGTCAATCCTGTCGCTCTCCGGCGAAGCGACTCACCTCCTGCACTCTGGTTCAGTGTATCTGAACATTAAGCGATGTCATGACCTGAATCGTCGGTCGATCACAGCCTCTCCGGGCTCATGCTGGATCCCATCCTGTCACTCTCCGGTGAAGGGGAAACAACGTTAAGTGAGTCAATCCTGTCGCTCTCCGGCGAAGCGACTCACCTCCTGCACTCTGGTTCAGTGTATCTGAACATTAAGCGATGTCATGACCTGAATCGTCGGTCGATCACAGCCTCTCCGGGCTCTTATCGAATCCTGATCCAATCACTCTCCGGTGAATAGGAAACGATGCTTAAGTGAGTTGATCCTGTCGCTCTCCGGCAAAGCAACTCACTTCTTGTACTCCGGACCCTGCCTCTCTGGGTAGGATCATAAAGCGATCATGTTTATATTGATATTTAATGTTTATCCTTTAACTCTCCGGTCAAAGGTTTATTTTAATAAGTGTTTCTTTATTAAATTCAAATCCTAGATGCTCAATCTCAAACACCAAGAAAAACAAGACAATGCCTCTCCGGGCGGAGCGGTCTATTTCCATCTCAAAGCATGCCTAGGGATCTCTCCGGTTCCCGTACATGAGTAAGTGGGATAGCCGTTTTATTTTGGAAATCAAATCTAAGAAAACTAATCGACCAGAGTCCAAATCTTGAACTTGGCCCTTGCCATCACAATCAGTTGATGACGAGTCGTGATCCCGATCCAGGATCATTCCTGTTTGGTTGGGTCGGCAGTTGTTCGGGTCTAACCGCCGTCGTACGTTCTCTGACATACTGCGGCAATCTACCACTCCTGGCATGTTCTTCCACCTCATCCTTCAGGTGGCGGCATTCATCGGTAGTGTGCCCATCCAGCTCATGGAATAGGCAGTACTTTCCAGTCCTACGTTCCCGCTCTGTGGGATCTCTCCTCGGTGGTTTTCGATAGGGGAGTTGCCCCCGAGTTTCGGTGTAAATTCGTTCTAGTCCTGCCACCAAGTCTGTGTATTGCCTGAATCTAGGCTCTCGGAATTTCTTCCGTTTATCAGGACCATCATGTGCGTCATCCTGCTTTCTCTTTCCTTTGTCCGCCTTGGACTGTTCCCTGGCGTTTCCTTCGCCTTGTGCAACATTTATTTCCTGCCTCTCGGCTCGTGACTCCTCTAATCGAATGAATTTTTCAGCTTCATGAAAAAACTCTCCAAGATCTTGTGCTGGATCTTTAGTCAAAGAGTCTTTGAATTCGGTGCCTTCTCCAACTTCTGCCACCGCCGCCATCAAAATCATCGATGGGTCCGGGCGATTTACAGAAGCCACCGTTGCGTTAAATCGTAACAAAAAATCTTTTATGGACTCTCCGGTCCTTTGCTTTATTGATGCTAAAGTCATCACGCTCTTGGGTCGCGTTATGTGAACCCTAAACTGCTTCATGAAACAATCCACAAGCTCGCCCCATGTCCTGATTGATCCGGTTTCTAGCTGCCTAAACCAAAGCGCAGCCAAATCTGATAAGAATAAGGGGAAGCATCGTGCCATCACCTCCTCGGATGCTCCCATCACTTCCATGTGTCTGATATATCTGGTGATATGCATGGTCGGGTCTGACTTTTCGTCATAAGGATTCAGCGTTGGTAGTTTAAACTTTGGAGGGTTCCTTGCATTCCTGATATTCGGAGCGAACGGACTCCGACTAACTTCTTCCAATCCTCCTCCTGAAAACCCTCCTCTCATGAGTCGTCTCACTAGGCCGATCATTCTTTCATCTCCATCTAGGGGTTGCCCCCTTGTCATGTCTCTGTCTTGCCCTCCGAGTCTTGTAGGGAATTCTGGTACGTACTCTTCGGGTGGCTCGTTAGCATTTATGTTGGCCCTAGCCGGTTGAGCTCCTTCCAAAGGTACTTCTGCGTTGGATCTTGTGGGCCTGCCCCCAAGCCCTTGTTGATTGCCTTCTGGTTCTGCATTCTGTCCTCCGTTGGGTTCCACATTCACAGCCGCTGTAGCTGGTCCAAGGTTCTGTGTCCCTGCGGCTCTCATCTGCTCGAAGAAATTCTGCAGCATCTCTTGTTGGCTTTTCATCATTCTTTCCTGCATTAGGTTATTCATAGCCTCCATCTCACCTCTAGTAATGTAGATCGAAGTTTGTCCTTCTCCAGCACCAGAGGATGCCTCTTGACTTCCTGCCTGTTGGCTCCTCTCGGTTCTTTGTCTAGTTTGTCGAGTCATTGTAGAGTCAGATCTGAATCCTTAAAATTCCAAATCTAAACTTTGAATCTGGTGTAGCGGGTGCTAGTTCTTCTCGGTGAAAGCACCAAAGTGTTTGCACCAAAAATGGTCACAAACCCCAAGTGTAGTGAAAGCACCAGCGTATGAACACGAATCAACAGTATTCACACACAAATCACAGATCTAAGCAAGTAACAAGCAACAATCAAGAAATAATGAACAGTGACGCACAATTTATAGTGGTTCGGCTATCTCCGGCCTACGTCCACTTCAAGGTTTTTATGATTTTATTGCTCGATGCTTGAAGATTACAATTTCGTATGATGTATTACAACTGATTTGTTGAACTAAATCTGAATCTAAGGCAGCAATGGTGATCTGGAGTAAATCTGGCAGAATCTGGGCGCTCTTTAGCTCTAAGAATTGTCCGACCCCTTTTCTGAATGACCAGGGGCTCTATTTATAGGTGTAGGAGGCTAATATTTCGCCTAAAATGAGGGGAGACCAGTTCTGGTACGTCAGGGGGCCCACATGCCCGCTTTATGGAAATCCGGGCCCACACCGGGATCGATTCGACCCTAGGTTCGAATCGATCAAGAAATTGTCCAATCAAGCTGAAATTTGGTGTGGACATTCTTCAACATGTGCTTAAGCTTCTGTGAAAATTTCGTAGCATTTGGATGTGTAGATCTCAAGTTATGATCGATTCAATATGGTGTTTTTCGCTTCCTGGAGTCGTTCGAATCGATATGCTCGAATCGATTCGTTCGAATCGATCCTCCTGCACGTGAAGATGATGACGTGGTGTGCGTGCTCCGAGTCATTCCCCCTTTTTCTCCGAGTTTTCTGGGTCAAACCCTTGGTTTTAGCTGTGGTGGATTCGAGATGTTTGGATTCGAAGGTGGGAATGGGTTCGAGGCAAGGTGCGTTTGAATCGGTCATGGTCTATACTTGTTGATCGATTCGAAGTCATTCAAACCATATGGATTCGAATGCCAGACATAGGATGATTCCAGTGTGCTTCGTTCGTATCGATTGTTGGAAAACAATAGGCGATCGATACGAAGTTATCTCTTAAGGACGGATTCGAACCAGCGACACCGGATGGATTCGAAGTGATTCGCCTCTGTGATTTCGAAGGAATTTGTTTTGATGGAGTCGAAGACCTGCAGCTCTTATGGATACGAAGCAGATGGAGTCGAACATGATGGATTCGACGCAATGATCTTCTGATCGATTCGAACCAACCTTTCCTCATGGATTCGAGCCTAGCCTATTTCATCCATTTCCTTTTGGCGATATCTTGAGCATACGAACTCGGATTGACTCGATACTTGGAACGTTGCTTCATCTGACCTTGCTTGACATGTCTTATCAATTGCAGCCCGATCCGGACTCGGACAAAATTCATCGATATTCATGGTGAACCTACGATGCACAATCGATGTTCATGACTAACAATCATTGATTTTCAGTTAATCTTTGGGTATCTCGACTTTGCCAAAAGTTGGGATAACAAAAGTTGATCAATTTATCAATTTCAGTGTTAAAGTTCAATTTCATTAAATTCAGAAATTATAAATTAAATTTTCAATAATTCCATTTATTAATTTTTTTTTCATTGTTATTCAAGTCTTTCAGTACAATAAGGGTATAACTAACATTGGTTTATCTCTTAGCACATTAATGTTTCCCAATTCCATCTTAATTTCAATTAACGTAATATTTTAAATATTTAACTTCATTTTATTTGCAATTAATCCTATTATTATAATTTGAATTCCAATAAATTTATAAATCTTTATTTCTATTCTTTTAATTCAACTAATTGTCATATTATGAATAAAATTAACATTATTTCCAAATATTAACTTAATTTACATTAACATAATATTTAATTACATTTATTGAAATTTATTTCCAATTTAAATTAACAGGCTAAATAAATAGGTAACACACAATAGTTTGCCACAGTTAACCTTTAGTCTGATTAAAAGCTTTTATTACTCACAAATCAATGTTACCATTTATTTTCATAATACTAATTTCATTCAATTTCCATTAACTATCTATTATTTCCTTGGTTAATCCAATATTTCATTTATTCACTTATCTTCAATTTATAACCAAGTATAGCATTTTTATTATTTCAATTAATTGGAATTTCATTCAATTTATCAAAAAAGTTTACTTTAATTAACATTGTTACATTTCATTTTAGTATCCATTTCATTATCACATTACAACTTTTTATTTCTTCCAATATTAAATAACAAGATTCATTAAATTAACAAATTAAATTATCAAAAATTTACGGGTTGTTACAGGTGTAGTGCCAATAGTTAGTGCCCAACCTTTATCAGTTATCCCTGTTGCAAACAAGACGAATTTTAAACGCAAAGGAAAGAAGCAGTGGTCGGGAAATAAACCCGGAGGTGGAACTCCAACTCAAAAGAAGCAGCCTAACTTGGCCAACGTTCTTTGTTTCAAGTGCAACAAGATGGGCCACTTTGCAAATCAGTGTCCAAATGTCTCCTGTTACAACTGCGCCCAACTGGGACTCATGAAGAATGAGTATCATTTCCTAAAGAAGAGGGCGCAAGGACAAGCTTTTGCTATTAAGGAAATACCATCTACTTCTACGGATCAAAAGGAAAGCAGGTGTTGCAAGGTACATTATCCATTTTTGATATTCCCATTAGAGTATTATTGGACACGGGTGCTTCCCATAGTTTTATTTCAGTTGATCTTCTTGTTGATAAACTTAACCTTAAACACATCTTTCTAAATAATCCTCTTTGTGTGTCGAATTCAATTGGGGGTCCTACTGACCTTAACACTATGTGTTTGAATGTGCCTATTTCTTATCGAGATCGGCATTTCTTTTCCGACTTGTTCGGTTTTGGGGTATTGTTGGGTATGGATTGGTTACGTAAGTTTGAAGCCATCTGAGATTGTGTTAATAGAGTGGTCATAGTAAAGAATGCAGTAGGTAGAAGCATTGATATCCGTTGTGAGGGGCCTAATGAAATTTTGAAAAGTTTTCTCTATTCACTTGAAGTGGCTAAAGAGGAGGTAAAAGATATACCGATTGTTTGGGACTTTAAGGATATTTTCGATGAAGTGCAAGGTTTACCTTCTCATCGTGAAGTGGAGTTCCGTATTGACTTGATTCTAGGTTTGACACCGATCGTACAACCTCCTCGAAGGTTGGCCCTGAAAGAAAGAAGGGAATTAGAAAAGCAGACGTTTGATTTTTTGCAGAAAGGTTTGATCCAACGTAGCATACCAAGTTGGGGATCGCCAGTAGTTTTTGTTACGAAGGCGGATTGTTCTCTTAGGTTATGTGTAGACTACCTGGAGTTGAATAAGAGGACTATCAAAAATAAGTATCCTATACCTAGGATTGAAGGTGGATTGTTCTCTTAGGTTATGTGTAGACTACCTGGAGTTGAATAAGAGGACTATCAAAAATAAGTATCCTATACCTAGGATTGACGACATGTTTGATCAACTCCACGGAGCTCGGGTATTTTCTCAATTGGATCTTGCCACTGGTTTTCACCAATTAAGGGTAGCAGAGGAGAGTGTACCCTTAACAGCTTTTCGTACTCCTGATAGTTTTTACGAGTGGTTAGTCATGCCATTCGAATTGACTAACGCACCTGCTTATTTTGTGGACTTAATGAACCGAGTATTTCGAGATTTTCTTAATAAGTTTGTTCTCGTCTTTATTGATGATATTCTTGTTTATTCTAAGACGGAGGAAGAGCACAAGTATCACCTCCGAGTTGTTTTAAATACTTTAAGAAGTCATGTATCGAAAGCAAAGTTTTCTAAGTGCCATTTTTGGAAATCCGAAGTTAGGTTTCTAGAGCACGTAGTTTCGGGAGAAGGCATATCAGTGGATCCAGCTAAAGTAGTTGCGGTACAATATTGGAAGAAGCCCGAAAATGCGACAGAGGTCAGAAGTTTCTTAGGATTGGTTGGTTTTTATAGAAGATTCATCAAAGATTTCTTGAAAATTGATTCTCACCCGATGAAGTTAATTAAGAAAGATGCTAAATTTGTGTGGACACCTAAGTGCAATCAAGCATTCAATGAATTGAAGGAGAAATTGAAAAGTTCTCCTGTTTTGACTATTCCAAATAGGAGCAAAGGGTTAACTATATACATGGATGCCTGTGGAAACGGATTGAGAGCAGTTCTGATGCAACATGGAAAAGTTATTGCGTATGCAAGTCAACAGTTGAAACCACATGGGAAGAATTATGCTATGCATGATTTGGAGCTCTTGGTAGTTGTCTTCGCATTAAAGATGTGGAGGCATTATCTTTTGGGTGAAAAGTTTGAGTTATATACGGATCATAAATCTTTAAAGTATCTCTTTACTCAGAAGGACTTGAACTTAAGGCAACAACGTTGGCTAGAGTTTATAGCGGCTTATGATCTTGAGATTTTTTATACACCAGGAAAAGCTAATGTTGTAGCTGATGCGCTGAGCAGGAATTATGCAGTTTTGGCTAATATGGAAGTTCATCCAACTCTTATCTAACGCATTGAAAATAATCAGTAGAGGGACGTTCATCTTTATCAGATAGCTAGAGTTGTTAGTGAAAATGTTTCGCCAGAGAAGTGGCCAGGATTCATGGTAGATGACCATGGCGTTCTAAGGATGAATGGTCGGTTGTGTGTTCCGGATGTGGATGGGATTAGACAGGAAGTTCTGACAGAGTCTCATCATTCTAAACTAACGATACATCGAGGGGTCACTAAGATGTATCAGGACATGAAGTGTACTTTCTGGTGGGAAGGGATGAAAAGAGACGTTGCTATATTTGTAAGTAGATGTGCTAACTACCAGCAGGTAAATGGAACTCACCAGAAGACAGCTGGACTGCTTCAACCACTTGAGATCCCAGTATGGAAGTGGGAGCAGATCTCTATGGACTTTATTGATGGACTTCCTAGGTCAAGAAAAGGTAGCGAATGCATTTGGGTTATTATCGATCGGCTGACCAAGAGTGCTCATTTCATTCCGTTTAAGCCGACGAGGACCACTGAGTGTCTGGCTAATTTGTATGTGAGGGAGATTGTGAGGCTTTGTGGTATTCCCTGTAACATTGTAAGTGACCGAGACCCAACATTCACTAGTAGGTTCTGGGAGGGGCTGCAAACTACCTTAGGGACCGAGCTGAGTCTGAGTATAGCTTATCATCCCCAGACAGAAGAGCAGACAGAGAGAGTGAATCGGATCTTGGAGGATTTGTTGCGTGCATGCATTCTCGACTTTGGAAGTTCTTGGGAAGGTCATTTACCCTTAGTCTAATTCACTTACAACAACAGCTATTAGGCCAGTATTGGCATGGCCCCTTTTGAAGCTCTTTATGGCCGTCCGAGCCGTTCTCCTTCGTGTTGGATTGAGTCTGGTGATAGAATTGTTCTTAGTCCTGACATGATCTTAGAAGCAAGTGAAAAGGTAGCTGATATCCGAAGGAAGATGAAGGAGGCGCAAGATCGGCAAAAGTGTTATGCAGATCGAAGGCGTATGGATCTTGAGTTATCAGTGGGAGATTCGGTGTTTGTGAAGGTTTCTCCATTGAAGAGTGTTGTGAGGTTTGGGAAATCAGGGAAGCTAACCCCTCGATTTATTGGCCCTTCCCCATTCTAGACTAGATTGGTAGACTTTCTTATAGAGTGAAGTTACCATATAGACTGTCGGATGTGCATAATGTATTTCACGTATCCGATCTACGTAAGTATATACATGATTCTACTTTGATTATTCCGCCATCTCGGCAGGAGGATGTGGAAGTTGAGCCTGACTTGACCATTATAAGAAAGCCTCTTTGAATTGTTGATCGAGATAAGAAACGATTAAGGGCTAAGGTTGTGGACTTGGTCAAAGTAGAGTGGAGTGCAGATCCCAGAGATTGCACGTGGGAGACTACAGATAGTATGAGGGAAGCATACCCTGAGTTGATGTTAAGATAGTGTTGTTTGTTTGTATGGATTATGTATGCGCTGTTTGAGATATAATTATTTACTGTGTATTTGTCATATGGGTTTCAGGATATATATATATATGCCCTTTTTGAGTTATCTCCTTAAGTGTTAATTTCGAGGATGAAATTTTTTAAAAGGGGGAGAGTGTAATGACCCGTAATTTAGCCTCTTTAAAATATGAATATTTAATATATTTTTAAATAATTAATTAATTGATTTATAAATAAAATAAAACACTTTAAAATAATGGTTAGTGATGGTTAAAGGTATTTCAAAATTTGTTTACAAAAATATTTAGTTCGAAGAAAAATAAAAAATATGACCGGAAATCGTTTTCCGAATTTCCGACTTCAAATCTCCTAAAAGTTGTCCGAAATGTTGTGAACATTTTAGTATACATAAAAAAATATTTATAAAACAAATTAAGATTTTGAAATTATAATAAATATTTATTTATAATTTAAGAAAAAAAAGGTGATGTAACAATTTCCTAAGTTTAAAATTAAAACAAAAAGAAAATGTCACATCAATGAAATATGTTTAAACATAATTTGATATTTTGGCAACTTGAGTTTTAAATGCATGTTGGTAAGGGGGATACAAGCATTGTAATGTGGCAACCATGGATAGGAGGGTATAAGTGGAATTAGCCACTTTGCATGTGATTATAAATAGCAACTCCATGCTCTCATGTTCATTTTGCTTCCCAAAATTTTACCTTCTGTTCTCACGACCATAACTCCCTCAAACTACCCCAAATAAAGAAATTAATTTTTTCAAATTCAAGAGAATCGACTTGGCTACAATTTTTATTTACACCATTTCTTTAATTTTCGAGTGTTATTTGGGAAAAACATCCATTTCTTTACAGAGCATTTTCAGACCCAGATTTTCAAGTCCGAAAATACATCTTCTTCTTTTGACTATATCTCCTTGAAAACTAACCCAAATTGAGTAATTCTTTTTCTAAAATCGTAGAGAAAATAATTTTCAATAACTTTCCTTTTGATGACTTCTCCATGTTCCGAGAGTACCATAGCCAAAAATTCATGAGAAGATGACTAAATTCTAGGTTGTTTGGTTAGCATTTAGGTGAGTAAAGCTCGCCTTTTTAATTAAAGTTTTGGACTTTATTTTCTTCACATTATTGTAAATTTTTAATTCACTTGATTATGGATGTCTTGTTGTAATATTTGTTACTTGTTTTGCTTGTTAAAAAGTCGACACCTTGAGTAGTTAGTAAGTAATCAAAACTAGTTTTGTAGTTCGAAGTAAATTTTTATAAGTGATGTCTTCTTTATGTTCATAAATATTGTTTACTTTGTTTATATGCCATGTTTATGTTATGTGATGTGAGGCTTGGATGAAAATCATTATGACATGAAAGTAGTTCTTGAAGTGTCCGTATATCGACTATCGATATATCGGCACTTTCGGAAAACACTATCTCTTTGATATCTTTTGTTTTACTTTCGAGCTTGGGTTTTACTTTACAAAGTTAATTAAGTATTTGAATAAGGCTGGATTTAAAATTAATTTACTAATTTAATAATGATTTTAAATTTAATTAATTATTTTAATTAATGAGGATTAATGATAATTAATTATCTTAATAATGATGTGTTTAAAATTAATTAATTACTTTGTTAATGATGTTTAAAATTAATTAACCATTTTATCTAATGATGATTTAGTTTAATTAATCTCTTATATAACTATTGATTAAATTTAATTAATTATTTTAATTAATGATGGTTAAAATTAATTAATCATTTTTAATTAATTACTTTTTAAGTTAATTATTTAGTTTAAATTTAATTAATCTTTTCCATTAGTGATATTTTAAATTAGTTAATCCTTTTTAGTAAATGATGTTCTAAAATTAATTAATCAACTTAACTAATGAGATTTAAAATTAGTTAATTAATTAATGTTGATTTAAAATGATTAACCCTTTTTACTTATGGGTATTTAAAGTTAATTAATCCAATTAATTAACGAAGTTTAAAGATAATTAATCATTCTTATTAATGTTAATTAAAGATAATTAACCTATTTAATAAGGATGTTTTAAGTGATTAAATAATTTTGATAATGGTGTTTTAAAGTTAGTGAACCATTTTTACAAAGTTTTTTAAAGTTAAAAACTTGTAATGAGAAGCCTAAGCACGAGTTTGGTTTTAAAAAGTAAAAGTTTGATTCGGTTATGGAAAAGAAGTTTATGTAAACGACATCGCTTATATGGAAAGAATTTAGTCGTACTCTTAGCACTAAACATTGAGGTATGGAAACTTGTCACTGTCTCGAAAGTTAAAATTATCGTCAAGGCAACGTCTAGAGGTAACACTACCTTCACTTTCCCGACTTAATTTTTAACCAAGAAATAGTACAAGTTTGAAATCGACGAGTAGTGGTAGGAATATGAGGTTTACCGTCCATATATGATCATTTTGTTATCTTTGATAGTTGGTTTGTCGACCATCGAATACTTCAACCTTCTTTGTTTTTCGTCATTCTAAGATGATGTGTTGCTCATTTGAGCTTTGTTATCCTTTGTCGGAAATGACTAAACCCAAAAGGCGAGTGGGGGCCAAACTATGTGGGGTTGCTCCTATTAGGGTATTTTCACATCCAATCTAGATCGGATTCGGTTGTGCACATTGAGATGTGAAATACTCGGATTCTCGGTAACAGTTGGCGGGATCCGGCTTGGAGGTTTCAGAGAGCCTCGGAGTTCTCAAGTATATATTCTAGAAGTATACTTTCGGTAAAGGGGGTGCACCCTCCTAGTCAATGTTGGTAAATTTCATTTCCTTATTGAACCTTCAAATCTGTTTACTTAATTACATCGGGAAGAGTATAGCACTCTTCATGATGTTAATTATTTATATCCATTCTTTATATTTTGATGTTGTTATTGTGAGAGGAAACCCATTCCGCGTTTGGCGGCGTGATCTCACACGTGGTTGTTTAATTACACTTATTATTTAGAGTATTACTCATACTAGACATATTGTCTGACTCGAGTTGTTTGTTCTCACTAAACTCTTGGGTACTCAATTATATTTGAGTAGTCCGAGAGTAGCAGGTCTTTTATGGGCTCTTTTGAAGACGGCGTTCAAGCAGGAGGCCTTTATCTATTTAGTCATATGTTTCCGCTATTTGTTTAGTTCTTATAAGTGTATTTTGTTTCAGCATATGTAAAGGCAGGTTGTTATAACTGTCTAAGCTGATTGTAGTACTTTTGTGTAACTCTGATAACTCTAAGTAAGGGAGTAGCCTTATGTACTATATTACAGGTATGTTCTATTTAACAGTTCCCTTGTGAGATTTTCTGTTCTATTCTTTATTTTACCCCATAAAAGTTCATCTTTCAGATGCTTGGGCAACGGCACATGAATACCGTGGATGTATTAAGTGTCGTTCCCAGGGGTTAGAAAGGTGGGTCGTCACATTCCATGTCATACTTGCAATAGTGCATGTAGAAATTAAAAGTTCTGTAATGACCCACCTTTTTGGACGATTTAAATCGACAATAAACCACACATATCGGACCCAAACCATTCAAAAGGAAGGATTGTTATGGGGTAAATAAGAGAAAGAAGAGAAAATAAAGAAAAAAACAAAACACAGAATCTCACAGCGGAATGACAAAATATACTAATTAAATAAACAGTTCATGAAGCTTTTTTACAAATAACATTTGATTATACTTTCACAATACATATCAGAGTTATACATACAACAGGATTAAATAAATAATGCAACGGAACAACATGATGCAGTGGAATAAATATAATATATAGTAATAGTACTAAATCTTCGTCTTCATCCTCCAGAAGGATAGTCTTCAATACACTAAAAAGCTCAGACTGACCCAAGCGTAATGAAAAGACAAAACACTCTACTTAGAACTAAAAGATTTTATGTAAGTTAAATCAACAGTAAATAAACATGAGTGTACCGGCTTCGAAAATGTTTACGGGATTTTACATCTCCTATCCAGTGTCTAACGTGCGTGCAATAACTTTAGAGATGTTCGGGATTCCATCTCCTAAGGATCCGTTAAACTATCTACATACATAGTATAATACGCAATTATAATATGTCTACAGTAAAGTAAAATATTAAAATAGCGTTAAGGCATTACCCATATCCCCCTTAACACATTTTTATATAAATACCGTAGTCTATACAGATACTATAAGCCCCACCAAACCGGTGGGATACTCAGGAAGCACTCCATAAGTACGATACAAACCAAACTCGTAATGGGCTCGATAAGGCATATGACAAGGCATGCGAGGCAATTCCCAGGGTAGGATACTACTGTTTTGCAGATCCGAGCTGGTGGTAACGCATAGCAGCTACTACCGCCCACCTTGAGACACACTCCCATAAACAAAATCGAGGGGTGGCCACCAAATCAATCATAAAGTAATAAATATTGTAACGACCCAGAATTTTTGATAATTAAAATTCGAATATTTAATTGATTTTAAATATTAATAAGTAGAATTAATAAGTCGGATAATTTAAAATTCGAATATTGAGTTTAATTGGATAATTAAATCAATAATTTAATAGTGAAATTCCAGAATTAATTGAAATCTGGATTGAATATGATTTTAAATGATTTGTAAAATTTTGTTTAATCATACTGAAGTTATAGAAAGGTTATAGAACTTTCAGAATCGAATTTGGAGTTAATCTATGAAAATTGAATATTTTAATATTTAATTATCGACTGTAAAAATAGCAACTTTTCGAACAGTCTCAGAATTGAACGAGACTAGTTCCATTGGATCCGTAATAGTTAGTTATTATCGGATTTCAATTTTCGTATCAATCGGAGTTGTCGTTTGACCGTGGCAACTCGAAACGCATCGATATCGTTTTAATTTTAAATCGTCGAGTTAAAATAGTCATTTTTCAAACGGTCTCGGATTTCGACGAAACCAGTTTCATTGGATCCGTAATGTGATATTATTGTAAGATTTCAAATTTCATAATTTTTGGATTTACCATTTGTCCGGTACAAATTAAAACGCCTTGAAATCGATTTAAATCGGTTTTATTTAAATTGATCGTTTAATTCCATATCTGGCACAAACGATCGAATTAGCTCCCGAAACACGTTCCATTGTGTTCGAAATGCAGGGTGAACCTTACGAACGCCAGGTGGCACATCAGATTTGGAGATCGTTTGAAAAAGTCGTTTAAAACGAATTTTATATTATTTTTATATATATATATGCCTGAAATGAGAAACCCTAGCCCTAATTTCTTCAGCCGCCACCTTAAAGTTTAATGGCCGAAATTCAACTTCGTTCTTCCTCAAATTTCTTTTAATCCACAAACAGTTAGCGAAAGTTGTCAACATGAAAATTGTAGAGGGTGAGAGGATCTTCAATCTGAACGGTTGTGATCGAATTTTATTAGGTGGATCATCGGCAATTCGATCGCAAAGGCACGCCGTTCGAGCGCGTTTTTCGACGTGATGTGGCCACCGAGTGGGGTCGGCCTCTGGGCGTTGGTGGAGTTCGCCGTGCGCCTCGAGGTGATGGTCGTCGATCATCTTATCGTGCGACGTAGGAGGTTGCGTGATTAGGGTTGTAGGCGGCGGAGTGGGTTCTTCGTTCTGCTGTTCGAACGTGAACGGGGGGAGAAGACTAATCTCGCGGCCCAGATCTGCTCATTTGAAATCAACGGCCAGATGAAGTTTAGGTTAAATTAAATATAAAAGAAATTGAAATTTAATTGTTTTATAATTCGTGTATGTTTAAAATGATGTATCTTTGTCATACGATATCAGATTTCGACGAGATTTTTTGCGTTGGATTCGTTTTCGCGAATACTACACAATGGAATTGGATTGGAGTCGTTTGGAGCTAGTTTGAATTTTGAGTAAAATTAAACGCCCGTTTAATTTTATTCGAAATAAACGTTGAAATCAGAATTAAAATCACGGTGAGATTTTTCTCACTCAAATTGAATGTGGAATTATTTACAGTTATTGATTGATGATTGACTGTTTGGATGTGATATTAGATATAGTAGGATATATCTATATATATATATAGCAATATATACATATTGGCATATGTATATATTGGATTGATGATTTCCCGCCTCGTATAGCGGATGAGACCCTATTGCGCCGTTAGTAAGCGGATTTTTATAAAAACCCATATACCGCGATAATTCCGTACTGGAGCGGAATTGGTATTGTGCTAACATCTGTGGATGCAGGGAAACAGGTTGGAGGGATCTAACTGGATTCCTCACCGTATTGATTATTTACAGATATTTTGATATATTCTGTTATCATATGATGATATATGATATTTGACTGTTGTGATGGACTGATTGGTGTTGTTGCATCATCGGATTCAGTTTTGAAATGTAAAAATAACGACTTTTACTTTAAAAGGTTTTTAAAGTGATTTTTGAAAATATACGTTTTATGGAATTTTTGAATCGATTTATAAACGTAAAATTTTAAAGTTACAAAAGTTATAATTTTTAGTGAAACATAACCGAAGTGTCGTTTTTGAAATAAAAGTCGATTTATTTATAAAATGGTTTAAGTGGGATTTTTGAATAACTATAAATGATTTGTATAGAAAGATTTATAAAATTGATAATTTATAAATCAAAATATTGGACTTATAAAACGAATTTTATAAGTGTTAAAAATGAAATATTATGGAATCCGTAAGTAAATGAAATTTATAGATTTATAAATTGTGAAGTTATAAAATGGATGAAACTGTAGAATAAAAGATTTATAAGAGATTAACTTATAAATTGGATTTTTACCTTTAGATGGAATATTTATCGAATTATTAATAAAGGAGATTTATTAAATTGAAGTCACTAGAAAATGGAAATAGAATTTATAAACGTTGTTTTATAAATTCGAAATCAATGGGATTTGATAAATTAAATATAGAAGATTATTAAAAGAGATATATTCGCGATTTTGGATAGCGAATTTTTATTGAGATAAAAATGTGTAGAAATGATTGAAATTGGGTTAAGTGAATTATATTCACGATTTTGGACAGTGAATATATTATTAAATAAATGGATGTATTTTTGAAGAAGTGATATTAAAAATGAAGTTAAACATTTTAAAGATGTTTTAAAATGTATTGTGAATCGAAAGCATAGATTTCAACACTTGTTATTGAAATAGGCGTTTTCGAAAATATAAGGAAATGATGGACTATAACACTGTTGTTATAGTAAATGATTTCGGAAGAAAATGTTTTGATGTAGTATTGGGATTTATATATCTATCTTAATTCCGAATCCCTATACTAGTGATTTTGAGTCGTCGTAACGATGTTTTACGTAACATTCGTTTTGACTCAAATAAATGTTGTTATAGTAAATGTTTTCCTTAAAGAATGAATATATACTTAATTTGATTTAAGTATATCGAATATTTTCTAAGTGTTGAAAATAAATGATTTGTGAAATACTTATTATTGAATAAGTATGGAATGTTTTCCAATATGAAATGAACTGTTTTGAGATTTTATCTTCAAAGATAAAATGAAATGTGGAAATTGATTTGAAATTGTTTTCAAATGGTTAAGTGTGGAAATTTTATATCTAGTAAAGATATTTTTGGAAATTAAATAATTTGGGAAATTATTTGGAATCTGATGATGTTGCGCATCTTTATTGATAGTTAAATAACCGACTATCAATAATTACCTTTAGATAGGTATTTGTTGTGAATTGGATGAAATTGAATGCCACACTTATTTTTGAATAATCGCTCACTATTCGGGTTAGCCGGGAAAGGACCATGGGGTCGTATAACCCATTCCGAATATGTGATACGTCGTTATGAATTGCATTTGAAGACCGGTGTTGAAGACCAGATATTTTTGAAAACGGAAGGATTACCGTCGAGTTACTCTACATCGACCGATCTTCGATTTAGAGGTTTTATCACCCTTAGTGACGGGAAGTCCTGACGTGATTAGAAATTATCCGGATATGCAAGGGCTTCGTGAGAAGTGCCTTCGGTTCTGTTCGATCCCGGAACAGACTTGTATGGATTGTGTGTCTGACGTTACAATTTGAGATATAAAGCTGATTTCTTTCAAATACATTTCTGTTGGTGGCGGAGAATTTATTCTCTTAGCTTAACACCCTTCTCTGAGACGTACGAGCTCAGAGGTTATGTAGTTGAAATTTATCAGCGATATATCCCAATTTGGTAACGTGGCATACCGAGTGTTGCTGTGAAACGATCAGTGTTTGATCATTTGTGATATGATCATTTGTTTGATCTTATATCTTTGTGATCATAGGTTGATCATTTTGTTTGACCCAAAGCAGGGCTTTTTGAGAAAGCGTAGCTTTGTGGACGAGACTTCGTCGAACCTCACACCCCGGAAATGGTCGAAACAGGAAGGATGCAGCAAGGTTCTAGGGAGTAGCGCCCCTTAGTGTATGTCATTCCTTCTGGATAAAGGTGGTATCATGGTATGGAGCCCAGATACTTAACCTCTGTGGTTATTGCATTATTATTATCTATGTGGTTTGTTGCGAATCGGGGATCCTCGGGAAGATCGGTGACGATCGGGGGATGGCATACGCGTGTCAGTAGTTACCTATTTTTGCAGAGGTAACCCGGCCTTGTGTTGGCAGAGATCCGGTTAGGTTCTCGGGTCGTCTATTCCAGGGACGTACCCATCGTGGATAGGAAGTTCCTTAGCCTGACCATTTGTTGGAAATCCAAAGAAACAATACGAGCCTTGTACGATTTTAGTTGTAGAACCTGCCATCTAATATGGCAGCTATAGCAAGCATACTATAATGGTACCTATGCTGGCTAAGATTTATATTCTACTTTCGAAATGTTTTCTACACTATGCACTAA
This sequence comes from Allium fistulosum, assembly GCA_030737815.1. NCBI lineage: Eukaryota > Viridiplantae > Streptophyta > Magnoliopsida > Asparagales > Amaryllidaceae > Allium > Allium fistulosum. The sequence continues at coordinate 177,630,514 of CM060904.1, forward strand.
TAATAATATCAACAAGAATTTGATTTTTTCGTAGTAAGCATCTTTGACTATCATAAGAAGAAATCTCCTCCAAGTCTGCGTTGCATTGTGTGTGTGGCGGGAGGTCTTATGGTAGTTTCATTTTCCAAAAGCATTGCGAATTTGACATTAAAATTCTCTGCTGTTATTTTTTAAAGAATAACTGTTTTACGATCTCACACCAGTCACCATGACCGACTCAGAGTTTATTGTTCCCTTCTAAACTCTGGGTGCCTACCAATTTCCACACGGGAAGCCTAGAGTTATATTATCAGGATATTCTGGAGCTTTGGAAGCAAGCTGGATGACGAGACGTAGTATTTGTATCTGATAGTATTTATTCCGCTGTGTATTCTGTATGAGGACAAGGTTATATAACTGTCCATTGTTGTTTATTGACTCTGATGATATGATGTGATGTAATGTAATAACAGATATAATTCTTTTGTTTTTAAATGATATTCATTTATCTATTATATATTGTTCCGCTGCGATATGTGAGATTCTGATATTGTTCTGTTTCTGTTGCTGTTCTGTTGTTCTTCTTCTTTCTTTCTTCTCTTTTTCTTCTATCTTCTTCTTCTTCTACTTTTTCTTTTTCTTAAAACCATAACTTTTCGGGTTTCCGGCATTCGATGGCTCAGCAGTCGATAAAGTGAGTATCGATGTTGAATTTTCGAAAGTCGAAAATTTACGGGATGTTACAAATATGGTATCGAAGAAATGTGTCCGATGGAGGGAGCGACCCCACTTGGCCCGGCATGACTCCTGTTTTAGTCATATCAAGCTGACCCGAGGGGGTCAGGGCTGCGTTCATACCTCATACAGTAGCGTTCCCCAAACCATCCTACTTTATTCTGGATTCTTCACCATAAGCACAATTGTTAAAGTGGTTTTCGGTATTGGAAGAGAGGATGACAATATCCGATCCCGGTCTCTTTAACAACCAAACGCTTATTTCACACTGGTTGGTTCTTTTACATTTCAAACAGTTCATACTTCGTATCAAAATATCATATTCGTTTTCAAAATCATATCACTTTCGAAACCATTATTTACTTCAAAGTCATATTCACTTCCAAATCATAATCATTTCAAAATCATGTTCACTTTCGAAATTATTATTCACCATAAATCATATTCATTTCAAAATCATAACCACAAAAATAGGTTAAACCATCATATCAAAATATTCGCATTTAAATCAATTAAATCTAAATCATAACAGCTCTAACTTTAAATAGTTTGAATATTGAAAGTAGTTTATATATTGGAATAGTTATACATTAAAAATAGTATAGATATTAAAATATATATATTAAAAGTTGTTTATAAATTTGAAATAATATATATATATATTAAAATAATTTATATTTTTAAAAAAAGGTTATAGATTAAAATAGTATATATATTAGGAATAGTTTATATATTAAAATAGGTTATATATATTAAAAATAGTCGATTATTAAAATTATTAGTATATTAAAATGGTTTATATGAGAAAAATAATTTACATGTTAAAAGATTTTATATATTAAAAGAGTTTATATCAAAAATACTTTCAAATTAGAATTTTTTCTTCCAATTTCACCAATCAATTCAAATCAACTTTAGTTCCAAAAATTCAATTTAAATCAATCTCAATTCAACGATTTTAAATCCAAAAGGCTAAAGGTTTCAATTCAAATTCTCCTTAAAAACCATTTCAATTTATATCGATTCCAAATCCATTTTTGAACTACAAATTTAACCACTTCAAATTCAATAGGTTTCAATGTTTAAATATTCAAACATTTACAATAGCTCAATTTTGGTAAATTTCATTTATATTTCAAAATTCAACTTAAAGATCACAATTTAAACTTTTTAAATAATTCATTTAAACCCATTTCAATTTCAACATTTTAAAACCTTGGATTCTGAAAATAATCCAGTTCATATAAGTCAAATTTTATTTCAAAATATCATTTAGCTGGATTCAAAAATTAAGGGTTTAAAATCATTTAATTTAACCAATCCGGTGTCCGTTTATAATATTCTACCCTATGGTCAAGTGATGCGGATATATATCATTTCAACCTGCAATAATTTAAATTTACGGGTATATATCATTTCAACCCGCAATCCCGACTAAAATTCAAAATCCATAAAATTGCTCGAGTTTATCATTTCAACCCATAACGATTTTCCCTAATCTATAAGACCATACGGGTATGTATCATTTCAACCCATAGTGATTTTCCTAACAATAACTAAAGGAACTTGCAGTGTGATAACAACATATAAAATAAATATAATATCCAATCATCCAAATATAAACAATTAAATATCCATCACAATCATCATTCAAATCAACCAATAAAATGCAACAATTAACTGGTTATCACTAGCAGGTATTTAACTAACAATTTAAATTCAATATAAATTTAAATGGAAATTTAATTCAATAAAAATTCAAATAAAATTTAAATTACCAAATGGTAATCAATAAATTTCCAATCACAACATAAATTTTATTTAACTAACATAAGATGATTTAGCATTCGTGAGTGGGTTAGAATGTTTGAAAGTCTTAGAATGTAGCCAAACCAATTCCAAAATGTCAGGAATTTCGATACGATCGCAATGGAGAAAACCGCGCGTGAATCCGAGCTCGTATGCAAAAGATATTAAAATTAGAAGTTATACAATTTATATTATAAAATAAACAAAAATAATAAAAAGAACACGTTCACCTTTCTCCGAGAAACCCTATTACGCGTTCATCTTGCTTGACCACGTTCAGCCGCCACGAATGATCACCTTCATCTTGCAATCGTCGCCGCCAGACGCTGCTCCACCAAGATCAAGTCACGCCATCGCATGCGCCATGACCAGGCACACCTCCACCATCCTCGCGTGTCGCTCTGCCGCCCCCTGGCAATCATGCCGCAGTCGACCATCTACTGCCATTTTTGGCGATCTACGACCACACTACGACCTATGAACACCACCACAGAGGCCTGCTCGACACCCACCACACTCCTGTACCTCCCGATCGTCAAACGGTCGACGACCCACCGTTGGATCAAAAACCCTAGAAACGGACAACTGAAAAGGATTGTCAATTTCTGGCCAAACTGTGATTCGATTGCAAAAACAAATTGAAGCAGTAGATTGCACTCGTCGAGAGCTTTCCAACGATATATAATATGACATAGTTTAAGGAGTTTAAATTTTTCGATTTGATTTTGATTTGCAATTGAATTTGGGAATTAGGGTTTCAGCCATTGGGAAAGAATGAAGGAGCAGATAGAGATGTACGTACATAAATAAGAAAAAGGCTGCTAGGGTTTTAGAAAAGAAATCTGTTTTTATAGACGAAGCTAGATAAGAATGAATGGACAAGTCGAATTGGGTCGAAATGATAACAATGACCCGAAAATCCCGTTTCGTTTCAGAAACGAAATTAGGTCATCCCATATATCAAAATAGATGTTTTCGATATTTTTAAACTCAATGGAACTAGTTTCAAACACTAATTCCATTGTATATAGAAGTTAGATTTCAAAATTAGGTTATTTTAAATTGAATTCATTAAATTGATTTCTACGCGTTTCGAGCTCGCACGATCAAACGATAAGTCTGATCGCTACGAAACTTGAAATCCTACAATAATTCACTGTTACAGATCCGATGAAACTAGTTTCATCAAAACCTGAGACAGTGGCCAAAATGGCTAATTTTCACGTTAATTAAATAAATTATTATTAAATTAATTTAATCACTTTCGAATTTTAAATTTAAAAATTAACAATTTAACATTCTTGATTACATAGAAATTAATAATATACCAAAATAAATTTTTGTAACGACCCGATATTTTCAACCATTCGCATCCGCACATGCCGGACTTGAATTGCTCAAAATACCAGATTGTTAATTTAAATTTGGCAAACTCATCATATATAGTAAATAAATAAATCACAGATCACAGACACAGAATATAACAATGCAGCGGAAGCAAAGAAATAGTAGTTCATGAAGCTACTATATATGTACATCAGAGTCAACAAGATACAACATAAGTCTTAATATGATAATCAAGTATAAATCAGAATACATCACTGGAATCAACTGGATAACTGAAAGCGAAATAGATAGCTGGATCTCTAAGAAAGCTCCAACTCCAAAGGTGAGTCTTGAATGCTGTATCACTCAGTCTGACCCGAGCGTAAAGCAAAACACAAAACACTCGAGTCAGGACATACATACTTATATAATGTAAACCAACTCAAGTGAACTGTAACATAAATGCACAAGTAACATAAAGGATGCTTGGGATCGCCCATCCTCTAAGGATCCATTAAACTATCTACTATGTAGTAAGATACGCTAATAATGTCTAAAGTAAAATAAACTTACTTTTAAATAGCATTAAGGAGTTACCCATATCCCCCTTAACACATAATAGTCCCAGTATTCTATCCAGTATCAGCGTACCTCCAGATCGGGAGGCTACCCTAAATACTCCACAGCCTACGACACAAATCAAACTCGTAGTAAAGCTCGCTATGGTAGGTGACACGACACAACTAGGCAATGCCAGGGTAGATATACCAATTACGCATCCGGGCTAGTGGTAACGCATAGCAGCCACTACCGCCCACCTCGGAACACACTCCCAAATCAAAAATCGAAGGGTGGCCACCAAATTAATCACAAAGTAATAGAATGGTATCGAAGAAATGTGTCCGATCAGAGGTGTTACCTCATTGGCCCATCAATCGCTCATGTATTAGCCACCTTATGCCAACTCACGGGAGTCGGGTCCACGTATATACCCCAATAGGATCGCCGCCACCATCCTACTTCATTCTGGAATCTCCACCGCGTACACGGTTGTCAAAGTGGTTTTCGGTATCGACAGAGAGTATATCCGATCTCGGTCTCTTTGCCAACCAATCATTATTATAACCCATGGATATTTATTCCAAAATCATTTATACTTTAAAATCAAAAATATCATATCCATTTCAAAACTAAATACTATATTATTTCATTTCATAGCCAAATCAATATATCATTTCCATTTCAAAAACCAAAGCCATAATATATCATTTAAATAAAACCCCCATTTCCAAATCACTGAATATTTCCTTCAATTTATTAACTTGAAATATTCCTTTAAATCATCTTAAACCACCACTTTATAAAGTCACATTCTTAAATCTTCAATTTCAATAAGTTCCAAGTTAATATATTTAAAGACAATTCTTAATTAAATATAATTTCAAAAATCTCATTTTTCAAAACCATAGTACTTTTTCAAAGTTATAACAATTCTGAAACCCAACACTTTGAAACCATAATATTTTGAAATCATAACAATTTAGAAATGTTATTCTTTGAAAATCATAATACTTAAAAATCATAACACCTTTAAATAATATTCATTTAAACCATTTAAATTCAATGTCAAATACTATTCATTTAAATTTGTAACATTTCTAAGTTCATTCATTCAATTATAAAATTACCAAAACATTGTACTTTCAGCTAACAACAGCACTTATAAAGTGTTACAGTAGATATATTAGTAATATTTCAAAACATTGTCAAATTCATAAACAGCAGCACTTATAAAGTGCTGTAATAGATATTTAGTTCTTTTCAAACAGCTTAGTTTCAGAAACAGCAGCACTTATAAAGTGTTGTGATATGTATTTAGTTGTTTCAAAACATAGTTAAATTTCAGAACAGCAGCACTTAAAAAATTCTGTAATAGTATTTCGTTATTTCAGAACTTAGTTAAATTTCAGAAATGATAGCACTTAACAAATGCCATCTTAAAACCACAACATTTATAAATGCTAGCAATAAAATTCCAGATTTTATTATAACCTTTCAGAAACATTAAAACTTCAATTTTAGCCATTTTTAACTTATAAAAATCATATTTCATGCTTCAAAAACATTCATTTGGATATCATTTAACTTATGATTTAATAAAATAAAATTTTATAAATAAATATCCAATTTAAACCATAATTCATTTATTAAGTCAAAATACACTATTTTACTTAACTTTTATTTTTAACCACTAACCTAACACATTATTTCAAAATACCCATTTCATAAATAAAACTAAATTTCTATTTATTTACTTAACTTAAAATTACCATTTGACAATCCAAATTTCCAATTATCAAGTTAGGTCATAATTAAAGTTACATTTTTCCATTTAAAAATCATAACTATTTATTTTACAAAACATAACATTTAACAAAAGAATATTTTATCATAGTTAATATAACAATCATTTTTTTTCTTTTAGATCTATTCATTTAGACATCAATTAACTATGATTTTCTAGTTAAAGGAGTTTTATTACAAAATGTCTAATTAAAACTATATTCCATTTTATCAGTTCAAAATACATTATTTATTACACAAAACATGTCCATTTCATAAAGTAAAATTCATAACAATTACTAGGTTAGATTTAAAACTTCCATATTAAGTCAAATTCAATTATTAAGTTATTTATCATCAATAAAGATCCTTAATTCAACTTAAAACCAATTATTAACTTATAAAAATTTAACTTATAGAAAAAACAATACACCTTTATAATTTAATGCATTAAATCAAAATTTAAGTTAAAATTTCATATATCTATAAAACTCAAAATACTTAATAATATTTTAGGAAAATATTATTTAAAAATACTTAATAAATTTTAGGAAAATATTATTTAAAATATGACCATGGGCCTGTATAATATTTTCTAACCTAGGTCAAGTGATACGGATATGTATCATTTCAATCCGTAATTTTAAAAGAAAAAAAAATCCGGGTTCTATCATTTCAAACCCGCAATCCCAAGTAAAACAAATACAATAAAAATCACTCGAGCTTATCATTGTAACATCCCGAAAATTTTCAACTTTCGAAAATTCAACATCGATACTCACTTTATCGACTGCTGAGCCATCGAATGCCGGAAACCCGAAAAGTTATGGTTTTAAGAAAGAAGAAAAAGGTAGAAGAAGAAGATAGAAGAAAAGGAGATTGGAAGGAAAAGAAAACAGAAGAAGGAGAAAGAAGAACAACAACAGAACGAGAGCAGAAACAGAAAACAATATCAGAATCTTACACATCGCAGCGGAATAACATATAATAGATAATCAATAGTCTTTTAAAACAAAGAACTATATCAGTTTATACATACATCAATCATCAGAGTCAATATACAACAATGGACAATTATATAACTTGTCCTCATACAGAATACACAGCGGAATAAATACTATCAGATACAAATACTACGTCTCGTCATCCAACTTGCTTCCAAAGCTCCAGAATATCCAGAATATCCTGATAATATAACTCTAGGCTGCCCGTGTGGAAATTGGTGGGCACCCAGAGTTTAGAAGGGAAACAATAAACTCCGAGTCAGTCATGGTGACTGGTGTGAGATCGTAAAACAGTTATTCTTTATAACAACAAAATCATTCTTTAAAGTCAATTCGAAATGCTTTTGGAAAATGAAACTACCATAAGACCTCCCACCACACACACAATGCAAACGCAGAATTGGAGGAGATTTCTTCTTATGATAGTCAAAGATGCTTACTACGCAAAATCAAATCATTGTTGATATTATTATTAGTGCATAGTGTAGAAAACATTTCGAAAGTATAATATTAATCTTAGCCAACATACGACCAGTATCGTATGCCTACTATAGTTACCATCCAAACAGTGGGGCGCCACCATAAGTGAATTATAGGTTCTACAACTAAAACCGTACAAGGCTCGTATTGTTTCTTTGGATTTCCAACAAATGGTCAGGCTAAGGAACTTCCTATCCACGATGGGTACGTCCCTGGAATAGACGACCCGAGAACCTAACCGGATCTCTGCCAACACAAGGCCGGGTTACCTCTGCAAAAATAGGTAACTACTGACACGCGTATGCCATCCCCCGATCGTCACCGATCTTCCCGAGGATCCCCGATTCGCAACAAACCACATAGATAATAATAATGCAGTAACCACAGAGGTTAAGTATCTGGGCTCCATACCATGATACCACCTTTATCCAAAAGGAATGACATACACTAAGGGGCGCTACTCCCTAGAACCTTGCTGCATCCTTCCTGTTTCGACCATTTCCGGGGTGTGAGGCTCGACGAAGTCTCGTCCACAAAGCTACGCTTTCTCAAAAAGCCCTGCTTTGGGTCAAACAAAATGATCAACCTATGATCACAAAGATATAAGATCAAACAAATGATCATATCGCAAATGATCAAACACTGATCATTTCACAGCAACACTCAGTATGCCACGTTACCAAATTGGGATATATTGCTGATAAATTTCAACTACATAACCTCTGAGCTCGTACGTCTCATAGAAGGGTGTTAAGCTAAGAGAATAAATTCTCCGCCACCAACAGAAATGTATTTGAAAGAAATCAGCTTTATATCTCAAATTGTAACGTCAGACACACAATCCATACAAGTCTGTTCCGGGATCGAACAGAACCGAAGGCACTTCTCACGAAGCCCTTGCATTTCCGGATAATTTCAATCACGTCAGGACTTCCCGTCACTAAGGGTGATAAAACCTCTAAATCGGAGATCAGCCGATGTAGAGTAACTCGACGGTAATCCTTCCGTTTTCAAAAATATCCGGTCTTCAACACCGGTCTTCAAATGCAATTCATACGACGTATCACATATTCGGAATGGGTCATACGACCCCATGGTCCTTTTCCGGCTAACCCGAATAGTGAGCGATTATTCAAAAATAAGTGTGGCATTCAAATTCATCCAATTCACAACAAATACCTACCTAAAGGTAATTATTGATAGTCGGTTATTTAACTATCAATAAAGATGCGCAACATCATCAGATTCCAAATAATTTTCCAAATTATTTCATCTTCCAAAAATATCTTTACTAGATATATAATTTCCACACTTAACCGTTTGAAAACAAATTTTCAAATATTCACTTTTCAATTTATCTTTAAAAGATAAAATCTCTAAACAGTTCACTTCATATTGGAAAAGCATTTCCATACTTATTTAAAATAAGTAATTCACAAAACTATTTATTTTCAACACTTAGAAAATATTCGATATACTTAAATCAAATTAAGTATATATTCATTCTTTAAGGAAATCATAAATTTCAACATCTATTTGAGTCAAAACGAATGTTGCGTAAAACATCGTTACGACGACTCGAAATCACTAGTATAGGGATTCGGATTTAGATAGATATATAAATCCCAATACTACATCAAAACATTTCCTTTCGGAAATCATTTACTATAACAACAGTGTTATAGTCCACCATTTCCTTAAATTTCACGAAAACGTCTATTTCAACAAGAACTGCGGAAATCTCTGCTTTCGATTTATAATACATTTTAAAACATCTTTAAAATGTTTAACTTCATTTCTGATATCACTTCTTCAAAAATAAATCCATTTTACTTAACAATATATTCACTGTCCCAAAATCGTGAATATACTTCACTAACCAAATTTCAGTCTTTTCTACACATTCAATTTAAGGATAATTCGCTATCCAAAATCGCGAATATATTTCCTTTAATAATCTTCTATATTTAATTTATCAAATCCAATTGATCTCGAATTTATAAAACAACGTTTATAAATTCTATTTCTATTTTCTAACGACTTCAATTTAATAAATCTCCTTTATTAAAAATTCGATAAATATTCCATCTAAAGGTAAAAATCCAATTTATAAGTAAATCTCTTATAAATCTTTTATTCTACAGTTTCATCCATTTTATAATTTCATAATTTATGAATCTATAAATTCCATATCCTCACGATTTATAATTCTATAAATTTCATCTTTAACACTTATCATCTCGTTTTAAAATTCCAATATTTTAAATTTATAAATATCAACTTTTTAAATCTTTTAAATAAACTGTTCACAAAAATTCGAAAATCTCAGTTCAAACCATTTTATAAATTGCTTAAACTATTTATTTCAAAAAATCACCTTACGGTCATAATTCACAAAAATCTTAACTTTTATAACTTCAAAATTTTACGTTTATAAATCGATTCAAAAATTCCATAAAATGTATATTTTCAAAAATCACTTTAAAAACCCTTTTAAAGTAAAAGTCGTTATTTTTACATTTCCAAAACTGAATCTGATGATGCCACAACACCAATCAGTCCATCACAACAGTCAAATATCATATATCATCATATGATAACAGAATATACATCAATATCTGTAAATAAATAACTACTGGTGAGGAATCCAGTTGGATCCCTCCAACCTGTTTCCCTGCATCCAAAGATGTTAGCACAATACCAATTCCGCTCCAGTACGGAATTATCGCGGTATATAGGTTTTATAAAAATCCGCTTACTAACGGCGCAATAGGGTCTCATCCGCTATACGAGGCGGGAAATCATCAATCCAATATATACATATGCCAATATGTATATATTGCTATATATAGATATATATCCTACTATATCTAATATCACATCCAATATAGCAATCATATCAATCAATAATAACTGCAAAAATTCCACATTCAATTTGAGTGAGAAGATCTCACCTTGATTTCAATTCCGATTCCAGCGTTTATTTCGAATAAAATTAAACGCACGTTTAATTTTACCCGAAATTCAAACTAGCTCCAAACGACTTAAATCTAGTTGCATCGCAAAGTATTCGCAAATACGATTCCAACGCAAAAAATCTCGTCGAATTCCGACCTCGCATCAAAGAGTTACGACGTTTTAAAGTTTATACAATTTAATATAATTAATAATTACAATTTCTTTTTTTAATTTTTAAACCTTATGCAATCAGAGCCGTAGATTTCAATCAAAGAAAATCATGGCCGCATCCCTTTTCTTCCTCACGTATGCTGCTCCCAGGTTCGAACGAACGAACATAAACCCACGCCGCCCTCTAACCCTAAATCACGCAATCATCATCGAGCCACCTGAACTCGATCAAGAAGCACCATCGCATAGCTCACGCTCCACTCCACCAACGCCTGAACCCACGGCCAGCTCGGTGGTCCCCACCCCTCACAAAACGCGCGCGACCTGCTGGAGAACGCGGCCTCCTAGCTTCATCTTCGATCAACGAAAATCCATCTCCACCGTTGGATATCTTCGTCTCGTGATGCTCTACAACTTCCATGTTGAAAGTTTCGTGAATTATTGATTGGATTTGAAGATCTAAGGGAAGAAAGAATCGAACGTTTCTGGCCTTAGAACAAAAACTGGCGGCTACGTTCAAAACCCTAGGGTTGTCTCTGCTTTGCAAAAGTGAAGATAACATGTCCTTTTATAGAAAATTGCCCAATTTACTATTCATCGAAATTTTCCGAACTCCGAATCGAACGTGCCGGCTGACGTTTCTAAGGTTTACCCCGCGTTCCGAACGCAATGGAACGTGTTTCGGAAGCTAATTCGAACATCTGTGCGAGATACGGAGAAAAACGATCAATTTAAATTAAACCGATTTAAATCGATTTCGAGGCGTTTTGATTCGTACCGGGCAAACGATAAATCCAAAAATTACGAAATTTAAAATCTTACAATAATATCACATTACGGATCCGATGAAACTGGTTTCGTCGAAATCCGAGACTTTTTGAAAAAATGACTTTTTTTAACTCGACGATTTAAAATTAAAACGATATCGATGCGTTTCGAGTTGCCACGGTCAAACGATAACTTCAATTGATACGAAAATTGAAATCCGATAATAACTAACTATTACGGATCCAATGGAACTGGTTTCGTTCAATTCTGAGACTGTTCGAAAATTGGCTATTTTTACAGTCGATAATTAAATATTAAAATAATCGATTTTCACAAATTAACTCCAAATTCAGTTTTAAGAGTTCTAAAATATTTCTATAACTTCAGTATGATTTAATATAACTTTATAAATCATTTCCAGCACATTAAACCCATATTTCAATTATTTCTGGAATTCCAATCATCAAATTATCGATTAAATTGACCAAATTAAATCCAATATCCTTTAAATAAATTATTCGACTTATTAAATTCATTTATTAATATTTAAAATCAATTAAATATTCGAATTTTAATTATCAAAAATTCTGGGTCGTTACAGACTTCCCCCCTTAAAAGAATTTCGTCCTCGAAATTACAAGTTAGGAAGAAAGGTCCTTAACTCGTCTACTATTTTTCACAATCTAATAGTTTTATCAATTTATCAAAACAAATCTTTCTATTAAAGATTCGTTATCATTCAACTCATTTCCAACTTCAATTATAAGTTCCAAACAACATTGTTTAACTTCTCAATTCAAATTCGAGTTTAAATTCAAATTTTTAAACTTTCAAGATTTTCTCAAAATTTTCTAACACTCGAAATTTTCGAAAAATTTCGCCAGCGTCTCCTTTGCGCGGCTAATATGGCACGACTACAAAACGTCCCTACGGACTCTCATATTTCAAAAAGAAAAAGAAAAAGCCAAGCGGCTAGAGAAATAAGTCATCAAAAACTCATATTATAATTCAAATACTTACCTTTTGTCGAGCAATTCAAACTTATCTTTGAAAATCAAATCCAATTCCTTTTATAACCTGTATATCCTACTAGCCATAATATCTAGTTACACATTCAAACCATTTTGCAAATTCTATTACAAAATTTTCAATATCAACTTCTTATATCATCTCTAATTCACTATTGAAGTTACACATCCAATTTCGTTCAATTTTTCATTTCAATTTTATTTGAATTCAATTTACACTTTCGATTCTATTTGGATTCAGTTCAACTTCTGAATATTGAATTTCATCGATTAACTTTCATTTACAACTGCTTATTTTAGATTAGTTTCAGTTACTAATCCATTTCAAATTCTAATTCATTTATTCAAATTCGGTTTCAACATTCAGTTTTAATCTTATTCACTTCATTTATTCAAATTTATTTACTCATTCACAAATTCTTTCATTTTCAATTTGAATCTCATTTCTATCAAATTCCAAATATTTTATAAGTCTTCGACTTATTTACATCTTGATTTATAAAATCATCTATACATTCATATTACTAATTCTATTCCTTTATGAATTTTATCTTCAAATATTTTTCTGGAACTTTATTTCAAATTATATCTCACATTAATATTCCATAAATATTTCTACATAGTATTCCAGAGTTTACCAACATTTCAAAAACCATTTTTGAAAACAATTCAAATTATCCTTTGAATTTCCAAAACAAAACCCAAATTTTCAAACAACTTTTATTTAAAACAATTTGGCAGCAATTTCTCTTTTGGAAACCCGAAAATGAACACCGGTGATGTCGCGATCATCATCGGAATTATTTTCCAGCGACCGAAAAGAGTTTAGAGCCTTTCCTCTTTCCAAAATACTTTTCAAAACCTTCGAAATTCATTTTCAAATCAAAAAGAATTTAAACTTCCAAATCTCCAAAATTTTCAAATTCTTTTCAAAACATTTCCAAAAATTTTCTGGAATTCCGTTTCAAATTATAAATCACATTTACAATTTACATTCTCAAATTTCTTTATCTCTTAACTTTGGAGTTATGATTTCAATTTCTTATTCAATTTTAGTGATGATAATTCACTATTATTACTTCCTAACATCCATGCAACCATATACTATAGTACTTCATAGAAAAACCATTTCTTTTCTATACAAAAATAGTTTTGGGCAAAATTATCTCATTTACCCTATTTAAAACAATACTGTGCCGAATTGTTCTATATAAGTGTTTAGAGATCCCTATCGATAGAGTTGTACGGACAATACCGACCAGAATCCATATACCACTCAACAAACCAATCATCACAATATAAAACAATTTTATATTCACTAACAAATACGCACTCGTATCTATTATTACACTCAACTCATTCTAGAGTACTACTGACTCTATCTCTAATGAGTAACACCCAACAGAGCAGGGTTGTCGCTTAACCATATGCTCTGATACCAAATGTAACATCCCGAAAATTTTCGACTTTCGAAAATTCAACATCGATACTCACTTTATCGACTGCTGAGCCATCGAATGCCGGAAACCCGAAAAGTTATGGTTTTAAGAAAGAAGAAAATGGTAGAAGAAGAAGATAGAAGAAAAAGAGATTGGAAGGAAAAGAAAACAGAAGAAGGAGAAAGAAGAACAACAACAGAACGAGAGCAGAAACAGAAAACAATATCAGAATCTTACACATCGCAGCGGAATAACATATAATAGATAATCAATAGTCTTTTAAAACAAAGAACTATATCAGTTTATACATACATCAATCATCAGAGTCAATATACAACAATGGACAATTATATAACTTGTCCTCATACAGAATACACAGCGGAATAAATACTATCAGATACAAATACTACGTCTCGTCATCCAGCTTGCTTCCAAAGCTCCAGAATATCCAGAATATCCTGATAATATAACTCTAGGCTGCCCGTGTGGAAATTGGTGGGCACCCAGAGTTTAGAAGGGAAACAATAAACTCCGAGTCATTCATGGTGACTGGTGTGAGATCGTAAAACAGTTATTCTTTATAACAACAAAATCATTCTTTAAAGTCAATTCAAAATGCTTTTGGAAAATGAAACTACCATAAGACCTCCTACCACACACACAATGCAAACGCAGAATTGGAGGAGATTTCTTCTTATGATAGTCAAAGATGCTTACTACGCAAAATCAAATCATTGTTGATATTATTATTAGTGCATAGTGTAGAAAACATTTCGAAAGTATAATATTAATCTTAGCCAACATACGACCAGTATCATATGCCTACTATAGCTACCATCCAAACAGTGGGGCGCCACCATAAGTGAATGATAGGTTCTACAACTAAAACCGTACAAGGCTCGTATTGTTTCTTTGGATTTCCAACAAATGGTCAGGCTAAGGAACTTCCTATCCACGATGGGTACGTCCCTGGAATAGACGACCCGAGAACCTAACCGGATCTCTGCCAACACAAGGCCGGGTTACCTCTGCAAAAATAGGTAACTACTGACACGCGTATGCCATCCCCCGATCGTCACCGATCTTCCCGAGGATCCCCGATTCGCAACAAACCACATAGATAATAATAATGCAGTAACCACAGAGGTTAAGTATCTGGGCTCCATACCATGATACCACCTTTATCCAGAAGGAATGACATACACTAAGGGGCGCTACTCCCTAGAACCTTGCTGCATCCTTCCTGTTTCGACCATTTCCGGGGTGTGAGGCTCGACGAAGTCTCGTCCACAAAGCTACGCTTTCTCAAAAAGCCCTGCTTCGGGTCAAACAAAATGATCAACCTATGATCACAAAGATATAAGATCAAACAAATGATCATATCGCAAATGATCAAACACTGATCATTTCACAACAACACTCAGTATGCCACGTTACCAAATTGGGATATATTGCTGATAAATTTCAACTACATAACCTCTGAGCTCGTACGTCTCAGAGAAGGGTGTTAAGCTAAGAGAATAAATTCTCCGCCACCAACAGAAATGTATTTGAAAGAAATCAGCTTTATATCTCAAATTGTAACGTCAGACACACAATCCATACAAGTCTGTTCCGGGATCGAACAGAACCGAAGGCACTTCTCACGAAGCCCTTGCATTTCCGGATAATTTCAATCACGTCAGGACTTCCCGTCACTAAGGGTGATAAAACCTCTAAATCGGAGATCAGCCGATGTAGAGTAACTCGACGGTAATCCTTCCGTTTTCAAAAATATCCGGTCTTCAACACCGGTCTTCAAATGCAATTCATACGACGTATCACATATTCGGAATGGGTCATACGACCCCATGGTCCTTTTCCGGCTAACCCGAATAGTGAGCGATTATTCAAAAATAAGTGTGGCATTCAAATTCATCCAATTCACAACAAATACCTACCTAAAGGTAATTATTGATAGTCGGTTATTTAACTATCAATAAAGATGCGCAACATCATCAGATTCCAAATAATTTTCCAAATTATTTCATCTTCCAAAAATATCTTTACTAGATATATAATTTCCACACTTAACCGTTTGAAAACAAATTTTCAAATATTCACTTTTCAATTTATCTTTAAAAGATAAAATCTCTAAACAGTTCACTTCATATTGGAAAAGCATTTCCATACTTATTTAAAATAAGTAATTCACAAAACTATTTATTTTCAACACTTAGAAAATATTCGATATACTTAAATCAAATTAAGTATATATTCATTCTTTAAGGAAATCATAAATTTCAACATCTATTTGAGTCAAAACGAATGTTGCGTAAAACATCGTTACGACGACTCGAAATCACTAGTATAGGGATTCGGATTTAGATAGATATATAAATCCCAATACTACATCAAAACATTTCCTTTCGGAAATCATTTACTATAACAACAGTGTTATAGTCCACCATTTCCTTAAATTTCTCGAAAACGTCTATTTCAACAAGAACTGCGGAAATCTCTGCTTTTGATTTATAATACATTTTAAAACATCTTTAAAATGTTTAACTTCATTTCTGATATCACTTCTTCAAAAATAAATCCATTTTACTTAACAATATATTCACTGTCCCAAAATCGTGAATATACTTCACTAACCAAATTTCAGTCTTTTCTACACATTCAATTTAAGGATAATTCGCTATCCAAAATCGCGAATATATTTCCTTTAATAATCTTCTATATTTAATTTATCAAATCCAATTGATCTCGAATTTATAAAACAACGTTTATAAATTCTATTTCTATTTTCTAACGACTTCAATTTAATAAATCTCCTTTATTAAAAATTCGATAAATATTCCATCTAAAGGTAAAAATCCAATTTATAAGTAAATCTCTTATAAATCTTTTATTCTACAGTTTCATCCATTTTATAATTTCATAATTTATGAATCTATAAATTCCATATCCTCACGATTTATAATTCTATAAATTTCATCTTTAACACTTATCATCTCGTTTTAAAATTCCAATATTTTAAATTTATAAATATCAACTTTTTAAATCTTTTAAATAAACTGTTCACAAAAATTCGAAAATCTCAGTTCAAACCATTTTATAAATTGCTTAAACTATTTATTTCAAAAAATCACCTTACGGTCATAATTCACAAAAATCTTAACTTTTATAACTTCAAAATTTTACGTTTATAAATCGATTCAAAAATTCCATAAAACGTATATTTTCAAAAATCACTTTAAAAACCCTTTTAAAGTAAAAGTCGTTATTTTTACATTTCCAAAACTGAATCTGATGATGCCACAACACCAATCAGTCCATCACAACAGTCAAATATCATATATCATCATATGATAACAGAATATACATCAATATCTGTAAATAAATAACTACTGGTGAGGAATCCAGTTGGATCCCTCCAACCTGTTTCCCTGCATCCAAAGATGTTAGCACAATACCAATTCCGCTCCAGTACGGAATTATCGCGGTATATAGGTTTTATAAAAATCCGCTTACTAACGGCGCAATAGGGTCTCATCCGCTATACGAGGCGGGAAATCATCAATCCAATATATACATATGCCAATATGTATATATTGCTATATATAGATATATATCCTACTATATCTAATATCACATCCAATATAGCAATCATATCAATCAATAATAACTGCAAAAATTCCACATTCAATTTGAGTGAGAAGATCTCACCTTGATTTCAATTCCGATTCCAGCGTTTATTTCGAATAAAATTAAACGCACGTTTAATTTTACCCGAAATTCAAACTATCTCCAAACGACTTAAATCCAGTTGCATCGCGAAGTATTCGCAAATACGATTCCAACGCAAAAAATCTCGTCGAATTCCGACCTCGCATCAAAGAGTTACGACGTTTTAAAGTTTATACAATTTAATATAATTAATAATTACAATTTCTTTTTTTAATTTTTAAACCTTATGCAATCAGAGCCGTAGATTTCAATCAAAGAAAATCATGGACGCATCCCTTTTCTTCCTCACGTATGCTGCTCCCAGGTTCGAACGAACGAACATAAACCCACGCCGCCCTCTAACCCTAAATCACGCAATCATCATCGAGCCACCTGAACTCGATCAAGAAGCACCATCGCATAGCTCACGCTCCACTCCACCAACGCCTGAACCCACGGCCAGCTCGGTGGTCCCCACCCCTCACAAAATGCGCGCGACCTGCTGGAGAACGCGGCCTCCTAGCTTCATCTTCGATCAACGAAAATCCATCTCCACCGTTGGATATCTTCGTCTCGTGATGCTCTACAACTTCCATGTTGAAAGTTTCGTGAATTATTGATTGGATTTGAAGATCTAAGGGAAGAAAGAATCGAACGTTTCTGGCCTTAGAACAAAAACTGGCGGCTACGTTCAAAACCCTAGGGTTGTCTCTGCTTTGCAAAAGTGAAGATAACATGTCCTTTTATAGAAAATTGCCCAATTTACTATTCATCGAAATTTTCCGAACTCCGAATCGAACGTGCCGGCTGACGTTTCTAAGGTTTACCCCGCGTTCCGAACGCAATGGAACGTGTTTCGGAAGCTAATTCGAACATCTGTGCGAGATACGGAGAAAAACGATCAATTTAAATTAAACCGATTTAAATCGATTTCGAGGCGTTTTGATTCGTACCGGGCAAACGATAAATCCAAAAATTACGAAATTTGAAATCTTACAATAATATCACATTACGGATCCGATGAAACAGGTTTCGTCGAAATCCGAGACTTTTTGAAAAAATGACTATTTTTAACTCGACGATTTAAAATTAAAACGATATCGATGCGTTTCGAGTTGCCACGGTCAAACGATAACTTCGATTGATACGAAAATTGAAATCCGATAATAACTAACTATTACGGATCCAATGGAACTGGTTTCGTTCAATTCTGAGACTGTTCGAAAATTGGCTATTTTTACAGTCGATAATTAAATATTAAAATAATCGATTTTCACAAATTAACTCCAAATTCAGTTTTAAGAGTTCTAAAATATTTCTATAACTTCAGTATGATTTAATATAACTTTATAAATCATTTCCAGCACATTAAACCCATATTTCAATTATTTCTGGAATTCCAATCATCAAATTATCGATTAAATTGACCAAATTAAATCCAATATCCTTTAAATAAATTATTCGACTTATTAAATTCATTTATTAATATTTAAAATCAATTAAATATTCGAATTTTAATTATCAAAAATTCTGGGTCGTTACAATCATTTTAGCTCATAATGATTTTTCCTTATTCTAATGTCCGTTCGGGTATGTATCATTTCAACCCATAGTGATAGGGAACATGCAGTGTGAGAATCAGTAAATAAATGAACAGTAGAACATATAATCATATCAGATGATGTAACAAATATATAAACAGAATTTAACCTCATATAATCATATCACAGGCATATATGAACATATTAACATAACATATAAATTTTCTACAATTCACATGTCATTGTTTCACAATTATATAAGTACGAATGTCTAGAGTGAATAACTCACCTTTTAAAGCTAGAATTGACAAACTAGAGATACACAACAAACTCCGAAAAGCACGACAAGGCACGATTACATTTTTGAGTGGATGAAGAGTCAAGATCCAATCTTGTACATAAACAAATACAACAAACGCATAAGCATATATTCAATACAAAGGATTATAATTTAAACAATGGAAAAAATAGGAATCAAAGTGACATAACTTCTCTTTCAATCAATCAAGTGGCTCGGCTACTACAAAATGGCTTGACCAACATCATCCTATGCTCGGCCATGTCCTGTTTGAGGCAACATAGGCTAGGTTATGAAGGTATGAACACACGGCTATGGTAAGGAATGGAAAGAGGTGTAAGATTTATGGATAGGAAGGCTAAAGGTCAAGAGTGAGCAACTATGTGGTTCGGCCATAGGTTACATGGCTCGGCTTGGGTGCAATGGTTGGGTCAGGACACTAGCTAGGCACGGCAAGGAGTAGATCATGGCATGGTGTGGAGTTTTGTTTGTGGCCGAGGCTAGAAATAGGAAGGTGGTGATGAATATGGCTCGGCTAGGCTTGGTTTCAATGCTATAGTGATGGAGTTTTGCTTCAATGGTCACAGCTTTGGTTTGGGTGATGAAGGAGGTGGTGATGGTCGGCAAGGTGGAGGAGGTGAGGAGATGGTGGTCAGCACAAAGGTGGAGGCCGAGAATACTTGATGAAGAAACAAAGGAAAAATAAAAATAGAAAAAGAGGAAGAAGGTGGAGGCCATGAAAACTTACTGTATTATTTCTTTTTCTTCAGGAAGCAAATGAGAATTGAGATGGGATGAGATGTTTTTGTACGTGATTTGCAAAAGTAAGAGGCGACTATGGTAAGAAATAAAGAGGCTAGGCAATTAAAGGCAAGAGTTTGAATGGTTTGGAAAATAAAAAGGCAACAAATAACTTGATGTATTTAATTCTTTTTATTTGTTAGGAAATGAGAAATGTTTGCACGTGAATAATGAAGGTTTCTCACGGCTAGAAGGAAATAAAAAGAAACGGCTAAGGAGGAGTAAATGCTAGGAAACGGAAAAGGCAAGAATTAAAGAGAAAGGAACTTACATATATTTTATTCTTAAATGCAAATGAAAAATGAGAGATAGGAAATAATTTTTTTTGTGCGTGAATTATGAAGTGGAGTGGATGGCAAGAAAAGTTTTGAATGGCTAAGAGAGGAGTGAATGCTAGGAAAAAAATAAAGAGGCTAGGTAAATAAAAAGGCAAGAATTTAAACAATGTAACGTGTGTCCCCTTGATTTTCTCCAGCCATTTATAAAAAGATATAAACAAATAAATTCCAATAAATACAATAAAAGTCTAGACAAATAAATAGAGAAATAAACAAAGAGATGTATATAGGAAAATATATAAAATAAGAATACATAAATTTATTGCGTGTAAAACACTGTAATTTATCCAATTTTAAAGGTATAAATCAGAATTTAACGAAACAAAAAGCAGAACAAATATCAGAATTATATTCTACTTCAAAGAAAAAGAATAAAATTTAAAAATTGAAATTTAAAATTTTAAACTGAAATTCAAAATTTGACCAAAGCTGACCAAAATATAAAATATTCAGAAAATGTTCATTTCATTGTATTTGGAAAATAAATTACAAACAAATTCCAAACTTACATGGGAAGAATCTAAGAATTCATTTTTAACGGTTTAAAAAAAATCAAAGTTTTACATTAAAAATATTTACAAAATTATGGGTTGTTACAATTTTCTATGTTAAATTCACTATTAAAATATTTTATTAAATTCAACGTTTAATTACACTGTAATAAAATCCTTGTTAATTATATTTTAAATCCAAATAAATTCTTCTATTTGATTTCCACACTTATTATTAAATCAACTGTCACCTTATGGATATAATTAACATTGGTTTACATTTTATTACACTAATATTTTACAATTATCATTTTTACCATATTAATTAAAATATTTCAATTTCACTAATTCCATTAATTACCAATTTAATTTCTTATTTACAATTTTAGCCAAATTAACTTTACAAAAATTTCTATTGATTTAAATTACATTAAAATAATTGTCAATAAAGTTCAAACAACATTATTAAATCATATTCTAGTTATTTTCTCATTAATAAATCATAAATTTTTAATTTCTCATGATATTAAATTGCAAACCCTTAATTAATTTAATATTTTTAATTATCGAAAATTACGGGTCGTTACACTCTCCCCCACTCAAAACTTTTCGTCCTCAAAAAGGAAAAAGGAGGAATTAAGAAGCTAATATATTTTTATTCAAATAATCAATTTATAACACTTTAAACTTACATAATTAAGTATTTTAAATAAAATATATCAATTTATAAATAATTAAATCTTCCATATCCAAGTTTAATAAAAGTTTGAAAATATTACACTTTCACAAAATTTTCTAAGTCCTAAATTTACGAAAGATTTCAATAGAGTCTCCTTTGTACGGATAGATTCGGAAAATAATAATAACAATATATTATATATATATATCATATTTCAAAAATAAAATAATCCAATACTACAAGAAAAACAATATAATATCGCTATAAAACCGTAATCCGAAAACGTACCTATTTATTGGGTAAACAACCTTATTTATGAAACCAAAGGCAGGAGCTATTGCTTCCATAAACCTGTATTCCACTTATATAATCCAAAGAGTGAGAATTATGTACAAGAGAAATATTTATTTGTTTCAATTAGTAACAAAAGTAAATCAACACAGAACATATACAAACAAAACAACACTACCATCATATGCAACAAGGAATCAACCATACATCCATAGCAATCAAAACTAATGGGTTTGTTTAGTTCAGAAACTTTTCATCATACAAGGATGATAAATAAACTACTAAGCGTACCCTATGCTGAACAGCCTTAGATAATAACTTAATAGATTATTCATACAACCTTAAACAATTTAAAGTATCCTCTCTCAAACTTCCCATAAGCCAAACAACCAAGAATTTCAAATATTATTAAAGTTTCTTCTTATTAATTTCCTTTCACATCATTTAATGTTCATTTATTTTCATTCATTCATACAATGTCATTTTCATTAATTTACATTCATTTACTTATATATGTCATTTTCCATTCAATTATTTAGAACATCAATAATCAATTCTTAAAATATTATATAAGTTTCTTTGCAATTTAGTCCATACTTATATAAATTTGATTTCCATTTAATATCAATATTCATTTGTGAATCAATTCATACTTAATTTTTAACCTCTTAATTTACATTCATCCCTTCTTATATAATATCATTGAATATTAAATCCATTTCTTTTATAGGGTCAATTAATAATAAACTTATTTATGAATCATTTCAGTCATTTCTTCAGTTTATAAATAGTTTCTTAGATAATATTCACTTTTTACTATTCAATCTAATCATTAGCATTTCAAAACATTAACTTATGCTTATAACATTTCTTTTACATCAAAATTCTTATTTATAGAAATAATTTCATTTGATCACTTTCATTACTTAAGTTTTACTTGTATAATATTCTGTTACATAATTCCTATTTAACATTACAACTTTTTAATCATTTCTGGTAAGTTATATATATGTTTTAAGAATGTAATTGAATGTTACACAAGTTTATCTTATTCATTTTAGTTAACAAAATGTTCAATAATTACATCTTCTAAATTTTCATATCTTTTGATTTACAAGTTACAAATTTCCAATTTCTTATATATTTCATTAATCACTTAGCATCTAATTTCTTATTTTGATTTTAGAAGTATCCAACTATTAAAACATTTAAGATTTCATTTCATTACAATAATTGAAATCCCTAATTTATAGAAACTTAAGAACTAAATGTCGGGTTTCTTTCAAATCATTTTGAAATAATTTATATATTCATATCTTTTATATATCAAATCATATTTAGAAATTGAATATTAAGATTTGTTTATCAAAACAAATGTGTAGTAAAGCTACTACATTGGCCTTTCCACTTTGAAACTCCAAAATAAATGTCGATGATGCGGCCGTCATCACCGAAATTATTTTCCAGCGACAGAAGAAAGGAGTACATAATTTATTTCCTTTTAAAATTCCTTTAAAACATTTCTTCCAAATTATATTGAAAAAATATATATTCGAAAATACTTCCAAATAATACTAATATTATATTTCAAAAAATTTGAAATCTAATTTTAAACCCCCGGAACTTAAGTTCTCAAATTTCCAATTCATGTTTACTTTATTTGTAAATTTTATTTTACAACCAATATTGATAAAATTTCACTTTCCTAACAAACAAACATATCACATACAACTATATCCATTTATAAAACTTATTCTCGTATATACAAAATATAATACTAGGTAAAATTATTTCATTTACCTATATTTCGAAAACAATATTATGTCGGTCTGCCCTATTAAGTGTTTAGAAATCCCCATCGATGCCATAACATCCTTTGTACCGACCAGAATTTATAAATACTCAACAGAACAAATTAACACAATATAAAAACATTTTTATAACACTAACAGATACGCTCTCTCATATATATACACTCAAACAAACTCGTTTTAGGGTATTACTATCCTATCTACAATGAGTCAGACCCCACAAAGCTAAGGTTATCGCTAAACCAAAGCTTTGATACCAAATGTAACGACCCACCTTTTTGGACGGTTTAAATCGACAATAAACTACACATGTCGGACTCAAACCATTCAAAAGGGAGGTTTGTTATGGGGTAAATAAGAAAAAGAAGAGAAAAGAAAGAAAAAACAAAACACAGAATCTCACAGCGGAATGACAAAATATAATAATTAAATAAGTAGTTCATGAAGTTGTTTTACAAATAACATTTGATTACACTTTTACAATATAGATAAGAGTTATACATACAACAGGAATAAATAAATAATGCAGCGGAACAACATGATGCAGTGGAATAAATATAATATATAGTAATAGTACTAAATCTCCGTCTTCGTCCTCCAGAAGAATAGTCTTCAATACACTGGAAAGCTCAGACTTACCCGAGCGTAATGAAAAAACAAAACACACGATTCAGAACTAAAAGATCATATGTAAGTTAAATCAACAGTAAAAAAACATGAGTGTAATGGCTTCGAAGATGTTTACGGGATTTTACATCTCCTATCCAGTATCTAACGTGCATGCAATAACTTAAGAGATGTTCAGGATTCCATCTCCTAAGGATCCGTTAAACTATCTACATACATAGTATAATACGCTATTATAATATGTCTACAGTAAAGTAAAATATTAAAATAGCGTTAAGGCGTTACCCATATCCCCCTTAACACATTTTTATATAAATACCGTAGTCTATATAGATACTGTAAGCCCCACCAAACCGGTGGGATACTCAGGGAGCACTCCATAGGTACGATACAAACCAAACTCGTAATGGGATCGATAAGGCATAAGACAAGGCATGTGAGGCAATGCCCAGGGTAGGATACTACCTTTTTGAGGATTCGGACTGGTGGTAACGCATAGCAGCTACTACCGCCCACCTCGAGACACACTCCCATAATCAAAATCAAGGTTTGGCCACCAAATCAATCACAAATTAATAAATATGGTATCGAAGAAATGTGTCCGATGGGGGGTGCGACCCCACATGGCTAGGCATGACTCCTATTTTAGTCATATCAAGCTGATCCGATGGGGTCGGGGCTATGTTCATACCTCATACAGTAGTGTTCGCCAAACCATCATACTTCATTCTGGATTCTCCACCACATGCACGGTTGTTAAAGTAGTTTTCGATATTGGCAGAGAGTATGACAATATCTGATCCCGGTCTCTTTAACAACCAAACTCTTATTTCACACCAGTTGGTTATTTTACATTTCAAACAGTTCATACTTCATATCAAAATATCATATTCATTTTCAAAATCATATCACTTTCGAAACCATTATTTACATCAAAATCATATTCACTTCACAATCATAATCATTTCAAAATCATGTTCACTTTCGAAATCATTATTCACCTTAAATCATATTCAATTCAAAATCATAACCACAAAATAGGTTAAACCATCATATCAAAATATTCGCATTTAAGTCAATTAAATTTAAATCATAACAGTTTCAACTTTAAACAGTTTGAATATTGAAAGTAGTTTATATATTGGAATAGTTATACATTAAAAATAGTATAGATATTAAAATATATATATTAAAAGTTGTTTATAAATTTGAAATTATATATATATATATATATATGTATATATATATAAATATTAAAATAGTTTATATTTTTAAAAATAGGTTATAGATTAAAATAGTATATATATTAGAAATAGTTTGTATATTAAAATAGGTTATATATATTAAAAATAGTTGATGTATTAATATTATTAATATATTAAAATGGTTTATATAAGAAAAATAAGTTATATGTTGAAAGAGTTTATATATTAAAAGAGTTTATATCGAAAATACTTTCAAATTAGAATTGTTTCTTCAAATTTCACCAATCAATTCAAATCAACTTTAGTTCCAAAAATTCAATTTAAATCAATCTCAATTCAACGATTTTAAATCCAAAAGGCTAAAGGTTTCAATTCAAATTCTCCTTAAAAACCATTTCAATTTATATCGATTCCAAATCCATTTTTGAACTACAAATTTAACCACTTCAAATTCAATAGGTTTCAATGTTTAAATATTCAAACATTTACAATAGCTCAATTTTGGTAAATTTCATTTATATTTCAAAATTCAACTTAAAGATCACAATTTAAACTCTTTAAATAATTCATTTAAACCCATTTAAATTTCAACATTTTAAAACCTTGGATTCTGAAAATAATCTAGTTCATATAAGTCAAATTTTATTTCAAAATATCATTTAGCTTGATTCAAAAATTAAGGGTTTAAAATCATTTAATTTAACCAATCCGGTGTCCATATATAATTTTCTACCCTATGGTCAAGTGATGCGGATATATATATCATTTCAAATTGCAATAATTTAAATTTACGGGTATATATCAATTCAACCCGCAATCCCGAGTAAAATTCAAAATCCATAAAATTGCTCGAGTTTATCATTTCAACCCATAACGATTTTCCCTAATCTATAAGACCATTCGGGTATGTATCATTTCAACCCATAACGATTTTCCCTAATCTATAAGACCATTCAGATATATATCATTTCAAACCGTAATAATTTAAATTTACGGGTATATATCATTTCAAGCTGTAATCTCGAGTAAAATTCAAAATCCATAAAATCGCTCGAGTTTATCATTTCAACCCATAACTATTTTTCTCTAATCTATAAGACCATTCGGGTATGTATCATTTCAACCCATTGCAATTTTCCTAACAATAACTAAGGGAACTTGCAGTGTGATAACAATATATAAAATAAATATAATATCCAATCATCCAAATATCAACAATTAAACATCCATCACAATCATCATTCAAATCAACCAATAAAACACAACAATTAACTAGCTACCACTAGCAGGTATTTAACTAACAATTTAAATTCAACATAAATTTAAATGGAAATTTAATTCAATAAAAATTCAATTAAAATTTAAATGACAATTTAAATTACCAAACATCAATCAATAAATTTCCGATCACAACATAAATTTAATTTAACTAACATAAGATGATTTAGTATTCGTGATTGGGTTAAATCACTCACCTTTGATTTCAAATCGATTTGAAATCCAAATAAAGCCCAAAAATTTAACAATTTCCGAATGCAGCCAACCAGTTTCAAAATGTCAGAAATTTCGATATGATCGTAACGGAGAAAACTGTGCGTGAATTCGAGGTCGTATGCAAAAGATATTAAAATTAAGAGTTATACGATTTATATTATAAAATAAATAAAATAATTAAAAAAAACACGTTCACCTTTCTCCGAGAAACCCTAATACGCGTTCGTCTTGCTCGACCACGTTCAGCCACCATAAACGATCACCTTCATCTTGCAATTGCTGCCGCCAAACGCTGCTCCACCAAGATCAAGTCACGCCACCGCATGCGCCATGACCAGGCGCACCTCCACCATCCTCGCGTGCCACTCCGCCGCCCTCTGGCAATCATGCCGCCACCAACCATCTACTGCCATTTCTGGCAATCTCCGACCACACTACGACCTAGAAACACCACCACAGAGGCCTGCTCGACGCCTTCCACACTTCTGTACCTCCCGATCATCAAACGGTCGACGATTCACCGTTGGATCGAAAACCCTAGAAACGGATGGCTGAGAAAGATTGCCAATTTTTGGTCAAACCATGACACGATTGCAAAAACGAATTGCAGCAGTAGATTGTGCTCGTCGAGAGCTTTCCAATGATCTATAATATGACATAGTCTGAGGAGTTTAAATTTTTCGATTTGATTTTAATTTGCAATTGAATTTGAGAATTAGGGTTTCATCCATTGGGAAAGAATGAAGGAGCAGATAGAGATGTACGTACAAAAAGAAGAAAAAGGCTGCTAGGGTTTTAGAAAAGAAATCTATTTATATGGATGAAGCTAGATAAGAATGAATGGACAAGTCGAATTGGGTCGAAATGATAACGATGACCCGAAAAACCCGTTTCATTTCCGAAACGAAATTAGGTCATCCCATATATCAAAATAGATATTTTCGATATTTTTAAACTCAATGGAACTAGTTTCAAATCCTAATTCCATTGTATACAGAAGTTAGCTTTCAAAATTGAATTATTTTAATTGAATTCATTAAATTAATTTCTACGTGTTTCGAGCCCGCATGATCAAACGATAAGTCCGATCGCTACGAAACTTGAAATCCCTCAATGGAACTTGAAATTCACTGTTACGGATCTAATGAAACTGGTTTCATTGAAATCCGAGACAGTGGCCAAAATGGCTAATTTTCACATTAATTAATTATTATTAAATTAATTTAATCACTTTCAAATTTCAAATTTAAAAGTTAAGAATTTAACATTCTTGATTACGTAGAAATTAATAATCTATCAAAATAAATTTTCTATGTTAAATTCACTATTAAAATATTTTATTAAATTCAATGTTCAATTACACTATAATAAAATCCTAGTAAATTATATTTTAAATCGAAATAAATTCTTTTATTTGATTTCCACTCTTATTATTATATCAACTATCACCTTATGGATATAATTAACATTGGTTTACATTTTGTTACATTAATATTTCACAATTATCATTTTTACCATATTAATTAAAATATTTCAATTTCATTAATTCTATTAATTACCAATTTAATTCCTTATTTACAATTTTAGCTAAATTAACTTTACAAAAAATTCAATTAATTGAAATTACATTCAAATAATTGTCAATAACGTTCAAACAACATTATTAAATCCTATTCTAGTTATTTTCTCACTAATAAATCATAAATTTTTAATTTCTCACAATATTAAATTGCAAACTCTATATTAATTTAATATTTTAAATTATCGAAAATTATGAGTCGTTACAAGTTCTCTCTAAATAAAAGAATTAAACATAAATAAATGAGCTATGTTTTATAATTATCAATTTTAGAATGGAAGACTCAACATATTTACATTATTAAGAGTGTAAAACACAACTACGAACTAAAAATAAATATATGAAAGGAGCTTAAATGATTTTAGTAAGAAATAAAAACATAAAGATAGAATTAATTTTGATCAAATAATTTTCTAGTTATGTAACGAGACTTTTTAGATTTTTAGGTTGCGTATAAGAGATCCATATAACATTAGTTGCTAATTTAATGTTGGTATTCTCCATGGAAGACTGAAAAAAGATTAATACTTGAATATTCTATGTATTAGAAAAGTTTGTTACCGAATAAGAAATATGAATTTAATTTAAGTTGATTACCTTTTATTTGAAGGGTAAAATAAGTAGATGTACATGAAAGGACAAAGTTTTTATGTATGCAGAAAGATAAATAACAATAATACATAAAAATATAAATGTATGAAGTGGGAGAGAAATAACACTATGAGAGAAAATGAGGGAATTGAAAACCAAGAGTCAAAACTCATTTTCATTATATATACTAAGTATATGTGGTAAATGATGGTAAAGCGAAAGACTTTTAAAAGCTCTCATTAAGTTTAGCAATTTTCTTCTCTCTCCTTAACTTATGATATTTTATTTTAAAACATCTTTATATAATTTTTTTAGATTAGTCACACTTTTTAATTAATTTTTTCCAACCACTTTACATTTAAATTTTTATGTTTATTAAGTTCTATAGCTACTAATTTATACTCAATTGTTTCTATTTATGTATACATCATGTCCGTACATTTAAATTGATTAAATGTCTTTAATTTAAACTATTTGAATAAAAGCAATTAGCGAATGTTCGTTAATTCATTTAATAAATCCTAAAATTAACTATTTTAACATATATACCAATTTTTATTAGTAAAAATGGTAAAAATAATTCTTGTTTCTAAAAAAGGAACATATAAATAACACAACAAAAACTGTATACATTAATTTATATTTCCTTTATCATAATAAATTATCCAACCAATAAGTAATAGAAAGACACGGGAATTTTCAACACCTCTCATTAATTTTAGAGGTTTTCTACCCTCTTTTTATTTCCACAATTTTTTTTATTATTAGAGAAAAATTTACACATCAAATTTAAATAATTTTTGGTACCATAAGTGAAAACCAATATCTAAGTATATGAATATTAATCCCATCATCGTATAAAATCATACCAACCATTGAAAAATAACATATATTAATATATGAATTAATGTAGCAAGGATGCTTAAGGTGCTAAATGCCCATAGTCCAGATCACACGATCATTCTATAACAACTATACAATTGTATTAAACAATGTATTTCAACATCACATTTATAATCTACGAAGCTTCCACTCTTTATCTTTTGGAAATACTGATACTTAACACCGACAAATCAATCATTCTTCAAATTAAAATGAAAGGACGAAGAAAGTACATGGAAAACATACAAAAGAAATTGCACACATAATCTATGAATTTCATCAGTTCAAAATTTCGAGTTAACTTTTGATTAAAACACATTACATATACAGCTGCACTAAAAACAATTTGCACACCAAAATTAAAATAAATTAAAAATTATTTGTGGTATTAGTGAAAACCTTATTCTTTTGGGCAAGATAAGCCGGTTTTTATAGTGGTCTGTGCCATACCACAAACAAGATGTAATAATAACAACCAAGAAAAACAACAAACAAAAAAAAACCCAATTTACCCCGACCATAAATAATCAAGGTAAAATATTATTTTTAAATTCTAATAGCTCCCTTCGCATGAATTATTTTTTGAAATAGCAGAGATTTGTTAGAAATTGGTACCGAAATTCCCAAATTGAGAAGCCCTAACCCTATGTGCAGTGAAGAAGAAGCCTTTGAGAAGCTCGTGGAGGAGGTGAAGCGGTGATTACCGAACTAGATTTTGGAGATGAATTTTGGAGAGGTTGTGTTAATTTGTCGCTCCAGATTTGTGCTATGCCGAACAAAATGTTGATGAGGTTAGAGGAAGAAGTCGCGGTGCTTGGAAGGATTTGGAGCGGTGATTTGCCGAACGAATTATTTCGTTCGGATATTTGCCGAACAAGATATTTCATTCGGTGTTTTGCCGAACGAAATTTTTCATTCGGTTTTTTGATGCCGGTCCAAACTTTTCGCTCGGCGTTTTGCCGAATCAAACCATATGCATGCCGAACCAAACTTCAGGACTGCTATATAGCAGCTACCCCTCCTCATATCTTCACTCTATAAATAATGGAGCTTTTGGACAACAATGGCAGCCGAAATTGAGAGCTTCAGAGCCATCCTAGAGAGCTGAAACTCTGTAGAATTTTTCCTATATTGTTAATTCTTCTTATGTATAGCCTTCAAAAGTGAATCAATCTTGTAACTCTAATCTTTCAGTGATTAATAAAATCTCCACTCCTCAAGTGGACGTACACTGCCTCACGGTAGTGGAACCACTATAAATACTTGTGTTATTTATTTTTCTACATTGCATTGATCTGTGACTATCTGTTCTTGTGTTTATCTCTATTTGTATCGTCTCACTACAATCATGATCCAGTTTTTTTCCGCTGCGTTGGGTTTTTTATTCCTTTAGACTGATCATCTGAAGGGATTTTCCCCAACAGTCTGGTATCAGAGCTGCAAGGTTGATTGAGGAGTGTTAGACGCTATGGCAGGAGATGAAGCAACTCCAGTTGTTACAAGATCCTATACTAGAGGGATGTATATCGCGTCAGGATCACAGTTGGCAATTGAGAAATGGAATGGGGATAAAGACTTCGAGAAGTGGCAATGAAGGACGAAGGCTGTTCTAATGGGGAATAAAATCCATCCAGTAGTGCTTGCCTCTGAGGAGTTGACGGCTGACATCTCAGTCGCGGAAAGGAAGGAGATGGAGAAATGAGTGTTTACTACTTTACAACTAGCTATGGGAGAGAATGTCATCTCAGAGATTAGCAGTAAGACCACTGCTAGGGGCATTTGCACCAAGCTAGAAAATCTCTACTTGAAGAAATCTTTGACTAACCGTCAGATATTACCGAAGACATTTTTCACCACTCGGATAAGATGAAGACTGTTGACTTGAAGATGGATGAGGAGCAAATGACAATGATTCTTTTGTGTTCTTTTCTGAAGCATTACACAGGTTTCACTAACATCCTTATCTTCGCTAGAGACACATTGACAGTGGAAGATGTGAAGTCAGGCCTTCTATCAGAGGGCTTGAGAGATCAGATGAAGGAGATAAGTGAAGGAAGTAGAGGTGGAAGTAGTAGTCATGGCCTGTTTGTTGAAAGAGGTAGATATGATAAGAAGAATTGGCACTCTAGAGGGCATCCAAGTCCAGGAATCCCGGTAATGGCAGGAGAGGAAAGTCTAAGGACGGGAAGTGCTTTATCTGCAAGAAACCTGGTCATTGGAAAAAGGATTGTATAGATTTAAAGAAGAAGGAAGAAGACCGATCTTCATCATTTGCGGTGGAGAAGTCTGTATCTGACGATGTGTTGTCTACAGCAGTGTCGGATGTCTCAGACCATTGGGTGCTAGACTCGGGGGCGTCTATCCATATGATGCCTAATAAGGATTACTTCAGTTCTTTCGTTGGATGAGAGGGAAGCTCTATTCTTATGGGTAATGATGTTAGCTATAGAGCAATGGATGAAGGTACAGTGAGGATCGGGATGTTTGACGGAGTGATATGCACTTTGACAGGTATCCAATATGTTCTAGGTCTTCGAAAGTTCTTAATTTCTTTAGGACAATTGGCATCTTTGGGATGCAAGGTAACTATCGAGAAGGATAGTCTGAAGGTTTTGAGAGGTGCACTAGTTCTTATGAAAAGGAGATGTGTTCCGAAATCTGTATTTGCTGAAAGGAACCACAGTTCTTGGAGAGTCGTGTGTTGGAGTAGATAGTTCTCGTGCTTTGGATGCCACAAAGCTTTGGCATCTCAGGTTGGGTTATATTTCAGAGAAGGGTTTAGAGTTGCTTCGGAGAGGGAAGATGATCAAAATAGAAAGCTTCGACAAGATGGACTTTTGCCAGGAGTGTGTGTTGGGCAAGCAAACTAAAGTATCTTTTGGAGTTGGACTGAAAAGGAGTGCGGATTAAGGATCTTAAGGCTAATTTAACACTAGAGGGGGGGTGAATAGTGTTTAATGGATTCTAAGACTTATATGGACTAAATTAAAATTATGACACAAACAAATACAGAACTTAATCACAGAACAATCACAGAATCAAACACAGATGCAGAAAGTAAATAAAAAGCAGTAAAAGGAAAGAACACACCGGATTTTATACTGGTTCGGAGTTACCCTACGTCCAGTCCTGTACCAAGGCAGAACACCTCATACGGATTTTTATTATACCAATGTCGAGATTACAATCCTCAATTTCTAAAGGCCTTGAGGTACCCTCATGTCTCTCGAGTTCGGGGCAAACTCTCTTAATTTACGGGCCACAAGATTACCCAACTGATTTCCAGGCACAACCACACCTTATAAAGAGACTCGATAAAATTTTGATTACAAATTGATCCTATAACTCTGAATAGCACTTTGATCTTCGAGAGAGGGTAGAGAATCAAACAAGAATGAGATTCTAATTTGATCCACTTGAGAATTCGGCAGAATTTTGGCACGATCTTAAAAATATGAAAATTTTAGAATATGGATTTGTGGAGAAGAAGGAGTGAAGAAAATAAGAAAAATAGTTAGTTAAAAAATTCGTTTGTGAAGGCTATTTATAGACCAGTAATGGTCATAACCATTCGTGAAGAGATTTAAACGAATAGACACTACTTTTGAAAATTGAAACTTTTGAACTTAACGGCCACCATGTCGACATGGGGTATCCCATGATGTCGACATCCCTTATTTAAAAATAATGTAAAATTTGTTTTGAAAAAGGTATTGAAAGGAAAACAAGATGAAATGATTCTGGAGTAAAATAAACTAATTTTCCTATGTTTTAAAATAAAGAAGATTAGAAAAATATATTTTTAGAATGTATATATAATTTTGATTTTAAATCTCAAGTATATATATATATATATTATAAAAGATCAGAAGATAGTTTTAAAAACAAACGATTTAAAACAAGAGTTTATTTAAAAACAAAAACAAAGAATATTTTTAGGATAAAACTTCCTTTTGAAAATCATTTGAAAAGATAATTTTTAAAGCTAAAACATTTTGAAAAGAAGTTTTGAAAATCATTTTGAAAAACCATTTTGAAGTAGTTTTGCAAGCTTCTTCCTGCATAATATCTTATCACATCTGGACTCGAGAAATTGTACAAAACCAGGATGTTCGTGGGTTTGTAAGCCACTTGTCGTAGGTTTGTAAGCTACTTGGCGTGGGTTTGTAAGCCACTAAGAAGGTAGAAATGGGTTCCATCCCAAATGAAATATGGAATGAAGATTTACGTGCTATTATGAAGTTTTAACAATAAACTAGACACTTATCTCGAAATCTTGATCTTGATACTCATGAGTCTTCAAACTTGATTTCTTCATTCTTGATCTTTATAATATACAGTCTTCAATAATCAGTACCTGCCTTATATATATCCTGCATAATAACATTCATATATATCTAGACAATAGTGTTAGTATATAAGTTATAATAAAATAAGTTACAAATGTTGTTGTCATCAAAACCACTATCTCCAGTTCCTAACATGGACTCCATAGATCAAGGCGAGTACTTGAGTACGCGCATACAGATGTCTGGGGACCAGTTGCTACTCCTTCTCTTGGAGGAGCAAAGTATTTTATCTCTTTCATTAATGACTTTTCTCAGAAAGTATGGGTGTATGTGATGAAGGCCAAATCAGAATGTTTTGAGAAGTTCAAAGACTGGAAAGCGCTTGTTGAGAACCAATCTGGTTCTAGGTTGAAGGTGCTGAGATCTGATAATGGCGGTGAATTTTTCTCTTGGAAGTTCCTCGATTTTTGTAGAGAGCATGGCATTCAGAGACATTTCACTACACCCGGAGATCCGCAATCCAATGGGGTTGCAGAAAGGATGAACATGACTCTATTGGAGAAGGCTCGTTTCTTGAGATTGACGACGGGCTTGTCTATAGGCTTTTGGGCTGAGGCATTATCAACTTCGATGCATATCACAAATCGAATTCCGTGCTCAGCCATAGATGGGAAGATTCCAGAAGAAAAGTGGAGAGTTAAAGCAGTGTATCTTGGTTACTTCTGAATTTTTGGTTGTCCTGTGTACGTTCACCATACAGGTGATGACAAGTTGGAGGCTAGAGCATACAAGGGCATACTAATGGGATACACTGATGGTATCAAAGAGTATCGAATTTGAAACCCTGTTGATCGGAAGATTGTTCATTCTAGACATGTTACTTTTGATGAGTTTGCTATGTTCAATCCGAAGGAGAAGCTACCTACCACATCAGAAAATTTTGATAGGCCTAAGGAGATGGAAGAAGTTCCCGTGTTCCAGCCAAAGAGTAGAGTTATTGTTGATGCTGTCGTGGAAAACGCAGTTGATGAAACATTACAGGATAGTCCATAAGTACCTTCTAGTAGTGCTGGTGATGTGCATGAATCTAGAGGAAGTTCGATTCAAGGTGGAGCTGAAAGGAGTTTAGGCGAACCAGTACCTACTCGGGTCAGTCGTAGGACTATTAGACCGTCCGAAAGGTATGTTGATTGGTAGTTTGCGAACCTTAGCCTTGGTGATCAGTTTGACTATGCCCTACATGTGGTTCTTGAGAAGCCGCTTGACCTTGATGAAGCTTTGAAGTCATGTGACATTTCGAAGTGGATGTGTGCTATAGAAGAGGAGTTAGAGTCGTTGAAGAAGAATAAGACTTGGGATTTGGTACCACCTCCTCAAGGAAGTCAAGCCATTGGTTGCAAGTGGGTGTTCAAGGTGAAGGATGATGGGAGATACAAGGCTAGACTTGTTGCTAAAGGGTTTTCACAAAGAAAAGGATTGGAGTATGATGAGATATTCTCTCCAGTAGTGAGGCATACATCCATCCGCATTTCGCTTGCTATCGTCGCAGCTCATGACTTGGAGCTGGAGCAACTGGACGTGAAAACCGCTTTCTTGCACGGAAACTTGGATGAGACCATCTACATGAAGCAGCCAGAAGGAGTTGTTGTAGATGGAAAGGAAAATTGGGTTTGCTAATTGAAGAAGTCTTTGTATGGACTTAAGCAGTCGCCTAGACAATGGTACAAGAGATTTGACTCTTTTATGCTTTCACTTGGTTTTGATCGTAGCTTCAAAGACGCTTGTGTGTACTTCAAGCATTTAAAGAATGGTAGATGGGTGCACTTACTCTTGTACATGGATGATATATTGATTGCTTCCAAGGATAAGGCTGAAATCGATAGTTTGAAGCTAAAGCTAAAAGCAGAATTCGAAATGAAGGACCTTGGAGAAGCAAAGAAAATTTTGGGTATGGAAATCCAAAGGAATAGAAAGCTAGGAATTTTGAGCCTCACTCAAAAGGAGTACATTCAAAAGGTGCTTTCTCGGTTTAGCATGGAAGGGGCAAAGGCAATCAGCACACCCATGCCTTTACACATACAGCTTTCTAGTAAAGGCTCTCCGATCTTGGAAAAGGAAAAGGCTTATAGATGAAGGTCCCATATGCAAGTGCAGTTGGCAGCTTGATGTATGCCATGGTCTACACTAGGCCTGACATTGCACAGGCGGTTGGATTGGTGAGTAGATTCATGGCGAATCCAGGAAAGACACATTTGGAAGCAGTGAAGTGTATCTTCAGATACCTTAGAGGAACTCCAAACAATGGACTTGACTTTGGCGGCAGAGGTAGAGATTTCGGCTTGGTTGTATTTTGCAATTCCGACTATGCCGGTGATAGAGATCAAAGGAAGTCAACCTCCGGATATGTGTTCACCATTGGTGGGACAGCGATCAGTTAGAGAACGAGGTTGCAGACGATTGTGGCTTTGTCTACTACAGAGGCAGAGCTCATAGCTGCGGTTAAAGCAGCTAAGGAGGCGCTTTATTTGAGGCGACTGTTGTGTGATTTGGGCTTCGTATACGAAGGCATGGATGTGTACTGTGATAGTCAGAGTGCAATTCACTTAGCTGAAAATCTGGCATTCAGCTCGAGGACGAAGCATATTGAGGTGAGAGAGTCGTTCCTTGTCTCAATGAGTGAAGAGAAGCTAGTTCGTCTTTATAAGGTTCACACAAAGGAGAATTCAGCAGACATGTTTACCAAGTCATTGTTTGTTGCTAAGTTCGAGCATTGCTCAGACTTGATTCGCTTAATGAAGTGCTAGGTGCCACGGGGTGGCACAGGGGTAGAGTTGAGACGGTTCATGGAGACGTTTGTTTTCATGGTGGAGATTGATAGGTTCTACACGGACTAGGTACTTCGAACACTTTGTTAACGGGCGGTGGCCTTGTCGAAGTTCGTTGACAGAATGTAAGGGGTGACGGCATTGCCGAAGCTCATTGGGTAAGTATCCATTGCTTGGAGCATGAAGGTGTAGATTGCCTTGGATGGCTTGTTTGAAAATCTGGTATCAAGGTGGAGATTGTTAGAAATTGGTACCGAGATTCCCAAATTGAGAAGCCCTAACCCTAAGTGCGGTGAAGAAGAAGCCTTTGAGAAGCTAGCGGAGGACGTGAAGCGGTGATTGCCGAACCAGATGTTGGAGATGAATTTTGGAGCGGTAGTGTTGATTTGCCGCTCTAGATTTTTGATATGCCGAACGAAATGTTGACGAGGTTAGAGGAAGAAGTCGCAGTGCTTGGAAGGATTTGGAGCGGTGATTTGCTGAACGAGATATTACGTTCGGTGTTTTGCTGAACGAAATTTTTCGTTCGGTATTTTGATGTCGGTCCAAACTTTTCGCTCGGCGTTTTGCCGAACCAAACCAGATGCATGCCAAACCAAACCTCAGGACTGCTATATAGCGGCTACCCCTTCTCATATCTTCACTCTATAAATAGTGGAGCTTCTGAACAACAATGGCAGCCGAAATTGAGAGCTAATTTCAGCCATTTTCAGAGCCATCCTAGAGAGCCGAAACTTTGTAGAATTTTGTCTGTATTGTCAATTCTTCTTATGTATAGCCACCAAAAGTGAATCAATCTTGTAACTCTAATCTTTCAGTGATTAATAAAATCTCCTCTCCTCAAGTGGACGTACACTGCCTCGCGGTAGTGGAACCACTATAAATATTTGTGTTATTTATTTTTCTGCATTGATCTGTGACTTTTTGTTCTGGTGTTTATCTCTGATTGTATCGTCTCACTACAATCACGATCCAGTTGTTTTCCACTGCGTGGGGTTTTTTATTCCCTTAGAATGATATCTGAAGGGATTTTCCCCAACAAGAAACTTGCAGCTTTATACCACTTGCAGCTTTATACCTGGAAGAAGTGTCCATTTCTTTCATCCCAAATCACCATGATAATCCTTTTCAGTAATTTCAAAAACAAAGCCGAGTCGCCAAACCTCCATCTCGTAGCTTTGTAGATAGTTATCCACTCTGTCGTATGATTTCTAACCGTAACATGTAAATTATAATACCGCAACAGCCTTTTCCACAAATTATGCACATAAATGCAATTAAAAAACAGATAACCAATGTTTTATGGAGCACGCGAGCAGAGTAAGCAATTTGAGGCATTGATGATACCTCTACGAAGAAGGTTATCCTGCATATGCACTACATTATTAAGAATCTTCCATTGCAATAAATTCTCTTTAGGTTTCGTGCCAGCTTTCCATATTCTCCTATACCACGGAAAGCCGTTAACATGCCGAGCAGAAATAAAGGCATTGTAAACAATGGAGATCGAGTGCCTACTCATTTTATTCCATTGAGTATGCATGTCAGGGATAGGGATAAAGGTAGTCTGTATAGAGATCCATAAAGCCCTGATAACCGTAGAGCTGACGTGAGGAAGGATAATAGAACCATAGTGTATATAAATATTGGTGACAGCAAAGTCAGGAATCTCAGATAATTGCCTCAAGTTATAATCAAGCAGGTTAGATAAAATGACACCCTTGCAACTCCATGGAGAGTGGCAGAAGGAATCCATGTGATTGCATCTAACAAAAGGCAGAACTTTGTCTCTTATTTTTAAGATATTGCGCCAAAACCAGCTAAAGTCCTAGGGGATTTCCATTTTCCAAAAATTGTTATTCTTTAAGTTGTAAAGCTTATTCCATCTGTACCATAAGTTAGAGTTGTTACTGATAATCTGGTCGATGAAGTGAGATGCAACAGCATGGTTCCATAGTTTTAAATTAGTGATGCATAAACCTCCCATATTGAAAGGAAGATGTACTTTCTTGAATGCTACAGGAATTAATTTCTTAGAAAAAAGATTACCATGCTACAAATAATGGTTGAATGATCTCTTAATCATAGATACGAGTTTATTTGGAATTGTAAAAATTCTGACGAAATTGGAGCACATGGCGAAGCCAACACTCTTGATAATAACCAGCCTACCCGCTTGAGAGAGATTATTGTTTGGCATGCAATTCAATTAGAGATAATATTCTCAAAAAGAGGGAGACATTGGGCCGTGGAAACACTTGAGGTGCACATAGGTGCACCAAGGTATATAGCATGGATATCAAGAGGAAGGAGACCAGACAAGATACATATATCATGCATAGTAGTCTCAGTTAAACTAGCAATAGTTATTGCGATTTTTGTTTATTAACTTCAAAGCTAGTCATGCTTTTGAAAATGTCCAAAGTGTGAAAAATATTGGAAACGGAATAAGCAAATGGTTTGGACAAGAGTAACAAATCATCAGCGAACATGCGAGATGAGATTTTAAGGTCCTTACACTTTGGATGCCATTCTATCAGTTTATTATCCATCCGAAGATTGATTAAGTTGGTCAGAAGTTCCATGATAAAATGAATAGGAAGGAGGACATAGGGTCTCCTTGTCTAATACCTATTTTGGAGCTAAAGAAAGCGAAGCCTTCACCATTCAACAGCAATAATAGTTTAACAGATGAAATACAAGTATGTATCCAAGCTAGCATTGGGAATGGGAAGTTCATTTTAGACAAAACAGAAAAGATAGCTTCTCAATTTACGATATCATAAGCTTTTTGAATATCAAGTTTGAGAGTACATCTATAATAGATGTTTTTCCTGTTATAACCTTTCATTAATTCCTGAGATAATATAATATTTTCGGTAATGGATCGCCTAACCAGGAACCTAGTTTGATTGGAGGAGATAATCGAGGTAAGGCAGTCCTTCAATCTATTGGTGATGATTTTGGTAATGCATTTGTGAACAACGTTGCAGCAAGCAATAAGTCAAAATTGTTAAACATCCTGAGGTTGATCAATTTTAGGAATTAAAGCCAGCTTTGTATGATTAATACCCCCTTAGGAGAGTATCGAATTTAAAGAAATGCAAGATGGCCTTAACGAAATCATGGCTAATGATGTTCCAAGAGAACTGAAAGAAATGAGCAGTAAATCCATCTGGGCCAGGCGAACTATCTGATTTGATATCAAAAATAGCATTACATATTTCTTCATGCGTAACTTGAGTTATGAGCTGATTGGCTTGAGTATCAAATATGACAGGCATATGAATATCAACCAGTGGAGCAAGGTCAAGTGTAAAGAAGGAGTAGTCCCCTAAAAGCTGACTGTAGTAAGTGATGAAGGCATTTTGAATATCAGGAGAAGTCTGAAGATTGCTATGGTGGTCATCAATGGAGTGAATAATGCTATTGATTTTTTTTGTTTGATAGAATTATGAAAAAGTTTTGAATTTCTTTCCCAGCACTGAACCACAAGTCTCGATTTTTTCTGTTTAATCATATCGAGTTCCATACTAATAGCCATAGATAATTGATCAGAGATAGCATGCTCCATAGTAGAGATATTTATGTCCAAAGGGTTAGCTTACATTTGTTCCTGGGTTGTATAAAGATCCATCCTAAGTTTGTTGGAGAGGAGATTGCCTTCACCATATTAGCCGTGCGACCAATCCTTCAACCTATTTTTTGTTAGCTTCAGTTACCGTTGCAGAATAAACATGGGATTACCAAAAAGAGGAGCTTCCCAAACCTGAGTTACAAGTGAAATAACAGCAGTATCTTTGGTCCATATATTAAAAAAATTAAAACATGAGGGACCTTTCCTGACAGCCTTGCCCGGGCTTAAGATATAAGACAATGATCAGAAAGAGAAGGAGGTGGAAAATGTGAGATGAGGCGGGGCCATAAGGAGTTATATTGGAATATATGAATATGATCTTGGTGTTTTGCAAAATCATACCAAGCATAAAAGTGCCTAATAAATGAGTAGATTTAGCATGAATATTCTACAAATTAATTGTAAGATTTGGTGATACAATATTTTCAATTGCAGAAGATATTGTTGATTTCAGTGATACATTCCAATTGCAGAAGATTTGAAAAACATTTGAGATGATAACTCAAATATATACTGCCTCTTTTATAGCACTAAAGAGAGTAATAAATTACTTACGTGAGAAGAAGAATTATTTTGAAAGATTGAGTTAATCAATTAATTCCCTAATTAGCCGATTAAAAAAGGAATCTTATCTGACACATGTAAATTGGTAGAATCTGGAAAATCAAATGGATAAATGTTTCCTGTATGAATAGGAGAATTAATGAGGTATTGATTTATGACCATGAATCAATTACTTCAACCCCAAATAATAATCTCTATATAAAGGCAGTGATTAACATGAGTAAAATTATCTCTCTCAGTTGTATTTTTTATTCTTCTTCTCCATTATCAATCTTGTAAAATTTTCTCCTCTTAGAAAGTAAAGAATCTTCTATCCCCAAGTGAATGTACACTACCTCGCGATAGTGGAACCACTATAAATCATGTATGTTATTTTCTTTTATTGCTTGATATGTGGTTGCTTTTAGCTGGTGACTATCTGTTGTTTGTTTTGCTTCACCATCAGTCTGGTCCTATTTTTTTCCACAAGGTTGGGTTTTTTATTTCTAAGGTGATCTTGAGGGATTTTTCCCCAACAGTTTGGTATCAGAGCGACAAGGTTGATTGAGAAAGGGTGTTAAACATTCTAGCAGGAAATGAGGAGACTCCAGCGGTTGTACGAAGACCCTATGTTAGAGGGACCTATATTGCATCAGGATCTAATTTATCAATACAGAAGTGGAACAGTGATAAAGACTTCGAAAAGTGTAAATGGAGGATGAAAGATGTTCTGATGAGAAACGAAGTTCATCCTGTGGTCTTTGCTTCTGAGGAGTTGACGGCTGAAATTTTAGCCGCGGAAAGGAAGGAGATGAAAAAATAGGCGTTTACTACTTTGCAATTAGCTATGGAGAAAATGTTATTTTTGAGATTAGCAGTGAAATTACTGCTAAAGGCATTTGGACAAAGCTGAAAATCTCTATCTGAGGAAATCTTTGACTAACCGTCTGATTTTGTTGAAGACATTTTTCACCATGAGGATGAAAGATGGTACTTCTATCAAAAAGCATTTGGGATTCTTCTACGATCTAGTGATGAAGACGAAAACTGTGAATTTGAAGGTAAATGAAGAACATATGGCTATGATGCTCTTTTGTTCCCTTCCAGAGTATTATACAGATTTCGCTAGCAGCCTTAACTTTGCGAGAGATACTTTGACCGTTAAAGATACGAAGTCAGGTCTTCTATCCGAGGACTTGAGGAGTCAGATAAAGGAGATTGATGAAGGTAGAGGAGAAAGTAGTACCCAAGGCCTATTTGTTGATGGAGGGAGAGAGAAAAA
Source organism: Allium fistulosum (assembly GCA_030737815.1). NCBI lineage: Eukaryota > Viridiplantae > Streptophyta > Magnoliopsida > Asparagales > Amaryllidaceae > Allium > Allium fistulosum. The sequence continues at coordinate 177,673,469 of CM060904.1, forward strand.
GAAGAATTTGAATTTTAAGGGGCGTTCCAAATATAGAAAGCCCGGTAATGATTGGAATGGTAAATCCGGAGATAGAAATTGCAACATTTGTAAGAAACCAGGCCATCGGAAGAGAGATTTTTCGGACTTGAAGAGGAAGACTGAAGATGGAAGTTCATCGATTGCGATGAAGAAAGTTGTATCCAATGACTTGTTAACGGCGGTAGTATCGGATGTATCAGACCATTGGGTGCTATATATGTGAGCGTCTTTCCATATGATGCCTAATAAGAATTATTTCAGTTTTTTTGAAAGAAAAAGAAGAAAGAATATTCTTATGGAAAATAATGTTGGCTGTAGAGTGTGGGTACTGTGCAGATTCGCATGTTTGACGGGTTGATACGCACCTCAACAGGTGTCTGTTATGTTCGAGGCCTTCGAAAGTCGATGATATCTCTTGGACAGTTGTCATCCAAAGGATGCAAGGTGAATATGGAGAAGGATAGTCTGAGGGTTTCTATGGGTGCACTTGTAGTGATAAAGGAAGATATGTTCCAGAATTTGTATCTTCTGAAGGGAAGCACTGTACTTGGAAGGCCTAGGGTTGGAGCTTACAGTTCTCGGGGAGAAGATGTCAAAGTTAGGCATACGAGAAGGGACTTTAAGTTTCTGCATAGACAGAATGAGATCAAAAAGAAAAGCTTCAACAAGGTGAGGTTCTACCAAGTGGATGTGCTTGATAAGCGGAAGAAGGGATCGTTTGAAGTTGGCCATCAAAGATCAAAGGAGAAAGCAACGGATATGCATAAGTCTCTACAGGCTGCATAGTTCGGACGTTGCTTGAACTGGAATCGCTTATCAAAATGGTAGGTGCCACATGGTGGCACAATGCGGGGGAAGAATCAAGATGGTTCATGAAGACGTTTGTTTTCATTGTGGAGATTGATATGTCCTACTTGGAGTAAGAGATGTAGGTGGAGTTGATAGGCTTGCGGGGAAATATAGTATCAAGGTGGAGATTGTAAAATTTGGTGATACAATATTTCCAATTGTAGAAGATTTGGAAGATATTGTTGATTTCAGTGATACAATATTTTCAATTGCAGAAGATTTGAAAGATATTTGAGATAATTACTCAAATATATATTGACTCTTTTATAGCATTAAAGAGACTAATAAATTACATACGTGAGAAGAACAATTATTTTGGAAGATTTAGGTAATCAATTAATTTCCTAATTAGCTGATTAAAGAAGGAATCTTATCAGACGCACGTAAATTGGGAAAAACTGAAAAATCAAATAGATAGACTTTTCCTGTATGAATAGGAGAATTAATGAGACACTGGTTTATGACCATAAATCAATTACTTCAACCGCAAGTAATAATCTCAATATAAAGGCAGAGATTAGCATGGGTAGAATTATCTCTTTCAGTTGTATTTCTTGTTCTTCTTCTCCATTATCAATCTTATAAAATTTTCTCCTCTTAGAAAGTAATAAAATCTCCTCTTACCGAGTGGATGTATACTATCCCGCGGTAGTGGAACCACTATAAATCACGTGTGTTATTTTCAATTTTGCTTGATCTGTGATTGCTTTTAGCTGGTGATTATCTGTTGTTTGTTTTGCCTCACCATCAATCCAGTCCTTTTTTTTTCTTTGCATGGTTGGGTTTTTTGTTTCTAAGGCGAGTTTGAGAGATTTTTCCCCGACACTAATTTAGTGCTCAAAGTCTATAGCATTTTCTTTCTCTTTCAGGATAAACGATGCATTTGAAAATCGCTAATACGTACAATGCAATAGAAAGGATAAAGAAAGTATAGGAAAATGTCTAAGAGAAATTTGCTCAAAGCATACAAGTTTCATCTTTTGATCCATACTGCACTTCCTAAAAGTTTTTGCAAGGCATCTTTGAAGCAACATATTGAAATATTAGTAGAGTAAATTCCAATTGCAAACCTATTTTAGTAGTGTTTTTGAATTTTCTTAGCTAAATGTCTAATCCCATGATTTATCTTATCATCATATGAGCTTTACGACAATGGCAGCAAAGAAGAAAATGAGTTTCCTTATTACTTAATTAAACTGATAAAAGAGTAGGGAAAAAAAATTGAAATTTGAACTATCATTGAATGAAGAGAATAAATGAAATTAAGATTATGTAATTAAAAAAATTATTGAAGATTCATTCTTATTTAACCATGGATAACAGTTAATACGAGGAAGAAGTATAACGAGAACACAACCTATAAAACATCCGAGTATATTGGTATTTCTTTCAAAAAATAACCGTAGTAAGAAAAAGTAAAGAAATTTTAGGATAGTTAAATTACTTGGATACATGGCACCACGTGAGATTTTTGAGAAAACTGGAAATGAAGGTCACACAAATCTAAACCGAGCTTTCATATAATATATTAGATTTAATCTCTGCGTCTATCTATACATTTATCAAGCTGCTCAGGATCATCAACATTTCCTTAAAGAATCATACAATCTGCTCAAAAATGCCCATATAATTTAGCCTGGAATTAGCTCTTTTGGTCCAATTGCACAACCCGTGCATGTGCACACGGGTTCTATGTCGTTCTGGGAGCTGTCCGTGCATTGAGTGGAGTTGTCTTGTCAAACTCTTCTGAATGGCATACTTGATTGGTCAATTCTGCTTCTAAATCGTCGTTAATGGCCGTGGTGATGTTGTGAACCCAAGTGACCGATGAATTGACTTTCTTCCCTTTGAGCTTCCAACTGTTTGATGAAACGCCTCCTTCTCCTGCCTCGTTTTCCAAGCTGTTTGATGAAAAGTTTTCAGGTCTAACATTATGTTATGTCTTATGGATTGGGAATTTATCGGCGAACTTTGTTGATTGAATATAGCTTTCATTGAAAGACTTCCTGAATTCAAGTTCCGACAATTTTGATTTTACTATGAATATGAAATTTGTGTTGTTTAATGTTAGGTGTTGCCGCGTTGTATTAGAATGAGTGCGTAGATTGAATTCAGAATATCCTACAGAAGATTTAGATATATATACGAGATTTGTAGTACGTGGCAATAAGGAATTTTTTATGCTACAACAAGTGGTACCAGTAAGCAATTATTTTCAATGGGATGTTGTTATAACTATTAAAAATTACTTTATAAATTCAATTTAGTTAATGATTTAACCATGTTAATTTTTGTTACCTGAATTAAAGTTTAGTACAGTAGATTTCTTAGTGTTGCTGTTCTAGTTCTCATATTCAAAGCAAATATTTTCTTCATCTTCTGGAACCTCTTACTTGGTCAAAATTTGCAGATGTTCTTCTCATCTTTAGTTCAACCTCTGCAATTGTTCGTTGATATTATTCTCCCAGTCATAGAACCTGAATTTTTAGTTTTTTGATCTTCCATGATTTTAATATCGGTACTGTTATAAATTTGTAACTATTTGAGTTCTGAATTGATCTTTCCCTGCACTTGGCAGTTATATCATATATGTATGGTTGGATGGACTCATATATTAAGTTTCTTGATGAATCCTAGGGCATATTTAATTATATTTTCATATTCTGCTTTATTCTTTTGTTAGTAGTTTGGATACAGTCACAGATTGTTCAAGCTAACGGTATTAGGGATTTTCTCACTACTTTTGCTTTCTCATTATACATGTTAGCTAGTAGTGTTAGAGCTAGTCAATAGTACAATATGTTGCATCAAGGAAGAAAGAACTGAATCATATATATAAAGTTAATGAGAGTACAGTGACTAAAAGAAGCTCTTATTATCTGCAAGAAACAGCTTATTCTCTCTATAATCATGGGATCATCGATCCAGTTTTAAACCACATTGAATTTGATACTGACTTATATGATTGTATGAAATCATCTGAACATGGACATTTTCACTGGAACAATAGGTCGACCAGCCCATCCTGATTCACAGCAAACAATCAACAAGTCATATAAGCATGAAAAGCTACACATATTATTTCATAAAAAGATAAAATTTACTGCATATCTTAAGAACAAGTTACTTGCCTTTGGAAACAGTGAAACCTCTGCTTTTTAGCTCAGCTTGCTCCTGGCAAAGTGCACAAGGGTCGCAGAAAAAATGAACGCAGCAGTCACAGCATGGTTCATCTGGCAAGCTATACTTTTTTCGCAGTTTCTCTCTATAAATGCAAGAGTATATCCAATGGCATTGGATACTGTATAGTAGGTAATACACACAACAATGTGTGCAACATGCTGTACATACACAAAAATATACATCTCAAATTATAATATTTTTTCCAGTTATTATATAAGAATGCAGATTATTGCTTACAGGTATTTCCTTCATCCACAATTTCAGCGTTACGACCAAATGTTACACATGGGCAGCATGTTGTCGTTAAACCTGTAATATATACATATTTACCAAGCTTTCAAAGTGTACAAGTATGAAATGATAATTACTATTCTATATTAATTGTTCTTTATGGATCAAAAGAAGTAGTAATACACTTACAGATACTACAGCTATTTCCACATTCACAAAGCCCAGATGACCATTTTCTAGATAATGCACCACCCATAACTAACTATGTTCATATTCCCAATCAAATAATACCATGTATATATAGTCTGTATTTTCATAATAAATGACCCAGTGACAAACAATAACATTGATTGAGTCATCCCTGTAATTCACCTTGTGTCCCAGTATTTGTTCTATGCTTACGTCTCTAGTTAAATAACACAGTATTCAGCTAATGAGTAACCATTGCCGGCCTCTAATTTTCTATATAAATTAGTGATAAGTAGACTACCAAACATTGGCTTTTAAGTACATTACTTAAATTATGAGTAAAAAAAGCAATTCACTAAGGTTTACAAATAACATATACATAACCGAAGAAGAACCTGAAGTACAACCATACAACTATATAAGAAACTATAACACTTCTATACTAATTTTTGGAAAAAAGCCCTCCGAAACCGCCAGATTTCTTTTTACTAGGCACTGAAACAGAGGAAGTGGAGGACTTCTTGTTCTTGTTATCTTGAGATTGGTTGAGAATAGGATCGGTTTCGAAAAGCTGTTCCTCTTTGGTTAGAGCTCCAAGTATGAACTCCAGAAGGCCTTTCTTTTCTTTGTTGCTTTTACCGCCTTTGGTTGCTTGGGTTACGAATACACTTTTTCTCCCTTTTACTGCTACCATTCCAAATGCCATGTTTAGTGAGGCCATTCTTCTTCTTCTTCTTTCTACTTCTTTGTTCTTTGGTTTTTGGTTGCAAGGAGAGAGTGCAGGTTCAGTTATCTACTGAAGTTTGATTGTGTTTCTGAAGGTTGAATCTGGACCGTTGAGGCGTATCTTATGAGTATGGTTTGGGGCTTGGATTAATTCAGTGGATTTTGTGGTGCTGATGGCTCTTATCCACAACCCCCACAATAAACTTAAATTGATCTAAAAGAATAAGAATCCTACTCAATATTTGATAACGGTTCCTTGTACTCATGAACTCTAATACATTTTCACATCTAAGCATGAGGATACTATTATTAATGATTTATCATCGGATAAATCCTAAAGGAACTATTCTTGGTTTCCTTCGGGAGTGATAAATGAACGGTCGTGATGCTTCTTAAACATGTAGACATGTAAAATCAGAATAATGGAATTGAACTTGAAGGAGACTGCTCTTTTAACTTAAATACTTTCGAAGTGACACTCTTTAACATAAACCTGATATTTTAATAGTACGTGACTATGTGTTAGATTTCGGTGGAAAAATATTTTCAAATTAAAGAAAATTTTAAAGATATTTTGAGTTAACGTAGAACTGTGACTCAAATATATTGCATAATACAGTGCATTAAAAAATACAATGAATTATCTACATGAAAATGAATTATTTTGAAAGATAGAAGTAATTAATTAATTTTTTAATCAGTTTATCAAAGAAGCCATTTTTCATGTGCACATATATTAAAGAAAACTTGAAAATCAAATAGTATACGTTTCTCATACGTATCGGTGAATTGATGATGCATTAATTTATCAATATAAATCAATTACTTCAACCTCAAGTAATAATTTGTATATAAAGATGGTCATTGTACATAAAAAAGGCCGTTCTTTGAAGATTGAATCATCCTATCAAGTTATATTTCTTCTTTTTCTTCTTAGACTTCATTATCAATCTTGTAATTTTCTTTTCTTAAAAAATAATAAAATATCATCCTCTCAAAGTGGATGTATACTATCTCGCGATAGTGGAATCACTATAAATCTTATATATGATTTTCTTTTTCTTTTTTTTGTTTCTGCATTCGTGATTTGTAATTGTTTATTTTGGGATATTAGTTTTCTATTTATTTTACCTCACCATCATCACGATCCTATTATTTTCACTTTGTCTAGGGTGTTAATTTGAATTTTCCCCAACAATCGGTATCAAAGCGATTTGTTCATTGAAGGAAGGTGTCAGGCGGTATGGAATGATATCTAGGTACGCCGGTTGAAGCAAGACCTATGATAGTGGATCTTATGTTACATTAGGATCCCAATTGGAATAAGAAGTGGAATGATAGAAATGAAAATAGAAGATGAAGGTTGTTATAAGGAGGAACAAGGTTCATCGGATGGTATTTGAAACTGGAAGATTGCCAGTTGATATTTCAGCCATGGAGAAGGAGGAGATAGTAGAATGAGCTTTTAGCACTCTGAATTTGGTCATGGAAGAGAATATTATGGTGGAGATTAATAGCGAAACAACCCGCCATCTACGATGCCCCGATTCATGCATAAAATGACATGGACATCGCATACCTCGTAGATGGCTAGTCATTTCGAGATAAAATATATAAAAAGATCACAGAGCTATCTACAATATTCTACACTTTTTGAAACTCACAATGAAAGAAATCAAATATATATTAACCAATATACAATCCCAAACAAACAAAACAATATGGTATCAAATAAACTCCACCGATAACATCTCTCTCTATACTGTTAAATGAAACAGTATAATGTATGGGAACAAATGAAATAAAAATAGTAGATAGCGAATAAATAAACTCCAACTCCAAGTCACCACTAGTCCTCTTTATTGGTCTATCAGAGTATAACTAAAAAGAAGAAAATGATAGAGTGGGTCAGACATACATTTGGTGAGTGAAACGCATCATATAAGTTTATAATATCAATAAGCTAGTAAAACCACATTTGTGCTCGAAAACCGTACCTTTCTTGTCTCACATGCACCTAACAAGTCAGCTAAATGCAATATAATATATTGACATCAAATGCTAAGGTCATAATTAATACCAATCATATGCCTAACCATATGCACAAGATTGGGTCCAAAGTCCCAACTCGAGTGCCGAAAAAGTATGCAACTTGCTACTAAGGAGCAATATGTCTTAGTCTTGTTTAAACTGGACCAGGCTGCAGCAGAAAAAATAGGTGAATTAGAAAAAAATAATCATTTTGGATCTTTATTTGGCCTATGAAGTCTAATTCATTTAGAATATTTCTAAATTTCTTTTCAATAAAATCATTAAAGTTTTAGTTTATGTTGTTTTATATAATGTGTAAATATATGTATCATATACACATATGTGTGTATATGCACGTGCAACTTAGTTAAGTGTGCATGGTTCGACATGTCCGTGTATAGGTGTTGGGCTTTACACTGCAACAGACATGTTAGCCTTGTTAGTATTTAAATGCTATCTAAATGAATTTATATATGTGTATGCATCAAATATTATGTATATATTTATATAAAATTAATGCATATGTAAAATTTAATCATATATGTATATATAAATGGAAATAATAATTATAATAATTTATATAAAATATTTAAAATATAGTTGTAAAAATATTTATTTATATTAAATTACAAAATCATTTAATAATTAATATAAAATATTTTTGTTGTTGCTGCCAAACCAAAAATATAATAAAGAAAATTAATTTTTTTAGTTATAGCTATTTATAAATATATAAACACATGTGTATATACATAAATATACATATATATATATATATAAGCTAATAATAAAATTTTAATATTAGTGTAAACTTACTTGTAACTCACGACATCAAAAAAAATTATTTATAAATATACAAATACACGTGTATATACATATACATATACATAATATATAAATAAACAAATAAATAATAAAATTGTAAAATTAATGTAAGCTTACTTCAAGCTCATGACATCAGAAAAAAAAAATTTTATAAAATAGTTTTAAATAAACAACTTATAAAATCTGCTAGTCCTTCGCGTACAAGGTCTGGCTGTTCGTATGCTCGCATTTCTAGTTCTGTCCCAATCGATCGAGTTCAGCAATGCTCGGATAGGGTCTTGGCATCGAATCCTTTCATTGAGCTTGAGAATACATTAACCGTGCAGGCTCAGGTACTCTATCCAATCTCTGGTATACGAACACTGGTAGGAGAATCCCCTTTAAATATTTGCTTGTTGATGGTAGAGCCGGACAGTGGTCCACTTTAGTTAATTCGGTTGTGGATGATGTAATTTCTGAACCAAATAACAATGCTGGTGAGGATTTGAATGGTGATGGATGTTTTATTGCTGCCAATATAACTGGTATTGGCAAAAATGTGGAATGCTCAGCAGATGTTTGTGGTATTGCCTCTATTGGACCTGTTGCTTTAAATGACAAACCCAATTCTATCGCTAATAATCATGCTGCTATGCAGTGAAAATGGTCCTCCATGTTCAAGTCTCTCCCCAAGAACGCTGGTACCTTCACTCCTTCCACCTTCAACATTTTCGTATGGGACAGTGTTTGTGCGCCTCCTGCCAAAGTGATACAAGAGGGCGTTAATTATTGGTCTGACTTCTTAGTTGGTTTTTTTGGACTCCTCCCTACTATATAAAGATGTATGTGATCAACGCAAACGTGTTTGGAAATTGCGAGGTAGTCTCCAAGTCCAATATTTCAACACTATGTATTGCTTCAAATTTGCTAAAAAGGAAGATAGACTTAGAGCACTTGAGACAAGCCCAATTGTCATTGAGGGGAAATATTTTATTATCACTCCGTGGAGTCTTGGGGTGGACAAGGAGAGGGAGCAATTTCTCTCTATTCCAGTTTGGGCCACCATTACTCATATTCCATCTGTACAGCAGCCCTTGATTAGTCTAAACTCGCTGTTAGTCTCAAAGGTGATCTTAAATGTTTTGATACTAGTACCAAGGCTCGTAAGAGTTTGTTGTATGCTAAAGCTTTGATCGAAATCTCTCCATCCAAACCATTATTGTCAAACTTGAAAGTTGGATTAGCTGAAGGACATGATCTGGAAGTTGGCATTTAGTATAGATGGAAGCCAGATATTTGCGCCTCTTGTCAATCGTTTGGTCATTCATTGGACTCGTGTATGGCTGGGTCTGTCCCCGCTTCCCAGACTCTTCTTGACAAGATTCCACTACCTAGGCCAGTTTTGAAGTGGATTCCATGGATTAGGAATCCACCCCCTAATACCTCTGTCCGAGTTAGCTCTACTCCTGAAGCAAAAGCTTCCTCTAATGCTCCGGTTATTGAAGATACAATTATCTCTCCTTTATTGGAGGAGGCTATTTTTTGGGACTCTGCTGAGCATGCTTGGATTCATAATGACTCGAAAATGTAGTAAAATCTATCGACGAATGGTTATCATATGTATGTTGGTGAAGAAGGGGAATCTAGACGTCTCATTTATCATATGTAGGGGGATGGTCTGACTCTATCAGCTGCTGGTATTGATGGAATTCATAATTGACATTTTTTTATGGACTCCTCTTTGGATAGGAAGTATCTCTACTCCAAGCTCTCGCATTTTGTTTGTTCCTAACCTTGCAACTCTCTTCACTGGGTTTTTGCATGTCATTGGCACTAGCACTAATGCTGATGTCAGTTTTAATAAGAATGACTTAGTTTTCCTTCTCTTGGATAGTAGTTTAGACCTTTTTGTCTATCTCATGTGTTTCATTGTTGTTGTATTTCTGATCTGGAGCCTGTTTCGAACACCTGTTCTTAAACTGCTTGAGTAAAATAGTGGACGACACACTTAAAATGCCGGCTAGCTTTGCTAAAAAAACAATTATAAAATAAATTTAAAAAGCGATTTAAATAATTAATAAAAAAATCATTTTTAAAATTTGAAAATTATGTAATGTTACTGCACAAAATTTTATACTTAATTTCATATATATATTGAATATATACTGTTTATTTATATAAACAATTTCTAGTTAAATAAATATTTATATTAATATTTAAATATATAATAAATATAAATATATATTTAAAAAAATTATTGTTGTTGAGTTATTATTATGTAAAAACAAAATTTTATAAATTTTAAAATGTTTATTATATGATTTTAATCTTTAGGATATGATTAACTAATTAAAAAAATCATATATAGTATTATTTAATTACAAAATTGTTTTTTTGACCATGAGTTAATATTAGCAAGCATACAAAATAATTTTTTTAATACATATATACATACGTGTGTGTGTGTATAAATGCATCGATATATTCAACCATCTAATATGTAACAGAACACTAATATACCGATTCATTATAAAAGAGCTACCTAATAAACATATGATATAGTACATGAATATAACAAAGTTACATCAGATGTATACGTTATATCAATGCCTAGTTAGTACATGTTGAAACAAAGATAAGTGCTCCTTGAATCATATTCTAATCCTGGAGTTGCTAGCTCCCGAACTGCTTCACCTCTGGCGATCGAATTGCTATAAATTGATGTGTTTTATAGTTTGAATTTTTTGGCAATTGGAGAAGCCATGATCGGCCATCATTATTGTTGCAAATGAGTGGATTTTTCAGCAAAATTAAATTAGGCAAACGTGGGGTAATAAAGGAAGTATGGGAGAATAAAAAGTGGATCAGATTCTCATTTTTCTCTATACCAATTCTTGCCTTTTATTTACTCAAAACTAATTAGCCATGTACCATACATGGTCGGCCTCACCTTTGCACATCTATGGCCTAATTATGCAGCTACAAATGGTCCTTGAAACTATTCCAAGCCCAAGCAAAAAATTCTCGCATTTAAATCTAATTTAAACACGTATCGATATTGTATATCGATTAGTATATTTATAACTATTACAAATATATTATTAATGTCGTTCAACACATCAAATAAATTTTAAAATTAGTATTTCATAAATATTAATTAATTTAATTAATTTATAGTAATTACAAGTTAATTGAAACAGGTGATAAAAGAAGTATTCATTGTTTCAGTTGTGTGATTCTTAGGTGTAAATTTAGTCAATGATTAATACCGAACAATTCGAATATTAACGTTCACATGTTATTTAATAGGTGGTGTGTACTCGGTTTGATGGACTTTTTAAAATTTGCATGATTGTACTTCATCACGACAATAATCATGACTAAAACGTTTGATGGAATGTTTGAAATGCTTAAAACTTTAAAAGACTGTAGTCTCGTGCGACATACCTGAGTCATGACTAAGAGATCAATTATTGTCTCGAACTTCTTATAAAGATTTATTTAGGTAGCAACCTCGTGCTATGATAATGTTTCGAATGTTTGGCATTTCAAGTCTGAGGTATTGCATTGCCATCTGACTTCTTTAATCTATATGTTCCCAGAGGGATGACGTCATGAATTATTAGGGTCCTTCCTAAGTCGGGTCGAAAGGCCCATTTACCAGATCCTTTGTTTTTGGAATTATCTTTTGGGGAACAAGGTCTCCTTTCTCAAACTTTCTAGTCTACACTCTCTGGTTGTATTATTGGGTCATTTTTTGAATATATTCCGTTGTCCTAAAAGCGGCTTGGTCCTTGAGCTCGGGCAACAAATATAATGACTCCTTTAAGAGCTCTACATTTTGCTGTGTATTATAAAAATACCTTCGGTGAGAGGCAATTTCCAACTCAACTGGGAGCATGGCTTTGAAGCTGTAAGCTAAAGAGAAAGTAGTATGTCTTGTCGAGTTCTTGGAGCTTATTCTATAAGCCCACAAAACGAAAGGCATTTCATCTGCCCAGTTGCCTTTTTCCTTGTTCAGTCATTTCTTCAAACAAGCCTTGATAGTTTTGTTGGATGCTTCTACATCCTTATTTTCTTGTGGTTGGGCTACCGAAGAGAAATTCTTAATGATACCATGATCTCAGAAATACTCTACAAACTCTCAGCTCTCGAACCGAGTGCCGATGTCCTTATGCGAAAGACCAAATCTAGATACAATGTTCTTCATCACAAACTTTATTACTTGATTGGAGTTTATGGTAGCTAAGGGTTCGACCTTAACCCATTTTGTAAAGTAATCAATTTCCACTATGGCACATCTTGCCCCTCCTTTAGAAGTTGGAAGGGGACCAATAAGATCGATGCCCTAGATATCAAAGAGACATGGACTCATCATTAGGGTAAGCTCGCTGGGAGGAGCTCTTTATATTTTTGCATAAAACTGTCACTTGTCACATTTTCTTGCATAATCTAATGCGTCTTGATTTAGTGTCGGCCAATAGAAGCCTTGCCTTAGTGTTTCCTTTGCTAACTTTTGGCCTCTATAATGGTCTTCACAAATTCCATCATAGGCTTCTTTCAACAATTGATGACCTTCCGAGGCTGTTACACACAGAGAGTATGAAGTTGAGAATCCCATCCTATAGAGTACTCCATCAATGATGCTGAACCTTAGAGCATTATATTTAATCTGTTTTGCTTCGGCAGCATCCGAAGGTAGAATACCCTCAGTCAGATATCGAATATATGACGACATCCAATTTTCTTCAGTTATTACTGGTGTTGTAGATTCACCTCAAGTAGCTTGAGGCCATGTTATAACTAACACTTTCGCTAGTACTTGTATGTGGGGTTTCTCTAGGATCTCACATGGGATGAAATTAAACTCACTTACATCCCTAGAGCTTGAATATTTTGCTAAGGCATCGGCCCTAGCATTTCGATCTCTAAGGATGCTTTCTATGTAGTAACTCTCGAAAGCTCCATGTAGCCGCTTCACCTACTTAACATAGAGATCCAACCTTTGGTCTCGGTTCTAATAGTGACTGAAATTTGATTGACGACTATTTGGGAGTCGCTGTATATTTGAATCTTTGAGACCTTGATAGAAATAGCCATTCTCAATCTAGCAATTAGGGACTCATACTCGGCTGCATTATTGGTTGCTGAGAAGACGAGCTTAATTGCATAGTAAATTTGATGATTGCCCGGGGTTACTAATACATAGCCGGCACCTACCCCTTGTTCGTTTGAGGCTTCGTCAACATAATGTTGCCAAGAGAGTTGTTTATTCTTGCTGTCTTCTTTTCAGCTTCGGTTTCGAAACTAGTGCATTCAGTGATGAAGTCAGCCAGTGCTTAACCTTTGATTGTTATCCTTGGCTCATAAGATATCTCATACTAGCTAAGCTCTGTAGCCTACTTGATTAACCTCCTAGTAGTCTCAGGATTACTAAAAATTTGTCGAAGCAGTTGATCCGTAAGGACTTTAAAAGGATGGGCTTGAAAATACGACTGAATCTTTCTTACTGTGAGCATCAAGCTATAGGCGAGCTTTTAATTAGAGGGTAGTGCTTCTCGGCTGGACCTAGCTTTTTACATACATAATATACGGGTCTCTATATCCCATTATCATCTCTCACTAAGGCTGAACTTATGGCCTGATCCTAGGAAGCCAAACAAAGAAACAAGGTTTCCCCATCTGTCGGTTTAGACAACACCGAAGGATAGCTTAGATGCTTTTACAGACCTTCGAACGCTTTCTAGCATTCGTCTGTCCATTTCAAAGTAACATGCTTCTTTAATAGGTTAATGACGAGAATACACTTGTTGGTTGATTGACTTATGAACCTATTCAAATCGGTGACCTTTCAATTCAGGCTCATTAACTCCTTTCCATTGGTCGTGGCTTTCATGTCGGCTATATCTTTTATCTGATCCAAGTTTATCTCTATCCCTCTAGCACTTATTATAAAACATAGGAATTTCCCAGATTGTATCCCGAAGGTACACTTCTAAGGGTTTAGCTTCATCTGATACTTCCGGAGAACATCAAACGCCTTGGCTAGATCCAAAACATGACTTTCTGACTGCGTCAATTTAACCAACATGTCATCGACATACACCTCGATGTTTCAAATTTGCTTGGTAAACATTCGGTTGACTAACCTTTGGTATGTTGCCTCTGCATTCTTAAGACCGAAGGGCATTACCTTATAGAGGAACAAACCCATATTAGTGATGAAACTTTTATACTCCTCATTAGGTTTAAACATTGGGATCTAATTATACCCGAAATAAGCATCCATAAATGAAAGCAATTGATGCCTACTGGTAGCGTCTACTAGTTGATCAATTCTCAGTAAAGAAAAAAAATCCTTCAGGCAAGCTTTGTTTAAATCTGTAAAGTCAATGCAAGTCCTTTACTTCTCGTTTGACTTCTTTACTAATAGCAGATTAGTAATCCGCTTCGGATAGTAGACATCTGGGATGAAATTATTCTTCTGTAACCTCTCGGTTTCTTCTTGTAGGGCCATATACCGATCCTTGTATAAAAGCCTCCTCTTTTGCCTTATGGGAGTAAACTTCAGATTTACATTTAAACAATGGCAAATGACTGAGGGGTCAATTCCAACTATGTTATCGTGAGGCCAAGAAAATATATCTTAGTTATGCCCGAGAAAGGAAATTAGCTCTTATTGGATAGAAAGGTGGAAATAAATTCCAATCTTCATTATATTAGACTTGTCATTTTCATCGAGGTGCACTTATTCTAGAGTCTCGGCTACCGAAGCCAACTCGGCTTCTTGTCTCGGATCAAGATCAAGCTTAATTTCTCCTTTCCTTGGAACTTCTTGTACATTACGAACAACCTTTCTCTTTCTCCCTGATGACTTACTATTCTTCCTGTAACACCCCTATTTTTAGTAATATTATTTATTACATTTAATTGGTGAAATAAAATAAAATAATGTAAATAATTAAAGGATTGAGATATGTTATTAATAGAAGGAGCCGTGCCTATTTGAACTAATAAACTAAGGGAATCAAAATGAATTAAGATAGGGTAAGTAGACAAGGGAAGTATAGGAATAATATCCTTATACCGTAAACCCTCACATACATACGTTTTACATGTTTATTTCACAAACAAAAACACAAGAGGCCGGCCACCATTAGGAAAGCAAGAAGAAGATACAGCTAAAATCAAAGGGAAGAAGTTAATCAACTTAATCCAAGATCAAATCTCAACTCCTTAATCACAAAGCTAAGATGAATAATGACTACATCTCATATTTTTAATTGCTTTCGGTTTTAGGTTAAATCTGATCTATTTTGCAATGTTTTGCCATGTTCTTGATTGCTAAAATGAATATATATGTTTGTTGAGGTTGATTTATTCTAATCATATAGATTTTATGATATGTTTTAATATGAAAACCCTATTAAATGATATCCAAATGCCTTGCGATTTTAGAATAAGATCAGAAATGATATTTTAGAGATGGGTGTCAATTTTCATAATTATATTGAATAAATGTAGATTTATTATGAATTTTCTAGTGAAGAAAATAATTATTTCAGGCTTAAATTAATTACGGCTATTTTATAATGATTTTGGGTTAGAAATTAATATATGTTAGAAAACATATTAAAAATAATTTATGGGAATTTTTATAGATTTTTCCTAATGTTTTAATAGATATATAAAATTATTTAAGGCATGATACTTAAATGTTTTATATATATAAAAGGAGAAGGGGTATTTTGTAAATAAATTAAATTGTTTGTTTTTGAAATTTCGGTAGAGCTTCTTAAAGGATCTTAGAAAAGAAATTAGCAACCAATCACGTTTTGACAAATAAGGCAGGTTAGTTGAAAAGAATTGTTTTAAAAGATTAAAAATCAGTTTAAACATGCTTTTTACATGTTTCACCACTTTCGGCACCCAGCTTTCGACTAAGTACTTCCACCTCCATCACCATCGACACCAATGCACCTGGTATCAAAGACTTAGTACGTAGCGAATTGGACTGAGGCGAAAGGTATGAAGCCGAAATGAGTGGTTTCGAAGAGGTTGAAGCTTTGCTTTGTTTTAAAAAAAATGCGCCTGCTTTTCTTTCGAAATGAATGCTTTCGACTTGGTTAACTGATTTTAAGTAATAGTTCCAAAAAAGGTTGCGCCTTTTATTTTAAGTAAATGCTTTCGAAGGGACCAAAACCCCTTGCTGCTGCATCTTACCTTTCGAAGCAATGCCTTCGAAAGCATTTCTTTGTTTTAAAACCCAAACTGCTTCTCCAATGCTTTCGAAGGGCTGGTTTCGACACCATCACTTCTTTACTTAGGAAATTGTTTTCGAAAGAGTGCTTTCGACTTAGTTGTTTTACGACCCTTTGTTCTGTTGAAAGTACAACCCAAAGGTTTCGATGAGAAAGGTTTTAACTTGTTTCAAAAGGTTGTTCCACATGTGTTACTTGAACCCAATGCTTTTGAAAGGTTTGTTAATAGAAAAGAATTTGAATGCTTTCAAAAGGTTTTAAATGAAGGTTTCGAAGGGGTGGTTCCCCAATGTTTTCAAAAAGTTTTAAGTGGTAGGTTTCGAAAGGTACGTTTATAATGTTTTGATAAGTGTATGTCTAAGGTTTTAAAGCTTCCGAAAGAAAGGTTTTTCATGGTTTTCGAAAGGTTTATTAAGAATGGTTTCGAAAGGTATGTTTTGGCTCTTCGGCCTAAGGTTATAAAGCAAAGTAGATACTTGGTTTTGAAAGGGGTACTTTCTTTGGTTTCGAAAGGGGCACTTTCAAAGGTCTAAATGTTTTCATCAACAAATTTTTGTGTAAAGTATATATTACATGACAAGGTGATTTGAGTAAAGCATAGAAAATATTTTCCTTGTTTAAAGTATGATTTAAAAGCATTAAATCATTTTGAAAGAAAAGGTTTTCAAGGAAAATTTATGGGTAGTTGACCCTAGGGAAAATGACTCGGATATTAGAATACTAGATGGGACTGGTATAGGGTTGCGCCCTATACATCGGCTATTAGACCCTAGTTAATTTAGTCCAAAATTCTAGTGTGTAGGGCTTTGTCACAGGTAAGACTAAAACGATGTTACACATAGAAAAGAATATACGGAGTGAGGATAGGTTATTGGTGAGCCCGCAAAACCATTAGGATCAGTTGACCTTGGGAGAGGTAAGTTAGGGACAGACCATCCAGGAGTGGAGTATCTAACAGAAGTTAGATTATTTATTTTGTCTGGTAGGCCTGAGTCAGCCAAAGGTTAGTAGTTAGCCAAACAAAACTATATTATTCGAACAGATAGTCCATTTATTACCTGATTTGTAAGCTAACATGATATTGCTTTATTGTTTTAACCAGTTTTGGTTGTAGGATTAAGATTTGGAAAAGATATGTTTTAATAGGATATTAGTGAGGGGAAACCCATTCCGCTAAGCAGCGTGGTCTCACTTAATATCAAATAACCCAGATGTATAGTATTATTCACACCAGGCTTTATGTCTGACTCGAAGTTTATGTTTTTCCCCTTAAACTCTCGGGTGCTCAAAATTGATTTGAGTAGGCCGAGGGTTGAGGATTTACAAATTTTAGTAGGTGAACGAATAAAGCTTCCGAAGACGAGCAGAAGGCTAAAGTTAGTTATTTAGTTGTTGTTTGTTTTATTTTTGCTTTATTGTATTAAGTCTGTTATGACTATTTAGTACTCCGGTCAACCAAGGGGGCATCTTCATATGTCGCTCTTGGCGTATTTATGTAATAATTATATTTGATCTAAACCTGGGAAACGATTGGGATTATGTAACTTGGAATATGAAATGCTGTTTTGAAATGTAATCAGAAAACTGTTTTAATCTATGATGACTTTATTTTATATTCAAGTGCTTCTAATATTACTAATACTGTCAACATTACCATATTTGGTCACCGAAAGTTAATACTATGGATGACTGCAGCATCTGTAGTCCTTAGCTTCGGGCCTCAGATAGAGGATGTTACAACTTGGTATTAGAGCATAGGTTTATGAAAAAATTTAAACTAAAAATGATTTTGGAAAACATAATCCTAAGAAATTAGAGATAAGATCGGGGTATGGGATAACGCTAAAGTAACGTACTTATATTTGCTATATATATAAGTATACACTATATCTCTATTCTTCTATCTCTCTTAGGCTATTCTTCTGTATCTTATGAGGCTTAAATACAGATATGGACGCTAGAGGTGGAAGAGTTAACATTGGAGGAGGTAGCACCACAACAAATGGAAATGCCAGACCAAATACCAAGAGAAACCCAGGTCAGGCACAAGCTAGAAATGTGGGTGCTGGAGTCCTGCAAGTTGACATGGGAGCAATGTATCAGTTCTTTGTAAACATAATGCAAGTTGGTGTTGCGGCTATAGTAGCTAGAGGAGGAGTTTAAGAAGCTCCGGTTGTAAATAACTATGCTATTCTGAGTAGGGAGTATGCTTGGTTAGGAGGAAAGCCATTCATCGAAACTGAGGACGCAATCGAAGTAGAGAACTGGTTACTGCATTTTGAGAGAATCTTTGCAGATTTGGGGCTCAATGATGAGCAGAAGAGAAGGCTTGCCTCTAGATAGCTTCATGAAGTGGCGTTGTATTGGTGGAATAGTGTGACGATTGGAATAAATGAAGAGACGATGACATGAGCTGAGTTTAAGAGGAGGTTTGAGGAGAGATTCATGTCTGAGATTGCGAAGTCCACACTGCTCTAAAAGTTTGCTGAGTTGGAGCAGGGGGATATTCTGTGCTGGAGTATGCTACAAGGTTTGAGCAGTTGGCGAGGTATGGGTATGCTACTGTTGATACCGTGATTAAGAGGAATAAGAAGTTCATTAGGGGGTTGAAGCCTGAATTAGCCAAGGCTATGCTACTTCATATCAGATATCCTTGTGATGTTTTAGTAGAGATGACTTTAAGACAAGAGGAGATGCTTGCTTTTCTGGAGAGAAATAAGGCAAAGGAAGTCCAGGTGGGGCAGAGTCAGAAAAAGAATTTCTTCCATAAGAAAGGAGCTCAGAAGGGTGGAGCTACAAAGAAGGGGAAGTTGGAAGTTGTATGCTACAAATGTGACAAGAAATGGCATTTTGCAAATGAATGTCGCTTGGGTGATGGAAAGAAGATGATCAGGGAGAAGAATATCAAATGCTTCAACTGTGAACAAATTGGACATTATAAGAACCAGTGCAAAGAGCTAGCTAAGGATGGAAAAGGAAAGGTGTTTGCATTGGAGCCAACTACCTTGAGGCCAACATCAAAGGAAAAAGGAAAAGCTATATTAGAAGGTACGCTTCAGATTCATGGTACGTTCGTTAGCATTCTGTTTGATACCAGTGCATCGCATTCTTTTGTATCTCGTTGTTTGGTAGATAAGCTTAACCTAGAAACCTCGTACCTAATTACTTCCTTAAGGGTTGCAAATATGATAGGAGAGTATGCGATAGTTGGGTTGAAGTGTGACCACCTAGAGTTTGATTTGTTAAGTCATACATTTGTTTGCAGTTTGCATGTATTTGACTTCGTAGGGTTCGGAATTATTTTGGGTATGGATTGGTTAAATAAGTACAATGCTAGGATATTTTGCCATGATAGGAAAATATCGCTTAGACACCCTGGCTGTTGTGATCGGATTGTATATACCGTAGAAAATACTAGTTGTGAGGTGAATGCTTTGTTGGGGGTTGTGGAGGTAGAAGCCGAGTTAAATCGAGTTTTCGTGGTTAGAAAATTCGCGGATGTTTTTGAACCCATGGTAGGATTACCACCAAAACGAGCCATTGAGTTTCGGATAGATCGCTAAGCAGGATGAGGCCTACCGAGATGAGGGAGTTGAAGGTGCAGTTGGTGGATTTGGAAAGCAAGAATTTTATCAGACCTAGTAGTTCACCTTGGAGAGCAGCCACAGTGTATGCTAAGAAGCTGGACGGATCATTAAGGTTACGTATTGATTATCATCAGTTGAATGAGAAGACGATAAAGAATCGATATCCATTACCTAGAATTGACGATTTGTTCGATCAGTTGAGCGAAGCCAAGGTACTTTCCTAGTTGGATTTAGCGACAGGTTTCCATCAGCTTAGAGTAGCAGAGGATAGTACTCCTTTGATGGCATTTAGAACTAGATATGGATCATACGAATGGTTAGTAATGCCATTCGGACTAATTAATGCTCCAACATTCTTTGTAGACTTTATGAACCAGATTTTCCAAGAGCACTTGGATAGGTTAATGCTGAAATTTATAGATGATATTTTGATATACTCTAAGGATGAAAAGGAGCATGAAGTTCATCTTAGAGTGGTGCTGGAGACGTTGAAACAGCATCAGTTGAAGGCAAAACTTTCAAAGTGTCATTTCTGGAAGAAGGAAGTGAAATTTCTTGGTCATGTAGAGAAAGGGTTGTCTGTAGCTAGTGAATAATTGGAAGAGACCCGAGATAGTGACTGAAATAAAGAGTTTTCTTGGATTAGCTGGGTATTATCAAAGATTCATTAAGGATTCTTCGCAGATAGCAACACCGATAACCAAGCTAACGCGAAAAGATATGAAGTTTGTTTGGACTGATAAGTGCGAGGAAGCATTCCAAAGCTTGAAACACTTATTGACAAATGCACCTGTGTTAGTTGTTCCAGAAAGGAATCAGGATTTGGTACTTTATACAGATGCATGTGGAACTGGGTTAGGAGCCATGTTAATGCAAAGAATTAAAGTGATTGCCTATGCTTGTCGACAGCTTAGACCGCATGAGGTTAGATATCTGACACATAATTTGGAATTGGTTGCGATGATTTTTGCGCTGAAGTTGTGGAGGAATTACCTTTTGGGAGAAAGATTTGAGTTATATATGGACCATAAGTCGTTGAAGTATTTATTCTCTCAGAACGAGTTGAATATGAGACAACAGAGGTGGTTAGAGTTCTTAGCTACTTATGATTTTGGTATAGAGTATACATTGGGGAAAGGCAATAAAGTCGCAGATACACTTAGCAAAAGACATCAGAATGCATGTTGGCGATGATAGCTGAGTGGAAAGATTTAGAAGCATTGACGACATGTAGAGTACAGTGGAGATCTGAAGCTAGATCTAGTAAGGAGATTGTTATGTTGTAGTGTTTAGAAGTTTGACCGGTGATTATTGAGAGGATTACTTTAGGAGAGGATCCAGTATTAGCTGAACGAATCAGGAAGTTAAGGGATGGAACCGAGAGAGATGACTTAAAAGATTTTGGTCTTGACCAAAATAGGTGGTTGAGAAAGAAGAGAAGATTGTGTGTTCCGAATGCGGGAGACATTAGGAAGGAAGTTCTTGAAGAATGCCATCATTTGAAGTTCACTATTCATTCAGGAGGAATTAAGTTGTATCAGGACATGAAGAGGAAAGGTGTTTGCATTGGAGCCAACTACCTCGAGGCCAACATCAAAGGAAAAAGGAAAAGCTATATTAGAAGGTACGCTTCAGATTCATGGTACGTTCGTTAGCATTCTGTTTGATACCAGTGCATCGCATTCTTTTGTATCTCGTTGTTTGGTAGATAAGCTTAACCTAGAAACCTCGTACCTAATTACTTCCTTAAGGGTTGCAAATCTGATAGGAGAGTATGTGATAGTTGGGTTGAAGTGTGACCACCTAGAGTTTGATTTGTTAAGTCATACATTTGTTTGCAGTTTGCATGTATTTGACTTCGTAGAGTTTAGAATTATTTTGGGTATGGATTGGTTAAGTAGTACAATGCTAGGATATTTTGCCATGATAGGAAAATATCGCTTAGACACCCTGGCTGTAGCGATCAGATTGTATATACCATAGAAAATACTAGCTGTGAGGTGAATGCTTTGTTGGGGGTTGTGGAGGTAGAAGCTGAGTTAAATCGAGTTTTCGTGGTTAGAAAATTCGCGGATGTTTTTGAACCCATGGTAGGATTGCCACCACAACAAAGGCGTTGTACACCAAGGGGATGTCCATAATAGCAAAAGTGGTTTCAACTGACCATCAGATTGCATTCTCCAAGAGGAATGGTCCATCATCATTGAACCCATATATAGGAGCTTGGCTGGACTTGAGCATGCTTTTAGGTAACCCCATCTTATTGAAAGTTCACTTAAAGATTATGTTAATAGCGGCTCCGGTATCTACCATTATCTTTGCAACCTCTGAAAGTCCATTTTGATCTGTAATTAATCGTAGGTCATTGTGGGGTGACAGACACCCTGCTTATCAAGGTCGCCAAATGTAATTTGCGACCCAACCTTCTGCTTCTTCGCAAACCTTTTTATCTTATTCACTGAGGTTTTTCCGTCTTTGGCTTCATTAATGTATCTCTTACAGATGTCATTACTTGCACCAGCAATGTGGGGTCCTCCTAAGATGATGCCAAAAAAATTCGAAGGGTTTGGTAAAGACCTTGGAGCCGACACTTAAGGCTGTTCGTTTTTGTTTCCTACTGGATTGGCGGCTCATTGTGTATTATTATTTTTTAGGAACTCTTTTGGCTTTCCTTCTCTGACTAGACTATTGATAAAAGATTGCAAAAACCAACAGTCTTCATTGTTGTGACCATTCTGCCAATGGAAGTTGCAATGCTCTCCTCCTTGGTTAACTTCTGAATCTTTCCCTCTTCTTAGAAGGTATGGGATCCGGTCTTGAGTCATGGCGTAGACTTGAAAATAAGAATGAGTCAAGGGATAGGTTTCCGCCACCTGAAATTCCTTTTTAATTTTTTTGGCTGGGGTGAACTTCTTATTATTGTCATTCCATTCGGATTTCCCCTTAAGCTCGAAAAAAGAACTCATTCATGGACTTTCATTCCTACTTGCATATGGCGGCTACGTCATTAAACCTTTTACAATAGTCCTTTAGAGATTCTCTTCTCTCTTACCTGAAGTCGACGAGCAAACTTAGTCCTATTCTAGTATCTTTTGAGGCGAAGAATTGTGTCAAAAACTCCATAGTCAGCTGTTCGCAGGAGCTAATAGAATCTGGTGGATAGCTTTGGAACCATTTCAAGGCAGGCCCACTTAAAGTTGTAAGCAAGATATGCATTTAGTCTTATTCGAACCCCGGATAGCTCGCATCTAGATCTCGTATAAAGCAACGTGATTCTCAGGGTCGGATGATCCATCATCAAAAAGTTTCGGCATCCTGAATCCTGGAGGCATAGAAGCTCTCATAATTTCTCGAGAGAAAGGCTGGACCTTTCAGATTTTCATCTCAACACTAAGGGTGGATTGAACCTCTTGAAGCTTCTTTGCTTGCTTCGATAATTTTATTAATAAGGTTTCTATTCCTCGATCCCCATCGAGTCTTAAGGTTTTAGCCTCAACACCTTGAGTTTTTGGCCTATTTTGCTGGCTTCCTTCGAAGTTTACCCTTTCAAAATTGAGAATTAAGGGCCTCTCAGAGGGACCTATACTCGCCGCTCTTGCAATCTTGGCTTTCTTAGCTGCTTCCTTGGTCATCATGAACTCAGCATCTAAGATTTCATTAGTCATTGGCAAGTTTTAAGGATTTCAACCGGAGGTTAAAGGATTCTCGTCATCTTCAAGTATAGCCGAAACCTTCTTCTCTAATTCAGCGAAAGTGCTTTTACCTTCGGTCCGATAGTTATCTAACCTTTATGCCATGTCGAAAATGAATTTCAATGTCATTTATTGAAATTCACCTTCGGTAATAACTAAAGCAGCAGCTTCTTCAATACAGCTTGATTTACTTAGTTTATTAGATCTCCATCAGTAAAGGTAATTCTTCGATTCCTTCATCTTGAGTAGGAGAGCGAGGGGTCTTTCGAGAAGATTCTTTTGACTTCATGCTTGATTGAGAGTTTTCAATTGTTGAATTTGCTGGATTGAAAGAGAGAAAAGGTTGAGGGCCCTCCTTCTAGCGCCAAAAATGTTAGATAGATTTTTTTTCTGCCTAAAATTCCAAAGCTTCCAAAAGCAAATTCTGAAAGGAAGTAGATGTTTGAAAAACTACATAAACTAGACCGAAAATAAATGCCAAGAGGCAAAAGCGACACAAGATTATAGTGGTTTAGGAACAAGATCCCTACATCCACTCTAAAAGTATTGCTCTAGACTTTATTGCTTATTTTGATTTACAAGTACATTCGTGACAAATTCCACCATTGATGGTCTTTTTGAGCTAAAGCTTTCTAAAAGGGGTAAGAAGTATTGAATGATAACGGGATGTCATGGATTCTGGTTTTCAACCCCTTTATTGTAGCATGTAGTCCCCTAATTATAACAAATTTAAGGTTCTTCCATTAGTGCATGTGTTTTATCTTGGATTGGTGACCTAGCTTGCTATGTGCAGCTTAGATTTAACGTTTGCCATTATCTGGTTGAGTGCATTTTTGATGTGGATTCTGACATGTTGCTTTTATATATAGCTTCTTGGATATCTTCCGTTTATCTTGACAGTTGGTCTTAGCCTGGGCTATCTAAGCCATAGATTGTTGATACTTGCTGAAATGCTTTTGGTTTCGGCAACTGTTGCCCTTGGTTAAGCTTCTTATTGTAGCATGTAGTCCCCTAATTATAGCAAATTTAAGGTTCTTCCATTAGTGCATGTGTTTTATCTTGGATTGGTGACCTAGCTTGCTATGTGCAGCTTAGATTTAACGTTTGTCATTATCTGGTTGAGTGCATTTTTGATGTGGATTCTGACATGTTACTTTTATATATAGCTTCTTGGATATCTTCCGTTTATTTGATAGTTGGTCTTGGCCTGGGCTATCTAAGCCATAGATTGTTGATACTTGCTGAAATGCTTTTGGTTTCGACAACTGTTGCCCTTGGTTAAGCTTCTTGTCTTAGCTGGACAATGTTCTTGATCTCGGTCGTCACTTCGACTCATGCTCTTGGATACTAAGTCTGATGCTTAACTCTCACTGGAAACCAAATAATGGATCTCAAAATTACGAGCCAAGAAACTTTCCCCTTGAATATTCGTAATTTGTATTTTGTAGAAATTATGATGGAACAATACTAATCTTATACAATTGAGGAGATGAATCCTCTCTTGAATAGTGTTTCACTTCCAATGCTTCTACTCGACCCAACTATAGTCGTTCGATGGACGCAATGCCACGGTTTAACCATAATCAAAGTGGAGCTTTCATATTAAATATCAATAGTATTCTTAAGTCAAAGGAACTCTGTAAATTTTGTCACATCGATGTATTTCTGTTAGTTAATATAACTAAGGTCAATGTGTACCTTAGTTAAGGTACCAAGGAGTTACATACTGACAGTCATTGGATAACTAGCAATCCATCTTACATGTTCCATACTAAACATTTTAATAAGGTACCTTTGCATATCATTTGGAACATTTCCAATATGATTTATAATTACTGTAAAAGATATAATTTACAAAAATAATATCGAGTATTAAACAACCAATGTATTACTGATTTTAACATAAGTACATCGTTAACAATCAGCGGTATGTTGTTCACTTATAGTCTAGACATATCTATGTATCTTTTAGTGGTTCTTTCTTATGGACACATGCTTCCTTTGCATTTTGACTGAAAATCAAACCATTCGATGTTTCTATGAAAATACTTATTCAATTCTGATGCTTTTAAAATGATACTTTGATATCATTTCTGGGATCATATCCTAAAACCCACAAACACAGTATCGCTTCCACTGACTTCAAGACACTTTAGTTGTTATTGCAAATGGTCCCCTTCTAAATATTATTTAGTATTTTCCATTTCAACACATATGTACTAAAGAAAAGGTCATATATAGCAATAATTTTATGAGAAAATCCAAATTAACTTTTAGCCCATTGAATAACGAATCTATTACGCCAATTTTCACAATTGAAATTTATGATGTTATTCATGTCAATGTTGCTCACTGTATTCCAATTACATTGGTCTTTCTCTTAAAGACACATTCGCGGCCGATGGATCATATCCCTTTGTGTACAACTATCAAAAACATATTTTGATATTGTACTTGAAATTCATTTCAAATTTGCGCATCATACCATATCGTAGAGCCAATACTCTTAATGGTTTAATTGACTGCTGAGGATTATCTATTCTTTACATTGATACGAAACTCGTAATTTCTCTTCAATATGCAAGAATATTTATTCGACATTCTAATGCGTTGTATTCATTTAGGTTTGGTTAATTTCATTTCATCCCCTATAATCAGTTTTATCTTTGGGTCATATCCCAAACCATTTACTACCTATAATTTCATAAAGAAATTCCTTCACTATGAAGTTGGTATTTCTTGAAACAACAATTGTTTCTTAGTTCAGCGGAGTGGATATTCACAAACATATTATGAATTGCCTTACATATAAAATTGATTCAGTTTTAGTTTACAATATTTATGTTTAAAACATAAATTGGTCATGCAATGACAGTCGTTCATAAACTCCTTTTAGGGCGATCCATGCAAGATCCCTCATGAACAATTTTTATGTGCACCCTTTTAGCTTGCACAACCCGCTAACTCCTTGGCCTATGATATGTTGGTGGTACTTATAAACCTTTATCTTGTATGATTTTGTAAACCATAGATGAAATTAATTTTAGCCTTGTGTACCACACCTAAGTACATGACATAATAAAAAGAAGTTAACTCAATTTTACTCATAATTAATCGTACTTTGTTCAACAAAGTTCGATCACTCCTTATCGATACATCATGTATTATAGGGAGGAATGACTTTTAAGATTGAACATTTATTCATTTTCAGGTACATTGAGCACTCTTTCCAATATACTTACATATTCGATTAAACCGAATCAGCTTCATTTTCTATTGAATTTTATTTTATTTACTTCTATTTTATACTCAATGAGCTTATCATTGACATACTACATGTGTATCAAATACACATGTTCATGTCTATGATAACTCATTGATAAATATAAAGAAAAGCGTGGAGCCATTTTGGTATTAGTAGACATGTGATTGCATACATCTATATGTATCTATCTGAAGAGTTCATCAACTCTTATCACGCTCACACTGAATGGGTGTTTTGCCCTTAATTGTTTGAGATATAATTAACTAACACCATATGATTCATAATAATATAATCCAAGAATTATTTTTCCAAACCATGGCTTAGTTTATAATTTCAAAATAATTGCAAATAAATTTAGATACTTTTGTATTTTCCAATGCATCTCAAATACCATTATTAAAATTTTATTTTATAACGAATATTCATAAATCTCATATTAAACAAAATTATGTTTATTTTTTAGTTAACATAGAAAAAACGGTTATTATTTCATAAATAATGTTTGGCATGTTTTACGAAAATAATTTTCATAACTTAATGTGATCAACAAGTGCCTTATGACATACTCCCACTATTTCTACCATTACTATAATAGCATACGAAATACGAAGCTACATTCAACCACTTAATATATGCTATTTATTTCATTTACTTCAACTGGCTCATAGTCGAGAATTTTCAGATCAAAGATCTTAAACCAATGAAATAAACCTCATAGGGAACAATTTTCTATATGAAAATATAGTTCGAAATAGAAATCATATTTCCAATGTTAAGTATCAACTATTATTTACAATTCTCATTTCTGATGTTCCTTTATGAAGCAGACATAACCATTCACTCTTTTCATCCCAATTGTGCCTTAGGTCACATCCACACTTATACATTCGATTTCCTTTCTAAAAGGTCGAACCATTCAAAAGAAATCCTAACTACAATATCATAATGAACTCTTTGCAAAAGTGCACTTGATCATCCTTAACATTTAAGGATATCAACATTTTATGTAAACTGATCAAACTAACATTTCAACGATCGAATTCTTAGATCTATCTTGTAGTATGTAGTCTAGTGTTACATTTAATACAATAAGATCATGATTGTAATCAATCATATTGAATTCACGATCTAACACTATGGTCTATTTGCTTATTTTGACCGAATCAATTTCATCGAGGTTTCGTACATTACGAATTACGACCGTTCACCATATAACATTTATATGTGATCGAATACAGATCAAACATTCATATTCAAGTATTGTTTCTAAAATTCGAAACTCATAAAAGATAATACACAGTCTTGGGCAAATAAACATGTAAATACCAATTGCCAATGAACTTAGTAGTTGTAAAACTTGGCGCTTGTATGGGTATTGAAACAATAACATGCAAAAATATTATTAGTAAGCATTTTTCCTATTTCTGTTTATCAATATTAATTTAGTTCATTTATATATTTTAATTGATAAATATATTAACAATTATATTAAATGCATAAATTGTCAGTGCATATTGTTATAACTTTATATAGCAGATGTTCTTACAATATTAGAAAGATTAAATGTTACAATTTCACTTTTGTAATAGGCTCCTACTAATCATTAATGTTTCTCTAAACCCTAAGATGAAACATAGAAGTCTTTCGACTTCACTAATTAATGGCTGTTAGCACTCATATATCTTGGGATTCCGACTATGAGGAAAGCTCAACAAACATACTCCCACATACGATGGATAACTCCTTATCGATTGTATCATATACAGCTCCTAACCTTGTGATCCTTGTCCTCACCTCATCTTCACCTTGAGGAAAGCTCAATAATTAAAAAAAGATTATTCACTCATACCCACCATTTCATGACGGCCTAAGTATATTATACATACCTTGAGGAATGCTCAACAAATATTTATAAGTATCTTACCTCATGAAGTCTCTATATCAATAGTACTACACATAACATCCTAGCTTGAGGAAAACTCAACAACTAAAAAGTGTGCAAGTAATTTATTAATATATAAATGGTAGAGGACAACTTATACTAAAGATTAATAATCTTTTATATATTTAATTGAGTGATATCGATTTATGAAATAATGTATTTTTTATGAAATACCTTCATAATTCAAGTGTCGGACACATCAAAAATCATTATATACGTACTTTTATGTATGCATTTATTTCTTAAGTCTATTTAGGGTTTTTTTAATGTTCCACCTTTTTTATTCATTTATATCACATAAGTTTTATTATATAACTTTTACAATTTTATTTATTTATATAATAGTCTTATGTAAAATATTATATTAATTAAATCTTATTAATTAATTTAATTAACTAACACTTTAATTAAATAGTATATTATTCAATTATAACATATTATATGGAATATATATGTATACACATTATGACTTGAATAGTAACACACATATATGTTATATATATGCACTTTAGTTCATTAATTAACTTTTAATTAATTTATTTAATCAAATAGTTTTAATTAAATTTTCTTAATTTCGAAAATTCTTTTGATATGCATATGTATACTCATATTATCCTAAACAATTCAAGACAACATAACATATATCATTATATATATTATACATGTATATATATATTAATTAACTAATTTAATTAATTCATTTATTTTATTTATCTTATTAATAAATAATATTTTTAAAATCAATTTCATAACATTTTCAAACACTTTGAAAAATTATATTATAACCTTTATAATATTTTTTTATTTCTTTAACTTTAAAAATTAAAATTTTTATTTTAATTGTCAAAACAATTTGAAAAGCTATATTATAACATTTATAATACTTTTCTTATTTTAAATTTAAATTTTTATTTTTAATTTCAATTTTTTTTTGAAATTAGCCCATGGCGTAATTCAAATCGGGCCTTTTTTCTCCTAAGGGCAACCTTTGGGCACACATACCTGTTCGGGCCAGGTCGGTAGCCTGGTAGAACGGGGTACTCAATTACCAATAATCCAGCCTAGGCGATACCTTTCTTAGACAACCTACTAATTAGGTTGTGAGCTTAATTAGTTAACCTTAGCATGACTAGTTTAGACCGCATAGGCTATTGGACTTCTAAACCATTGTTGGAACTGGACCAGTCCGCTACGAAGGAAATGAGTAAATTTCAATTTTTTATCATTTATGATGTTTATTGAACCTCTGAAGTCTAATTCATTTAGAACATTTCTAATTTTTTATAAATAAAATCATTATTTTATTTAAATTTATAAATAAAGTTTTACTTTATGTTGTTTTATATGATGTTTTAATATATATATATCATATAAACATATGTATGTATGTGCATGTGCAACATAATAAATTGTGCATGGTTTGATATGCCTTGTATATGTGCTGAATTAACACTGCAACAGACATGTTAGTCCCTCTAGTATTCTATGCACTGCCTAAATGAATATTTATACGTGCATCAAATATTATATATATATATATATAAAATTATGCATATGTAAAATTCTATCATATATGTATATACATGCAGAAATACTAATTATAATAATTTATCTAAAATATTTAAAATATATTTGTAAAAATATTTATTTACATTAGTTATTAAATATTTTAATAATTAATATAAAATAAATTTTTTTGCTAGTACAAGATAGAAAATATAATAAAGAAAAATAATTTTTTTAATTATAATTATTGATAAATATATAAAAACATATGCATATACGTAAATATACATAAGCATATATAAATAAATAAATAATAAAATTTTAAAATTAATGTAAGCTTACTTGAAACTTGCGGTATAAGAATTTTTTTTTTAATTATAATTATTTTATAAATATACAAATACATGTTATAAACATAAATATAATGTATATATATAAATAATAAAATTTTAAAATTAACATAAGCTTACTAAAAGCTTACGGCATCAGAAATTTTTTTAATTTATAAAACAATTTAAAATAAACAATGATAAAATAATTTAAAAATCATTTTAAATCATTTATAAAATAATAAAAATCATTTTTAAAATTTGAAAATTATATAATGTTATTATATAAAAATTATACTTAATTTTGTATTATATTGAATAAATATATATTTTGTTTATTTATATAATCAATTTCTAGTTAAATAACTAGTTATAGTAATATTTAAATATATAATAAATATAAATATATATTAAAATAAAGTTTTCTTGCTTTCAAATTATTATTATGTAAAACAAAATTTCATAAAATTTAAAATGTTTATTATATGATTATAATCTTTAGGATATAGTTAATTAATTAGAAAATTATATATGACAAAACAATAATGTATTGATTCGTTATAAAAGTGCTATCTAACAAACGTATGATATAGTACATGAATATAACAAAGTTAGATCGATGTGTACCTTATACTAATGCCTAATTAGTACATGTTGAAATACATACATACATACATACTATACATATATATATACATAAATATATATATATATATATATATATATCTGTGTGTAGACACACCAATATATTCAACCATCTAATATTTAACAAAATAATGATGTATTGATTCATTATAAAATAACTATCTAACAAACATATGATGTAGTACATGAATATAACAAAGTTAGATCAATGTGTACCTTATTTATACCAATGCCTAATTAGTACATGTTGAAATGAAGATAAGTGCTTCTTGAATCATATTCCAATTCCGGAGTTGCTGTGCTTCACCTTTGGCGATCGGATTGCTTTAATTTGATGTGTTTTATAGTTTGAATTTTTGGCAAATGGAGAACCCATGGTTGGCCATCTTTGTTGCTACAAATGAGTGGATTTTTAAAAAAAAAATCAAATAAGGCAAAAGTGGAGTATTAAAGGAAGTATGCAAGAGTAAAAAAGTGGATCAAATCCTAATTTTTCTCTATACCAATTCTTGCCTTTTATTTACTCAAACTAATTAGCCATGTATCATACATGATCGGCTTCACCTTTGCACATCTATGGCCTAATTTTTCAGCTACAAATGGGCCTTGAAACTATTCCAAGCCTGAGCAAAATTTCATATAACAACCTGACTTTTAAGTAATAATTAATTAAAATTAATAATAGAAATTTAACTAATTAAATTGAAATTTGGAAATTTATTTAATAATTTGATTTTAAAATTATTTAAATAAAAGGATTTAAATTATGGAAAACATGATATTTAATAATTAAAATAAGTTAAATGTGGAAAATAAATTTTATAAAGGTGAGGTAATAGAAATAATATGTTAGTTGGAAAAGAAAGAAATTTTATTAAATAGAAAATTTGTATTTATTCAAAATAGAAAGGAATTTAGTTTTTAAAAGGGAAAAGGAAATAAAAATATGAATTTATTTATTTTAATAAGAAAGTCAATGCCCATGAAACTCAGGCCCATCATCGTTGCTCCATAATTTTCCCTCTCTTACAAAATTATCTATGCATACTTCGTTACTTCATTTTTATCTTCCTGAGCAAAATAAACAAAACCCTACTCCCTTCAAATATAAAAATCAAATCAAATAAATTACCTAAATTCACCAAATTTAAATATGTGCATCATCATACTTGTGTACGCCTATGGTGAGAAGTAGAGTGTGCTGTTTTGTGTGTGCGGTATATGTGCATGCTTACAAAGGAAGAAGGAGAAGAAGAGGAACGCGTGTGTATATGTGAGTTTTTACTCATGAATCTATGACTAATTCAAGTTAATTTGTGTATGTTTCATCTTCTTGAATTGCTATTGTTGTTGTGTATGATGTTTGCATCGAGTTGAGGTAAATAAGATTGAAAATTGGATTGGAATTTATCAAATCAATCGTCAATGGGCAAAATTTTTCCGAGAACCGACCATACAGGTCGACCCATGTTCTTGAATGGTCGGGCTATAGAGGACGACCACTCAAAGGACTAGGTCAATCCTTGCTACTTCCTGTGCATGTTGTTTTAAAACTTATATAATTATAAATTAAATAAATAAGTGAATAAAATATAGTTTAAATAGTATAAGGTTAACGCAATGTATTTATAACATATTTTAGAAAAGGTTTTATTTAATAGTAATTTATATTCATTTAATTAAAAATTGATAGTTTAAAGAAAAATTACGTTTTAACCTTTAATAAATTTATATAAATCCAACAAAATTCTAGAAAAAATTTTAATGACTTCTAATTGATTCTTTCCAAGTTTTGAAGAATATTTTTTGATATTTTGAATGTAAATGAAGTTTAAAAAAGATATATATTATGGTTTTGAAATATAATAAATTGATTTGGATAGTATAAAATTATTAAAAAATAGTATTTATCAATAGCAAATTATTTGAAATATATTTAGCTTTACAAAATATTTTATGAATTTAAATGAAATTGAGTTTCGGATGTTATTAGTCAATGATTAATTATTTATTAATTATATAAAGGATTGGGAAACTAGTTATTTATTGTAAATAATAAAATTATAATAGGATTAAAATTTTAGTTAATCCTAAAATGTATATTTATTGTCCATTTCTAAGTATTTATTTCTTATATATGATAAAAATTTATGAATCGTTTTTATTAGGTATTATTTGAGTTTGAAAATATACTGTACTGATCTAGTTGGTTTAAAGTTATTTCAAATAATATTTTGTATTAGAAAATTATGTAACTCTATCACATGAAATATTTTGCTTTATAAACTATTTTGAGATTTCGAAAGTAGTGTATGTATTTTCTAAGTACGTTGAAGGTTATAAAATTAATATTTTAAAGTATAAAAGGTTGAAAATTAATAAATTATTGAATAGTAAAATTAATATTTGGTTAATTAATTATTTATAGTTTACAAATTATGTAAAAGTATGAGAGGTTTTATAAATGACATCTTTGGTATTTTAAAGGGTATTTTCCTAGTAAAATTATTTATAAATTAATTACATGGGATATAAATAAGTATGCTTGATTTTTGAGTTTTCTGATTCTCATCTTCTCAATACAGATTTAGATGGTATGAGTGATTCATCGTTGATATGGATTTGATTGATGATTTATGATGATACGGTAATGACATCTTTGGGATGATTTTGTGTTATAATTCTGTGTGACGAGAAATCTTAACAAACAGAGTTATAATACCATTTTGGATAGGGCATTGGATAATATTTCTCCGATTATTCTTTGCAAAGACCTAGAATTTAATCGCTATTTAAATGAATATTCAATTATATTTCAAATAATTAATAAATGGATTTTTATTAACAAATAAAACTATTTTAAATCATAACTAATGATAAAAAAACACTTTCAAATGATTTTTTTACCAAGATATATAGTTCATAGAGAAATAGAAAATGTGATCGGAATTTTTTTCTTCGAAATATCGGTTTTTCATTAGTTAAAAGTTATTCAAAAGGTTATAACACTATTATAAACATTTGTGCACATTACAAACCATTTAAATATGTGTACATGTACATATATATTGATGTACATGTTTCTTCTTAAGTGTATATATATAAGAATAAAAGAAGATATAAAGGAAAAAAAAATATGTATAAAATGCTTCTTTTTCAACATAAGTACACATAACGTGGTATGAATAGTTGAAAGTAGAAGAGAAGTCAAATGGACAATTTCGAAGGGGATGGAGAGGTATGGCTATGCATGCATACTTATATTTAAATATAAATCACTTATTATTACTTTAATCAAATACTAAGCCTATATATACCCCTTTATCTTCATGTTTTTCATTTTACGAACCTCCTTCATTTCAAATCCTAAGAACTTAAGGAAACTTAGCCATGACCTCCTCTATATAAATTCTAAAATAGGAAAAATCACTTCTTTTGGCTAAAATCTCCTCTTTTATTCACAAAATTACTTCTACATCTCCTACACCATCTCCTCTTTCAAAATACAACACTCTATCCACCAAACATACCATAGTCGAGCCAAAACCCATGATGGCCAAGCCCAAACATTACTAAGCTGAGCCATATTAGCCTAGGCAGAGCCAAATTCAAGTGTCTAAGCATCCAAAGTTTCATATTTGCAAAGTTTTTAAAGCATTTTTCAATTTTCGGCAAAAGTTCGTTTTCAATTAGAAAAGTTTCGGTGAGTAACATTTTTGTTTTTGGAAAAGACATTTACTTTATTTTTGATGGACTATATGTTGCGAAAATATGGTGATTGTTATGTTGAACTATCATGTCATATTAATGACATATGATGATATGTTTATGTTTGAACTTAGATTTGGTGATTGGTTGATATGTGGATATGTTTAGATATGAATATGGATATGGATATGTGATATTGGGTATGATATTATGGTAGTATGTTTATGAAACAAAACCATGTGTTTGTGATGTAAATGGTGTGAAGTTTGCACCTTGAAAGGTCGCAAAGGACTTGTGATCCAATTTGAAAACGAAAGCCCTTTTTATAGCTTTGGTTTTTGAAAATGTTTTCCAAATTTTCACCTTTGTTTATCAAAACTTTTCCATTTCTATTTTCAAAGATGTAGTAGCTAGAGTTAAGGTGAATTTTTCACCTAGAAATCAATTCTAACGAACTATGCTCTTAGTGATAGTCGCAATGGATGTAGTTCGGAAAATTTCGCTATTTCAAGTTTTAAGTGTTTTTTTTGTATTGTTTTTGAAAACTCATTTCAAATAATTAAGTAAGTCAAAAGTTTAAGTTTTAATTATTTAATAATTTATTTATTTAATTTATTAATTAGGGTAAATATTAAATAATTAATTAGAGTTTAAGAATTATTGACTAAGTTAATTAATTTTAATTAAGTAAGTTTTGAATAATGATTAATTAAGATAAAAGAAAATTAAATTTATTTAATCAAGTTTATTTATTTTAGTTAATTATTTAACTAGGGTTAATTATTTAATGAATTATTGTTTAATTAAAGGTTAATTATCCACTTAATTAGGGTTAATTTCTTAATTAAATGTTATTTAATTAAAATATGATTAAGGTTTTGATTATAGATAAAATTAGGATTATTAATGATTTAATTTTGATTTAATTAAGATTAATTAAGGTTTTAATTGAGTATTAAACTTATGATTTAATCAAGGATTATTTATTTTAAAACTCCTTTAGAAACCCTATCGGTTATTTATTTTTAACCAAGTTTCTTGTTTAAGTGAATTATTTTAACCCATGGATCTCTTGTCCATGCTATTAAGTAGCCAAATGAATTAAAGCAGCTGTAATAAAAATGAAAGTAAGTCGACTTGTACTTATCACAAATACCATACTGCATGAATGTGATGAATACAAGAGGTTTAATTTCGATAAACGGATCATGATAATCTAAGCATATGGAATGTATGTCCATATGTAAATATTTATACCTTGACAGTAGGATAGTCCACTATAAATAACTTGGCCCTTTAAATTTATCGAATTTTGGTTTGGAGAGATCAGGATCGGATATTAGTTGTTATCCAAAAACCACTTCGAACTAACATAAACGTTCGAATTGGAAATAGTAAAGGCAAGGTCCAAGGTAAAGACTTCGAATTGCAAGGGCTAGTTGCTACTAACCCTGAGGGTGATTCCAAAATGGTTGCAGTGGAAATAGTACCTTTGGTTTGTCCATCTCCTGAACGACTTGTATGGATGAATGCTGACATTGTGTCAACATCTGGAAGGCAATGTGAGCATTCTAATTAGCAATGCTATATTAAAGGTAAACGTAGCCTCAGGACTCATTAACCAGAAATGACCAAAACAAGGTATGTAGCAAGACTATGTGGGTCGCTCCCATGAGGGTGTGTCATCACCGTATCTAGAATCGATTATTCGACCCATTTTTGTACGCTCTGGTAAGGTCCCTGATCCCAACCGTGGTAGTGATGTATTCGGTACTACTAGTCAAGTGGTAGGCCGGTTCTTTGTAGTAGGGGTACAAGATGTTCTTGTCAGACCCAGGAGTATTTTATCTAGAGGTGCATCTTCGGAAGGTAGTTCCTTACCTGGTCATGTATGGAATCCATTCTCCAATAAGTGCCGTACGGAATTAGTTGTACCCAAATATGTTAAAATGTGATATGCAAGCATTTCCGTTATGTTCTATTTGTGAGAAATGCGGATTATGGATCTTAAGGCTAGAATTAACACTAGAGGGGGGTGAATAGTGTTTTAAGTAATTACTAATTCTTTTTGAGTTTATATTAATTTGAACACAAATGTATGCAATATTAAGACATAGATATGATCACAGAATCAAAACAGATGCAGATATAAAGTAAAAGCAATAAAGGAAAGAACACACTGGATTTTATACTAGTTTGGAGTTACCCTACATCCAGTCCCGCAACACAAGTATGGATTTCCTTTCAAAATCAATTCTTATAATTACACCCTCGATTTCAAGGCCACGAGGTACACCGCTCTAGATTCACAATCCTCTAGGCAAAGATACTTGATTTTACGGGCAACAAGTTCACCCGATTGATTTTCCAGGCTACAATCACACCTTTTCTCGCTCGATTGAATACAAAGAAGTCTATAACTTTGAATAGCACTGGGATCTTGTTGAGATAGTGATAGAGAATCAAACCAGAGACGATCTAGTTAGATTCAATGGTGATTTCGGCAGAGTAATGGTAAAATGTATATAAAGAAATGTGGAAGAGGAAGAGGAGTGAAATTAGAGAAAATATAAATGTAAATTCATTAAAACAGCCCCTATTTATAGTAGAACAACAGCCATGTCCATTCGTGAAAGGATATGACGAATAGACACTTCCTTTGAAATTCAAACTTTTGAAATAAACTGTCACCTTGTCGACAAGGGGTACTTGGGGTTGTCGACAAGCCTAAGTTAATTTTGGTAATTTGCTTTTCTTTGAAAATAACTTCTATCTTGTATTAAAACTATTTTAAACTTTATAAATATACTTAACTATAGTTAAAATACATAAATAAGTATAGAGAATAATATTTTGGTATATATAAAATTTTACTATAATTTTATATTTAAATCTAAGTATAAATATTAAAAGTTAAATATATTATAATTAAAAGATAGTTTAAAACCAAGGATAATTTGATATTGAAAATAAAAATTATTTTGAGGCTAAAAGTATTTTAAAACCAGGATAGATGTTTTTGATTTAAAAAGGAAGATTTTGAAATCATTTTGAAAACAAGATATAATTTTGTAAAACATTTGAATAAAAGTTAGTGGATACAAAACAATGCTCCACTAGATTTTTCGTAGGTTCCATCCTACTTAGGGTTCCATCCCTTTAATGGGCTCGAAGTGGCATTCCATGAATAAAATGGATTTTAAGATGTCAGTGCTTTTCTAGGAGTTTTAACAAAATTCCTAACTAAATTACTTATCTTCAAATCTTGAACTCTTGATAATCTTGATACTCATGAGTCTTGATATCTTTGACCTTGAGTTCATCAGTTCTTGAATCTCTATACTATACAGTCTTCATTCTTTAGTACCTGTTTATATATCCTGCATATACATATATATATATATATATCTAAACAATAATGTTAGTATTTATATTTTATAATCTTATTCTAAGGTTATTGTCATCAAAACCAACTTCTCAGGGACTAACAATTTCCCCCTTTTTGAGGATGACAACCTTTGTTTATAATATATTACTTCTATCCTAATAACTCCCCCTAAAACTAATAACTCCCCCTTAATCTATGCTTAACTATCATATTTTATACTTCTCCCCCTTTGTCATCAACAAAAACAAAGTTTAAATCCATACAACTCCCCCTTAATCTAATACTATATTACATGTGATTATAATGATAGTGTTACCATAAATAATCAACACTTAATTCTAAAACTAAAACTTAGCTCTTAATAACTAACTCTCCTAACTAAGAATCCATATATGATAATATTTATAATAATGATAATGTGAGAATTCAAATATGAGAACATAAATCATTTATTAAATAAATAATGTTATATTTACATTTGCGTAGAAAACGTAAGTAAGATCATATACAAATAATGATAAGAAAGAGAGAAAAGAAACTAATGTGTATCCTTGACAATGGGAGATCTATGAACCGAGCAATTTAGGTAGTGGAAACAGAAATTTCCACGTTGTTTGACTAGATTTCCATCCTTGTCAAAGCACACTTTGCCAACGCAAACAACTTTGTCATCATCTTCAGCGTGCTCTTCTTCCATGGGGGCTTCTTCTTCCTCGCTGTCCTCTTGCACTTGAACACTTGAGGATTCTTCATCGATCAAGATGGGATTGGCGTGATTGTCCATTAGAAACTTTTGCAAGTTTCTAAGGATTTTGCCTTGCCGTTCTTGTTCTTTGGCCATTCTGATTTGCACCACTTGAATTTCAATCATAAGTTGTAGTGCATCCTTCAAGGAAACCTCCATTTTCATCACTCGTGCAAGCGTAGTTCGTTGAAATGGTCTGGTAGAAGGAGAAGGGAACAAAAAGGTTGAATTTTTGTTTGATTTGGAGGAGGAGGCCATTGTTTTATTGTTTTCAGAAGTTAGAACAGAGAAAGAACAGAAAGAATGAACAAAATTTCGAAATAAGAAGAATATATAACCACCCATTTGAATTTTGGTGGGAAAATTTCAAAAGAAAAAAAAATTCGTTATATGTCGACAGGGGTAAAGGAGGGTTGTCGACAAGGTACTTATATTTTTGCTATTTGATTTATTTTAATTTAATTTTAATTATACTTGTTATATATTTATATTCTATATTTCAGTTATTGAATAAATACCTAATTCTCTTCTTAATTTAGTAAATATAGATTCATTTAAGGGTTTTGTTAAGATATCAGCAATTTGATTCTCGAAATTGATATAATCGAGAGTAATTACTTCCTTACTTATATTATCTTTGAGAAAATGATGTCTGATATCCATATGTTTAGTTCGAGCATGATGAGTAGGATTTTTGGATAAATTTATTGCACTAGTATTATCACAATAAATTG
Organism: Allium fistulosum; assembly: GCA_030737815.1. Taxonomy (NCBI): domain Eukaryota; kingdom Viridiplantae; phylum Streptophyta; class Magnoliopsida; order Asparagales; family Amaryllidaceae; genus Allium; species Allium fistulosum. The sequence continues at coordinate 177,713,305 of CM060904.1, forward strand.
GTGATTTTGAGATATTTAAACCAAAATCTTTTAAAGTTTGTTGCATATATATTACTTGAGAACAAGCCAAAGCAGCAGAAATATACTCTGCTTCGGTTGTTGATAAAGAAACTGTGTTTTGCTTTTTACTAAACCAGGAAACCAGAGAATGCCCCAAAAAGTGACAAGTTCCACTTGTACTTTTTCGGTCTGATTTACAACTAGTATAGTCAACATCACAGTTAGATATTAATTCAAAAGAATCATTTTTAGGATAAAATAAGCCATAATCAAAGGTGTGTTTAACATATCTTATGATACGTTTTACTGATTTTAAGTGGGTCTCTTTAGGTTGGGATTGATATCTTGCACAGAGACAAACACTATACATGATATCAGGTCTACTAGCAGTGATATAGAGTAGTGATCCAATCATTCCTCTATATAATTTTTGATCTACATTTTTCGAGAGATCTTCTTTACTTAGGTACTCATTGGTTGCCATGGGAGTGGGTTTTCCACTTGCAGTAGTTAAACCAAATTTTCTAACTAGGTCTTTAGCATATTTTTCTTGACTGATAAAGATACCATTATCTAATTGTTTTATTTGCAATCCTAGAAAGAAATTTAATTCACCCATATGACTCATCTCAAACTCTTTTGTCATTATTTCAGAAAATTCTTTATTCATTTCAAAATTAGTTGATCCGAAAATGATATCATCTACGTAAACTTGTACTAGTTGAATATCATTTTTATTTCTTTTAGTAAAAAGAGTATTATCTACTTTACCAATTTCAAAGTTTGATTGTAATAAGTAAGATCTTAGTCTGTCATACCAGGTTCTAGGAGCTTGTTTTAGACCATATAGAGCTTTCTTAAGTTTGTAAACATGATTTGGTAATTTTTCATCTTCAAAAAGTGGTGGTTGTTCAACATATACTTCCTCTTTTACAAATCCATTTAAAAAGGCACTTTTAACATCCATTTGAAATAATTTGAAATTATTTTGATTTGCGAAAGCAAGTAGAATCCTAATGTCTTCTAATCTTGCTACGGGAGCAAAGGTTTCATCACAATCTATTCCTTCTTCTTGACAATAACCTTGAGTGACTAACCGGACTTTATTTCTAACGACCTCACCTTGTTCATTCATTTTATTTTTATAAACCCATTTAGTTCCAATTATAGTTTTATTTTCAGGTCTAGGAACAAGTTCCCAAACATCATTTCTGGTGAATTGATTTAGTTCTTCTTGGATAGCCAAAATCCATGAATCATTAGTTGATGCTTCTTTTGGATTTTTGGGTTCAATAGTTGATATAAAGCTACATTCTCATTTTACTTAGTTGATTTCTAGTTGTAACAACAGATTGCATATCTCCTAGTATATTTTCTATAGGATGATCTTTTAAAATTTTAATCTTTTTATTAGGATGATTAATTACATTATTAGTTTCAGTTGACTCCTGATTTTGAGTAATTAAATCATCTTTATCATTTGTATCTTCAAATTTTTTGAGATTTTCATCGAATGAAACATGCATTGTTTCTTCGATGGTGTTAGTTCTTAAATTAAACACTCTGTATGCTTTACTTCTATTAGAATATCCGATAAAGATACCTTTGTCGGATTTAGGATCAAATTTATCTAAGTTATCTTTTGTATTTAAAATAAAACATTTACTTCCAAAAATTCTAAAATAAGATACCTTAGGTTTCTTTCTGTGAAGAAGTTCATAAGATGTCTTATCAGTTAAAGGTCTAATTAAAATTCTATTTAAAATATAACAGGCGGTAGCAACTACTTCTGCCCAAAAATAATTTGGTAATTTACTATCTGAAAGTATAGTTCTCGCACACTCTTGAATCGTCCTATTTTTACGTTCTACTACTCCGTTTTCAGTCTCGACCAGAATGGGTGGTTAAGGAAGAAAGGATGACTATGTGTTCCGGATATGGGAAACATTAGGAAGGAAGTTCTTGGAGAATCCCATGATTCAAAATTCACTATTCATCCGGGAGGGACTAAGATGTATCAGGATATGAAAAGGAGTTTCTTCTAGGAAAGTATGAAGAAAGACGTAGGCTTATGGGTGAGGCAATGTTTGAATTGTCAACAGGTAAAGGTCGAACATCAAAAACAGATTGGGTTACTTAAGCCTTTGGGTGTTCTAGTTTGGAAATGGGATTCTATCTCAATGGATTTCATAGACGGATTGCCACGGTCGAATCGAGGAAATGAGAGTATATGGGTTATAGTGGACAGATTGACCAAGAGTACCCATTTCATTCCAGTTAAGTCGACCAGGACAACACCAGATTTAGCTAAGTTATTCATGAGGAATATAGTTGATTGCATGGAATTCCTAGTAGTATAGTAAGTGATAGAGATTCCTTATTTACTAGTGATTTCTGGAACAGTCTATAGAAGAATTTAGGTACTAAGCTCAAGATGAGTACCGCTTACCATCCGCAGACAGATGGGAAAACAGAGAGAATTAACAAAGTCTTAGAGGATTTGTTAAGAGCTTGTGTGCTAGATTTCGGTGGATCATGGTAAGGCCATCTATACTTAGTTGAGTTTCCATATAACAACATTTATTAGACTAGTATAGGGATGGCACCGTTTGAAGCTTTGTATGGAAAGCCATGCAAATCTCTCTTTTCTTGGTTAGAGACCAGGGATAGGTTAATTCTTGGTCCAAATTTGGTTAGAGAAATTATAGAAAAGTTTGAGTTAATTCGAGCTAGGATGAAAGAAGCTCAGTCTAGGTAGAAGAGCTCTGCTGGTAAAAGATGAAAAGACTTAGAGTTTTCAGTCGAAGATCATGTTTTCGTTAAGGTGTCACCGATGGAAGGTGTAATCAGATTTGGAAAATCAAGAAAATTGACATCAAGATTTGTTGGACCATTTCCTATTGTAGAAAGAACTGGAAATCTTGCATATAAAGTAGAGTTACTAAATAGTTTGGTAGGAGTCCACAATAGTTTTTATATTTCTCATCTAAGGAAGTACATTCGAGGTCCAGAGACTACTATTACACCGACTGTGTTAGATGATCTTGTAGTGGAACCAGATACGACTATAGTTAGGAAACTAGTTCGTATAGTTGCGAGAGATAAGAAGAGACTAAGGAACAAAACAGTCAAAGTCCAGTGGGGTAACGATGAGAGACTGTACTTGGGAAACTGAGAGTAGGATTAGAGATACTTATCTTGACTTGTTTCATGGTATGTTTTAACTTTATGTTTGAGTACTGTGACTACCTTATCGTAATTCCGAGGATGAAATTCTTTAAGGGGGGAGTCTGTAATGACCCTAATTTAACATTATTTAGGACATATAATTAGATAAATTAAATGAAATAATGTAGATGGTTAAGAGATTGAGATTTTTTAATTAATAAGGGGTCATGCGTTAATAAATGTGTATGCAAAAGAGAATAAAAAAAGTAAGTCAGAGGAATATTGTAAGGGCAAAATAGGAACAGCCTTTGTTCTTGTACCCTAAACCCTTCTCTCCTTCATTTCTTATTCATTTCAATGTTCATAAACAAAACCAAAACCTTAAGCAAGCTCGGCTGGCCACCATTAAGAAGATTCAAGAAGAAGAAAAGCTAGGATTCAAGTAGAAAGCTTAAGCAAATCAATCAAAGAGCAAATCGCAACCTTCTTAACACCATGCCAATGTAAATAATTTGATTTATATCTCACTTTTGATAATGATCTCGGTTTCAAGGTTTGGTTCGAATTATTTTGCAAATAATATGTCATGTTATGTTTGTTTAAATGGATATATATGCTTGTTGATGATTTATATTGTTTCATATAAATTTAATGATAAGTTTAGATTGGAGAACCTATTAAATGACATCCAAATGATTTATGTTTTTGATACATGATCAAAAACATTATTTTAGAAGTGGGTTTCAAGTTTCATAATTTTTAAAGTTATTGTAGATTTATTATGAATTTTCTATAAAAGAAAATAGTTAATGTTGGGTTTAAATTATTTAAGACAATTATATGTTGATTTCGGCTCTGAGATTTATATATGTTAGAAAACATATTAAAAGTGAATTATGGTGATTTTTGGGGAATTTTCCTAAATATTTTATTATGGTTATAAAATTATTTAAGTTAAGGGACCTAAATGTTTTATATGTTTTATTAAGAGGAAGCGCTTATTTGCTTAAAATGTTTTAAATGGTTAATTGTGAATTCGATAGCCTTTTTGAAAAGGATTTTGATAAAGAAATGGCAACAAATTACATTTTGACAAATTAGGCAAGTTAGGTGAAAAGAAATTACTTTGAAGGACGTAAAATCGGTTTTGCTTGGATTTACCACTTCGCCACTTCCATTTGCTAGCTTTCATCACCAAACCTCCGCTAATGAACTCATTCGAAACCAATGCATATTTTATCAAGCAATTGATACATAGTGCAATTGAGAAACGCGGAAGGGACTATGTCAAAACCACGCTTTCAAAGGGGTAGGAGTTATTCTTATAAGCTTTTGAATCCTTTACTTACTTCTGTTTATAAAAGAAGCTTTCAAAGGGGTTGTTTTTAAATTATCTTTGTTTTTAACAAAAAGAGGCTTTCAAACAACTTGCTGCTTGCCTTTGTTTTTAGAAAAGAGCTTTCGAAAGAGTTGTCACTTACTTATGTTTTAAAAGAAGCTTTCAAAAGGATACTGAACCTATTCAAAACCCATGTTGCCGCATTCATACCTTTCGAATTAGTTGAGGCCGCATTTCTTTATAGACTTAAAGTAATATATTCAAAAGGGGTGCTTTCGCCCTTTTACTTTGAAGCCACCTTCTTAATGCTTTCGAAAGGGTTGTGTAGCCGCTTTCAAATGGTTTCAGAGGCAATGGTTTCGAAAAGGTGGTTTTCAAAACTATCCTCTTTCTTTTACTTGGGATTAATGCTTTCATCTCTAGTCTTTATGACCCCTTAGTTATATAAAAGGTTAAACCCAATGGTTTTGAAAGGAATAATTTTAAATGGTTTCAAAGCAATGTTTCCCCAAACCCTCACTTGAACCCAATGCTTTCGAAGGTATGTTATAAGTGTTTCGAAGAGGAGGTCCCCAATGTTTTCGAAAGGTATATTTTAAGTGTTTGAATGGAAGGTTTCCAATGCTTTCGAGAGACAAGTTTAAATGATTTCGAAAGGGGATGTCTATGGTTTTATATAAGGGTTTTGAAAGGGATGTTCTCAATAATTTTGAAGGAGATTATTTAAGGTCTTAAATAAAGGTTTCGAAGGTATTGTTTTGGCCTTAGAGCCTAAAGCTTTCTAAGTTAAAAAGAGGTTTTAATTTATTATGAAGGAATAAATAATCCCATTGATTAGATTTCATCAACATTGTTTTTTGTAAACCATATATCATGGCATAAGTGTTTTGAGTAAAGCAAAGTATATGATTTCCTTGTTTTATAAAGATATTATTTCAGGGGTAACTCATTTGCAAAAATTGTTTACAAGGAAATGAAACTTGAATAGGGTAGTTAACCCTAAGTTTATGACTCATATATTAGAAGACCAGATGGGACTGGTATGGGATCGCGCCCTATACTTTAGCTAATAGCACCTAGCTAATATAAGTCCAAAATTCCAGTATGTAGGGCTTTGTCATAGATGGGACTAAAATAATGTTACACACAGAAGGGAATATACAGAGTGAAGATAGGTAATTGGTGAGCCTGCAAAACCATTAGGATCAGTTGACCCTAGAAGAAGAAAATTAAGGGAAGATAGCCCGTATGGTGTCTAACAGAAGTTAGATTATTGATTATGTCTGGTAAGCCCAAGTCAACCAATGGTTAATAGTTAGCCAGATAAAACTATAGTGTGGACAGATAGCCCATTGATTTCCTGATTACTATGCATATATGTATTTGCTATTATTGTTATAATTAGTTTGATTGTAGGATTTTGGATTAGCAAAAGATATGCTTTTAAAAGGATATTAGTGAGGGGAAACTCGTTCCGCTAAGCGGTGTGGTCTCCCTTAATATCAGTAAATCGAGATGTATTAGTTTTACACACCAGGCTTTATGTTTAACTAGAAGTTTATGTTTTCCCCTTAAACTCTCGGGTGATTAAAATTTGATTCAAGTAGATTGAGAGTTAAGGACTTTTCGGGCTTAGTACGTTGGACGAATAAGCTTCCAAAGACGTGCAGGAGGCAAAGCTAGCTATGTAGGAGCAATTTAGTATTATTTCCGCTGTGATGTAATTATGACTGATATGTCTGCCTAGTACTCTGATCATCCAAGGGGGCATCTTTATATATCGCTCATCACGTAATTTGTAATAATTATATTTGATCAAAACTTGGGAATTGTTTTGGGATTATGTATCTGAATATGAAATATCGATTTGAAATGTAATCAAAAAAGTTGTTTTTGAAATATGTGTCGATTTTATTTCATATTCATGTGCTTCTGATATTATGGATATCAGTAACATTACCATATTTTTTCACCAGAAGTTAATACTATAGATGACTGCAGCACCTGTAGAACTTAGCTTCGAGCCTCAAGATATGGGATGTTACAATATCAATAAGCGATTGATAGATGCAGAGAGAATTTACCCAAAGCTGGAAAAGCTTGCATACTGTCTCTTGATCGCTTCAAGGAAGCTTTGCCCTTACTTTCAGGCTCATCCTATCAAAGTTCTTACCGACCAGCCTTTGCGACAAGTCTTACAATGACCTGAGACTTCTGAAAGGCTGTTGAAATGGAACATTGAATTGAGTCAATACGATATAACCTATCATCTCGGAAAGCAATTCTAGGACAAGCTTTGGCAGTCTTTATTGCCGAATACGCTGCATGAGATGACACTCTAGAGAGCAGGAGAGAGCAAAATTCCAGATGAAGATGTACACGGACGGTGTGTCTAACGAGCGATGTTCTGGCACCGGACTCATTTTAGTCACTCCTAAGGAACATCATTTTGTTATGCCCTAAAACCCGATTTTCCCATAATAAACAATGAAGAAGAATATGAAGCCCTAATTGTAGGACTCAATATTGCCAAAGAACTGGGAGTTAAAACTCAACACATCTTCTGTGATTCCCAATTGGTGGTGTGCCAAGTGTAGAAAAAGTTTCAAGCAAAAGGAGCAAGACCGACCCTTGCCTAAATCGAGCCCTTGAGCTGCTCAATGATATTGAATACTACACAATAACGCATATTCTCATAGAGGAGAATGTAAAAGTCGACTCACTGGCTAAGTTGGCCAGTTCATGAGATGCACAGCTCATGGGTCTTGTTTCGATGGAGGTACTATCATTTTCGAGTATCGGCGAGATGGAAGTCGATTGGATCTTGGTGGTTGAACCTGATAAAGAGTCATGGATGACTCTAATAAAATATTATCTATAGTCAGGAACACTTCCGAATAGGAAGAATAAACGACGCAAGCTCCTTTATAAAGCTGTAAGATTCATCATACAAGAAGGAGTACTATACCAAAAGGGATTCTCTGTTCCCATGCTTTAGTGTGTCGCAAACGGTGAGGCACAGCGAGTCTTGAAGGAAGTTCATGAAAGGGCCTCTGGTGACCATACCCGAGGGCAGACCTTAGTGTATAAGATCCTTCATTATGGGTATTTCTGGCTGACTGTCAATTGAGATGCAATTGATTACACAGGAAGATATGACAGGTGCTAAAGATTCGCTAATATACCAAGATCCCCGCCAACGGATATTGCTGAAATGGTTAATCCATGGTCATTTGTAGTCTGGGGAATGGATATCATTAGTGTATAACAAATAGCCAAAGGTGGTGTGAAGTATGTCATTTACGTAGTTGATTACTTCACCAAATGAGCTGAGGCGGAGCCGTCAGCCACGATCACCATAAAGAAAGTCATCAATTTTATCATCAGAAATATCATCTACCATTTTGGGTCCTAATGACGAGTATCTTCGATAATGGTACCCAATTCGGCAGCACCGAGTTCAAAATTTTTTACTGCGGGCACCGTATTGAGAGAAAGTTTGCCACAGTGGCGCAACCCCAAACGAATGGACAGGCCGAAGCAGTGAATAAGATTATTAAGTCCATTCTTTAGAAATGATTGGAGAAAGCTAAGGGCAAATGAGTTGATGATTTTCCATTAGTATTTTGGGCTTATCGAACGATCCACAAGTCAGTGACTGGCAATTCTCCATTCGCTTTAGCTTATGGATCAAAGGCTATAATCCCGGTTGAACTAAAAGTACATTCTCATCGCGTGGCTCATTATAATCCATAAATAAATGAGCAACTCTTGCTAAAGTCTCTTGATATGATCGATGAGAAGCACGAAAAAGCGGAGTTGAGAGAAGCTGTACACCAAAATCGAGTCGCTTGACATTACAACACAAAGGTCAGAATTCGACCCTTTGAAATTGGAAATCTATTCTTTAACGGACCTTTCCTGGCCTTGGAAACTGGGTTCCGACTTGGGAAGCTCCATATGCAATAGAGAAAAAGTTTGGAGATGACACGTTCAAGCTAGCAACTATAGACGGGATCTCACTCCCGCGAGTATGGAATAGCGAACACTTGCAACGTTATTTCACTTAAATGTAAATTTGTACATATTTTCCATGTAATTAGACAGAATTCATCATTTCTAGTGTTTTATAAAAGAAATGACTTTCGAAGCTCATATATCTTGTCTAAACCCGATCTAAGACCGCAAGTGTTGTTATATTTAAATAATCTTGCATATGAAAATTGCAGGTATGCTGGTACCCAAAGATGAGTTCTAATCAAATTTTTGCAATCCATGACTGAACTCGCAAAGTTCAATCACCTTCAACATCTTTACATAAGCGTCGAACAACTTCTCCAACCCTTTACTTTGGGGTAGGAGTATAGATATACCTAGTTCAAAGGTTGAACGAGATAGTTCACCTTCATCGCTCATGCCTAGAGTATAGTAGAGCGCATACATATTGCATGGAGTAGACAAGACAAAAGGTCTACACCTGGAGATACGAAGGATTTCACTTACAAACTTTGATTGATAACTGCAATGCTAAGTGGTTAACCTTAATCGAAGATAAATGTCCTGGAAAAGGATATTTAAACCACTATGCTAAATGGTAAACTCCGATCCAGGACATTCGAAGATGAACTACTTCAACTAATACTCGGTGTTGAATTCAGTCATATCATAGATGCTTTGGTCTAACTAAACACTTAAGAACTTAACGGTTGATAACCTACCATAATATTAACAATTGGAAATAGATCGCTAAAACATTGAGTGTAAAGCGCATTTCTCAATCACTTAGCCAAATTCACACAAGACTTGAACAAAACGAAAAGTCTTTTATTCACATCATAAAATAACTACAAGTGTTATTGACACACAAAAAAAGCATAAAGCGGGGCCGAATCCGCATAACACCAGTTGAAAAGCAAAAGACCAAAAAGCGCCTAAAGACTGATAAACAACAAAAAACATAAAGAGAGTTAGAAATCACTTCTTTTTATGCGTATTTACTTTCTTTCCATCACCAGAGGATTGTCCACTTCCTTTTTCTTCAATATTCCTTTTGCTTCCTCGCCCTCCGCTTCCTTGGCCCTTTACCGGAGCACTTTATGATGAAGTGTTGGGTACACTTTGAGCATTTCCGGCCAAAGGAAGCGTCGTTGGAATAAAAATAGAATTGGTTGGTGAAGCAAAAGACAGCGGAATAGGAGTGGGGTTCATTGGCTCTTGCTTGATCTTTGTGACGTCTAGAGCTTATTGATCATGAATCTCCTACGAGGTAGGCCCTATGACAGGCCCCGAAGTCACCATCATCAAAACATCTTCATCAATCTAGATTTTAAATTCATTGGTCCATTCTTCATCCAGAGCTTGGATCTTTTGTGCGTCAGGACCGAGAGCATCACTAACTGCATTAAGGTCTTCCTAGAGATAGTTACAGCCGTTGAATCGGTCATTGTTGTAGTTATCCTTATATGGGAGCTTTCTTTGGGAAGAGTTGGAGTCGCAAGTTGACCTGCAATTTAAGACAGATGAAATAAGAGATTAGCAATGTCAACCGGTGTCATGTTTTCCTTTTCAAATAGGGGTAAAGTTAGTGATATACCTCCGTCGGATATAGATTCTATGTGGGCAGTCATACCACCCAAGTTTTCCTCCAAGATCGGAGATAACATGTTTGGCTTGAGAAGTTGTAGAGCATCTGAATCGTACCCAAGGTCCAACGAACAGACAGAACATGCTAGAGGCCTAAAAGTAAGACCGTCGTGACATTCTGAGGAGTGGTGCTAGAACCTTCAGCTTGATCCCTCTAAATCATATCAGCCAATTCTGGATGCAAGGTAAGTTCGTCTACTTTGAGCACCTCAATATCATCTATGCTTAAAATCTCATTCTCCAGCTCTACCTAGTCTATTTAAGCTCCTTCAGACCGCTCGCGCTCATCCCGTAAGATTTTTTCCCATGGCATCGCCAAGGTGCAAGGATAAGTTATACAAAGCCACGTTAAGTCTTAGAATTTAAGGACATTAGCATTGTGGTTGGTAATGAGTGGATTTAAACTATCCTTAATTCGTCTTTCCGCAAAGGCCATCAACTCGTCCATTCTCTTCGCCTTGTCTAATGCGTCATCTCCCTCCTTATGCGCATTATTTCTCTCATTGCGAGCAACAAGCAATTCTTTGTAGTAAGTTTGAGCGATCTGAAGAGCCTCACCTTTTTCTTTCCTCTCACTTTCAAGATGTGCTTTGAGCACTCTTACTATCTTGGCTAAATCATGATTCCTATGGCAAACAAACTCCACTTCGATCATGTGGTTCTTCCTTTCCTGCTCGATTGTAGCCTTCAAGTACCTGACCTTTTGATCGGCCTCCTCTTTAGCTTTCTTTAACTCATCAACTTCTCTGTTGAGGTGAGCGACAATCTCATCATTTTGATTTGCTGTAAGCTTCATTCCCGTGATCTCAGCCTCTAAGTTCTCAGAGTATTCTAAAATTACCTTAGTTAGCCTCCTCCAAGTGAAATATTGATCCTATACATCCCCAACATATGCTAGCATCTGACCCTTGACCTTATGCGGGACTTCCTTTAGATTGGGAACAAATTTTCAGGCTTTAAGGTTAAACCTTGGGAAATTACGTTGTAATTCGGCAATCTGAGGGTTTGAAGCGACCAGTTGTTCCTCTTCAGTAAAAGATTGTTCAACCAGCTTCTCGACAGATGCTTTGTCTGCATCGAGAAAAATCAAATGCGGTAGATTTTAATGGACACTAAGACTGATAGGCAGTGTGGACGTTGCTGGCTACTTGGTGGAGAGAGAATCATGCGATGTATCATTGCATGGACGACCATCTAGATGACTAGAATGCCTCTCTAAACCCCTTAATTGGGGAGATCTAGAATGATGCCTAGACAATGAATCATGTGGTCTGTAGTCTTTCTCTCTACCCCTAAGATCATGACTTGAACATCAGCTGGAATCAGATTCATGGCTGGATTTATGAGATCGCACGGTTGTTTGCAGCTTGACTGATATCCCATTTGATCCTGTAAATCCTTACGTAGTCCACGTCGTTCCATGGAACCTGCGAGCAAAACAAAGATAAATTAAATTTGATGAGACAAGAGCACTGCATGAGTTATGCAGAGTGCAGTGCATGTGTGTGTGCATGCAAATGTCCTAGTGTCCCCTCCCCCGATGGACCATGGGTTTGGATTTTGCTTACAGGGGTAATCTCTCCTGCTTTGGTAGAAGGCACGTCTTCTTGAAAACCAATGGGGGACACAACATCCCCAATACTCATATCGGTAAGGCCAAAAGAGTTGATTTTATCTAGAATCGACCCAATGCCAACAAAGGGGTCCTTCGAAGTCTGTGTAGGAGTCTTGAACATAGACGTAGCCGGTGGACATAGGGCCGGAATCCTCTTTATAGGAAGCTCAATCTTAAGACTTTTCTTTGAAGAGGTTGTTGATCGTCGTCACCATCACCTTCTTCATCATGTCCTTCGCTTTTTCCTCTCCATCTTTGATTTCACCCTCTTTGATGTGCTCTTGTACATCGCCAGACTCAATCCTACGACTTTGAGAAAAGGGCATCGATAATTTATCTCCTTCATTCTCGGCTATTGGTTCATCGTCCTCGCAATCCATGACAATCAAAGCAGGACTGACACTACGGTTAGGGTCCAACAAGTAGTGAGCCAGGAGATTTTCATCAGTAAGCAATAATTTGGCTCTTCTCTCTGCTATTAGGAGTGCTTGAAGTTGCCGCATAGTCTCGGCCAAGGCAACATTACTGGCTCTATGTGGAACATCTACAAAATGTGAAAGATCTATTAGAAACCACAAAGACATAAATATAGACTTATATCAAAAAGACAGGGCCAAAGACTTACATCCAGATGACCATCGCCATGCAATTCTAGGAGGACGTCGAATGAAAGAGAACTCCTCCTTGAAATAACTTAATTTATTCCAAGTTCCGATCATGAATTACACATCCTGGATGACTCTAAGAAGACATGAGAAGGACTTCCTTTATGATGATTGAAGCAATATAAGTATCAGATCTCTTGAAAAGTCGGGACTCATTGGAAGTAATAAGCAAGATGATGTAGAAGTAGTTGAGAAAAGCATAGCTGTTCGGATGGAGCTGAGTAGGAGCCAACTTCATTTGATGCAAAATCTGTCTTATGAATGGGTTGAATGGTGGAACCCCCCCCAACATGCATATGTATTTGCTGTAACTCGTATACCCTTCAAGAGGGTGATGTGCCCTTTGGTGATAAGTTGGGACTATCATGTCGTCAAACAGGATGTTATGTTTCTTGCAAATTCTCTTAAGCAATGCCTTATCAACTTTAGAGGCAACAGAATCAATAGGATCTTCCAATATAACCGCGTCCGAGAGTACGACAGGAGCGGGCTCCATTTCTATTTCTTGTACAAGCTCTCCCCGAATTCCCTAAGTAGGCAGATCTTCCTAAGGAATACTAGGTTAAACAATAGGCTATGCTGGAGATTATTTCCTTAAAGAAGCTCTTGTTGAGCTTAATTTTATATCAGACTCATTATAATGGACCTTTGATGGACCTTCGACCATAGTTGAGAGACTCTCAGAACGTCTAATGTCCATAGCTATAAAAACTCAATATATAATCAACATTAGATATTAAAACCAATGCCCCCCATGCCTAAGTGAAATCTAACACAGTGTTATGAAATACAGATGTTCGATAGAATGCAACGGTTCATATGAAAGATCAGAGATTTCCCGCGGTGACCGTCGTTGTCGACCATCCCAATGAGTCTGGCATTGATGTGCACGCCTTGGGAGCTTCTTAAAACTTGGAAAGTCAAATATTGCCGGAATATGTTTGTGCTCGAGCAAAAAAGGAGAAAGATCAAAAATCCCACTACGGGTATGGTTCGACACAGAGCCATAACCCTTGGAGAAAATAACAAGTTCCTCTCTTCTTCTCCCCCTTTGGCTCGAACTTCACAAATCCATCCTCAGCTCGAAGCATGCACCTCAACACCATTGGTCTTCAACCACCACTCAGTCCCCATCACCTACCAATGTGTGTATGAATTCGAGTCAAGTGAATATGCTCCAAATCAGTGTTCTCAAATGGAGGAGATGGTTCATGTTTGTATGATTAGGCTCAAATCGGGTTGGGAGGTGGTTGTAGCAACGTTGGTAAAGCTGTAATGACGAGTTCCGATTGCTAAGGCAGATGCGGCGAGATCCAGTTAGCCTTATGATTAAGGTCCTTTAATGGTAGAACTAGAAATCAAGGGGGGATAGCAAATGAAAGCGAGGAGAAGGCAAAGTCCAGCCTTGTTTTGTAAAGCTTGAACCAAGATTCTCGATTAAAGACCTACTCCATTCTCGAAGTACATGAGCCGGTACCGAACAATCATATAAAAAAGAGAGAAAGAAAAAATTGGAGAGCTTGACTCTATGTATACATGTCCATTTGTGCTCACGTGCTTTTAGACCCTAGCAATCATGTGCATGAATGTATGTATGTTTGCCTATGTGTACAGAACATTTAATTTCAGAATTCAATTAATGGAAAATCCAAACCTGAAAATTTTGAAAATGGAAATAATCAAGAATGCTGAACTTGGAATGACAAGTCATGGAGTCAATTTCCAATTTTATAAACCTAGATGTTGTTGAAATGTCATAGCAAACAGGAAAAGACAAGGCTATTCACAAGAACAGCTCTAAGAATGGATAATAACTATTCAAATTATGAATTGGATACGACAAGATGATCCTAAACTAACTCGATTCAAAGCGCATTATGTTTGAATTGAGATGCATTTTAGGGGGCAAGTTTTATCCTGCCTTTTGACCTGATAATATTTGGTCAGATTAGACATGTTGCACGAACCGAGCTATCGAGACAAGTAACCCAGAAAGATAGCTAGAAGGCTTAAGAGAGCGGTAAACCAAGTTTGTAAGATCAACCCGAACAATCACACAAAAGATGAGACAACACCCTCCTAAGTATGTGGTTCGATATCGAACCATCTATGGTTCCATACCAACCCATACTGCTTTATGGATTCGGTCCCATTTTACCATTATGCGATGACAAAGGTCTAAGAGGTCCATTCCATGCTCCATAACACCATTCACACACTTTTTCTCCCCAAGCACCTCAAGCCGCCAACTTCATACTACATACACCCATTATTTAGAATCAAGTCAAGCTTACAGTGACTCAAACAACTCTAGAACTATAAATCTAACGGTAAAGTGACTAATCCCCAACAGTTTAGAACAACAATTGATGATGTTTTATGGGTCGGTATTGACCCATACAGATTACTAAGCTGGCCACGTTTTCTTCTCCAGCAATCGCCAGGAGATCATGGAGAACATGGGAATAGACGTGCCTAAGACTTTCTTGGTGACCTACACCTATAAATAGACCATGAAAAGCTTTATTTGGTGGATCCTTTTCACCTTTGAGCACTTGTACTTATTTCTTGTAATCACTTATCCTTCGACGACGAATCATAAAAAACGTATTGTATTTTTAGCAATAAAATGAGAAGAATTGTTAAGTGGACGTAGGCATACCTTATCGAACAACTATAAATCGTTTATTTACTGTTTATTTTTTTTTCAATTTACTTTTCATCACTTTTATTTCTCTACATAATCTTACGGGTGTTAGTTCCATTCTTGACGCTAACATTTTATAAATGACATCTTTGGTATTTTAAAGGGTATTTTCCTAATAGTAAAATATTTATAAATTAATTAAGTGGGATATAAATACTTATGCTTGATTTTTGTGTTTTCTAATTCTCATCTTCTCAATACTAATTTAGAGGATATGAGGAATTCATGGTTGATATGGATTTGATTGATGATTTATAATGATACAGTGATGACATGTTTGATATGAGTTTGTGTTATAATTCTATGTGATAAGAAATCTGAATAAACAACGTTATAATACCGTGTGAGATAGGTCATTCAATATTATTTCTCTAGTTATTCTTTGGTCTCGTTAGATAGAATATTGAGTAGTTCGAGTGTAGTTTATAAGCATGGAATAATTATTTGAGTACTACGTAGTGGTATGGGACGCTCTTGTGATATTTATTCGGTTATTCATTGTAAGTAGATGGCACTCACATGACGGGAATAGAGTGGATAGCGTGAGGTGATACGTAGTAATATATGGCTCCATCCCTATATTTAGCGAGTAAGGCCCCATGCCTAATGATGACCAAGGCTCCATGTCTATATGTATTAGTTCTATATGCTACTATAATGTTGTACTCCTATTTATATTTATTGGAGAGGACTAAATGGCTAGAATCCACCCTAGCGGCCTGATTGTTGGGTTGTGCTCGAGATTTGTGACACTATACATACATACATACATACATACATACATACATACATATATAATTACTTCATGCTTTCGGTTCGTGTGTTCGCCCTATGTTACCTAGGCCAACAATAGGTTACCTATATGGGCGAGTGTAGTGTCATGACTTATTATTCCTCGTGTTGACGAGCATACTGGTGGATACATGTCACGATGACTATTGATGTAACTAAGACTGTAGAGACTCCGTGTCTCTAGAGCTTGCTTCGTGCTATCAGTCTCCCTTCTGTTACTAACGTAGTAGTAGATTGGCATATATTATCAATACACCTCACTTGAGTATAGTTATGGGTTTGATGATCTATGTAGTGTTATATATATATGGCTGGACTTGGGACTTCGTGTCTGTCGTATGGTTATATCCTGTCATGATGTTTTCTGATAGTATAGATATGAACAGATGGGATTGTACCTATGATTTATGTCTAGTGTATAGTGGATTCACAGTATATTGATAGGCTGCCTATCCTATCTGATATCTTATATATATATATATATTGATGATGATGTTTTATCGAGATTGTGAGATATTAGGGTAATGCTTCGTACTAGCCTTATTATATGATGTGCAAGTAAATGTGCATATTTATACTTTCATATTTAATCTAATTTAATTAAATAAATGAGCATATAGCATATTTTAACATGTTTAAACCAAAATTTCAAACCATCATTTATTCATCTTCATACAGAGGCAAAATGGTCATTTTTGTGCATATACTAATTTGAGAAAATTTATTTATGCATTTTATTTTTATTTGTAGGGATTTGAATGAAAATATGAAGAGGTCTATATGAAAATATGCATGCACAAGGGAAGACAAGCAAATGAAGATGGAAATAAATCATTTCATACAACATTGAGGACCCCACCTACCCACTTACCTTGATCTACAATTAGGAGCAAATACATATGTTAGTTGGAATTAAAGCTACATGCACATGTAATGGATGATTATGCTAATGCTAATGATAACTTGTTGGCCACACATCCTAGAGGGGTACTTTGGGTAGTCCCCAAAAATATGATTAGGGTTTGAAGGCTTGTATAAATACCCCATATGTTCATGTAATTAAGCCCTTAGCCTCCTCTTTAGATAGTTTAGTTTGAGGCTCACAAATAAACAAAAACTCTCTTTTCTTTTTAATGGCTTCTTAGCCTTCTTTCATGTAATTTTTTATGCAATTTTAATACATGCTCTTTTCTTTTATTGTTTATTTCATGTTAGTAGTGTAGATCTCTTTATTTTATGCAAGTAGCTTAGCTTTTATTTTATTTAGCTTTCTTTTTATTCTTGTTTTTGTTTCATGTTGAACTCTACATTTTTTGAAATGATAACAAATATGAGAAGCTAAACCCCTTCAATTTAGGGGTAATGAAGCTCTCTTAATCATGTAGATTCAACATTTTGCTAATCTATGATCTTTTTTTGTGCTTAATGGAAATATTTGATGTGGTTTAACTTTGTTGTTTTAGATTTGAATTTGATAGCCTATGTTATTAACACCAAATAGGCTATTCTTAAACAAACAAAAACACAAAATACCTCTTTATCTACATATGATTATGGTAATAAAGTGAATTTTAAAATCAAAATTTGGTGGTCTATATTACTAATCAATAGTGAATAGATCATGCTTAGAATAGATTTTATTTTCAAGTTTATTAACGTTTTCATGAGAGTTAACAAGTAGTGCGTATGTTAAAGTTTGATGGTTTATGTTGGGCTAATTAATAGCACAAATAGGCAATACTTACGATAAACATATCAACTAAATTCATTAATGACCATAAGAGAGATCATAATTGCATTTTGTCGATTTATGTGATCATAAGAAGGGATTTGCCTCTAAATTGCCTTCAAACTCTCATATTTTTATCTATTTTAGCTTTTGTTAGTTTTTACATTTTTTTAGGTTGATACAACTTCAAATCTTAGTTTAATTTGATTGAATAGAAATTTTTAAATCAATATAATTCCCTGCGGTTCAACCCGTACTTGCCACATACTAGGATTATACGCTGTGCGCATGCGGTTATTTTTAATTTAAATTTTTCGGCTATATGTTGTGTTGTGTGTTTGTTTTTTGATTTTTATTCTCATTTTGATTGTGTGCTTTTGTTTTTCTATTTGCACTTGCATTTCTTTATATATATACACATACATATACATACATACATACATACATACACATATATATATATAACATACACATTTCAAAAAAAAAAAATTTTATTTTATTTTTTTACATTCTGTTGCATTACATTACTCTGTTCAATTTGTCACTCATATTACATTTCTATTTCTCTGTTCCCATCTCTGTTTCACTCCTATACATTTTGAACTACATTACATTTGTCTTTCGTACACACCCCAACCTCAACATTCAACCAAGGCTAATTGCAAACTTGTCCATCTTCCTCCTGCCACTACTGTACCACTTACCAATACCCTATCTACAAACTACCGTCCAAAACAGCCACTACTGCCACACATAAACCACAACACTACTGCATACATATCCGACCACTTCCTGACCATCATCCACCATAACTGTCACCTTAACATTCCAGTTCCTCCTCCTTCACTTCAATACCGTGCCACTGCTGCATAACAACATTCCACAAACACTTTAACATTCCAACCCTTTCATTGACCATTACAACCTCCGCCCCACCCACTTAATACCACTACACTGTTGCTACTGCGACATTGTGCATGCACTCAACCACCCACAGTCCTAACAACATCATTCCCCTACCACTGTTTCATTTCAACACACCACATACCAAACTGCCCATCTCTCTATTTCACTTCATTCACCTACTAAACCCACATGTCATATTCACTTCACTCACCAGAGGCATCAACTTCCCCACATATCACCAGAGCATCAACCTTTACTTACCCATCCCTGCCCACCAGTATTCAATACAACCCCTGTCATCACATTTACCAACATTTCTTTCCTTAACAGCCCCTGTCATCCCCTACCACCACCTTAAAACAACAATACAACTGCACCATTTCAACCTTCAACCCCTTACTACCACTATTTCATCACTGAATAACAACCCTTCCAGTTCACTGTGCCACCAACCTTTGCTGACCTCTGCAAACTACAAACATATCTTCTTGCATCTGCTGGGGTTCCACTGCCTTTACATTTACATCTACTTCTCGCATTCATCACTTCACCCCATAAACCACTGCTGATACATACAGTGCATCACATAAAATTTCTACTGCTTGCTCCTTACCGCTCCTAACCTGATCAACAACATTCCCTTTCACTATTTAACATTACAATACCACTCCACTATTGCTCATCACCCACAACAACAAACTTCACTATCTACACTCCAAAATAGACCCCTCTGCAAAAAAACTCAGACTATATGCTCATACATCCTTCCCATCCAACCTCTGCTAATACATCCTTCAGCAGCAGCTATTCCATCAACCGCTACATACAACCTCAGTCCACACTTCTTTGTCCCCCACATCACAGTGCATCGGTCCATTCTCCATTTGCCATTCTCCATTTGCCTTAACTGCCTGACAATTCAAACATACAACTTTTGCCAACTGCAGCTACTCTCCACACTGATACATTGTTAACTTCTTGCAACTGCATACTTCACAAACTTCCTTACCATTCATTTCAAACTGCCTTTCGTGCACCATTCTTATTTCACAACCGCCTTACCATTCATATTTCACAACTGTCATATAACCTCTAACTATGCCATCACCCAACACTTGCAAACATTGCCTCGATCTTCCACAAACCTCACCTTCTTGCTGCCTGTAGCCTGCACAACCATATCATTATCACTACCTTCCACAAATAATAAATAACCTACAACTTCACTGAACTACATCAAACTGAACATACCTCATCATCTTCATACCAAAACCACAAATACCCACAACCACTGTCACCTCTGCAATTACCCCACTACCTTGACCAGAAATCCACAATTGCCTGCAACCACCGTGCTCCACTTACGAACCACCTACCTATCTAGGAATCACCATCCTCCCAAATCGTCTGAACCACCACAAATCCCCAATCGCCCTCAGCCGAAATCGCCACAGCTCATCTGAGCAAACTCACGACCGCTGAAGACAAATTTTTATTCAATTTTTTATTTATTTGAGTAATGAGATGTTTGAATTGAGGGGATAGAATTTGCGTATTTGTTTTTTTGCATTGAGGAAGTGTTTGAGCGTGTTTAAAGTGGGCCATGTGTCTTTGGGCCGGGGTGTGTGAATTTTGAAGTGTGGTATTCATTTGTGTAGAACAAAAAAAAAGAAAAAAAACCATTTTTGAAAATGTCTGAATTTCCTTACTCACATGAATTTTATAATAGTTGTGAAAATCAATATAATCCATATAATTTCACACCAAATTCTTATGGATATTTTAATGTTAACTGTTGTATAGACAATTTAAATTTTGAACCAAATTTTTTTCAAAATGATGACTAACCCTCAACTCTTAAAACTATCATTGAAACGATTTCGTCTTTACTTGAACTCTCTATACAACAAAATCAAAGGATAAATGATTTGTGTAATTCATATTTGTGCAATTATTCAAGTCAAAGTTTTCAAATTAATCAAAATTTTAATTCACTTCAAAATTCAAATTTTTTTGATTATAACCCATGCCAATTTAATTTTGAACTCCAAAATGAATTTCAAAATCAAAACAAAAATGGAAACAACTGTTTAAATGATTTTGGCAATGGGAGTTGTTTCAATGATGGTGAAAATTTTTACTCTCAATAATTTCAAATTGCAAATCCTCAAATTAATAATTATAAATTTGATTTTATTGAGCAAATGGAAGAAATTCACAAGGATCACATGGATTTGTTGTTTGAAACATATATGAAACAACGTGGAAAAAAATTCAAATCCCAACATGTGACGAGTCTAATAATCCACCTTTTACCAAATTTGACGATTTTTAAATGACAACGTTTGAAATTGAAAATGACGATCTTAATGAATTTGTTGAAAATATGGTGACTGAGTTGGATTTCAATTCCTTTGAGAGTGTGGAACCAAATTTAAAATTCAATCTTCCTTTTTCCAATTGTGAAAATTTAAATATAACAACTTTGGATTTTGAATATGATATATGCAATGAGGTTGTGAATAATCCAACTAAGGAAGACGAATTTTGTGAACACAAATTTTTGGACTTTTCGAAGATGAGTTGTTGAATTCTGAAGGGGAAGATTTAAATTACCATTTTGATTTTGAAATCAATAATTCTAAAGAAGTTTTCAATGATAAATTTGAATTTCAATTTGGTGAAAAAAAACTTGAATTTCAACCAATTATTTTATCAACTTCGAAAATCATCGAAAATAAAATAACTCATCCGATTTTTAATAAACGACATTCGTTTTTCCAAATCACCATTCAACTTTGAATCTTTTATGGTTTGGTTTTCTGCACTTAAGCTTTGTCTCTCACACTTGACGAGACAAATAAATTGGTCTTTGAAAGACCGTTTCATTTACTCTTTGACGATATACTTTCTGATGTCGTGTAAATAAGAACCGTTCCATTTTCATGTAAATATAGAACATATTTTTTTTCCTTTCACTTGGGTTGACTGTGGGGACACAGTCAAAATCAAGTGTGGGGGGAGTCTCATCTTATTTCTTTTGATTTTTCATGGTTTTTTTGCATTTTCTTTTCAAAACTAAAAAAAGTTTCAAAAAAAAACTGTAAAAAAAACATTATAAGATAAATATATGGTTTTGGTTATTAAATTGAAATTTTTGAAAATTTATTTGTCTCAACAAAAATAAAAATAATGTTTGATTACAAGTAACTATGGTTTAACTAGTATATAGGAAGATTCATGGGTGATAATTATGAGGTATATCCTAATTGTAATCTTTGTTTTAAAAGTCATGTGTTCGCACGCAAGTGTGTACACTCGCCATGTTTTGTACCCTTCTCACATAAGCCCAAAAGGCAGCACATGATTGGTATATCTAGCCTCAGTTTATCTGAGTTAGGTGTATGTATATGAAAATTCTTTTTTTAATAACGCCTACAGTCGATAGGTGTACACACTTATGTGTTCACTCGCCACGCTCTGTATTCCCCTCACGTAAGCTCGTGAGGCAGTGCATGGGTGATATATTTGGCCGTAGTTTTCAGAGTTAGGCATATGTAAATATTGTTAATATCAATAAAATTTTCAAATAACAGAGAGTAAGCAATTGAAATCAATCCAAGCATTATTTTAACTTATGTTATTTTACTTGTTATTAAAAATAAATGAAAATACCACTTTGAAAACTTTGATAACCAACTAAGGATCCATTTTATAGTTGCACTATGATATCAACCGAAACAACTAGCCAAACTAGAGTCTATTTGTTATGATAACTTATTTTTTATTGAAAATTTTGAAAGTAAAATGACTAAAATTTCATGATGATGATCAAAACTTATATTTAACTTATTCATGTCGATTTAAAAGTAAATCCTATATTTGTAAATATTTTCAAAACCTTGCATTCATATCTTTGTAAATAAATCGTGCATTTAGGAATTTTCATATTAAATTTGGATTTTGTGGGTAGTATCCGCTGAAAACCCTCACGAGACAACACTCGTCCTACTAGGAACACCTAGAGGTTTAGCGGCTTGTCGCATACGCTCAATGCAATCGTGTTTCCTATAAAAATGGATTTATCTTAGTTTATTCGAGGACGAGTAAAAGGATAAATGTGTGGATATTTGATGTGCACTTAAATGTGCATATTTTTACTTCCATATTTAATCTAATTTAATTAAATAAATGAGCATATAGAGTATTTTAACATGTTTATGCCAAAATTTCAATTATTTTCAAATCATCATTTATTCATCTTCATATAGGGGAAAATGGTCATTTTTGTGCATATATTAATTTGGGAAAATTTATTTGTGCATTTTATTTTTATTTGTAGGGATTTAAATGGAAATATGAAGAGGTCTACATGAAAATATGCATGCACAAGGGAAGACAAGCAAATGAAGATGGAAATAAATCATTTCATACAACATGGAGGACCCCACCTACCCACTTACCTTGATCTAGCCAATGCATATGTTAGTGGGAATTAAAGCTACATGCACATGTAATAGATGATTATGCTAATGCTAATGATAACTTGGTGGCCACACTTCCTAGAGGAGCACTTTGGGTAGTCCCCAAAAATATGATTAGGGTTTCAAGGCTTGTATAAATACCCATATGTTCATGTAATTAAGCCCTTAGCCTTCTCTTTAGTTAGTTTAGTTTGAGACTCAAAAATAAACAAAAACTCTTTTTTGTAATGGCTTCTTAGCTTTCTTTCATGTAATTGTTTTATGCAATTTTAATATATGCTCTTTTTTGTTGTTGTTTATTTCTTGTTAGTAGTGTAGATCTCTTTATTTTATGCAAGTAGCTTAGCTTTTATTTTATTTAACTCTCTTTTTCTTCTTATTTTTGTTTCATGTTGAACTGTATATTTGTTAAAATGATAAAAAATATGAGAAGCTAAACACCTTCAATTAAGGGGTAAGCTCTCTTAATCATGTAGATTCAACATTTTGCTAATCCATGATGTCCTTTTGTGCTTAATGGCAATATTTTATGTGGTTTAACTTTGTTGTTTTAGCTTTGAATTTGATAGCATATGTTGTTGACACCAAATAAGCTATACTTAAACAAACAAAAACACAAATTACCTCTTTATCTACATATGATTATGGTAATGAAGTGAATTTTAAAATCAAAATTTGATGGTCTATATTACTAATTAATAGTGAATAGATCATGCTTAGAATAGATTCTGTTTTCAAGTTCATTAACATTTTTATGAGAGTTAATAAGTGGTTTAATGGGTATGTTAAAGTTTGATGGTTTATGTTGGGCTAATTAATAGCACAAATAGGCCATACTTATGATAAACATATCAACTAAATTCTTAATGACCAAAAGAGAGATCATAATTTCATTTTTTTTATTATGTGATCATGAGAAGGGATTTGCCTTTAAATTGCCTTCAAACTCTCATATTTTTATCTATTTTAGCTTTTGTTAGTTTTTACATTTTTTAGCTTAACACAACTTCAAATCTTGGTTTAATTTGATTGAATAGAAATTTGTAAATCAATACAATTCCCTGCGGATCGACCCGTACTCGCCACATACTAGAATTGTTTGCTGTGCGCTTGAGGTTATTTTTAATTTAAATTTTACGACTATTTTTCTAATTCAATAGAAAATTAGTCATTAAACATTATACTTGGTGATATATTATATATTGACATTTTCTAGATTTAGAGGATGATTTCTAGATATGAATGATTCGCCCATTTGGGTTGATTCTGTCATTTCTGATTTAATATACTTCTATGTGGGTGATGACATCTTTTGATATCAGAGCTGGTTGTTTCACATGGTTTTGAGTTATTTATCAAACGTGATGCCTTAGTGATTATTTATGATATTATACATATATTCCAGGCTTACGTTACTACATTTATATACATATATTGACATGTCATCTGATGAGTTGAGTTTCTCGGGTTGAATAATCATTTTATTATTCCCTATTCACACCGTGTTACACTTATTTGGATTCTTGATTAGACATAGTCTGACCCATGTGTTATTTATGTAATACTCGGGTCAGTCCGAGACATTTCAAGTACAAGTTTGATATAATTAATGTATTTTTTATTGGGCTTAGAGGAGTCTTACCTTAGGATTAGTATACGATACATGAATGATATTAATTAATTATATATATATATATATATATTTGTCACTGAGCTATATATAGATTGTACATCGCATTATATTAAGATAGTTGACATTTGATATATGTTGTACTCTGATGGCATTATTGTATTATATATTATCACTGCGATTCTTATTATGTGTTCTCTGTGATTTACTTATATTATGTATTGTTTTGTCCTATACGCACACATGTTTATTGCTTTGTACTGATATTGTGCACCTATCGGTGAGTTATTTATTTGGTGTTTTAATATGTACCAGTGTTATTCCGAGGGAATTTTCACATTTGTACCTCATATAGCCTCATTCTCCATGTTATTCGATAACATTACTTGTTAATACTCTTGAATAGTATGGGTGTAAAGTTACAATATTTCATTTTCTGCATTTAAATCTAATTTAAATGCGTACCGATATTGTATATCAATTAGCATATTAATAATTATTATAAATATATTGCTAATGTCGTTCGACACTGCAAATACAATTTTATAATTAATATTTCAATTTGATTAATTTATAATAATTACAAATTAATTAAATTAGGTGATAAAAGGAGTATTCATTGTTTTAGTTGTGTAACTCTTAGGTGTAAATTTGGTTAACAATTAATATTGAACAATTTAAATATTAACATTCACACGTGACTTAGCAGGTGTTGTGGCATTATGGCCAAATTTATCGCCTACTCGGTTTTGGTAAAATCTAATTTTACTTTATTAAGCATTATCCGATAGTGACAATTATCTACACCTATTCACATGTCAAGAGCACTGTGTAAATTTTGTTACATCGATATTTTCTGATGGACCTTAGTTATAATAACCAATAGAAAACTATCGAGTGAGTCATTCCATAGTTATATAATAACCAATAGAAAACTATTAGTATGTAACCCCTTGGTGCCCCAATAGTTATGAGTAATACACTGCCCAACATTTGGAGAGCATTACGTACTCTCGTCTCTACTGATGCATCAATATCCAGTCTCAATACATCTTGACTAGTAATATTTTAAACGTTGTGTTATTTTATTATGATAAATCACTCATGGTTATAACACATTGTAACTACTATCACAAAACATACCATTATGGATTTTCTATTAAATATCCTTTTAATTAAATAAATCAATAAATATAACATACTATATCAAGTATATAATAGAAACAAAGCACCTTTTATTTCGAACAAGATTGGTTACCGAGTTAGATATATGTAACAATTACATAATTTTTCCTACGACATACCACTAACTCTATCAAGTCCACCATCGCCAAATCGTACACCAAGGACTCAACTCCTCTGAATATACCGTGTCGTCGCCATTGGACGTTACTGGCTACACCAAAGAACTCATTTCCTATGAAAAATGTACCGTAACATCTATCCTCATTATCATTATCGTTTGACGCTATGCAGTTAAAGCTCCGCTAAAGCCTTACAAAATCCCCGCTATAGCGCATAGCGCTTTTCTTCCTCTACTCTATTTCAATTTAGCACTATGGAAAAGTAGATGCGCTTTAAGCCCTGTTATTTTCCCCTACACCTGCTAAATCAAGGCTTTTTAGCATCCGCTTTAGCAACATTAATATACAAAGGTTAATTTGACCAGTTCTCATTTAAACAAAATCATCAAATTTAGGGTGAAGACCTAATTTTAAAGCATAAGTGCCCAATATAAGATAGAATTTTATTGTAGTGACCAAATCTAGTCCGCATAAACCATGATATTCTTTGCTTTTATTATATAAGGTTAAACAATATTTCTTTTTCCCACACAAATGATGCGAGAATGAAAATAATTAACTTTAAATGTTTTGTTTCATGTCTAATGAAACTTTTTTGCACCTCCGTTATTTTTAGCTATATCCCAGTTTTATCCCTGCTATAACTTTTTGCACCTCCTCTGCTATAGAACCGCTAAGCGCTTTAACTACATAGGTTAGATGTCACTGGTTACACCGAAGGACTCATTTCCTTTGAAAAATGTTATGTAACACCTATGCTATCAAAATTTCCATCATTAGAGGTCACTAGTCACATTGAAGAGCTCATTCCTCTAAAAAGCTTACCATACCCATCATCATCAAACTGTGCACCAAGAACTCAGTTCCTTTGAAAAATGCACCACAATGCTATCATCATATGTCGATGGTTTCACCGAAGTACTCATTTCCTCTGAAAAATGTACTGCCATGCCTATACTCAAAATCGGCATCGCTAGACGCTACCGGTTTCACTGAAGAACTCATTTCCCCTTAAAAATGTACTGCAACGCTTATGCTCGTAATCATCATTGTTATACATCACCGAATACATTGAATAACTCATTTCCTCCAAAAAAAAATATACTGGAAATCTATTCTCATAATCACTACTCGAACAACGTATAACGCACCTATCCAAACTAAGACACTTTTATGAAACATCTTAAAATATAATAAAGAACATACAAAAGAATTCCTCGCCATAGCACGATCCCAATGCAATGAATTATGTGTGAAATAGAGTTAGTATGCGAGAGTTATGGGCTTTCGAAGATTAGGTATTATTTAATTAATTTGGACATAATTAAATATTTAATTTTTCAACATGAAGCTATAGGAATTATGCTCAACCACCTACTCTGCAAACCCCTACCACCAGCATCTTTCGTTCTTTACCCTTACTAGGAGCATTATTCCCTAGATCTGACTTTACCAACCTCCTCCGTGGAATGAGCTGGTTCTGATGTACCCAACCTCTCCTCCTTCAACAATCTCTGCAAACTCTACCACTACTGGCTCCCATCTCAGATTTGCACCACCTCGCCATGTTTTATAATGATCAGAGACTTATGTGGAGGCCTACTTGACCTCCTCTATAAAGCCATGCTTTTCAATCGTTGTATCATCGTTGCTTCACCATTGGACCAAAACAAACAGCCCACGTTCGTATAACGTTTGACGTATTTTCTGACCAATCTGTATGCCCAATCGACAAACAAACACCATAGTTGGATTGACGTCGTCAAACACTACAATTTTGAAATATAACACATCTATGGAACACTTTTGCATTTTGCACTTTTTAACCAAGGGTGATTAGCTTTGACTAATTACAATCTACAAAAAGATTCACTTTTTAATTATCTAGCTATGGCATGCTACATCCAAATCAGGTATGTGTGTAACCATTTTTAATTTCCTATTACATCGTGTATACTTGGTTTAACATCATAATGGGTGAATTACTATGTCTTATCAATATATACGCAAATATGATAAATCCCACTCACTGATTAGTTGTGCATCCTTTTCGATCTGAGGTGAATCATCATCATTCTTCGCTATCTAGAAATTCCCCACCTTGAAAAGGCCAAATTTCTCAATTGCTATAATTTATTTGTCTAGATCTCTTCCCACTGATTGGTTCTGTATTTTAATTAGTTTAATTAGGATTTGATTTGTTTATAAATAGATGAAGAACAAGATGGGAATTAGAAGTAAGTGTTCAGGAAAAAGTGTGATTAGAGAATAGGTTTTCATTTCTATTTATAGGTTGAAATAATACAAATTTAGGCTAAAATCATGAAATTAATATAATTACGAAAATACAACTGGATTTGACTTCTTCTAATTCTAGCCCGTTTGTCCAAATACATCAGGTTATATATGTTTTCTGACTGTAAACGACATTCAGACACAATGGGATAGGTCCTGAAGCCTAATTCCAACTCTTGTAGAAATTTAATATTTTTCCCTTTATGTGAAAATACAATTTTACCCTTTTTAATTTAATTATTTGATCTCGTAAAATTACAGGTGTTACATTCTCCACCCTAAAAGAATTTGATCCTTGAAATTCCAAGAGACAGATAATGCAACTCACTTTACATTGTACAAACATACAAAACAGACATAGCTACGTCCATCTAGCATCCATTGTACAATAAAAGCAAAAACACAACCAAGATTGTATACTACAGATGATAAATAAAATTTAGTGATATGATACGATGTAATTGCAAATGCAACTAAATCGGCCTCCTATATGAATGCATATGCAGCACAACAATATGTATATAAACATCCTAATATATGAAAATATATATTGGTATATGTATGCACATCCATACATCCATATGCAACATCCATGTCAAAGTTCAAGTAAACAACCACGTTCATAAACACAATCAGTACACACATATACAAAGAAATTGCATATATAAAAATATTTGGCAAGGGTTAGAACACCTAATTGTATGTTTCTATCATAGGTTGAATTTTTATACATACAAGCCAACCTGGTCAAAACTAAACTGGTATAACTCAAACAAAGCAGCCATAACAACCAAAATATGCCATAAGGACGTGCATACAACCAATACTAACACCCATATATCCATGCCTATGTCAACTAACTAGCTGAATCAACCATGCAAACAAAAAATGACCTAACAAGGAAACTTACTAGCAAACTAATGAAAAGATGAACTTATTAGAAGAGAGCGCGTAATGGAAAACTCGAATACTCTCCTTGAGCTCCATCACGCTCCTATCCAAATCTTTTCCTCACCATGCTTGGACTAATTTCATTTTATCATTCTTTTGCCATATCACATCAAGTCCTAAGATGTGAATACACCTATGGAGTATTCTAGACTCTGTCTCTTCATTCACCTCGTAAGTTGACTAGGATCTACCATAACTATTAAATCAATAAGGCTCGTAGATGGAATAAATATAAAACGCGTGAACGCCTATCAACTTTCCAAGAAGCCCACACAAACATGCCGGCCTCCCTACTTTCTAAATAACGGAGAAAGGCCCAACTACTAATGGTGCTAGCATCCCTACATAACATATCTCAATATCAGGTCCATCACCTACACCATGTCACCCATTGCAAACTCTCTATGCATGCCTATCCTATGCAATTTCCATTTTTTGCTTGTTACTAAGTTGTCTCTAATCTTATAATGTCCAAGTATAATTTAAATTTAAATAGATTGCATCAATGGAACATCTACATCGTCAAATACCTTGCTACGTGCTCTGCCACTTGCTTCTTTGTCCTCAACCAATGGAAACCCATTTTGTATCCTTTAACATACCTCACTAAACTCCTTCTCGAAGTCCATAGGTACAACAACATGAAAACAGATGGTATTTTACCTTTAAGTGGACTAACATTTAGGATTCATAGATCAACCTCATATCCATCATTGTTTAATTATAGACATCTCAAATGGATAATGTGTTATTTTCCATGAACACAATATTACTGTAACGAACTCATAGACTAGGTTATGCACCTTTTAGCATCAGGAACTGAAAATAAGTTATGCACAAAAGGTCATTATTTCATAAAATTGACTTCATAAGTTAGTTCTTTCAATCCAAGTGATGAATGAAAAGAACCAATCTTACCCCTTTATCAATTTCCTTCCAACTCTTCAAATATCACCCTCCTTAAAATCGCCTTCATACCTTAGTATGTGCAAGTCAAGACATTTACTTCATGTATTTAAATCCTATAACATTAGATGCTTGAAAAATATTTATTAACTCCATGTACTTATGAAGTCCTATAAACTAACATACGACTAGAATACTTTATGTACATCGCCATAATCCAAAGACACTTTACATAGACAAGTATTGTCATCCTGTATAGAAGACTGTCTTATAAAACCAATCTTCTATTATTTAACCTTTTTGGAAAATTTTCACTTACCCATGATCTCATGCTTCTCACGTCTTATATAAGCATATCCCAGCCCTTGACGTAAACATATATGTTAATTTCAAACAACATTTAATCACATATGTCTCAATAATTAAAAATAATAAATTTAAACTTGTTATTTCCTCTTAAGTATAAATCTTCTCAGTATCATTTATTATAAGAATATTTTTTCTCTATTATCTCAAAATAGTATTTTTATTTTTTTTCCAAATCAATAATATACTTGAAAAACTTTTTTTTTTCAAATATTACTTTAAATATCTCAAACATCATTATTTAATTAAAAATAAAAATTTTCGTCAAATTTCCTTCAAACAATAATATTATTATCGCTTTGCATCAAAACAATAATATTTGATCAAATAGTTCATTTTTTCATAACCACTTTATTATTATATAATTCAAATATAACAACATTCTTCATTAAATTCCCAACAATCCTTTCTAGCATTATTTATATCAAATATCGTAATAGTTTGTCCAAAAATATTCATGGAAATAACCTTTTATTATTATTATTATTCTCAAAGTACCTCTTATTTTTATTACTTAAATAATAAATAATATTTTTTTCATAAACTTCATAAAACAGTTATATTATTATTTGTTCCAAATTTATATAATCTTCTAAAAATCATATTGCTATTTATTTAAATTCCACTATACTTTATAAATAATAGTAAATTCCCAATTCAAAATAGATTTTTGTTAATGTTTCAAAAAATTTCCAAAATTCATAAATAATACCCTTATTAAGTTTTAGTACAAATCCCTATGCCTCAAATCCATAATGTTTATTCTATTAAGTCCTCAACATGCTACATATTGATTATTCTAGCTGGTTCACTATAATCAATTCAAACTTTATAGGTTATGTAAGTCCTTTGTAGCTCTAATCAAATTTTAATAAAAATATTAATAACTTCTCAATTTAATTTTTAAATCAAAATCATTCATCTCAAAAATTATTATTTACAAAAATTATGGGATTTGAAAACCATGAAATTCACTATTGTTATCCAACATTTTGACCCGGCTATATTAAACTAACCGCACAAGTTAGATTCGATTGCTATCAAGGCCGATGTCCAGAGTGATGGTTGTGGGGACTAGAAGTCAAGTAAAGATGATAATATGAAGTCAAGATTGAATGGAATTGATAGATATGCAAGGAAGAATATTCGAAGTATGGAATATAGCTCAACGCATAGGAGGGATTGACAAAAATCAACTTCCATCATAGGGATCGGTATGTTTCAGGGAGTAAGAGCATTTCAGTAGAAAACAATCAATATCTCAAGATCCACAAGTCCAATGCATATGAAATTTTGTGAGCAAGATATGGCAATCATAGGGAGCCTACCCTAGGGATCGCATCTCAAGAAGATGAAGCTAGAGGGATCGACACTCTTTCCTTGGTAGGGATCGATAGGAATCATCAAGCAATTCATATTGAAGCAAAGATCAAGCAATAACTCAAGTTATACTGATTTAATTAGCATGAAATTTGGAGGCTAAGCATATTTTAGCATGAGGAAGCTACTTTAGAGATAACACCCTAAAATTCCACCAAATTAGAGATTGGTACCGATCCCTCTTCTTTGGGAATTGGGTCATGCGATCCCTTGTCCATGTGGCTCTGAGGGTCCTTCTGTCGAATTTTCATGGAGATATTTGGTCATCTTCGTCTATAAATACAGGCTTGGTTGTTCATTTTCGGGACCTTTACACAGCTAGTTGCTTTATATTTTTTTATAACTAAGGATTTTTCATCTAATCCCTATTGTACTTAGTTTATAAAGTGATTAATAAAGCAGTCTATTCAAAATGGATGTAGGCAAACGATGTTGAACCACTATAAATCGTTGTATACGTGTTATTCTTTCAAATTGGGTGTTTGTGTCAATTCTTGGTGCAAACAGTTTGGTGCTTTCACTAAGAACCTTGATTCTCAACTTATTAGGATCCCTTTGTTACTACTGGATTGCATAAATCCTCTGAAGGAGATCCACAGTTATCTTTAAGAAGTTTGCTTGTTCTATTCAGATTTACAGAGATCTAAGAAAAGCTATAAACAATGGTGAGGAACACTAGATCTACTTCTCAGAATGTAGAAGGAAACGAGAATGCTAGCAGCCAGCAAGGAGGCCCAAGTAGTCAACTGATGGATATGAATGCTGATCTAGTCAAAGTCTAAAATCCAGCTGATTTCATTACAAGAGCTGAATTCCAGAATCAGATGAGAGAGCTAGTGGATAGCCATCGATAATTGAATCAACAAATTCAAGCCAATATAAACCTAATGAACCAACTCAGTCAGCAATAGCGAGGGAAAGCTAGGAGGGACCCTACCTCTTACTCAACACTGGAGAGTTCTAGTTCGTCGGGTGAGTATCACAGACACAAATTTCGTAGAATAGACGAATATCACTTAGAAACTTTCAGGCATCAACGTGCATACCTGCTTGGTCTGCCAGGATTGAACGGTGCCAATCCCTCCTCCAGAGGAGTGAACTTACTGTACATGATGGGATCTAAGCTGGAGCTGCTACGACTGATCTAGATGATGGAGTTCAGTTGAATGTTGACAAACTGCTTCCCCAAAATGATGATGAAGTGAATGTACATGGTATACATCGGGAGGATGGTGAACCAAAAGGGCATGGAACGGCCCATAGACATCGACCAGACCATTCATGTGAGATGGAACACGACCATTGCTTGGCACCAACTATCCAAACCCCAGATGTAACGACCATGATTTTATTACCGTCGTAATAAATATTTTAAATAGAAATTTTTAAATTAAAATTTGAAAAAAATAATAATGTTAAAAAGTCAGTAGTCTAAATAGCTGTAGCATGTTGAAATAAAAGGCTTTGGCCTTCACGTGAAAATTAAGCCAGTTGAGATATTTTCCTTTAGCTGTCTCATGCATTTTTGAAACACAAGATGAACCACTTTCGTTTTTTTCTATCATCATTTTTCTCCTTGCCGTGTACTTTTTCTTCACCATAGCACGTAGCATTAAATGAATGTGTACTCAAAGCTTAGCCAGCACATCTTCACTCTGTTGTCATATTCCATAGAAGAGAAAAGTAGAGGGCTTCAATTCTTTTATTTTTCTATTTCACTCTTCAGAGTACTCTACAGAGCTTTAATGGCAGATCTAGGCATAGCTCAGGGTGGTTTCAATTGCTAACGAATTATGAAGAAAATTTTGTTGGTGAGTTTAAGACTCACTTTGCTAATTTATCGAATATATATTTGTTGCGTGCAAATTTTGTTCTGAGCCTGGTCTTCTTCATATTCATACATTTATGTAAGCGATTTAACACTTCATGTTGAAGTCTATTGCATGCGTGCACATCTTCAAACCCTCTGGTTTGTTTCACTGTCATATGAATGCCTCTTGAGTCTTTTACTCTTGTTTATGCCTTTGGTTAGTTACACTGTCATGTATATTCATGTACTCAGTGCACTTCGTTCATTGGCCTTGGCTCCATTCTAGTCACGGCTGTTCTCTCTTGTTTTTATGAAGCACTTGTGTCCCCTGACCTGTTGTCGGATAAGCTTCGTGTGTATATATATTTTTGATTTAACCTAAACTAGCCTTTTATACCTATGCACTGCATACACGCATATTGTACCTGTTATTGCTTGAAGCAAATGATATGATCAAGTTCAATGGTCTTGGTCTTGATGCATTTTTGTGAGTAAGTAAGTTTGCAGTGGCCATCAAATTTTTGCATAAAGTATGAAACAATTTTGGAGACATTTTGTGTGTCTGCACATAAAGTGGCAGAAGCTCTGAAAACGTGATGTGCATGCAAGTTGGAGGTTTGGTTCCTTCATGCATACACCAACGTATGGGCTACTCGTGTGTATCGTGTTGCTTGGCCATCTTCAATTTCATTATAGTTAGGTAAACAAGTGCGTGTGTACGTTTATATTGTGTTGCCAGGTCCTTGTTTATAACGCATAGTTAGGTACAAGTGTAATAAGACAAAAGCTATGCCCAGTTCACTTTAAAACTTTATCAACTTCAGTTCTATTCCAGTTTAACATTAGAAAGTTGGGACAGGTCATCATCTTTATCAACATTTTTACACAATGTTGTATTACATAGACACCAAGTTCCAGAGCACCTGCGTTTACATTTTGTACGTACAATATTTTGATGAAAATATAGTCGTACAATCTACGGTTTAATTTGCTTTGAATCGGTGTTACATTTTAAAACGTAATTTGTTGCCGTCATTTTTATAACGGAATTTTTATACCGGTATTATATTTTTGAAGCGTGTTATTTGTTGAAATTTTTGATGAACAAAAATTACTGTTATTTTAACGTCAGTAAACGTCAATTTTAAAGTGAATTTTCAAGCGGTTATCCCGCAACGCTGATTTGATATCCGTTTTTACGGTGTTTGGTGAAGCGCAATTTCCTCGTCGAAATTGCTACAGATGTTGTTGTTTTAATCACGTGTTTTAAAAATCGTTTTAAAATAAAAATTGTTTCCCAATTTTACAGTTTGCGCTTTCAAAAGAACGAGGAAGCGATTTAAACGCTTCAGCAAAATTGAGGACTATGAACCCTTACTTTTACTGATTCGGTTAATTCCAGACTTGTCCGTTTGAGAACGTAAAATGTTATTTATTTAAAATACACAATTTTGCACTTTCAAGGAAACGATAAAGAGATTTAAACGATTTAGCAAAAGTGCGGAGTATGGAACCACACTTTTACTATTTCGATTAATTCCGGACTCGTTAATTGAAACATCTGCTGTTTGATGATTTTGATGATTTTGTTGGGCTTTCAAGCCACTCTGCTGGACCTTCGAGTCATCTGATGGACCTTCGGGTCAATTACCAGTACTAGACCTTCGGGTCACTCTGCGGACCTTCGGGTCATTTGATGGGCGCCAAAATTTATAGTACTTGGTAGGCTTCGGCCATCTGAGATGCACGTGCGGCATAGCTAAAACTCGCCATCTGCTGGGATCGATCCATTTTTATGCTGGTTTTTCTAGTTATCTTATTTTGATTTCTAGATTTTGCGACTGCTGATTTTCTAGTTATCTATTTTGATTTCTAGATTTGGTGAATTGCTGCTTTGAATTCAATTATGAATTTGGAAGTTGAGTTTGTGTATAGTCTCATCTGAGATTATAAAATTTGCGTATTACTGTTTTGAATTCAATTGTGAATTTGAAAACTGATTTTGATGGAGTTTAAATTGAGATTTCTTCATTTCAACTATGCTGATTATTTATGCTGTATAGTCCCATTCGGGACTATAATTATTTGTTTAAGTGTTGTTTATCATACACTTATTTCTGAGTATAAATTAGACTGATCCGTTTATTATTTTCTCTTAAATAATACTCGGGTCAGACCGAGTTATTTCAGGGTAATCTCTATCTCTGATTCAGTTGCAGCTTCAGCTTTTGGGATTTAGCATCATCTTTTGTCTAGACTTCGAGGAGTTCTTTTGGTTTATTAGCCCTCATCTTATGTATGTATTGATGGATATGTATATGTATATTTGGTTCATGTGAACTGTCGGTTGTTGTAGCATGTATTCCAGACTTGTCTTCCGCTATATATCTGATATTTTTGTTCTGAGGTGATTATGATATCAGCGTTGTTGTTATTATGAGTTGTTCTGGATTTTTCTTAAGCCACTGTAGTTTCGTTTTAGATTTGGATTGAATATATATCTTTGGGAGTAATTTATACAACTCCTATCGATGTAATCAATACTCGTCTAAGGCATAACTTACGAATGGTCGCTTCTAACAAGCCTTATTCTTCGCAATAGCAGACGTTATTCCTTATAATAACCTTTGTTATTGTGAGCATAAAGGTTGGGCGTCACACCAGACTTGTCGGCTATGTTATAAAGTTAGCGAGAGAGAGCCAAGGCTTAACCAATGATGACTAGGGAATCTTGAGAAGACATACCCCATTCACTGACAATGTCTTAAATACAGAGGATCCAAGGAAGTTCAGCATGCCGTCGATGCTTGCCTACGAGGGAAAATCTGACCCCAGGCAGCACTTCATGAGATATGAATGGATGAGGAATTCTGCACGAGCAGATGATGCAACCAAGTGTAGATGGATTTCCATAACTCTCTTTGGAGCAGCAATAATCTGGTTTACAAGATTACCCCACGTTCGATCTCTAGATTAGATGATTTGTCAACATGGTTTGTGGAGTAGTTCTGTATGCATGCAACCGCCCCAAAGATGTAATTTCCATATCCAGCGTGATCCAAGCTCCGGGAGAATCATTGAAAGATAACTTGGAGAGATTCCATACAGCTGTTACAGAAACCGGTAATCCGAATGACCATGCAATATCGATGGCTGTAACAAGGGGGATTGATCTAGAGTCTGATTTTGGCGATTGGTTAGCTGGCAAGCCACCCGCAAAGTTGGAGCGCTTTTATGCAAAGGCAGCTCAGTATTTAAGGAAGGAGGAAGCCAAATGCTTTAGGAAGAAGAATATTGCGGGACTAAGTGGATAGGGAATACAGAGTAATATTACAGTGAAACAGTCTGATGATAGCTTTGGAAAAGTTCAAGTGAATGTCCAGGACAAATCAAATCAACAAAAGAAAGGCGGAGATAGGAGCTGAGAACGAAATGAAAGTGACCGTGCTATAGGATCATGTAATATGGATAAACTACTTGTGCAGAATAAGTAAGTAAATAGTAAAAGCAGTAAAGTAAATGACACCAGAGATTTTTATACTGGTTCGAACTCCCACTCTACGTCCAATCCCAGACTCCTTTTGGATTTAAACTAGCAACCCTCACTTAACCCGGAGGAATAGGTTTACATCGCCTGAGCAACCGAACAGGACTTCTACCGCCTCTGCAACCGAATAGGACTTCTACCGCCTGAGCAACCAAATAGGACTTCTTTACAAATAACAAAAGTTTCTGACTGTAGTATGCTCTTTGAATAGCACTGATAAGTCAATTAAGTACAATCTTCCTATAATCTTCTCCTTTATGATATGTAGTGTATGTGCTTGAGAATTGTGGAAGATAGAGTGATCAACGATTGGAGAATGTAAGCAATTTGAGTGCAGTTTGAAAACTAGAGAATAGATAATAATTCAAGAATATTAAAAATAGATTCGGTAAATTATTTGTTGAATTCTGTAATCTATTTATAGAGTTTAAAAGGTTGCAACCATAGACGAAAAGTTATATTGAAAAGAAACAGGCGCAACCGTTGATTTTGAAGACGTTACTCTTCGATGAAGAGAAGTGTCTATTCATGAAAATAGCAGTTGGAAAAATTCAGCCGACTGAATAAAATAATTCAGCCTTCTGAATCAAATTAAAATGCAAACAGC
Source organism: Allium fistulosum (assembly GCA_030737815.1). Taxonomy (NCBI): domain Eukaryota; kingdom Viridiplantae; phylum Streptophyta; class Magnoliopsida; order Asparagales; family Amaryllidaceae; genus Allium; species Allium fistulosum. Next base: position 177,751,149 of record CM060904.1, read on the forward strand.
AAGGATATAGGCTATTTATAGCCTAATTCAGCCGTTTGAATATTTTCATTCAGCCGGCTGAATATTATGAAACAATATTTTTGTTTCCGCATTCAGCCGTATGAATGAAGGTATTCAACCGGCTGAATTCAGCCTGTTGTGCATGTTTGTGTAAGTGTGTGCATGAATTTATATATATATATATATATATCAATTCAGTAGAGATTTTAACATATTTCTAAATTATTAACAGACTCTAGATAAACGAACTATCAGCCTCTCAACACTTAGTATATGAATCTACAACAAAATTTCATGCATCAAAGATTAGTATACAGATATTTGTTTATAAAAGTTGTCACAATCAAAATGATGTATAATCGAGATTCCAACATTCTCCCCCTTTTTGATGATGACAACTTATATAACAATACATATAGTAACATAATTTCTCCCCCTGTCAATATGCATAAATATTTAATTAACATACTTACTCCCCCTGTCAATATGCACAAATATTTAATTAACTTTATACCCATTCTCCCCCTTTGTCATCGACAAAAAGAAAGATAAGAATGCAAGTAGAGAAATAATAAGGTAACAAGATGTCATAACTAAAATGAAATAGAACTATTCGTACAATATTACATAGAAATAAGAAATAAAACAACATGACAGAAATAAAACAATAATAATTAAAACTGGCTAGAAAGAGAAGGATCATCATTATTGGAGTCCAAAGAAGAAGACCACTGAAATGGGGATGGGTTGTAAGCTTCGGTGGATGTAGAACCGGAGCAAGAAATTTTATCCCATATTTTATTTAGAAAACCTTTGATCGAGTTGAATTTTTTGTCCGTCTTCTTTTCAAGCGACTTAATTTCCCGATGAAGTTTCGATTGATTTTGGGAGAGAGTGATAATAGCTTGTCTTAAAGAAGTGTCCGGACTAACCACTTGAATGGAATCATCGTCCTCCTCTTCTTCTTCAGGTTGAGTATGAGAAGAAGAAGCAATACTAGTGTCACGAGGTTGAGGAGCACCTTGTTGAACATTTTGAGACCATTGCTGAAAGGAGATGATCTGTTGTGAAGGAGGCTGGTGAGGAAGACCCATCAATCCTAAAGTCTTTGCGCCTAACTCACTAATACTAGAAAATTCAGAATCAGGTATTGGAAGGCCAAAGTTGAGTAGGATCCGCATAATATAAGCACCATAATGGATGGTCTTATACTTTCGTCGTATTGTGACGTCTTGAAATTCTTCCAAAATGATTTTCCCCCAATTAACTTGTTGGTTGGAATAGATAGAATAAAGAGCTTGGAAATCTCTTTTATAAACCTTTTCATAACTCCCCGTTCTAGGTTGTAGAGAGCGAATAAATGCACGGTGAATGAGGCGTGCTTGAGGGCTTAAGAAGGTAGATTTTAGATTACTCAAATTTGTTAGTATATCGGATAAGAAATGATATGAAACTTCATCTCAATGATCCATATCAACTTTAGTATCATCAATATCAATTCCTTGATAAGGACAATTTAAAATATAGCCTAATCTTTGTAAAGGCAAGAAAATTTTAATGCCACAAACCATTGACCAAACACAATCTTGTCGATTTTGGGGATTATGATGATCTAAATTCGGATTTGCAAGAAAGAGTTTGATTAAAAGATGATTAATTTTTACATTATTTGGAGCATACCCTATTAGATGTTCAAAGTGAAATTGCTCCGCTAATTTTCTAATATGATAGGCCGCAAAATCTGGAAATTTCATGAATGCTCCTTCGAAGATATTGGAGTTTTTCATAGAATTGTACCGGGAAATTGCAACATCATTCCACAGCCATTGTCGGAACTGATCTTCGGATGGTCCGGAGGTTGATTCTCTAGTGCGTTTGGATCTTGGTGCCATTAGAGAGTAAAGAGAAGTAAGAAATTTGAAAGTTTGAGGTAAAAAAAATGGCTAGGGTTCTGAAGTAAAATGGTAAGAAATGAAAAGGATGAATATATAGTAGGTAAAAAACAAGGGCAAAAGTGGAATTAAAAGAATGTAGGGACAGCTTAAAAAAATGTCTCGGATGGAATTCAGCCGGCTGAATGACATGAATCAGCCGTTTGAATTGCTCTGAGTTACAACCCACAAGGATTTAGTTCATTTTTGAACTAATTCAGACGGCTGTTTTATTTGATTCAGCCGTCTGAATCTAGGGGGAAATTAATTTTCCAATAATATTCAACCGTCTGATTGTTAAGAAACAGCCGGCTGAATTTGTCCAGAAACTTATATCAGCCTATATACTATAGCAAACAATATATATTAAAATTTTGAATAATAATATGTTTGAACACTCAGAAAAAAAAACATATTAATAACAGCATAAAGAAATTTAAATAGATTTGGAAGAAGAGCTTGGAGCGTGATATTCATCTGGTTCTGTTTTTGTGTTCTCTTGATATGGCCTGAGTGGTGACCATCTATTGCCGCGTTCCCATGAATTAGGAGATATTGGTGGACGCTGTGGCGATAGTTCCCAAGCATTGCGTCGGGACAGAAAACAAACGGGAGATGGTTGATGAACTGAGCTTTTGGATGAAGATCCACAGAATTTCAACGCGACTTGTTCTTAAAAGCTTAACCGCTTGGCATTAGCCTTTTGTTCATAATATAGTTCGCGATGTAATTCTAGAGATTCCTTTTGGTAATGATGAATGTCATCTATTTTTTCTTTGGTAGATGGTGAACCAAAAAATAGAGATCTTCTTGTTCTTTTACTAGGCGGAGTAAAACCTGTGTGAGTAGATGGAAGCACAATTGGTACAGGTTCATAATTAAATCGGTGTTGGAGTTGGTAAATTCACCGATCCCGAACTAGGAGAAGAATAAGATAGAGCAGAGGATTCAGAATTATGCTGGGATGACATTTTGAGAAAAAAAATAAAAAATTTATTTAAAAAAAAACTAATTTCAAAAGAAGGGAGATTAGTAGAGGTATATATGTGAAAAGACATATATAAATAGAAAATAGTTTTGTGGTTAGATTTATAAGAACCGGAGAAAAATTTGGTTGGAGGAAAAACAAATGTAAGGTAAACTGAAAAACCGTCTAAAGCTAAAAAGAAAGAAGTAGTGAAGTGGTAGATGTAACAACCCAATATGTTTTGCAAATATTTTTAAATTATTTTAAATCAAATTTTATTTCAATATTTTATTTTTAAAACATTTTTAAAGTATAGTTATAATTTTCCAAAGTTAATTGTATTTTGTTTGCAATTTTTAATCCTAGTTTCAATATAATAAATTATTTTCTTCATTTTATTTTTATATTTCCTATGAATAATTATTTATTTTCATTTTCACTTTATTTTGTTTGTCTTTTATTTTTATTTACTGATTTTTTATTTGTTTATTTTGAATTAAAAAGAATTGGAAATTCAAGGGGCAAAGTCCTTTCATTTGCTTGACTTTTCATTGTCTAGACTCTTCATAGTCTTGACCTTTCATTTTCTTTTGTTTAGCCGTGTATTCCTTTTGGTTTTTCACGTGAAAAACTTCTCATTCCATCAAATTTTCGACCAAACATTTCCGAAAATATTTTTGGTAATGGCTTCTTCCATTTTTCTTTTTCTCTTCACTTTTTCTCTTCATTTTTTGCTTGTTTTTGCTTGATTTCTTCATAGCTTTGCTCGGCCTAGACCACACCATCTCCTCCACCGACCACACCACTTCCTTCCCCACATCATCCACGACCTGACCTCCATCCCCTCTGGCCAGCAAGTGGCCGTGACCATTCCATGTTGTAAACTCCACAAAAGTTGCAAAAAACTCCAAAAAAACACTACATAGCCGAGCCTATCTTCACCACCCCTTTCTTTGTAGCCACGGCCACCACCTTTAGCCACCACCACCAGCATGACATGACCCCTGACCATCATGACATGACCTGTAGCAGCCTCTGGCCGAGCCACTTAACCCATAGGCCGAGCCTAAATGCAACCAAAACTCCATTTGTTAGCCTTGTCTTTTAACCTTCCACTTTTGTAACTCCAAACCCCTTTGCATTCCTTTGTAACCATGCCATATAGATCCATACCTGAGCCTTACCACCTATAAACATGTTGTGGCCGAGCCTATAAGCATGTGTGGTCGAGCAAAAGTTGTTAGTGAAGAAGCAAATTTGATTAAAAGCTTGGTTATGCCTTTTGTCTAATTCTATTTCCATTTTTGTTCCAATAATTTTGGTATTGTGTTTGTATATTTATATTTAGCTTTATTTTATTATTGAATACAAGATTAACATCTTGGATATCTCTCCACTCAAATCAAGTCGTGCTATCGTGCTTTTTGGATTTTTGTTTGTGTGTTTGATTTGCTAACTCCAACGTAAAAAGGTGAGTATTCACACATGACATTTATACTTATACAAATTTGTGAAGTGACAACAAGTGAATGTGTAGAAACTATTGTATCATGTTATACCTGCCTGTGATGTAAATTATATGATGTTAAACTCTATTATAAACTTGTCACATCATCTGCTATGTTATATTTTATTTTACTGTTTATTTATTTCTGTAAATCACACTGTAAGTTCCCTATAGAATAAAATCACTATGGGTTGAAATGATACATACCCGAACGGACTTTAGTATAGGGAAAAATCGTTATGGGCTAAACTAATAAGCCTGAGCGATTTTTATTTATTTTATTTACTTGGGATTACGGGTTTGAAATGATAGAACCCGGATTTTCTTTGTAAATTATGGATTGAAATGATATATTATCCGTATCACTTGACTTAGGTTAGAAAATATTATACAGACCCGTGGTAATTTTATATATTTTTTTGGAAAATTTTAAGTATTTTAAATATAAAAATATGATAATTTGATTTAAATTGAATTTAAAATGATTTAATAAAGTGTTAATGGTTTTTCTATGTATTAAAAATGTTAAATAAATGAATGGAAAAATTGTGATTTGAAACATAACTTAATTTGGAAATTTGTGATTTGTTTTTTATGGAAGTTTAAGTTAATTAAATAAAAATGGAAATTAAGTTTTATTTGTGAAAATGGAAATTTAAATTTAAGTGTTAAAGTAAATTGTTAAAAAGGAAAAGAATGGGAAAATGGTACACTTGAATTTAATAAGTTAAATTTTGGAAATTTGATTTTTATTGTAAAATTTTTCTTTATAAAAACCATAAGTTAAAGGTATTTAAATGAACATTTTTGATGTGGAAAAATATGATTTTTTATAAGTAAAAATGATTTAAATTGAAGTTTAATTGTGGCTGGAATTCTATTTAAAATCTGGAAATTCTTTTAGTAACACTTCAGAAATGCTATCGTTTCTGAAAATGAACTAAAAAACTGAACTAATAGAATCTGCAGCACTTTGTAAGTTCTGTAGTTGCAGAAGTGAACTAAAAGAAAATTTAACTATAGGCTATGACATCACTTTGTAAGTGCTGTAGTTGCAGAAGTGAACGGAAAGGAAATTTAACTAAGGGCTATGACAGCACTTTGTAAGTGCTGTAGTTGCAAAAACTAAACTTGAACCTGAAACTAATGAAAGAGCTATTGTAGCACTTGTAAAGTGCTGCAGTTGGCTGAAATGAGATTTTTGTATATAATTGAACTACTGCAGCAGTTTTGTAAACGCTGTCTTTGCTGAATTGAATTAAACCTTTTAAATTAAACCCTGAACTATTACAGCAGTTTTTAAAATGCTGTCTTTGCTGAAATGAATTGTTTTCAAATGTAACTTACCGCAGCATTTTCTAAGTGCTGTGAAAGTTGGAATTTTAATGTTTTAATGTATTTAAGTGAATAAATGAGCTCAGAAAAGGTTAAATTTTTGGGAATTGAATATTTGATATAAAAGTATAATGGCTTTACTTTTAAATGGTTTTAAATGAAGTATTTTGTAACGATCCCGAATTTTATTAAGTTTAAATTTGTTAGTAAATTTAAATTTTGAATAAAAATTGTGAAAATAATTGGTAATTGATATAAAATATCAGTTAAATTATGAATTACTGGAAAAATGTATTTAAATTAAAATTGAATTGGGATTTATAAATAAATATAAACAAAATGTACTTACAAATTACATCAAAAATAAATATAAAATATAAACTATTGAAATAAATTATAATTAATAAATTAATTGAGAAATGTATTTGAATTGAATTTGAATTGGAATTTATAAATAATGTAACGATAATTAGTATTTAAGTTAAAAAAAAGAATATTTAAGTTAGAAATAGGAATAGATATAATAGATATATTTAAAGATAAGTTAGAAAATATAAAGTGGAACATAGAAATAAATTAGATAAGTTCAAACCACATATTAATAATAGGAATTCACTTATAATACAAAGCAATAGGAAAAGCAAGAAACATGTTCATGTACGTAGGCTTGCAAAAGAAAATACAAATATTTATATACAAAACATATGAAGATAAGTATGTAATGAGGAGACAAAATATATCTAAATGTCTTGCAAAGGAAGACAGCAAAATGTATTCTAGTGTATAATATGAAAATAAAATGACAACAACAATTAATACAAGTACCTTCAGCCACCAAAGTGAACAAATCGGCTAGTCAAACATAGAAAAAAATCTCTGATCCTATTGTACAAAACAATATAATCACTTGTACAAAAATATAACATCACTTGTTAATTCAATTTATATACATCAGCTTCTCATCTTAGTTCAATCATTCTAAAAACTGAGTAATGTCTGAAGTAAGCTTCATCTTTAACTTAAACAAGAGTTCAATTTAAAACAACAATACCATCAACTAAAACCAAAGATTAAAGATGGAGACTTCAGCTAGAAAAATTCAAGACAGTTTCAAAATTGTGGAAACTCTGTTCTTTCTTCTGGAAAACACGGTGAGTAACATTCTTTTTAAACTTAAAGTGTGAACCTGTTGAATATCCATCTGGAATGATTCATGTTAATATATGTGCTTGGGTATTTTTTGTGTTTCAACTCTGTGTATATATGTATATATCTTTGACAGTGCTGAGGTACTCAACTTTTTTCTCTGTTGAAGCCTACAGGGTAGTATCAAACAAGAAATTCAAATTCTTATCATCTAATCAGTATTAGGCTTTGGTTTCAAAACAAAATACGTGTGTTTGAGTATAAATTGTATTTTAAAAATAGTTTCAAGCAGGTTAAGTCTATACAGTAGGAAAAAATTGGTTTTTACAAAGGGAAACTTTAATTTTTGATAATTTCGAACGTTAGGAGTTAGTGATTCAATTATATAATATGAATCGACATTAAAAGATAAGAATTTTAAGTCGAGTATGATAATTTTGAATGAGTATGCACAGAGCAGTCTCGAGTTGATCGAAAATTGGATTCCGATCGATTTCAGGCGGCCGGAGGAGTTTTTGGAGGTCGGAGTTCCTTGAGATGGTAGAGGAGCGATCGGGGGTCCTAGGAAAAATATTGGTTGGGGTTGCAGGTGAACGCGGTGGCGACGGTGATGGATTCAAGTTCGTAGCCCTAGTTTTTGAGAGGTTGAGATTTTTGATTCGATCGTCGCCGATAGGCGATCGAGTGTCGCAGGGTTTTAGGATGTGGAAGAGGAGCTGTCGACGAAGAGGTGATCAGGGTTTCACGTTTTCTGGTGGTCGAGGTTGTGCGAGCGACGCGTTTCCAGGCTGAGGTGGTGGTTCTAAGTTCTGGTTCTAGGTTAGCTTTGATCACTCGATTTCAATCTCGAGTGTGGGGTGGTGGTCTGATGTTTGGGATGGAGTGTTTGAGTGATGGTCGGTATAGGAAGATCATCGGCGATGATCTGAGTGGCTCGGCGCCACCGTGCATGTGCACGGTGCATTGCCTATTTCCCTGTCTTTGTTGGGTTGAGGGTGTTTGCGTGGTCTCAAGCAGCTCGAGTAAGTACTCGAAGCGTTTAAGTGTTGGGCTCGAAGTAAATATAGAATGCCTCGAGTGTGTGTTATACAGGTTTTCAACAAAACAAAAACTGTTCTGTTTCCTGAATTTCAAAATTAGATTTAAAGTAAAGTTTTAATTGAGTTTTTAAATCAAAGTTAAATATAAATCCAAGTTCAGTTGAAGCTTGGTTTGAGAATAGGTAAAGTTTTATTTTTAAATTGTTTTAATAACTTAAAGTGTTTAAGTAATTAAGTGTATTAAAAAAAAGAATTTGAATTTAAAATGGAATTTGAAATTGTAAAGGAAGGATTTGAATAAAGATTAAGGTTTAAGATTTATTGATTAGAAATAATTAATGGGTAATTAAGAATCATTAATTAGATAAGATTAGATTTTAAATTAATGATTAGAGGTTAATTAATCTAGTAATTAAAGACTAATTAAGTTACAGTTAAGAACTTAATTAATTAAATAATTAGAGATTAATAAATTGGTTATTAAAGATAAATCAATTTGTAGTTAATAATAATTAATCCAAGTTTAATTAATTTAGAGAAGTAATTAAAGAATAGTTAATGAAGGTCATTAACTAGGATTATTTAATAATTAATTAATGTGATTAGTTTAATAATTAATTAGGTTAATTGATTAAAGATAATTATTGTGAAATTGTTTAAGTATAATTACTTAATGGAAGTAATTAAGAAATTAATTATTCAGTGTAATTAATTGAGTTTAATTGGATTAGTTCAAGTTAATTACTTAAGTTTAAATTAATTTAGAATAATCACTTGACGATTTGGAAAGTATAATTACTTAGAGAAGTAATTAATGATGTAATTAATTGAATGATGATTAGTAACTTGAGTATAATTATTTGTCAGTAATCAAAGGATTAATTAATGAATGTGATTAATTAAGATTTATTAAATAATTAAAAGTTAATTGATTCATTAATTAAGGATGATTAGTTAATAATTAAAGGTTAACTAATAAATGATGAAAGGGAAATTTATTTCAGATAATTTGTAATTAACTCATGATAATTAACCCGGATTAATGATTATTCATAAGTAATACATCTGATTTAAATTAATCAATTGATTAATAAATTTTACTTGTGAAATGTTTGGATTGTATTGAATGGGTGAATTGTTTGATATCCCTAATTTGTGATGCTTTCTGATATATCCTGATTTGGGTTGTCATCTGTAATGTAATTTATTTATCTGGGATGACTGTAATTTATTATCTGTGATATATATATATATATATTTGTGATCTGTGAATAAAAGATAAGCGTTATAGTTATACCGCTTATCAAATATATTGTTGTATTTGAATATGTGATGATTGAATGATGTTGCACTACTGTGTAAAACCCCTGGACCACACTTTTACACACACAAATATGGATTTCACTAGGAAATCGGTTAAGTCACAGATGATTTAAATTTAATGTTTTTGAAATTTTAATTTTAATTTCAATTGATTTTGGAAATAGATTTGGGTTAAATGTTAAAGCTTTTGGAAAGGAGTTTTTAAGATAAAAGTTATTTTGAATAACTTGGTAAAGTTTCCAATTTAAATAATTTAATTTGAATTTGAATTCAAAATTTGGAATTGAATTCCATGATTGGAAATTATGGTTAAAGACGTTATAAATGTGTTTATACGAATTTAAACCATTTTAAAAGTATGGTTTTGAGAATTTGAATTTAACCCAAGGACTTTAACTCGTATAAATGAATCAGATTTTGCGAAATGAAAACTATTTGTTTTCAAATAATGGAAGCTTTCATATAAGGAATGAATTTCCAGTTTGTGTCAAAAGAATTTCAAGTTTGAAATGAAAATGGTTTTCCGAGCTATGAATAGATCTTTGTGAAAGATTGTTGAACTTTGTTTTGAAATTGGAAAGGTGTACCTTTTGTATAAAAGGTCGAAATGGAATTGTTTTGAAAGCTATAAGTTAAATCTTTGATTTAAAGATTTAGTGAGTTAATCCAATTGAAATAGAAATTGATTTGGAAAATCTATGAATAGATCTTTGTGAAACTGGGTGAACTTTGTGAGATGAATCTTTTTGTAAAAGATTAAAATGGTAATGTGTTTAAACCATTTGAAAGAGAAGTTTTGGGTAATAAATCGTGACTTAATTGAAATCCCAATATTCATATGTTTTAAAATATTGCGCTTACCATTCGGATTAGCCGGGAGAGGACTTTGTGTCATATAACCCATTCCGAATAATGATACGATGTATATGGATAGCATTTGAAGACCGGTGGTGAAGACCGGATACTTTCGAAAACGAAAGGATTACCATCGAATGTCTCTGCATCGGCTGATCCCCGGTATAGAGATTTTAGCGCCCTTTGTGATGGGAAGTCCGGACGTAATTAGAAATTATCCGGATTTGCAAGGGCTTCTTTAGAAGTGCCTTCGGTTCTGTTCGAACCCGGAACATACTTGTATGGTTGTATGTCTGACACTACACTTTGAGATATAAAGCTGATTTCTTTCAAATACATTTCAGTTTGGTGGCGGAGATTTATTCTCTTAGCTTAACACCCTTCTCTGAGACGTACGAGCTTAGAGGTTATGTAGTTGAAGGTTATCAGTGATATACTCCCAATTTGGTAGTGTGGCATGCTGAGTGCTGCTGTGTGTTGCCGATCATTTGTGATCAAAGCATGGCTTTCGTGTAAAGCGTAGCTTTGTGGACGAGACCTCATCGGACCTCACACCCCGGAAATGGTCGAAATAGGAAATATGCGACAAGGTTATGAGGGTCGCTCCCTTTAGGGTATGTCATTTCCTTTTGGAAAAAGGTGGTATCATGGTATGGAGCCCAGATGCTTTACCTGTGTGGTTGCATCAATCTCATTTACTGTGTGATTGTTGTTTTGAAATCGAGGATCCTCGGATAAAGGTCACAAACGACCAGGGGGTGGCATACTCGTGTAGTAGTTACCTAGTAAGAGGTAACCCGGCCTTGTGTTGGCAGAGAGCTAGTTAGTTCTCGGGACGTCCCTCCAGAGGCGTACCCATGTGGCAATAGGAAGTTCCTTAGCTGAAGTGACCCACTTCTTTTAATCATTTATTTTTAGTAAATTTTCTGTTGAGTTTTTTTTACACAATATATATATATATATAAATCAATGGATCACTTCTCTTAATAAATTTCCCAAGATCCAGAATTTACCAATATAAAAATATTAGTATATAAATCAAATCATGTCATTTATATATATGAAGATATATAAATGTTTCCTTGCTTATCAAAGTATTTGAATTAGCAAGGAAATTCAATCACACATTATTTATCATATTTTAGAGATTTGGTGTCACATAGCCATTTCTACTTTTTAATTTTCTTCCTTTGAACTCAAGCTTGATTAATTTTAGGATCAAATATTACCACTTATTATTTTCTTGTTTTACTTCTCAAATTAATTGATTCCTGGATTTACAAGCCATACATTTGAATTCTAGGATTTTGTAATTTGATACTTATTGTTCTATATTAAATAAAGGGTGTTTAAAATAACTCATTCATATTAGTTTAGCCCGGGATTCTCATTTCAAATTCAAACAATTTTATGTCAGGTAAAATACTCATGCTTTGGCTCATAAAGTAGCAATGATCAGGTGAATATTGAAATGACAAACTAATTTAAAGGCTAAGCAGAGGAAAGCAATACAATCAAACCAGAATGCTAACTAAAACTAACATGCCAAATGGAGACTTAGAATATGTGTGCAGACAGTATGATTAAGGCAATGTCAAAAATCAGACAAATGCAAAACTTTCAGATGAACCTATAATGAAGACAACTGATGTTTTATAAGTAAATAACAAATGATAGTGATCACTATTCTGTGGGGTGATGGAAATGCTCATTACAAACAAGACCACATGATACTACAAATTACAACAGGTTTTGTCTATGACCAAATGCAACCAGACTTGAATCAAGTATCTAGATAATAGGATTTAGTTAAGTATAGTTGCAGTGAAGCCTACAAGTACCAAGCATGCATATGGGCTTATTACACCAAGCAATACAAGTTTTTACTGGAAAATCAAATGCCCAGACAGGATTACAGGCTATGTCTTCAAGCCTTTGTATGGACTTATATCAATTATAAGTCATGGCCAAGCCTTACTGGTTATCCAAGACCAGATTCAACCCATCCACTTAACAAATTTATTACATACCTTTCCAAAAACAGCCTCATCTTTATAATTAAAATCACTTAAACATTGCCAAGGAATGTATGTCCACATATCATATTACATGGCATAATCTCCTTCATCATATTCCACCAGAGATCATCAAAATAATTTGCTTAAATCAGTAACTCATAAACACACATATAATACTTAAGTTTTTACATGTTCTTTTCAAGTGAACCAAGCAAGCATCAATGCTGAGAATACATAAGATAAAAGAAAGTTTGCCTAGATTAATTATTACAAATTATAGTGCTACTTTTTTTTAAGCATTTTAAATTCATCAAGATCTTCAAATATCCATGCAAGCAAGCCACTAATACATCTTTCCTTGCAGCAATACATTGAACTACCTCAATAAAATGAGACACCCCAAATATTGCAAAGGCAACAAATAGGGTCAGAAATAAATTCTGGTGTGAGTAAAATCAGGGATTAAAATAAGTTGTAAATTCCTATAACTGGGCAGAGGGCTAATATGTGTTATGCTATACTAATTCATGTAAAAATCTGAGTACCTGTATATATATGTAAGCTTAACTAACAAACATACATTCAAGTATTCATCCATTCACCTCATTCAGTTGTACATGTACAAGCTCCTATGGACTAACTCACTAAGTTCCATAGCATAATTTCTCACTCTCATCTTTTTTTTTGGTTTGAACTCTTGCCATTGAACACCATGTGTGCATTGCAAAGGGGCTCAGTTCTGTTAACCCTTTACACAGAGGCCTACAGGACTTAAGCAAGTCATGCACATACCCATCATCCACCTGATGATGAGTAGATCAAGGCACTACTCCTAAATTATTTTATAATTTAGAGACCATGCTTATTTATTTTCTGAGGAATTTTTCTTTTATTAATTCCAAAAATGCTTATATTCTTCTCTTCTTTTCATAATTCAAAAATTATTAAGTTCAATCAAAGATTGTATCCAGACATATAAAACATTCATGCAAAATTGCACATCTCATTCCAAAGTCATTTCTGCTTAATCACACTTTCTAAAACCTGATTGTATATTTATTTCTATAGATTTTCCCCATTGTTTACATAAATCTGAAGAAGTCATGTGAAATACTATTCTTATTTTTAATGTGAACATAGGATATGGTTTTTTAAGAAAAACCTATAAAAACATATTGGCTTATGACCTGAACAAATCAGCACATATTTGTAATATTGCATTGTTCATATCATTTTTAATATAAACTAGGCATAAGCATGAATCTCATTATTCACACTGCCTACTTCTTTTCTTTCATTGATACCCTGTTTCTCAGTAAAACATTTAGTTCATTTTCATATAAAAACTAGAATATAAAATCTATTTCTGTGATTAGAGTATTGGTTTGATTATTTATATTTTAAAACAAAACTGAAACCATCATAACAGATCAAAACAGATTAAAATCTCATCCAAAAGTTCAACCGGAATACCATCCATGATCAGCATATTTTCATCCAGAGAGTAAGATCAAACAGAAAAATCATAATGTAATTTATATAAAATATCTTGGCTGCCCTTAGCTTGGGTCTTAATGCCTCAAATCTCATAAGTGATTAATCACTCACCTTCCTTCCTCTTTTTCCCTGAGAATGCTTAAGCTTGAAGATAATGTGAGTTTTGCTTTTCTTTTTCCTTTTATTTCTCTGTTTTCTCTCAGAAACAAACTGCTGCTCTCCTCTTATTTTAAAACATTTAGCTAGGGTTTAGTAGAGAGAAAAACCCATTTTATCCTCATACAATCTAGAGAATATTGTATATATGTTTATGGCTAAATGTGCCATTTTCTTTTTGATTTCTATTTCAGGTAAGAGCAGCTGCTTCTCTGCTTTTCTGTGTACATGCCATTTGCATGATTCACCTATACATTATTTATTTGTGTGACTTAGCTTCATTGTATATTTTTGTTAAACCTGAATAGTTCACTCATACCCCTTTTTACTATTATTCCTAGTTATTATTTCAAACTATTTATTTTTCTCTTGACTTATTGTAAAAATGTATTTATGCCCAAATAATACTATACTGGTTTTATGCAATTTAATTATCAGAAAGATTTATTTTATCACTTGATATTTCTCTGGCTTCTCGCTTTTAATATACACACACACACACACATGAGATATGTGTATGTAAAACTCACTCATACTTGATCATTTTCTTCTCATTATTCTTCATTGAAAAATCACTATCTCTTATTTAACTATTTCACTTACTCTTAATATTTATTTTCAACTATTCTATTCTTTAAATATTCTCTGTTAACTGATTTCCAATTTTCTTTTAAAATTATTTTTATCTCAAAATTTTGGGTCTTCACATACTCCCCTCCTAAAAGGAATTGTGTCCCACAATAAATATTATACTATTTTCCATTACATAGTATAATTTCATTTTAGAAATTTCAGAAACTCATGTATTCAAGACCAATCAAGTACACATAAGTAATATTTAAATTTATTAAGATTTTAGGCATACCTTTAAGCAGAAAATAGATTAGGATATTTATCCTTCATCCTATCTTCAGCCTCCCATGTACAATCATTCTCATCTAAGCTCCACTGGATTTTAACCAATTTAATTACTTTATTTCTCAATTGTTTTCTTCTCTAGCCACAATACCCACGGGTTCTTTCTTATAAATCAAATTTTCTTGAATTTCAACATGTGTAGGAGATTCAAGAATGGTCTCCTTATCATGCACCCATTTTCTCAATTGAGATACATGAAATACATCATGTATATTTCTCAATTCCTCTGGCAATTTTAGCTTATAAGCCAAAGTTCCTATTCTTTGAATAATTTCATATGGACCAATATATCTTGGTGTTAATTTTCCTGCCTTGCCAAACCTCAGTATTTTTCTCATTGGTGAAACTTTGAGTAATACATAATTTCATACCTCAAATTCCACTGGCCTTCTCCCTTTATCTGCATATGCCATTTGTCTTTCTTGTGCTGCTCTCATTCTCTGCCTTACTAGTTCAATTCTTGCAGAAGTTTCCTTCACATGTTCTGGTCCAAGCAATACTCTTTCACCTACCTCCATCCAACATGTAGGAGATAAACAAGGCTTTCCATACAAGGCCTCAAATGGAGCCATACCTATAGTGGATTGGTAGCTATTGTTATAAGCAAATTCAGCCAAGTAGAGATGATCTTCCCAGCTGCCTCCAAAGTCAAGTATACATGCTCTAAGTAAATCCTCTAAAATCTTGTTAACAATCTCAGTTTGCCCATTTGTTTGTGGGTGGTAGGCTGTGCTTAAGCTTAATTCTATCCCCATGGCTTCTTGAAAGCTACCCCAGAACCTTGAGGTAAACAAGGTGTCTCTATCACTAATGATAGTCTTGGGGATGCCATGTAATCTTACTATCTCTTTCACAAATAATTGAGCTAACTTGTGAGCATTTCTGTTTGAATTTACTGGAATAAAATGTGCTGTTTTTGTGAGCCTATCAACCACTACCCAAATACTATCATTGCCTCTTCTTGTTCTTGGCAAGCCATTCACAAAATCCATTGAGATACTTTCCCATTTCCAGGTAGGCACTTCTAAAGGTTGCAGTAGGCCCTGAGGGTCTTTGGTAATCTTCCTTGACTTGTTGGCAGGTTAAACACTTTGCTACATACTTTGCCACTGCTCCTTTCATTCCTGGCCACCAATAATTCCTTTTAAGATCATGGTACATTTTTGTACCTCCTGGATGTATGGTATATTTGGTCTTGTGGTGCTCATCCATCACTTCTTGCTTTAGTTCTTCCACATTGGGTATGCAGAGCTTCCCTTTCTTCCTTAAGTAGCCTTTATCATCAACTTCAAAATTCTCCACTGATATACCTTGTGATATCATGTCCTTCTTTTCCTTTAAATTAGTATCTTGATTTTGCATTTTTCCTATTTTATCAACCAGGGTTGATCTCAAGGAGATAAGACTTAATTTTCCATATTCAATCATGTCACCCTGTATATTGTCTGATGCACCAATTTCTTCCTTCATTTCTACTTCACTAAGGATTGTTAAATCCTTGAATTCAGTCATCATTAAGCTTGCCAATCTTGCTTAATGCCTACTCAATGCATCTGCTACTTTGTTAGCCTTTCCTGGAGTATACAATATATCAAGATCATAGGCAGCTAAAAATTCTACCCACCTATGTTGCCTCATATTCAAGTCTTTTTGGGAAAAAAAATACTTAAGTGATTTATGGTCTGTGAACAATTCAAATTTAGTACCCAACAAGTAGTGTCTCCATAGCTTCAATGCATAAACAACAGCAGCAAGCTCTAAGTCATGTGTAGCATATCTTGTTTCATTTGGCTTGAGTTGCCTTGATGCATATGCTATGACTCTACCATGTTGCATAAGTACTGCCCCTAACTCAGACCCACTTGCATCTGTATATACCACTAATCCTTCATTTCCCTCTGGAACTTGCAAGACTGGAGCTTCCATCAATGCTTTCTTCAGTGACTCAAAGGCTTGTTCACACTTTTCTGTCCATACATATGGTTGCTCCTTTTTGGTTAGTTTGGTTAGTGGAATGGCTATCCTTGCAAAGTCCTTTATAAATCTTCTATAGTAACCTGCCATTCCCAAAAATGATCTCACCTCAGTCACTAATTTGGGTCTACTCCATGAATGCACTGCCATGACTTTGTTTGGGTCTAACCCCCTGTTGAGATATAATGTGTCCCAAAAATTTAACTTCATTTTGCCAAAATGTGCACTTGGTAAATTTTGCCTTTAAATTATGTGCTCTTAGTCTTGACAAAACCAGATGCAAATGCTTTGCATGCTCCTCTTCTGATTTTGAATACACCAATATGTCATCAATAAAGACAACCACAAATTTGTCTAGAAAATCTCTAAATGTCATATTCATTAAATCTACAAAATAGGATGGTGTATTTGTCAATCCAAAAGGCATTACCAAAAATTCATATAGCCCATACCTTGTGTTGAATGCAGTGTATTTAATACTCTCGTCCTCAACCTTCATCTGATGAAATCCAGAGGCTAAGTCTAGCCTTGAAAAGATTTTTGCTCCATTTAACTGGTCAAATAAATCATCAATTCTGGGGAGTGGGTATTTGTTCTTGATGGTGACTTTATTTAATTCCATGTAATCAATACACATCCTCATTGTATCATCTTGCTTCTTCACAAATACCACTGGTGAACCCCAGTTTGAACTGCTAGGCCTTATAAAGCCTTTCTGCTCCAATTCCTCCAATTGCTGTTTTAATTCCACTAATTCTTTTGGACCCATTCTGGTAGGTTTCTTAATGATAGGACTTGCTCCTGGGATTAACCTTATTTGAAATTCAACTTGTCTATCCTTTGGAACTCCTATTACTTCTCCAAAAACATCTGGGTATTCCTTTATCACTTCTATATCTTCTAAAGTCAATTCTTTTTCAACCATGCTCCATATTTGATTAAGGCAGTTTGTTTTGGCTATTTCACTCATGATTATAATATTTTTACCATTTTCTATTTTCAAAGAAATAGTAAAATTTTCTAAATTCAAAATTGCTTTGAATTTACTCAACCAATCTACCCCTAGAATAATTCCTATTCCAGGATAATTCAACATAAATAAGTCAGATTTAAACATATTTCCTCCTATGTTTAATTCTACTTCCAAACATTTTAATTCTAACAGACAAGAGCTACTTAGGGGACTCTGAATAAACAAGGGTTTTTCAACTAAATTGCATGTGAGTGCCAATTTATCCACTATGTCTTGTGATATTAGAGAATGTGTAGCCCCAGTGTCATATATAACTGAGATTGGATAATTTTTAATTAGAAGTATACCTTCCAATTGTCCAGAATTTCCCACTGCACTTGCCTTTGCTTTGCCTTCCAATGCTCCTACCTTTGCTCCTTTCTTGAACTCTGGGCAATTCCTTTTGATATGGCCTTCCTTCCCACAATTATAGCAACTGAATGGGGTCTTCTTAGCTGCTTGACACCTATTGCTCATGTGTCCTTCTTTGCCACAGTTGTAGCAAGTAACTTTCTTCTTTGATTCCCCACTAGTTGCTCCTTCAACCTTCTTATCTGCATTCTTTTTGTCATAGGGATGTGCTCTATTTTTCCCCTTCTTTTGGTTATTAGCCCTCATGTTCCAGAATTTCCCTCTGGCATTATCATGCTGTTCAAAAGAAAGAGTGAGATCTATGACTTGATCAAATGTTTTGTCTTTGTATGGTAGCGTTGCTCTACTTAAACCAGCATTTAATCCTTGTATAAACCTTGAATTCTTTGATTCCTCATTCCCTATGAGCATGGTTCGATACTTAGATGAGCTCTCAAATTTTTGAGTGTATTCAGTCACACTCATTGGCCCTTGTCTCAATTTTATAAATTCCTCAAGCAGTGTTGCCTTAGCTATTGCTGGAACAAATCTAGCCTCAAGCATATCCTTGAATTTATCCCATATTATCTCATTTTATGGTCTTCCTGTGATGATTACCTCCCACCAATCTAGTGCTGCTCCCTTGAGCCTTCTGGAAGCTATTTGCCTCTTCCTTTGATCATTTATTTGCATGTCTGCAAATATTCTTTCTAAGGTTCTCAGCCATGTTTGCACACCCATGACTCCTTCAGTGCCTTCAAAATCCTTGCCTCTTAAATTTGAAAATGTTTTCAATAGCTTAGCTAACTCCTCATGGGATTTCCTTCCCTCTGCACTGCTCCTTCCCTAAATGCCCTCACCAAATCTTGCAAATTGACCAATGGTGTTGCATTAGAGGATCCTTCTCCAGTGCTTGGTGGTCTTCCTACAATGATTCACTATTCAATTGCATAGCTAGTTAGTCTTGTTTCTAATTTAATTATTTCAGCAATTTATTCCTATTGAGAATATTATATTTATTATTTTAATTAATTTTTTTTTCATATGCTATGTTCTTGTTAACATAGCTCTGATACCAACTGAAGTGACCCACTTCTTTTAATCATTTATTTTTAGTAAACTTTCTGTTGATTTTTTATTTTTTTACACAATATATATATATAAATCAATGGATCACTTCTCTTAATAAATTTCCCAAGATCCAGAATTTACCAATATAAAAATATTAGTATATAAATCAAATCATGTCATTTATATATATGAAGATATATAAATGTTTCCTTGCTTATCAGAGTATTTGAATTAGCAAGGAAATTCAATCACACATTATTTCTCATATTTTAGAGATTTGGTGTCACATAGCCATTTCTACTTTTTAATTTTCTTCCTTTGAACTCAAGCTTGATTAATTTTAGGATCAAATATTACCACTTATTATTTTCTTGTTTTACTTCTCAAATTAATTGATTCCTGGATTTACAAGCCATACATTTGAATTCTGGGATTTTGTAATTTGATACTTATTGTTCTATATTAAATAAAGGGTGTTTAAAATAACTCATTCATATTAGTTTAGCCCGGGATTCTCATTTCAAATTCAAACAATTTTATGTCAGGTAAAATACTCATGCTTTGGTTTATAAAGTAGCAATGATCACGTGAATATTGAAATGACAAACTAATTTAAAGGCTAAGCAGAGGAAAGCAATACAATCAAACCAGAATGCTAACTCAAACTAACATGCCAAATGGAGACTTAGAATATGTGTGCAGACAGTATGATTAAGGCAATGTCAAAAATCAGACAAATGCAAAACTTTTAGATGAACCTATAATGAAGACAACTGATGTTTTCTAAGTAAATAACAAATGATAGTGATCACTATTCTGTGGGGTGATGGAAATGTTCATTACAAACAAGACCACATGATACTACAAATTACAACAGGTTTTGTTTATGACCAAATGCAACCAGACTTGAATCAAGTATCTAGATAATAGGATTTAGTTAAGTATAGTTGCAGTGAAGCCTACAAGTACCAAGCATGCATATGGGCTTATTACACCAACCAATACAAGTTTTTACTGGAAAATCAAATGCCCAGACAGGATTACAGGCTATGCCTCAAGCCTTTGCATGGACTTATATCAATTATAAGTCATGGTCAAGCCTTACTGGTTAGCCAAGACCAGATTCAACCCATCCACTTAACAAATTTATTACATACCTTTCCAAAAACAGCCTCATCGTTATAATTAAAATCACTTAAACATTGCCAAGGAATGTATGTCCACATATCATATTACATGGCATAATCTCCTTCATCATATTCCACCGGAGATCATCAAAATAATTTGCTTAAATCAGTAACTCATAAACACACATAGAATACTTAAGTTTTTACATGTTCTTTTCAAGTGAACCAAGCAAGCATCAATGCTGAGAATATATAAGATAAAAGAAAGTTTGCCTAGATTATTTATTACAAATTACACTGCTACTTTTTTTAAGCATTTTAAATTCATCAAGATCTTCAAATATCCATGCAAGCAAGCCACTCATACATCTTTCCCTACAATAATACTTTGAACTGCCTCAATAAAATGAGACACCCCAAATATTGCAAAGGCAACAAATAGGGTCAGAAATAAATTCTGGTGTGAGTGAAATCAGGGATTAAAATAATTTGTAAATTCCTATAACTGGGCAGAGGGCTGATATGTGTTATGCTATACTAATTCATGTAAAAATCTGAGTACCTGTATATATATGTAAGCTTAACTAACAAACATACATTCAAGTATTCATCCATTCACCTCATTCAGTTGTACATGTACAAGCTCCTATGGACTAACTCACTAAGTTCCATAGCATAATTTCTCACTCTCATCTTTTTTTTTTGGTCTGAACTCTTGCCATTGAACACCATGTGTGCATTGCAAAGGGGCTCAGTTCTGTTAACCCTTTACACAGAGGCCTACAGGACTTAAGCAAGTCATGCACATACCCATCATCCACCTGATGATGAGTAGATCAAGGCACTACTCCTAAATTATTTTATAATTTAGAGACCATGCTTATTTATTTTCTGAGGAATTTTTCTTTTATTAATTCCAAAAATGCTTATATTCTTCTCTTCTTTTCATAATTCAAAAATTATTAAGTTCAATCAAAGATTGTATCCAGACATATAAAACATTCATGCAAAATTGCACATCTCATTCCAAAGTCATTTCTGCTTAATCACACTTTCTAAAACCTGATTGTATATTTATTTCTATAGATTTTCCCCATTGTTTACATAAATCTGAAGAAGTCATGTGAAATACTATTCTTATTTTTAATGTGAACATAGGATATGGTTTTTTAAGAAAAACCTATAAAAACATATTGGCTTATGATCTGAACAAATCAGCACATATTTGTAATATTGCATTGTTCATATCATTTTTAATATAAACTAGGCATAAGCATGAATCTCATTATTCACACTGCCTACTTCTTTTCTTTCATTGATACCCTATTTCTCAGTAAAACATTTAGTTCATTTTCATATAAAACTAGAATATAAAATCTATTTATGTGATTAGAGTATTGGTTTGATTATTTATATTTTAAAACAAAACTGAAACCATCACAACAGATCAAAACAGATTAAAATCTCATCTAAAAGTTCAACCGGAATACCATCCATGATCAACATATTTTCATCCAGAGAATAAGATCAAACAGAAAAATCATAATGTAATTTATATAAAATATCTTGGCTGCCCTTAGCTTGGGTCTTAATGCCTCAAATCTCATAAGTGATTAATCACTCACCTTCCTTCCTCTTTTTCCCCGAGAATGCTTAAGCTTGAAGATAATGTGAGTTTTGCCTTTCTTTTTCCTTTTATTTCTCTATTTTCTCTCAGAAACAAACTGCTGCTCTCCTCTTATTTTAAAACATTTAGCTAGGGTTTAGTAGAGAGAAAAACCCATTTTATCCTCATACAATCTGGAGAATCATGTATATATGTTTATGGCTAAATGTGCCATTTTCTTTTTGATTTCTATTTCAGGTAAGAGCAGTTGATTCTCTACTTTTCTTTGTACATGCCATTTGCATGATTCACCTATACATTATTTATTTGTGTGACTTAGCTTCATTGTATATTTTTGTTAAACCTGAATAGTTCACTCATACCCCTTTTTACTATTATTCCTAGTTATTATTTCAAACTATTTATTTTTCTCTTGACTTATTTAAAAAATGTATTTATGCCCAAATAATACTATACTGGTTTTATGCAATTTAATTATCAGAAAGATTTATTTTATCACTTGATATTTCTCTGGCTTCTCGCTTTTAATACACACACACACACACACACGAGATATGTGTATGTAAAACTCACTCATACTTGATCATTTTCTTCTCATTATTCTTCATTGAAAAATCACTATCTCTTATTTAACTATTTCACTTACTCTTAATATTTATTTTCAACTATTCTATTCTTTAAATATTCTTTGTTAACTGATTTCCAATTTTCTTTTAAAATTATTTTTATCTCAAAAATTTGGTTCTTCACATTAGCCTAACCATTTGTTGGAAAATCCAAAGAAATAATACGAGCCTTGTACGGTTTTAGTTGTATAACCTGCTATGGAATGTGGCGGTAACCTGCTATTGAACATAGTAGCTATAGTAGGCATACAATAATGGTTGTATGCTGGCTAAGATTTATATTATACTTTCGAAATGATTTTGTACACTATGCTCTAGTAATAATATCAAAAGAGTTTTTTTTGCATAGTAAGCATGTTTGACTATCATAAGGAGAAATCTCTTCCAATTCTGCATTTGCATTGTGTGTGTGGCGGGAGGCCTTATGGTAGTTTCATTTTCCAAAAAGCATTGCGGATTTCAATGTTTAAAATTCTTTTGTTGTTTGTTTTAAAGATAAACTTTTTTTGTTACTCATACCAGTCCCATGACTGACCCGGAGTTTATTGTTCCCTTCCTAAACTCTGGGTGCCCACAATTTTCCACACGGGAAGTCTAGAGTTGGGTTTTTCAGATAGTCAGGTTTAGTAGATTATCAGGAGCTAGTTCAGTTTTTGGAGTTCACTCACGACTGTCCGTGCTTATCTTTGTGAAACGTGATGGTGGCTCGAGCTTGATATTGGAGTGGTTGGACTCATTCTCTTTTTCAGAACATTTGGAGTATCACTTCTATTGTTTTCGCTGTAACATTATTATTTGTCTCTGATATTCTTGTATCATATAGATATCATTGTTGTATATCATATTCTGGATATTGTATCATTTGTGATGTATATGATATCATTCATTTCTTTCTTCCACTATGTTGTTATACTTACTGTGTTATAAGCTCCGGCGAGCCAGATTCGGCGTTTGAATCTGCGGCATTCGAGTACAAGTGAAGTATGGGTGCCGATTTTCAAAGGCCGAGTCAGGATCGTTATATATTTGATTTGAAATATAAACTATTTTGAAATTTATAACCACGGGTTATAATAACGATTGGTTGTTAAAGAGACCGGGATCGGATATGGACATACTCTTTGTCAATACCGAAAACCACTTTAACAACTGTGTACGCGGTGGAGTTTCCAGAACGAAGTAGGATGGTGGTGACGATCCTAAAGGTATATGCGTGGACCCAACTCCCGTGAGTTGGCATAAGGTGGCTAAAACAGGAGCGATTCTCGGGACAATGAGGTAGCACCTCTGATCGGACACACTTCTTCGATACCATTCTATTACTTTTGTGATTGATTGGGTGCACCCCTTGATTTGGGAGTGTGGTTCGAGGTGGGCGGTAGTGGCTGCTATGCATTTCCACCAGCCTGGATGCGTAATTGGTATATCTACCTTGGCATTGCCTTGTTGTGCCGTGTCACCTACCATATCGAGTTTTACTACGAGTTTGGATTTCTCCTGTAGCATGTGGAGTATCGAGGGTAGCCCCCGTTCTGGGAGTATGCTAATACTGGATAGACTACTGGGACTATTACGTGTTAAGGTGGAAAATGTAAAGCCTTAATGCTATTTAAAAGTATGTTATTTTATATTAGACATTATTATAATAGCGAATATTACTACATAGTAGATAGTTTAACGAATCCTTAAAGAATGGGCGATCCCAAGCATTCTTTAAGTTACTTGTGCATTTTACTACAGTTCACTTAAGTTGGTTTACATTGTATAAGTATGTATATCCTAACTCGAGTGTTTGTATTTTATTTACGCTCGGACAGCATGAGTATCAGCTTTGGATCTCACCTTCTGGAGCTAGGACTGCTGGAGATCATCTTTTATCTAGTTGCTATTTATTTCCGTTCAGTATTTCTATGTCAGCTTTGTATTAGAGACATATGTATTTGGGGATTTTACTGTACTTGTTTCAGAACTGTATTTGTTTTCAGACTATGTATTGTGTATCTGTTTTTGAGACTTTGTATTGTAGTGGCTTCATGAACCACTATTTATTTTATTTTCCGCTGCGAGTTATTCTTATATTTCTTTGTCTGTGATTCTGTGAATGGTTTTATTTGCTCCAAATTTTATTACAATCTGTTATTTTGTATTATTCAAGTCCGACATGTGTGGATTATTATCGATTTGAATGGTCCAAAATAGTGGGTCGTTACATTTGGTATCGGAGCGAGATTTTAGGCAACCCTTAGCCTATGGAGTAAAAACTCATTAGAGATAGGGTAGAAATACCCTAGAATGAGTGAAATCAACCTCAGAATCATTTCTTTGTGAGAGAACGTATTTTCAAAGTATAAAATGATTTTAAAATGATTTTTCAAAGGATTTTTTAAAGATTATTTTATATAAAATTATCTTGTTTTAAAAAAGCAAATTTTTCTAAACTTCCTTGTTTTCGTATCTACCTTGTTAGAAAATACTTTAATTAGGATATTCATCCAAGTGATTTTATCTTGTCTTATCTTATCTTTGTCTTCTCTGTACCTTTGTCCTAAAATTCATTCTTGATATATTTTTTTCAGGATGAATCGTGGAAATGCCAGAGGTAGGGATCGTGGTACTGCCCCAGCTCCTCAACCTGCTGCACCTGTTAGGTTTACTATTCTCTGTAAGGAATTCTCTCAACTTGGTGGAACCAAGTTCACTGGTACAGAGAGCATTATCGAAGCCCAGCAATGGTTATGGAGTTTAGAGAGGATCTTTACTGGTCTCGAGATTTCTGATGCCCAGAAGCGTCAATAGCAGCTTGGCAGCTGCAAGAGTCAGCCTTGGATTGGTGGGAGTCTGTTATAGCTCACACTAACGAGGGTGATATTTCCTGGGAGCAGTTTAGGTATCCTTTGTGTTATCTTGAATTTTGTTCCCATTTCCTTTCTTTTGAATCTATCTTAAGTTTTGTTTTGTATCTTCTTTCCAGGGAGGCTTTTGTGGCAAAATGGATGCCCGAAGCCGGGAAATCTCAGCTTTATTGCGAATTCATGGATCTTAAGCAAGGCACCATGTCCTTTTCTGAGTATGAGTGGAAGTTCAACGAACTTTCCAAGTTTGGTCCTAGCCTTATTGACACCCAGCTTAATAAAAATGAGAAGTTCATAGCTGGAGCTTGCCTAGAGTTCTACGATCGTCTCATTTCTCATGTTCATGGCACTTTCACCGAGCTTATGGATATGGCTATTCGTTATGATAACCCTACTTCCAAGGGTCCTGCTGTTGCTAGTGCTCCTGCATCCCAGTCTTCCTCTGTTAACTCTAAGAAGAGAAAGCCCAATTTCCACCACCAGAAGAAGAATTGGCTCAAAATCCGGGTTTGGGATCTTCATCATCTTCTCCTTCTCAGAGGCACCCTATCGACTTATCTACCATTACCTGTTTCAAGTGTGATCAGAAGGGACACTATGCTAATAGTTGCCCTACATCAGTTGATGCTGTTGTTCCTCCACCCCAGGGTACCAGGAACAATCTCTGTCATGTCTGTCTTCAGCCTGGTCATTTTAAGAATGATTGTCCTTTGTATTAGAAGGGCAAGCCATCTGGTATTTTTGCTGTTACCTCTGCTTCTTTACCTTCTACATCTGCACCTCCTCCTGCTCCTAGTGATGATCAAGGTACTCTTTAGGGCACCTTTTATTTATTTAAGCATCCTATTCGTGTTTTATTTGATACTGGAGCTTCGCATAGTTTTATTTCTATGGCTATTTGCGATAAGTTTGAGCATCGCCTTTCTTCTGAGTATGCTTCTGTTCCTTTATGGGTTTCTAATCCTATTGGGGGTCCAGCGAACCTTAGTAAGATTTGTAGAGGAGTGAAACTCCTCCATTCTGATCGTCGCTTTAGTGGTGATTTCTATGTTCTTGGTTTTGATACTTTTGATTTATTTCTTGCAGATGATTGGTTAAGGAATCATGATGCTCACATCTCTTGCAAATCCCGAACTGTTTCTCTTGTTGATGATCGGGGTAATCCTTTGGTTATTCACTGTCGTATGCCTCATGATTATGCTGGCAGCTTTATTTATTCTCTGGATTCTTCTCCTGTTGATCTTCAGTCGATTCGTGTGGTCAAACTCTATCCCGATGTATTTGGTGAAGTCACTGCTTTAACTCCTAAGCGGGAAATTGATTTCCGTATTGATCTTATTCTTGGATCTCGACCTGTAGTTCTTCCTCCTAGAAGATTGGCACCCCACGAGAAGGTTGAGTTAAGGAAGCAAATTGAGGACTTGTACTCTAAGGGTCTGATCAGACCTAGCTATTCGGAATGGGGAGCAGCGGTGGTTTTCGTCACTAAGTCCGATGGTTCTCTCCGGATGTGTGTTGATTATAGGGAGCTGAACAAGCTCACTATGAAAAACAGATATCCTATGCCTCGCATCAATGATATGTTTGATCAGCTTTATAGTGCTACTGTTTTCTCTCAGCTTGATCTTGCCACAGGTTTCCACCAGCTCAGAGTTGCTGAGGAAAGTATTCCCAAAACTGCTTTCTGTACCGAGAATGGGTTCTTTGAATGGTTAGTCATGCCTTTTGATTTGACTAATGCTCCTGCTTCCCTTGTTGATTTGATGAATCGTGTTTTTCGTGATGTGCTTAATAAATTTGTTCTAGTCTTTGTTGATGATATTCTCATTTTCTCTAAGTCTGAGGAAGAGCATGAGTCACATTTGAAATCTGTTCTCGAAACTCTTAGAAATCATCAGTTGAAGGCTAAATTTTCCAAATGCCATTTCTGGAAGGATGAAGTCCGATTCCTTGGGCATATTGTTTCTGGTAATGGAGTTTCTGTTGATCCAGTCAAGATCGCTGCGATCAATGTAAGTCTTTCTTTCCTTCTCTTTCCTTGTTTCATTTAATTCATTCTATCTTTCCAGTTGTCCTTATTTATTCCTATTCTGTACAGGATTAGGAAACTCCTAGGACTCCAACTGATATCCATAGATTTTTGGGCCTTGCCGATTATTACCGGAGATTCATTGAGAATTTTTCTCGGATTGTTGCACCTCTCACCTTTGACTCGAAAGAATGCTAAGTTCATTTGGAGTGATGAGTGTAAAGCTGCATTCAATGAGTTAAAGCACAAGCTTACTTCCGCACCAGTTCTTACCGTTCCAAATGGAAATGAGGGATTAACGGTATATACTGATGCTTGTCGTGAAGGTTTGGGAGCTGTTCTGATGCAGGATGGTAAGGTCGTTGCTTATGCTAGTCGTCAGTTGAAGACCCATGAAGCCAATTATGCTGCTCATGATTTGGAGTTGCTTGCTGTTGTTTTTGCTTTGAAGCTTTGGAGGCATCATCTTATGGGTACTAAGTTTGAGCTTTTCACAGATCATCGGTCTTTGAGGTATATTTTCACTCAGAAGGATTTGAATCAGAGACAAGTTAGGTGGTTAGAGTTCCTTGCTTCTTAAGACCTCGACATCAACTATACCCCTGGGAAAGCTAATGTTGTGGCGGATGCTTTGAGTCGGAAGAAGGCGATGTTGTGCCAGCTTGTTGTTTCTTCTCCTCTTTTGGATCGTATTATGGCTAAGTAGGATGAGGATCGGAAGCTTAGGCTTATTAAGGAGAATGTTCATAGCAGAATTGGTAATAGTAGTCTCGATGGTAGTGGAGTTCAGATCGATGATAAAGGTATTTTGAGGATTAATAATAGGATTTGTGTCCCGAATGTTGATGGATTGAGACAGGAGTTACTTCGGGAGAATCACCAGTCTAGACTTTCTATTCATCCGGGTGTGACCAAGATGTATCAGGATATGAATAAGTTGTATTGGTGGAGAGGTATGAGGCGAGATATCTCCATTTTTGTTAGTAGGTGTGCGACTTGTCAACAAGTCAAGGCCGATCATCAGAAGACCCCTGATTTGTTGCAGCCTCTTGAGATTCCCAATTGGAAGTGGGAACAGGTTTCTATGGATTTCATTGATGGATTACCGAGGACTAGGAGGGGTAATGAGAGTTTCTGGGTTGTTGTGGATAGATTGACCAAATCAGCTCATTTCATTCCGGTCAAGTCTACCCGTTCTGCTTCTAGCTTATATGAGATCTACATGAGGGAGATTGTTCGTCTCCATGGTGTTCCTCTCAGTATTTTTTGTGATCGTGATCCTATCTTTACTAGTCAGTTTTGGAAAGCTTTTCAGAAACCTTTGGGTACCCATCTGAATCTGAGCACTGCTTACCATCCACAGACCGACGGTCAAACGGAAAGAGTGAATCAGATTCTCGAAGATCTTCTTCGTGCTTGTGTGCTTGATTATGGAGGATCTTGGGAAGATCATCTCCATCTTGTTGAATTTACCTATAATAATAGTTATCAGGTATAATCTCAATCTTCTGTTTTAATCTTATCTTAATCTTTTATCTATCTCATTTCTATCTTTGAATTCAGGCCAGTATTAAAACTTCTCCGTTTGCTGCTCTTTACGGACGACCTTGTAGATCTCCATCTTGCTGGATTGAATCCGGTAATCATTTGTATCTTGGTCCTGAGATGATTTTAGAGGCTTTTGAGAGAGTTGACGAGATTAGGAGGAAGATGAGGATTCCTCAGGATAGGCAGAAGAAGTATGCTGATCGTCGTAGGTGAAGTTTAGAGTTTGCTATTGGTGATTTGGTTTTCCTTAAGGTCTCTCCCTTAAGGAATGTCATCCGATTTGGTCATAGAGGCAAGCTTTCTCCTAGGTTCATTGGTCCTTTCCGCATTGTGGAAAGAGTTGGTTCTTTGGCTTATCGTCTGGATTTGCCCGAGAAGTTCTCTGGAGTGCATAATGTATTCCACGTTTCTCATCTTCGTCGCTATCTGCATGATCCATCTCTTATTGTTCAGCCTTCTGCTCTTGATAGTTTGGATATTGAGCCTAATCTGACTGTCGAGAGGATGCCACTTCGTATTATCGACAGAGGTACGAAGCAGCTAAGAAGGAAATCTATTAATCTGGTCAAAGTGCAGTGTAGTACTGATGATCGAGACTGTACCTGGGAGACGGAGGAGAGCATTCGTGCTTCGAATCGGGAATTGTTTGTTTCAGGTACTATTTGTTTTCTATCTTGTTTTCCTTATTTTCCTTGTTTCGTTCTTTTCGAGGACGAAAAGATTTGAGTGGGGGAGAGTGTAACAACCCAATATGTTTTGCAAATATTTTTAAATTATTTTAAATCAAATTTTATTTCAATATTTTATTTTTAAAACATTTTTAAAGTATAGTTATAATTTTCCAAAGTTAATTGTATTTTGTTTGCAATTTTTAATCCTAGTTTCAATATAATAAACTATTTTCTTAATTTTATTTTTATTTTTCCTATGAATAATTATTTATTTTCATTTTCACTTTATTTTGTTTGTCTTTTATTTTTATTTACTAATTTTTTATTTGTTTATTTTGAATCAAAAAGAATTAGAAATTCAAGGGGCAAAGTCCTTTCATTTGCTTGACTTTTCATTGTCTAGACTCTTCATTGTCTTGACCTTTCATTTTCTTTTGTTTAGTCGTGTATTCCTTTTGGTTTTTCACGTGAAAAACTTCTCATTCCATCAAATTTTCAGCCAAACATTTCTGAAAATATTTTTGGTAATGGCTTCTTCCATTTTTCTTTTTCTCTTCATGTTTTGCTTGATTTCTTCATAGCATTGCTCGGCCTAGACCACACCATCTCCTCCACCGACCACACCTCTTCCTTCCCCACATCATCCACGGCCTGAAATCCATCCCCTCTGACCAGCAAGTGGCCATGACAATTCCATGTTGTAAACTCCACAAAAGTTGCTAAAAACTCCAAAAAAACACTACATAGCCGAGCTTATCTTCACCACCCCCTTCTTTGTAGCCATGGCCACCACCTTTAGCCACCACCACCAGCATGATATGACCCCTGACCATCATGACCTGACCTGTAGCAGGCTCCGGCCGAGCCACTTGACCCATAGGCCGAGCCTAAATGCAACCAAAACTCTATTTGTTAGCCTTGTCTTTTGACCTTCCACTTTTGTAACTCCAAACCCCTTTGCATTCCTTTGTAACCAGGCCATATTGATCTATACCCGAGCCTTACCACCTATAAACATGTTATGGCCGAGCCTATAAGCATGTGTGGTCGAGCAAAAGTTGTTAGTGAACAAGCAAATTTGATTAAAAGCTTGGTTATGCCTTTTATCTAATTCTATTTCCATTTTTGTTCCAATAATTTTGGTATTATATTGTATATTTATATTTTGCTTTATTTTATTGTTGAATACAAGATTAACATCTTGGCTATCTCTCCACTCAAATCAAGTCGTGCTATCGTGCTTTCTGGATATTTGTTTGTGTGTTTGATTTGCTAACTCCAGCGTAAAAAGGTGAGTATTCACACATGACATTTATACTTATATAAATTGTGAAGTGACAACAAGTGAATGTGTAGAAACTATTGTATCATGTTATACCTGCCTGTGATGTAAATTATATGATGTTAAACTCTGTTTTAAACTTGTCACATCATCTGCTATGTTATATTTTATTTTACCGTTGATTTATTTCTGTAAATCACACTGCAAGTTCCCTGTAGAATAGAATCACTATGGGTTGAAATAATACATACCCGAACAGACTTTAGAATAGGGAAAAATCGTTATGGGCTGAAATGATAAGCCTGAGCGATTTTTCTTTATTTTATTTACTTGGGATTACGAGTTTGAAATGATAGAACCCGGATTTTTTTTGTAAATTACGGATTGAAATGATATATTATCCATTCACTTGACTTAGGTTAGAAAATACTATACAGACCCGTGGTTATTTTATATATTTTTCTGGAAAATTTTAAGTATTTTAAAATGTAAAAATATGATAATTTGATTTAAATTGAATTTAAAATGATTTAATAAATTGTTAATGATTTTTCTATGTATTAAAAATGTTAAATAAATGAATGGAAAAATTGTGATTTGAAACATAACTTAATTTGGAAATTTGTGATTTGATTTTTTATGGAAGTTTAAGTTAATTAAATAAAAATGGAAATTAAGTTTTATTTGTGAAAATGGAAATTTAAATTTAAGTGTTAAAGTAAATTGTTAAAAAGGAAAAGAATGGGAAAATGATACACTTGAATTTAATAAGTTAAATTTTGGAAATTTGATTTTTATTGTAAAAAATTTCTTTATAAAAACCATAAGTTAAAGGTATTTAAATGAACATTTTTGATGTGGAAAAATATGATTTTTTATAAGTAAAAATGATTTAAATTGAAGTTTAATTGTGGCTGGAATTCTATTTAAAATCTGGAAATTCTTTTAGTAACACTTCAGAATTGCTATCATTTCTGAAAATGAACTAAAAAACTGAACTAATAGAATCTGTAGCACTTTGTAAGTTCTGTAGTTGCAGAAGTGAACTAAAAGGAAATTTAACTATGGGCTATGACAGCACTTTGTAAGTGCTGTAGTTGCAGAAGTGAACTGAAAGTAAATTTAACTAAGGGCTATGACAGCACTATGTAAGTGCTGTAGTTGCAGAAACTAAACTTGAACCTGAAACTAATGAAAGAGCTATTGTAGCACTTGTAAAGTGCTGCAGTTGGCTGAAATGAGATTTTTGAATATAATTGAACTACTGCAGCAGTTTTGTAAACGCTATCTTTGCTGAATTGAATTAAACCTTTTAAATTAAACCCTGAACTATTACAACAGTTTTTACAATGCTGTCTTTGCTGAAATGAATTGTTTTCAAATGTAACTTACCGCAGCATTTTATAAGTGCGGTGAAAGTTGGAATTTTAATGTTTTAATGTATTTAAGTGAATAAATGAGCTCAGAAAAGGTTAAATTTTTGGGAATTGAATATTTGATATAAAAGTATAATGGCTTTACTTTTAAATGGTTTTAAATGAAGTATTTGATTTGAAATATAAACTATTTTGAAATTTATAACCACGGGTTATAATAACGATTGGTTGTTAAAGAGACCGGGATCAGATATGGACATACTCTCTGTCAATACCGAAAACCACTTTAACAACTGTGTATGCGGTGGAGTTTCCAGAATGAAGTAGGATGGTGGCGATGATCCTAAAGGTATATGCGTGGACCCAACTCCCGTGAGTTGGCATAAGGTGGCTAAAACAGGAGAGATTCTCAAGCCAATGAGGTAGCACCTCTGATCGGATACACTTCTTCGATGCCATTTTATTACTTTTGTGATTGATTGGGTGCACCCCTTGATTTGGGAGTGTGGTTCGAGGTGGGCGGTAGTGGCTGCTATGCGTTTCCACCAGCCTGGATGCGTAATTGTTATATCTATCTTGGCATTGCCTTGTTGTGCCGTGTCACCTACCATATCGAGTTTTACTACGAGTTTGGATTTCTCCCGTAGCCTGTGGGGTATCGAGGGTAGCCCCCGTTCTGGGAGTATGCTAATACTGGACAGACTACTGGGACTATTACGTGTTAAGGTGGAAAATGTAAAGCCTTAATGCTATTTAAAAGTATGTTATTTTATATTAGACATTATTATAATAGCGAATATTACTACATAGTAGATAGTTTAACGGATCCTTAAAGAATGGGCGATCCCAAACATTCTTTAAGTTACTTGTGCATTTTACTACAGTTCACTTGAGTTGGTTTACATTGTATAAGTATGTATATCCTGACTCGAATGTTTGTGTTTTATTTACGCTCGGGTCAGCATGAGTATCAGCTTTGGATCTCACCTTCTGGAGCTAGGACTGCTGGAGATCATCTTTTATCTAGTTGCTATTTATTTCCGTTCAGTATTTCTATGTCAGCTTTGTATTAGAGACATATGTATTTGGGATTTTTGCTGTACTTGTTTCAGAACTGTATTTGTTTTTAGACTATGTATTGTGTATTTGTTTTTGAGACTTTGTATTGTAGTGGCTTCATGAACCACCATTTATTTTATTTTCCGCTGCGAGTTATTCTGATATTTCTGTATCTGTGATTCTGTGAATGGTTTTATTTGCTCCAAATTTTATTACAATCTGTTATTTTGTATTATTCAAGTCCGACATGTGTGGATTATTGTCGATTTGAATGGTCCAAAATAGTGGGTCGTTACATTTGGTATCAGAGCGAGGTTTTAGGCAACCCTTAGCCTATGGAGCAAAAACTCATTAGAGATAGGGTAGAAATACCCTAGAATGAGTGAAATCAACCTCAGAATCATTTCTTTGTGAGAGAACGTATTTTCAAAGTATAAAATGATTTTTCAAAGGATTTTTCAAAGATTATTTTGATATAAAATTTTCTTGTTTTAAAAAAAGCAAAATTTTCTAAACTTGCTTCTTTTCGTATCTACCTTGTTAGAAATTTCTTTAATTAGGTTATTCATCCAAGTGATTTTATCTTGTCTTATCTTATCTTTGTCTTCTCTGTACCTTTGTCCTAAAATTCATTCTTGATATTTTTTTTTCAGGATGAATCGTGGAAATGCCAGAGGTAGGGGTCATGGTACTGCCCCAGCTCCTCAACCTACTGCACCTGTTAGGTTTACTGTTCTCTGTAAGGAATTCTCTCAACTTGGTGGAACCAAGTTCACCGGTACAGAGAGCATTATCGAAGCCCAGCAATTGTTATAGAATTTAGAGAGGATCTTTACTGGTCTCGAGATTTCTGATGCCCAGAAGCGTCAATTAGCAGCTTGGCAGCTGCAAGAGTCAGCCTTGGATTGGTGGGATTCTGTTATAGCTCACACTAACGAGGGTGATATTTCCTGGGAGCAGTTTAGGTATCCTTTGTGTTATCTTGAATTTTGTTCCCATTTCCTTTCTTTTGAATCTATCTTAAGTTTTGTTTTGTATCTTCTTTCCAGGGAGGCTTTTGTGGCAAAATGGATGCCCAAAGCCGGGAAATCTCAGCTTTATCGCGAATTCATGGATCTTAAGCAGGGCACCATGTCCTTTTCTGAGTATGAGTGGAAGTTCAACGAACTTTCCAAGTTTGGTCCTGGCCTTATTGACACCCAGCTTAAGAAAAATGAGAAGTTCATAGCTGGATCTTGCCCAGAGTTCTACGACCGTCTCATTTCTCATGTTCATGGCACTTTCACCGAGCTTATGGATATGGCTATTTGTTATGAGGACCCTACTTCCAAGGGTCCTGCTATTGCTAGTGCTCCTGCATCCCAGTCTTCCTTTGTTAACTCTAAGAAGAGAAATCCCAATTTCCACCACCAGAAGAAGAATTGGCTCAAGAATCTGGGTTTGGGATCTTCATCATCTTCTCCTTCTCAGAGACACCCTATTGACTTATCTACCATTACCTGTTTCAAGTGTGATCAGAAGGGACACTATGCTAATAGTTGCCCTACATCAGTTGGTGTTGCTGTTCCTCCACCCCAGGGTACCAGGAACAATCTTTGTCATGTCTGTCTTTAGCCTGGTCATTTTAAGAATGATTGTCCTTTGTATCAGAAGGGCAAGCCATCTGGTATTTTTGCTGTTACCTCTGCTTCTTCACCTTCTGCACCTGCACCTGCTCCTGCTCCTAGTGATGATCAAGGTACTCTTCAGGGCACCTTTTATTTATTTAAGCATCCTGTTCGTGTTTTATTTGATACTGGAGCTTCGCATAGTTTTATTTCTATGGCTATTTGCGATAAGTTTGAGCATCGCCTTTCTCCTGAGTATGCTTCTGTTCCTTTATGGGTTTCTAATCCTATTGGGGGTCCTGCGAACCTTAGTAAGATTTGTAGAGGAGTGAAACTCCTCCATTCTGATCATCGCTTTAGTGGTGATTTCTATGTTCTTGGTTTTGATACTTTTGATTTATTTCTTGTAGATGATTGGTTAAGAAATCATGATGCTCACATCTCTTGCAAATCCCGAACTGTTTCTCTTGTTGATGATCGGGGTAATCCTTTGGTTATTCAGTGTCGTATGCCTCATGATTATGCTGGCAGCTTTATTTATTCTCTGGATTCTTCTCCTGTTGATCTTCAGTCGACTCGTGTGGTCAAACTCTATCCCGATGTATTTGGTGAAGTCACTGCTTTACCTCCTAAGCGGGAAATTGATTTCCGTATTGATCTTATTCCTGGAGCTCGACCTGTAGTTCTTCCTCCTAGAAGAATGGCACCCCACGAGAAGGTTGATTTAAGGTAGCAAATTGAGGACTTGTACTCTAAGGGTCTGATCAGACCTAGCTATTCGGAATGGGGAGCAGCGGTGGTTTTCGTCACTAAGTCCGATGGTTCTCTCCGGATGTGTGTTGATTATAGGGAGCTGAACAAGCTCACTATGAAAAACAGATATCCTATGCCTCGCATCAATGATATGTTTGATCAGCTTTATGGTGCTACTGTTTTCTCTCAGCTTGATCTTGCCACAGGTTTCCACCACCTCAGAGTTGCTAAGGAAAGTATTCCCAAAACTGCTTTCCGTAGCGAGAATGGGTTCTTTGAATGGTTAGTCATGCCTTTTGGTTTGACTAATGCTCCTGCTTTCTTTGTTGATTTGATGAATCGTGTTTTTCGTGATGTGCTTAATAAATTTGTTCTAGTCTTTGTTGATGATATTCTCATTTTCTCTAAGTCTGAGGAAGAGCATGAGTCACATTTGAAATCTATTCTTGAAACTCTTAGAAATCATCAATTGAAGGCTAAATTTTCCAAATGCCATTTCTGGAAGGATGAAGTCCGATTCCTTGGGCATATTGTTTCTGGTCTGGAGTTTCTGTTGATCCAGTCAAGATCACTACGATCAATGTAAGTCTTTCTTTACTTCTCATTCCTTGTTTCATTCAATTCATTCTATCTTTCCAGTTGTCCTTATTTATCCCTATTCTGTACAGGATTGGGAAACTCCTAGGACTCCAACTGATATCCATAGTTTTTTGGGCCTTGCCGGTTATTGCCGGAGATTCATTGAGAATTTTGCTCGGATTGTTGCACCTCTCACCTTTGACTCGAAAGAATGCTAAGTTCATTTGGAGTGATGAGTGTAAAGCTGCATTCAATGAGTTAAAGCACAAGCTTACTTCCGCACCAGTTCTTACCGTTCCAAATGGAAATGAGGGATTAACATTATATACTGATGCTTGTCGTGAAGGTTTGGAGCTGTTCTGATGCAGGATGGTAAGGTCGTTGCTTATGCTAGTCATCAGTTGAAGACCCATGAAGAGAATTATGTTGTTCATGATTTGGAGTTGCTTGCTGTTGTTTTTGCTTTGAAGCTTTGGAGGCATCATCTTTTTGGTACTAAGTTTGAGCTTTTCACAGATCATCAGTCTTTGAGGTATATTTTCACTCGGAAGGATTTGAATCAGAGACAAGTTAGGTGGTTAGAGTTCCTTGCTTCTTAAGACCTCAACATCAACTATACCCCTGGGAAAGCTAATGTTGTGGCGGATGCTTTGAGTCGGAAGAAGGCGATGTTGTGCCAGCTTGTTGTTTCTTCTTCTCTTTTGGATCGTATTATGGCTAAGCAGGATGAGGATCGGAAGCTTAGGCTTATTAAGGAGAATGTTCGTAGCAGAGTTGGTAATAGTAGTCTCGATGGTAGTGGAGCTCAGATTGATGATAAAGGTATTTTGAGGATTAATAATAGGATTTGTGTCCCGAATGTTGATGGATTGAGACAGGAGTTACTTCGGGAGAATCACCAGTCCAGACTTTCTATTCATCCGGGTGTGACCAAGATGTATCAGGATATGAAGAAGTTGTATTGGTGGAGAGGTATGAGGCGAGATATCTCCATTTATGTTAGTAGGTGTGAGACTTGTCAGCAAGTCAAGGCCGATCATCATAAGACCCCTGATTTGTTGCAGCCTCTTGAGATTCCCAATTGGAAGTGGGAACAGGTTTCTATGGTTTCATTGATGGATTACCGAGGACTAGGAGGGGTAATGAGAGTTTCTGGGTTTTTGTGGATAGATTGACCAAATCAGCTCATTTCATTCCGGTCAAGTCTACCCGTTCTGCTTCTAGCTTGTCTGAGATCTACACGAGGTAGATTGTTCGTCTCCATGGTGTTCCTCTCAGTATTTTTTTGTGATCGTGATCCTATCTTTACTAGTTAGTTTTGGAAAGCTTTTCAGAAACCTTTGGGTACCCATCTGAATCTGAGCACTGCTTACCATCCACAGACCGACGGTCAAACGGAAAGAGTGAATCAGATTCTCGAAGATCTTCTTCGTGCTTGTGTGCTTGATTATGGAGGATCTTGGGAAGATCATCTCCATCTTGTCGAATTTACCTATAATAATAGTTATCATGTATAATCTCAATCTTCTGTTTTAATCTTATCTTAATCTTTTATCTATCTCATTTCTATCTTTGAATTCAGGCCAGTATTAAAATGTCTCCGTTTGCTGCTCTTTACGGACGACCTTGTAGATCTCCATCTTGCTGGATTGAATCCGGTAATTGTTTGGTTCTTGGTCCTGAGATGATTTTAGAGGCTTTTGAGAGAGTTGACGAGATTAGGAGGAAGATGAGGATTGCTCAGGATAGGCAGAAGAAGTATGTTGATCGTCGTAGGTGGAGTTTAGAGTTTGTTGTTAGTGATTTGGTTTTCCTTAAGGTCTCTCCCTTAAGAAATGTCATCCGATTTGGTCATAGAGGGAAGCTTTCTCCTAGGTTCATTGGTCCTTTTCGCATTGTGGAAAGTGTTGGTTCTTTGGCTTATCGTCTGGATTTGCCCGAGAAGTTCTCTGGAGTGCATAATTTATTCCACGTTTCTCATCTTCGTCGCTATCTACATGATCCATCTCTTATTGTTCAGCCTTCTGCTCTTGATAGTTTGGATATTGAGCCTAATCTGACTGTGAGAGGAAGCCACTTCGTAATGTCGACAGAGGTACGAAGCAGCTAAGAAGGAAATCTATTAATCTGGTCAAAGTACAGTGGAGCACTAATGATCGAGACTGTACCTGGGAGATGGAGGAGAACATTCATGCTTCGAATCCGGAATTGTTTGTTTCAGGTACTATTTGTTTTCTATCTTGTTTTCCTTATTTTCCTTGTTTCGTTCTTTTCAAGGACGAAAAGATTTGAGTGGGGGAGAGTGTAACAACCTAATATGTTTTGCAAATATTTTTAAATTATTTTAAATCAAATTTTATTTCAATATTTTATTTTTAAAACATTTTTAAAGTATAGTTATAATTTTCCAAAGTTAATTGTATTTTGTTTGCAATTTTTAATCCTAGTTTCAATATAATAAACTATTTTCTTCATTTTATTTTTATTTTTCCTATGAATAATTATTTATTTTCATTTTTACTTTATTTTGTTTGTCATTTATTTTTATTTACTGATTTTTTATTTGTTTATTTTGAATTAAAAAAATTGGAAATTCAAGGGGCAAAGTCATTTCATTTGCTTGACTTTTCATTGTCTAGACTCTTCATTGTCTCGACCTTTCATTTTCTTTTGTTTAGCCGTGTATTCCTTTTGGTTTTTCATGTGAAAAACCTCTCATTCCATCAAATTTTCGGCCAAGCATTTTTAAAAATATTTTTGGTAATGGCTTCTTCCATTTTTCTTTTTCTCCACTTTTTCTCTTCATTTTTTGCTTGATTTCTTCATAGCTTTGCCCGGCCTAGACCACACCATCTCCTCCACCGACCACACCACTTCCTTCCCCACATCATCCATGGCCTGACCTCCATCCCCTCTGACCAGCAAGTGGCCGCGACCATTCCATGTTGTAAACTCCACAAAAGTTGCAAAAAAACTCCAAAAAAACACTACATAGCCGAGCCTATCTTCACCACCCCTTCTTTGTAGCCATGGCCACCACCTTTAGCCACCACCACCAGCATGATATGACCCCTGACCATCATGACCTGACCTGTAGTAGGCTCCGGCCGAGCCACTTGACCCATAGGCCGAGCCTAAATGCAACCAAAACTCTATTTGTTAGCCTTGTCTTTTGACCTTCCACTTTTGTAACTCCAAACCCCTTTGCATTCCTTTGTAACCAGGCCATATTGATCCATACCCGAGCCTTACCACCTATAAACATGTTGTGACCGAGCCTATAAGCATGTTTGGTCGAGCAAAAGTTGTTAGTGAACAAGCAAATTTGATTAAAAGCTTGGTTATGCCTTTTGTCTAATTCTATTTCCATTTTTGTTCCAATAATTTTGGTATTGTATTTGTATATTTATATTTTGCTTTATTTTATTGTTGAATACAAGATTAACATCTTGGCTATCTCTCCACTCAAATCAAGTAGTGCTATCATGATTTTTGGCTTTTTGTTTGTGTGTTCGATTTGCTAACTCCAGCGTAAAAAGGTGAGTATTCACACATGACATTTATACTTATATAAATTTGTGAAGTGACAACAAGTGAATGTGTAGAAACTATTGTATTATGTTATACCTGCCTGTGATGTAAATATATGATGTTAAACTCTGTTATAAACTTGTCACATCATCTGCTATGTTATATTTTATTTTACTGTTTATTTATTTCTGTAAATCACACTGCAAGTTCCCTGTAGAATAGAATCACTATGGGTTGAAATGATACATACCCGAACGGACTTTAGAATAGGGAAAAATCGTTATGGGCTGAAATGATAAGCCTGAGCGATTTTTATTTATTTTATTTACTTGGGATTACGGGTTTGAAATGATAGAACCCGAATTTTCTTTGTAAATTACGGATTGAAATGATATATTATCAATAACACTTGACTTAGGTTAGAAAATATTATAAAGACCCTTGGTTATTTTATATATTTTTCTGGAAAATTTTAAGTATTTTAAAATGTAAAAATACGATAATTTGATTTAAATTGAATTTAAAATGATTTAATAAAGTGTTAATGATTTTTCTATGTATTAAAAATGTTAAATAAATGAATGGAAAATTTGTGGTTTGAAACAAAACTTAATTTGGATATTTGTGATTTGATTTTTTATGGAAGTTTAAGTTAATTAAATAAAAATGGAAATTAAGTTTTATTTATGAAAATGGAAATTTAAATTTAAGTGTTAAAGTAAATTGTTAAAAATGAAAAGAATGGGAAAATGGTACACTTGAATTTAATAAGTTAAATTTTGGAAATTTGATTTTTTATTGTAAAATTTTTCTTTATAAAAACCATAAGTTAAAGGTATTTAAATGAACATTTTTGATGTGGAAAAATATGATTTTTTATAAATAAAAATAATTTAAATTGAAGTTTAATTGTGGCTGGAATTCTATTTAAAATTTGGAAATTCTTTTAGCAACACTTCAGAAATGCTATCGTTTCTGAAAATGAACTAAAAAACTGAACTAATAGAATCTGCAGCACTTTGTAAGTTCTGTAGTTGCAGAAGTGAACCAAAAGGAAATTTAACTAAGGGCTATGACAGCACTTTGTAAGTGCTGTAGTTGCAAAAGTGAACTGAAAGGAAATTTAACTAAGGGCTATGACAGCACTTTGTAAGTGCTGTAGTTGCAGAAACTAAACTTGAACCTGAAACTAATGAAAGAGCTATTGTAGCACTTGTAAAGTGCTGAAGTTGGCTGAAATGAGATTTTTGAATATAATTGAACTACTGCAGCAGTTTTGTAAACGCTGTCTTTGCTGAATTGAATTAAACCTTTTAAATTAAACCCTGAACTATTACAGCAGTTTTTAAAATGCTGTTTTTGCTGAAATGAATTGTTTTCAAATGTAACTTACCGCATCATTTTCTAAGTGCTGTGAAAGGTGGAATTTTAATGTTTTATGTATTTAAGTGAATAAATGAGCTCAGAAAAGGTTAAATTTTTGGGAATTGAATATTTGATATAAAAGTACAATGGATTTACTTTTAAATGGTTTTAAATGAAGTATTTGATTTGAAATATAAACTATTTTGAAATTTATAACCACGGGTTATAATAACGATTGGTTGTTAAAGAGACCGAGATCGAATATGGACATACTCTTTGTCGATACCGAAAACCACTTTAACAACTGTGTACGCGGTGGAGTTTTCAGAATGAAGTAGGATGGTGGCGATGATCCTAAAGGTATATGCGTGGACCCAACTCCCGTGAGTTGGCATAAGGTGGCTAAAACAGGAGCGATTCGCGGGCCAATGAGGTAGCACCTCTGATCTGACACACTTCTTCGATACCATTCTATTACTTTTGTGATTGATTGGGTGCACCCCTTGATTTGGGAGTGTGGTTCGAGGTGGGCGGTAGTGGCTGCTATGCGTTTCCAC
Source organism: Allium fistulosum (assembly GCA_030737815.1). Taxonomy (NCBI): domain Eukaryota; kingdom Viridiplantae; phylum Streptophyta; class Magnoliopsida; order Asparagales; family Amaryllidaceae; genus Allium; species Allium fistulosum. Next base: position 177,792,839 of record CM060904.1, read on the forward strand.
CAGCCCGGATGCATAATTGGTATATCTACCCTGGCATTGCCTTGTTGTGCCGTGTCACCTACCATATCGAGTTTTACTACGAGTTTAGATTTCTCCCGTAGCCTGTGGAGTATCGAGGGTAGCCCCCGTTCTGGGAGTATGCTAATACTGGACAGACTACTGGGACTATTACGTGTTAAGGTGGAAAATGTAAAGCCTTAATGCTATTTAAAAGTATGTTATTTTATATTAGACATTATTATAATAGCGAATTTTACTACATAGTAGATAGTTTAACGGATCCTTAAAGAATGGGCGATCCCAAGCATTCTTTAAGTTACTTGTGCATTTTACTACAGTTCACTTGAGTTGGTTTACATTGTATAAGTATGTATGTCCTGACTCGAGTGTTTGTGTTTTATTTACGCTCGGGTCAGCCTGAGTATCAGCTTTGGATCTCACCTTCTGGAGCTAGGACTGCTAGAGATCATCTTTTATCTAGTTGCTATTTATTTCCGTTCAGTATTTCTATGTCAGCTTTGTATTAGAGACATATGTATTTGGGATTTTTGCTGTACTTGTTTCAGAACTGTATTTGTTTTTAGACTATGTATTGTGTATCTGTTTTTGATACTTTGTATTGTAGTGGCTTCATGAACCACTATTTATTTTATTTTCCGCTGCGAGTTATTCTAATATTTCTGTGTTTGTGATTCTGTGAATGGTTTTATTTGCTCCAAATTTTATTACAATCTGTTATTTTGTATTATTCAAGTCCGACATGTGTGGATTATTGTCGATTTGAATGGTCCAAAATAGTGGGTCGTTACATTTGGTAGCAGAGCGAGGTTTTAGGCAACCCTTAGCCTATGGAGCAAAAACTCATTAGAGATAGGGTAGAAATACCCTAGAATGAGTGAAATCAACCTCAGAATCATTTCTTTGTGAGAGAACGTATTTTCAAAGTATAAAATGATTTTTCAAAGGATTTTTCAAAGGATTTTTCAAAGATTATTTTGATATAAAATTTTCTTGTTTTAAAAAAAGCAAAATTTTCTAAACTTGCTTCTTTTCGTATCTACCTTGTTAGAAATTTCTTTAATTAGGATATTCATCCAAGTGATTTTATCTTGTCTTATCTTATCTTATCTTTGTCTTCTCTGTACCTTTGTCCTAAAATTCATTCTTGATATTTTTTTTCAGGATGAATCGTGGAAATGCCAGAGGTAGGGGTCATGGTACTGCCCCAGCTCCTCAACCTACTGCACCTGTTAGGTTTACTGTTCTCTGTAAGGAATTCTCTCAACTTGGTGGAACCAAGTTCACCGGTACAGAGAGCATTATCGAAGCCCAGCAATTGTTATAGAATTTAGAGAGGATCTTTACTGGTCTCGAGATTTCTGATGCCCAGAAGCGTCAATTAGCAGCTTGGCAGCTGCAAGAGTCAGCCTTGGATTGGTGGGAGTCTGTTATAGCTCACACTAACGAGGGTGATATTTCCTGGGAGCAGTTTAGGTATCCTTTGTGTTATCTTGAATTTTGTTCCCATTTCCTTTCTTTTGAATCTATCTTAAGTTTTGTTTTGTATCTTCTTTCCAGGGAGGCTTTTGTGGCAAAATGGATGCCCGAAGCCGGGAAATCTCAGCTTTATCGCGAATTCATGGATCTTAAGCAGGGCACCATGTCCTTTTCTGAGTATGAGTGGAAGTTCAACGAACTTTCCAAGTTTGGTCCTGGCCTTATTGACACCCAGCTTAAGAAAAATGAGAAGTTCATAGCTGGAGCTTGCCCAGAGTTCTACGACCGTCTCATTTCTCATGTTCATGGCATTTTCACTGAGCTTATGGATATGGCTATTTGTTATGAGGACCCTACATCCAAGGGTCCTGCTATTGCTAGTGCTCCTGCATCCCAGTCTTCCTTTGTTAACTCTAAGAAGAGAAAGCCCAATTTCCACCACCAGAAGAAGAATTGGCTCAAGAATCTGGGTTTGGGATCTTCATCATCTTCTCCTTCTCAGAGGCACCCTATTGACTTATCTACCATTACCTGTTTCAAGTGTGATCAGAAGGGACACTATGCTAATAGTTTCCCTACATCAGTTTGTGTTGTTGTTCCTCCACCCCAGGGTACCAGGAACAATCTTTGTCATGTCAGTCTTTAGCCTGGTCATTTTAAGAATGATTGTCCTTTGTATCAGAAGGGCAAGCCATCTGGTATTTTTGCTGTTACCTCTGCTTCTTCACCTTCTGCACCTGCTCCTGCTCCTAGTGATGATCAAGGTACCCTTCAGGGCACCTTTTATTTATTTAAGCATCCTGTTCGTGTTTTATTTGATACTGGAGCTTCGCATAGTTTTATTTCTATGGCTATTTGCGATAAGTTTGAGCATCGCCTTTCTCCTGAGTATGCTTCTGTTCCTTTATGGGTTTCTAATCCTATTGGGGGTCCCGCGAACCTTAGTAAGATTTGTAGAGGAGTGAAACTCCTCCATTCTGATCATCGCTTTAGTGGTGATTTCTATGTTCTTGGTTTTGATACTTTTGATTTATTTCTTGCAGATGATTGGTTAAGGAATCATGATGCTCACATCTCTTGCAAATCCCGAACTGTTTCTCTTGTTGATGATCGGGGTAATCCTTTGGTTATTCAGTGTCGTATGCCTCATGATTATGCTGGCAGCTTTATTTATTCTCTGGATTCTTCTCCTGTTGATCTTCAGTCGACTCGTGTGGTCAAACTCTATCCCGATGTATTTGGTGAAGTCACTGCTTTACCTCCTAAGCGGGAAATTGATTTTCGTATTGATCTTATTCCTGGAGCTCGACCTGTAGTTCTTCCTCCTAGAAGAATGGCACCCCGCGAGAAGGTTGATTTAAGGAAGCAAATTGAGGACTTGTACTCTAAGGGTCTGATCAGACCTAGCTATTCGGAATGGGGAGCAGCGGTGGTTTTCGTCACTAAGTCCGATGGTTCTCTCCGGATGTGTGTTGATTATAGGGAGCTGAACAAGCTCACTATGAAAAACAGATATCCTATGCCTCGCATCAATGATATGTTTGATCAGCTTTATGGTGCTACTGTTTTCTCTCAGCTTGATCTTGCCACAGGTTTCCACCAGCTCAGAGTTGCTGAGGAAAGTATTCCCAAAACTGCTTTCCGTACCGAGAATGGGTTCTTTGAATGGTTAGTCATGCCTTTTGGTTTGACTAATGCTCCTGCTTTCTTTGTTGATTTGATGAATCGTGTTTTTCGTGATGTGCTTAATAAATTTGTTCTAGTCTTTGTTGATGATATTCTCATTTTCTCTAAGTCTGAGGAAGAGCATGAGTCACATTTGAAATCTATTCTTGAAACTCTTAGAAATCATCAGTTGAAGGCTAAATTTTCCAAATGCCATTTCTGGAAGGATGAAGTCCGATTCCTTGGGCATATTGTTTCTGGTATGGAGTTTCTGTAGATCCAGTCAAGATCACTGCGATCAATGTAAGTCTTTCTTTACTTCTCATTCCTTGTTTCATTCAATTCATTCTATCTTTCCAGTTGTCCTTATTTATCCCTATTCTGTACAGGATTGGGAAACTCCTAGGACTCCAACTGATATCCATAGTTTTTTGGGCCTTGCCGGTTATTACTGGAGATTCATTGAGAATTTTGCTCGGATTGTTGCACCTCTCACCTTTGACTCGAAAGAATGCTAAGTTCATTTGGAGTGATGAGTGTAAAGCTGCATTCAATGAGTTAAAGCACAAGCTTACTTCCGCACCAGTTCTTACCGTTCCAAATGGAAATGAGGGATTAACGGTATATACTGATGCTTGTCGTGAAGGTTTGGGAGCTGTTCTGATGCAGGATGGTAAGGTCGTTGCTTATGCTAGTCGTCAGTTGAAGACCCATGAAGCCAATTATGCTGCTCATGATTTGGAGTTGCTTGCTGTTGTTTTTGCTTTGAAGCTTTGGAGGCATCATCTTATGGGTACTAAGTTTGAGCTTTTCACAGATCATCGGTCTTTGAGGTATATTTTCACTCGGAAGGATTTGAATCAGAGACAAGTTAGGTGGTTAGAGTTCCTTGCTTCTTAAGACCTCAACATCAACTATACCCCTGGGAAAGCTAATGTTGTGGCGGATGCTTTGAGTCGGAAGAAGGCGATGTTGTGCCAGCTTGTTGTTTCTTCTTCTCTTTTCGATCGTATTATGGCTAAGTAGGATGAGGATCGGAAGCTTAGGCTTATTAAGGAGAATGTTCGTAGCAGAGTTGGTAATAGTAGTCTCGATGGTAGTGGAGCTCAGATTGATGATAAAGGTATTTTGAGGATTAATAATAGGATTTGTGTCCCGAATGTTGATGGATTGAGACAGGAGTTACTTCGGGAGAATCACCAGTCCAGACTTTCTATTCATCCGGGTGTGACTAAGATGTATCAGGATATGAAGAAGTTGTATTGGTGGAGAGGTATGAGGCGAGATATCTCCATTTTTGTTAGTAGGTGTGCGACTTGTCAGCAAGTCAAGGCCGATCATCAGAAGACCCCTGATTTGTTGCAGCCTCTTGAGATTCCCAATTGGAAGTGGGAACAGGTTTCTATGGATTTCATTGATGGATTACCGAGGACTAGGAGGGGTAATGAGAGTTTTTGGGTTTTTGTGGATAGATTGACCAAATCAGCTCATTTCATTCCAGTCAAGTCTACACGTTCTGCTTCTAGCTTGTCTGAGATCTACATGAGGGAGATTGTTCGTCTCCATGGTGTTCCTCTCAGTATTTTTTTGTGATCGTGATCCTATCTTTACTAGTCAGTTTTGGAAAGCTTTTCAGAAACCTTTGGGTACCCATCTGAATCTGAGCACTGCTTACCATCCACAGACCGACGGTCAAACGGAAAGAGTGAATCAGATTCTCGAAGATCTTCTTCGTGCTTGTGTGCTTGATTATGGAGGATCTTGGGAAGATCATCTCCATCTAGTCGAATTTACCTATAATAATAGTTATCAGGTATAATCTTAATCTTCTGTTTTAATCTTATCTTAATCTTTTATCTATCTCATTTCTATCTTTGAATTCAGGCCAGTATTAAAACGTCTCCGTTTGCTGCTCTTTACGAACGACCTTGTAGATCTCCATCTTGCTGGATTGAATCCGGTAATTGTTTGGTTCTTGGTCCTGAGATGATTTTTGAGGCTTTTGAGAGAGTTGACGAGATTAGGAGGAAGATGAGGATTGCTCAGGATAGGCAGAAGAAGTATGTTGATCGTCGTAGGTGGAGTTTATAGTTTGCTGTTAGTGATTTGGTTTTCCTTAAGGTCTCTCCCTTAAGAAATGTCATCCGATTTGGTCATAGAGGGAAGCTTTCTCCTAGGTTCATTGGTCCTTTCCGCATTGTGGAAAGTGTTGGTTCTTTGGCTTATCGTCTGGATTTGCCCCAGAAGTTCTCTGGAGTGCATAATTTATTCCACGTTTCTCATCTTCGTCGCTATCTGCATGATCCATCTCTTATTGTTCAGCCTTCTGCTCTTGATAGTTTGGATATTGAGCCTAATCTGACTATGAGAGGAAGCCACTTCGTATTGTCGACAGAGGTACGAAGCAGCTAAGAAGGAAATCTATTAATCTGGTCAAAGTACAGTGGAGCACTAATGATCGAGACTGTACCTGGGAGATGGAGGAGAACATTCATGCTTCGAATCCGGAATTGTTTGTTTCAGGTACTATTTGTTTTCTATCTTGTTTTCCTTATTTTCCTTGTTTCGTTCTTTTCGAGGACGAAAAGATTTGAGTGGGGGAGAGTGTAACAACCTAATATGTTTTGCAAATATTTTTAAATTATTTTAAATCAAATTTTATTTCAATATTTTATTTTTAAAACATTTTTAAAGTATAGTTATAATTTTCCAAAGTTAATTGTATTTTGTTTGCAATTTTTAATCCTAGTTTCAATATAATAAACTATTTTCTTCATTTTATTTTTATTTTTCCTATAATAATTATTTATTTTCATTTTCACTTTATTTTGTTTGTCTTTTATTTTTATTTATTGATTTTTTATTTGTTTATTTTGAATTAAAAAGAATTGGAAATTCAAGGGGCAAAGTCATTTCATTTGCTTGACTTTTCATTGTCTAGACTCTTCATTGTCTCGACCTTTCATGTTGTAAACTCCACACCACTTCCTTCCCCACATCATCCATGGCCTGACCTCCATCCCCTCTGACCAGCAAGTGGCCGCGACCATTCCATGTTGTAAACTCCACAAAAGTTGCAAAAAAACTCCAAAAAAACACTACATAGCCGAGCCTATCTTCACCACCCCTTCTTTGTATCCGTGGCCACCACCTTTAGCCACCACCACCAGCATGATATGACCCCTGACCATCATGACCTGACCTGTAGCAGGCTCCGGCTGAGCCACTTGACCCATAGGCCGAGCCTAAATGCAACCAAAACTCTATTTGTTAGCCTTGTCTTTTGACCTTCCACTTTTGTAACTCCAAACCCCTTTGCATTCCTTTGTAACCAGGCCATATTGATCCACACCCGAGCCTTACCACCTATAAACATGTTGTGGCCGAGCCTATAAGCATGTTTGGTCGAGCAAAAGTTGTTAGTGAAGAAGCAAATTTGATTAAAAGCTTGGTTATGCCTTTTGTCTAATTCTATTTCCATTTTTGTTCCAATAATTTTGGTATTGTATTTGTATATTTATATTTTGCTTTATTTTATTGTTGAATACAAGATTAACATCTTGGCTATCTCTCCACTCAAATCAAGTCGTGCTATCGTGCTTTTTGGCTTTTTGTTTATGTGTTCGATTTGCTAACTCCAGCGTAAAAAGGTGAGTATTCACACATGACATTTATACTTATATAAATTTGTGAAGTGACAACAAGTGAATGTGTAGAAACTATTGTATCATGTTATACCTGCCTGTGATGTAAATATATGATGTTAAACTCTGTTATAAACTTGTCACATCATCTGCTATGTTATATTTTATTTTACTGTTTATTTATTTCTGTAAATCACACTGCAAGTTCCCTGTAGAATAGAATCACTATGGGTTGAAATGATACATACCCGAACGGACTTTAGAATAGGGAAAAATCGTTATGGGCTGAAATGATAAGCCTGAGCGATTTTTATTTATTTTATTTACTTGGGATTACGGGTTTGAAATGATAGAACCCGAATTTTCTTTGTAAATTACGGATTGAAATGATATATTATCTATAACACTTGACTTAGGTTAGAAAATATTATACAGACCCGTGGTTATTTTATATATTTTTCTGGAAAATTTTAAGTATTTTAAAATGTAAAAATACGATAATTTGATTTAAATTGAATTTAAAATGATTTAATAAAGTGTTAATGATTTTTCTATGTATTAAAAATGTTAAATAAATGAATGGAAAATTTGTGGTTTGAAACAAAACTTAATTTGGATATTTGTGATTTGATTTTTTATGGAAGTTTAAGTTAATTAAATAAAAATGGAAATTAAGTTTTATTTGTGAAAATGGAAATTTAAATTTAAGTGTTAAAGTAAATTGTTAAAAATGAAAAGAATGGGAAAATGGTACACTTGAATTTAATAAGTTAAATTTTGGAAATTTGATTTTTATTGTAAAATTTTTCTTTATAAAAACCATAAGTTAAAGGTATTTAAATGAACATTTTTGATGTGGAAAAATATGATTTTTTATAAATAAAAATAATTTAAATTGAAGTTTAATTGTGGCTGGAATTCTATTTAAAATTTGGAAATTCTTTTAGCAACACTTCAGAAATGCTATCATTTCTGAAAATGAACTAAAAAACTGAACTAATAGAATCTGCAGCACTTTGTAAGTTCTGTAGTTGCAGAAGTGAACCAAAAGGAAATTTAACTAAGGGCTATGACAGCACTTTGTAAGTGCTGTAGTTGCAGAAGTGAACTGAAAGGAAATTTAACTAAGGGCTATGACAGCACTTTGTAAGTGCTGTAGTTGCAAAACTAAACTTGAACCTGAAACTAATGAAAGAGCTATTGTAGCACTTGTAAAGTGCTGAAGTTGGCTGAAATGAGATTTTTGAATATAATTGAACTACTGCAGCAGTTTTGTAAACGCTGTCTTTGCTGAATTGAATTAAACCTTTTAAATTAAACCCTGAACTATTACAGCAGTTTTTAAAATGCTGTTTTTGCTGAAATGAATTGTTTTCAAATGTAACTTACCGCATCATTTTCTAAGTGCTGTGAAAGCTGGAATTTTAATGTTTTATGTATTTAAGTGAATAAATGAGCTCAGAAAAGGTTAAATTTTTGGGAATTGAATATTTGATATAAAAGTATAATGGCTTTACTTTTAAATGGTTTTAAATGAAGTATTTGATTTGAAATATAAACTATTTTGAAATTTATAACCACGGGTTATAATAACGATTGGTTGTTAAAGAGACCGAGATCGAATATGGACATACTCTCTGTCGATACCGAAAACCACTTTAATAACTGTGTACGCGGTGGAGTTTTCAGAATGAAGTAGGATGGGGGCGATGATCCTAAAGGTATATGCGTGGACCCAACTCCCGTGAGTTGGCATAAGGTGGCTAAAACAGGAGCGATTCACGGGCCAATGAGGTAGCACCTCTGATCGGACACACTTCTTCGATACCATTCTATTACTTTTGTGACTGATTGGGTGCACCCCTTGATTTGGGAGTGTGGTTCGAGGTGGGCGGTAGTGGCTGCTATGCATTTCCACCAGCCCGGATGCATAATTGGTATATCTACCCTGGCATTGCCTTGTTGTGTCGTGTCACCTACCATATCGAGTTTTACTACGAGTTTGGATTTCTCCCGTAGCCTGTGGAGTATCGTGGGTAGCCCCCGTTCTGGGAGAATGCTAATACTGGATAGACTACTAGGACTATTATGTGTTAAGGTGGAAAATGTAAAGCCTTAATGCTATTTAAAAGTACATTATTTTATATTAGACATTATTATAATAGCGAATTTTACTACATAGTAGATAGTTTAACGGATCCTTAAAGAATGGGCGATCCCAAGCATTCTTTAAGTTACTTGTGCATTTTACTACAGTTCACTTGAGTTGGTTTACATTGTATAAGTATGTATGTCCTGACTCGAGTGTTTGTGTTTTATTTACGCTCGGGTCAGCCTGAGTATCAGCTTTGGATCTCACCTTCTGGAGCTAGGACTGCTAGAGATCATCTTTTATCTAGTTGCTATTTATTTCCATTCAGTATTTCTATGTTAGCTTTGTATTAGAGACATATGTATTTTGGATTTTTACTGTATTTGTTTCAGAACTGTATTTGTTTTCAGACTATGTATTGTGTATCTGTTTTTGAGACTTTGTATTGTAGTGGCTTCATGAACCATTATTTATTTTATTTTTCGCTGCGAGTTATTCTGATATTTCTGTCTCTGTGATTCTGTGAATGGTTTTATTTGCTCCAAATTTTATTACAATCTGTTATTTTGTATTATTCAAGTCCGCCATGTGTGGATTATTGTCGATTTGAATGGTCCAAAATAGTGGGTCGTTATAGTAGAATAGTAGACTTCCAAGTAAGAGATCCCGAGTTCGAGTCTTGAATTTTTTTTTAAATTATAAATCCTTAAAGGAAACAATTCCTAATTCTCTTCTTAATTTTATAAATATATTTTCATTTAAAGGTTTTGTAAATATATCTGCCAATTGATTTTCAGAGGATACAAATTCTAGTCTAACTAAATCCTTTTCAATATTATCACGAAGAAAATGATGACGAATGTCAATATGTTTAGTTCGTGAGTGATTTACAGGAATTTTGGATAAGTTTATAGCACTAGTATTATCACAAAAAATTGTTGATTTAGATAAATTAATACCAATATCTTGAAGTGTTTGTTGCATATAAATGAGTTGAGCACAAGCTAAGGCAGCAGAAATATATTATGCCTCACAAGTTGAGAGTGAAACACAATTTTGTTTCTTACTAAACCAAGAAACTAAGGATTGTCCAATGAAATGACAAGTCCCACTTGTACTTTTTCGATCCGTCCGACATCCTCCAAAGTCAGCATCACTATATGAAACTAACTCGAAAGGACATTCTTTTGGATAGAAAAGTCCAAAATCTTTGGTTTTGCTAAGATAACGCAATATGTGTTTTACTGCTCGCATATGTGATTCTTTAGGATTTGCTTGGAATCGTGCACATAAATAAACACTCATCATTATGTCAGGTCTACTAGCAGTTAGATAAAGTAATGATCCAATTATACTTCGATATAATTTTTGGTCAACAATTTTGCCATCTTCATCTCTATCGAGATGAACTGTTGTACTCATTGGAGTTGATTTACCAGAAGTATTTTCCATATTAAAGCGTTTAATTAGATTATTACAATATTTTTCTTGATTAATAAAAATTCCATTTTCTATTTGTTTAATCTGTAAACCAAGAAAATAAGATAATTCTCCCATATGTGACATTTCAAATACTTTGGTCATTATTTTTGAAAATTCTTGACTTAATTTTTCATTTGTAGAGCCAAAAATAATATCATCTACATAAATTTGAATAATTAAAATATCCTTTTTAGATTTTTTAATAAAAAGAGTTTGATCAACCTTTCCAATTTCAAAACTAGAATCTATTAGGTAGTTCTTAAGACGTTCATACCAAGCACGGGGTGCTTGTTTTAGACCGTATAAGGCTTTCTTAAGTTTATAGACGTGGTCTGGAAATTTTTCATGTGTAAATAATGGAGGTTGTTCAACAAAGACATTTTCTCTTATATAACCATTTAAGAAAGCACTTTTAACATCCATTTGATAAAGTTTGAAATTATGAAAACATGCAAAGGCCAGTAAAATTCGTATTACTTCAAGTCGTGCAACTGGAGCAAAAGTTTCTTCGTAGTCAATTCCTTCTTCTTGATTATATCCTTGTGCAACTAATCTAGCTTTATTCCTAGTTATATTACCTTGTTCATCTGCTTTATTTTTGAAAACCCATTTAGTACCAATGACTGTTTGATCACTTGGTCTGGGAACTAGTTCCCAAACTTTGTTTCGTTCGAACTGGTTTAGTTCTTCTTGCATAGCTATAATCCAATAGTCATCGGTAGATGCTTCTTTTGCATTTTTAGGTTCGATTTTAGAAAGAAAAGCTACATGACCCATTTGATTAAGTTGATTTCTAGTTCTAACATGTGAATCAATTTCTCCTATGACATTTTCTACTAGATGATCTCGTAAAATCCTAGGAGGAGATCTTAATTCATTTTCATTTTGATTAATGTTTTCATTTTGTTCAGTATTATTAAAAATGTTTTCATCTTCTTCAAAATTATTTTGAGTAACCATATTTGTGATTGTTTTAGGAATATCCTCAAAAAAATTATTAAATTTGAAATTTTCGTCGAATGAAACATGAAGTGTTTCTTCGATTGTTTTTGTTCTTTTATTGAAAAATTGATAAGCTTTGCTTCGATATGAGTACCCTATGAAAATTCCTTCATCGGATTTTGAATCGAATTTTCCGAGCCGATCTTTTGTGTTCAAGATAAAACATTTTGAACCAAAAGTTTTAAAGTATGATATGTTTGGTTTTCTATGATGAAAAAGTTCATATGGAGTGTGTTTTGTTAAAGGTCGAATAGAGGCACGATTTAGAACATAGCAAGCAGTAGCTACAGCTTCTGCCCAGAAATGTTTTGGAAATGTATTCCCATTTAACAAAGTTCTTGCACATTCTTGTAATGTTCTATTTTTCCTTTCTACAACTCCATTTTGTTGTGGTGTTCTAGGAAAAGAAAAGTTATGGTAAATTCCTTTTTTATTACAAAAATGTTCAAATGCTTCATTTTCAAATTCACCTCCATGATCACTTCTAATATTTTTTATTTTTAAATTTTTGAAATTTTGAATTCTCTTTGTAAAACTCTTGAAATTTTCAAAAGTATCACTTTTATTTTTTTAAGAAAATTGTCCAAGTTAATTAAATAATTATGCATATTGATAGGGGGAGTAAGTATGTTAATTAAATATTTGTGCATATTGATAGGGGAGAAAGTATGTTACTATATGTATTGTTATATAAGTTGTCATCATCAAAAATGGGGAGAATGTTGGAATCTCGATTATACATCATTTTGATTGTGACAAAGAAAGCTTTCTTCTTGAATCTATCCTTTTTGTGCTTATACTTGTCTCTCTTTTTCTCAAGACAGTCCTTTTTGACCTGACCTTTCTTGTGACATTCATAACATTCCAGAGCAGATGATGATGGTTTGTTGGTGTTGTTATTGTTGCTGGAGTTGTTCTTGTTGTTTCTAAATTTGTTATTCTTTCTGAATTTCAAGAACTTTTTGAAATTTTTAGCAATGAATGCCATATCTTCTTCATCTGATTCCGATTCACCTTTTTCTGCCTCGAATGCTATATTTTTCTTATCTTGAGCTTGTACTCGTTTTGCCTGCAGATTAACTTTATAAGACATTAGGTTTCCAATCAACTCTTCTAGTTTTATGGTTGAAATGTCGTTAGCTTCTTCGATTGCTAAGACTTTTCTTTCCCATTCATTCGTCAGTGAGTTGAGGATTTTTGAAACAATATCAAAATCTGTGTACATTTATCCTAATGCTATCAAAGAATGATATATATCTTGAAACCTAGAGTACATTTCATTTATAGTTTCATGTTGCTTCATTTTGAAATTATGGAACTGATTTTTG